>OZ012740.1:573280784-574480784 GCA_963859935.3 Lathyrus sativus
AATAGGCAACTTTACATTGGATGCAACTCCTGAAAAGAGAAAGTCGCGCAAAAAGGCAATCACAAGGAAAATATATAAAAATGTCGGCAACGTGGTACAGACAAACACCATGTGACGACTCATCCATGACTCGCGTGGCTTTGACGCTTTCCGACACTTTAACTTCCGAAGGGACTGATTTGACTGGTCGATCTTCGAGTTCTCCCTAGAATCCATTAGGCTTGTGATAATCAATGCGCAGGCCGCAGTCATTTGCTTTAAAATCCCTAATTTTTGCCTGAATCGCCCTTGCGGGTTTTCGACTCACCAGGATACCCATTTTTGCCAAAGTTGCCCTTTCAGGTTTTCAACTTTGCGGGCTCACATTTTCCTTATATCCCTAATTTTTGCCCGAACCTATCCTTTTATGGTTCGTCGGGATGCCTCATTCTTGCCTGGATACTCTTTTTCTTTCCAGCGAGCTTTCTTAAGCAAAATATTTTTTGACCGCGTCTGCGTTCACCGGGGATGTAAAATCTTCACCATCCATAGTTGAAAGCAGCAAGGCTCCTCCTGAGAATGCTTTTCTTACAACATATGGCCCCTCGTAGTTGGGGGTCCATTTGCCCCTATGATCGTTTTGTGGTGGGAGAATTCGCTTCAACACTAAGTCGCCTGCCTGGAAGCTCCGAGGTCGTATCTTCTTGTCATAGGCGCTCTTCATCCTCTTTTGATACAAACGACCGTACGCAAGAGACGCCAATCTTTTCTCATCCATCAAACTAAGTTGATTCAACCTGTTCTTTACCCATTCTGCTTCATCTAGTTTGACATCTGCCAGTATTCTTAGAGAAGGGATCTCGACCTCTAATGGCAGAACAGCTTCCATGCCATACACCAACGAGAAGGGAGTTGCCCCAGTTGAAGTACGTACCGAAGTGCGATATCCATGTAAGGCAAAGGGCAACATCTCGTGCCAATCCTTATAAGTTATCACCATCTTCTGTACTATCTTCTTAATGTTCTTGTTGGCTGCTTCCACGGCGCCATTCATTTTCGGGCGATAGGGAGAAGAATTGTGATGCTCAATTTTGAAACTCTGGCACAGTTCCTTCATCATCTTGTTATTCAAATTAGAACCATTGTCAGTAATGATCCTTTCGGGTATCCCATATCGACAGATGATATCTCTTTTGATGAATCGGGCCACTACCTGCTTTGTGACATTGGCATAAGAGGCCGCTTCGACCCATTTGGTGAAATAATCAATAGCCACTAAGATAAAACGGTGTCCGTTGGATGCGGTCGGCTCGATTTTTCCAATCATATCAATGCCCCACATGGAAAAAGGCCACGGCGATGACATGACATTCAAAGGACACGGCGGCACATGAATCTTGTCGGCATAAATTTGACATTTGTGGCATTTCTTGGCGTACTTGAAGCAATCTGACTCCATAGTTAACCAATAATATCCTGCCCTCAACAATTTCCGAGACATGGCATGCCCACCTGCATGTGTTCCGAAAGCACCTTCGTGGACCTCTTCCATAAGCAAATTTGCCTCTTTTTCGTCCACGCATCTTAGTAGCACTAAGTCATGGTTTCTCCGATAGAGCGCACCGTCTGGATTCAGATAGAAATTGCCAGACAATCTCCTCAAAGTCTTCTTATCTTGGGTAGATGCCCCAGGCGGATACTCTTGGTTCTTAAGAAAGTTTCGGATGTCATAAAACCATGGTTTACCATCAGGAGCTTCATCTATTGCGAATACAAATGCTGGTCTGTCGAGTCGTGAAATGACAATTATTGGAGCATCGTTCCAGAAGTTAACTTTGTACATTGAGGATAAAGTAGCCAAAGCATCAGCCATCTGATTTTCTACCCTCGGCACATGGTGAAGCTCTACTCGATCGAAAAAAGGTAGCAACCTCTTTGCGTAATTCATGTATGGGACCAGATTTGGCTGGCGCGTTTCCCACTCTCCCTTGATTTGGTTGACCACTAAGGCTGAATCTCCATAGATATCAAGGTTCTTGATTCTTAAGTCGATTGCTTCTTCAATACCCATGATACATGCTTCGTACTCGGCCTCGTTGTTGGTACATGGGAATGTTAACCTCGCGGTGAATGGTATATGGGACCCATGGGGGGTTGTAATGATTGCCCCAATCCCACTACCGTATGAGTTAACAGCGCCGTCAAAGATTAATTTCCACTGGGAACCCAATTCCGGTCCCTCGCCCGGCAATGGTTCATCGCAATCTTTCATTTTCAAGTACATAATGTCTTCGTCAGGGAAGTCAAACTTCATTGGCTGATAATCATCGACTGGCTGCTCTGCAAGGTATTCTGACAGGACACTACCTTTAATAGCTTTTTGAGATACATATTGAATATCATATTCTGTCAGAATCATCTGCCACCTAGCGATCCTTCCTGATAGCGCCTGCTTTTCGAACACGTACTTAATTGGGTCCATCTTTGAAATCAACATGGTTGTGTGATTTAGCATATACTGCCTTAGGCGCTTAGCGGCCCAAGCAAGTGCGCAACAAGTCTTTTCTAACATTGAATATCTGGATTCACAGTCTGTGAACTTTTTACTCAAGTAGTAAATTGCGTGCTCCTTTCTTCCAGTCTCGTCGTGCTGACCGAGAACACAACCCATAGAATTTTCAAGAACGGTTAAGTACATTATCAACGGTCTCCCAGCCACCGGGGGCATCAGTATTGGGGGTTCTTGTAAGTATTCTTTTATTTTCTCAAACGCCTTCTGGCAATTCTCGTTCCAAACGACCGCCTGATCCTTCTTTAGAAGTTTAAACAATGGCTCACAAGTGGCGGTGAGGTGAGATATGAACCTTGCAATATAGTTCAACCTACCCAAGAAACCACGAACCTGCTTCTCAGTCTTTGGTGCTGGCATTTCTTGAATCGCCCTGATCTTTGCGGGATCAACCTCAATACCTTTCTCACTAACGATGAACCCCAACAGCTTTCCTGATCGTACGCCGAAAGTACATTTGCTTGGATTCAACCTCAATTTGAACTTCCTCAACCTCTCAAACAACTTTAGAAGATTCACCAAGTGCCCCTCTTCCGTTTGGGACTTTGCAATCATATCGTCGACATAAACTTCGATCTCGTGATGCATCATGTCGTGAAAGAGTGTGACCATTGCTCGTTGATAAGTTGCCCCTGCGTTCTTCAACCCGAAAGGCATTACTTTATAGCAAAAGGTCCCCCAAGGTGTGATAAAAGTCGTTTTCTCCATATCTTCCGGCGCCATCTTAATTTGATTGTATCCGGAAAAACCGTCCATGAAGGAAAACACCGAGAATTGCGCGGTGTTATCAACAAGCACGTCAATATGGGGAAGCGGGAAATCATCCTTTGGGCTTGCTCTATTCAAATCCCTATAATCAACACACATCCTAACTTTGCCGTCCTTTTTAGGCACGGGCACGATGTTAGCGACCCAAGGAGGGTAGTTGGCCACAGCAAGGAATCCGGCATCTAACTGTTTCTGAACTTCTTCCTTGATCTTC
Organism: Lathyrus sativus; assembly: GCA_963859935.3. Lineage (NCBI taxonomy): Eukaryota > Viridiplantae > Streptophyta > Magnoliopsida > Fabales > Fabaceae > Lathyrus > Lathyrus sativus. Next base: position 573,284,315 of record OZ012740.1, read on the forward strand.
ACTGCCATATCTGGCCTTGTTCTTCTCAATTTCTGTTTGACAGGAGGACATTCCTCACGAAGAGGCAGACGATGAACCACGATGTCCGTGTCAAGTCCTGGCATATCCTCATACGACCAGGCAAACACGTCTTTGTACTCCTGGAGTAACTCAATCAATCGTTGCTTGACCTCACCCTGCAACGTAGCCCCTATTCTGACTTCCTTCTTGTCTTCTTCTGTTCCCAAGTTGACAACTTCAACTTCCTCCTGATGAGGCAGGATGACCTTCTCCTCTTGCCTTAACAATCTGGCAAGCTCCTCAGGCAGGTCTTCGTCTTCTTCGATCTCTTCTTCGGCTTGAAAGATCGGATTGTCAAAGTCATACTGAGTCATAGACGAGTCTGAGTCGGTGGCCTCTGAAATGTGTAACCTGCGATGATGATGATTTTATGCTTTTAAATGATATGCAAACAAGAACACAAACCACATTGCCATTTTATTGTTAAAGATAAAAATAAGAACAACAAGGATCACAAAATTCTGAATGAAAAAACGCCTTTTAATTGATGATAAAAAGATTGTTCACATGCATAAAGATAGGGCCCTACAAATAAAGTCCATTATGCCTTGGGCAGAGCATATGGAAATACATTAATCAAGACAAATCAATTACTCTTCATAAGTCACTGTGATAACTTCCTCCATGCTCCAATTCTTCAAGCCCTGGCCGGGGATGCATGGCTGGATCCACGCATCCATATCACAGTCGCTGTCCCCTTCTTCATCTGATATGGCATTAATTTGATCGAAAATGACCCCACCGCTAGTAAATTGGACAGAACCTTTGTAACGTGGAGTGCTTTGTGAAGATGATCCATGTGGGCTATATCCCAATCCGAACTTATCTTGTTTGTTTGGGACGCTCACCACTTGTCCCCATCCTTGTGTTGACCCGGATTCCACCACGGCCCGTGCTTCCTTGTATGATGACATAGCAACTTCTGGAGCTTTGACCTCGACCGGTGCCTTCTCCTTGATTTGGACAGTCTCAAAAGCCTGACACAGCGTTTCTTGGATTTCGCCGTCAACTTCCACATATTTGAATGAAGACAGATGGCTCACCATGATGTCTTCTTCTCCGCAAACGGTCACAATATTCCCATCCACCATATATTTCAATTTCTGGTGTAAAGTTGATGTTACAGCGCCTGCTAGGTGTATCCAAGGCCGATCCAAAAGACAACTATAAGCAGGCTGGATATCCATGATGTAGAAAACTGTTTCAAACACCTCTGGGCCTACTTGGATAGGCAGAGTTATTTCCCCAAAGACAGATCTTCGGGTTCCATCGAAAGCCCGCACAACCAAATCACTGGGCGTACAATATAGACCCTGATGATCGATCTTCATCAATGCCTTTTTTGGCAACACATTCAAAGACGACCCTGTATCAACAAGTACATGTGACATCATTGTTCCTCGGCATTCAAGTGAAATGTGCAGAGCCAAGTTGTGGTTCCTCCCTTTTGGTGTCAAGTCGCGGTCTGTGAACCCCAACCCGTTACCTGCATTGACATGGGCCACCACGCCTTCCAACTGATTCACGGATATCTCTTGAGGTACATAAGCATTATTCAAAACTCTGAGCAAAGCATTCCGGTGAGCCTCAGAACATAACAGCAGTGACAAGATAGAAATCTTTGAAGGAGTTTGTTGTAAATGATCCACAATTTTATAGTCACTTTTTCTTATTAAGCGCATGAATTCCTCCGCATCCTTCAGCAACGCTTCCTCTCCTCTGGCCTGAGAATTCTCTTCCGCTATGACCTTACCCTTACCTTTATCAGCCCTTTCTGTGCTTACTTCGGGAGGTGCAAATACTCTCCCGCTCCGTGTCATTCCTCCAGTTCCTACCAAATTATCAACAGAATCCGACGGTGAACCTCTCAGTTCCTGCTTTTGGCCATTGCAATAGACCTCGGCCCCATAGTTCCAAGGAATTGCTTTAGAACTTTCATAGGGTACGGGCCCCGCCTTTGTGAATATAATAGTGGGCCTCGCCGGAGGCGCAGAAATTGTAATTGTTTTGTATGGGATGGATATGGTGGCCACCTCATCCTTATCTTCGATGACTACCTCTTCAGCATTTTTCTCACAGATTCTATCAAATTGTAACAAACCGTCATCCATCATGTGCTGTATATGGTTCCTTAGGTTCCGACATCCTACCGGACATATCATACAGTCTTCGCAATCCTTTCCGCAGCCTGGGAATACCCCTCCTCCTAACAACTTGCTCTTCACGAAACTTAACGGCGTCTTCAAATCCTCTACCCTGGATACCAAGTTCAGGCCTTCTTTACTGTCAATAGCATTCACACCGCCACCCTTACCATGGTTAGGCATGGGATTTCGATCCACGCTTGGCGCATCCTGATTGAAATTGATAGCTTTACTATCGATAAGGTCTTGTACCTTGTGTTTGAAGGCTTTACATTTGTCAATACTGTGGCCGGGGGCGCCAGAGTGGAATTCACACCTAGCGTTGGCGTCATATCCAGGAGGTGGTTGGCCAGTTAGAGGTGCCATTGTCCTTTTCTGGACCAACTGCAGTTGAATTAAGTGTTGTAGCAACTGAGCGTATGGCATTGGCGGTGTGTCAAAGTGTCTATCCGCCACCCTTCTCCTGTCCTGGAACTGTCTTGGTGCATAATTCTGTTGTTGAGGTCGCTGCTCCTGTTGTTGACGCGGCTGTTGTTGTGGAGGCTGTGTCGCCGGGATGGCAATACTCGCTACTTGTGACGGTTGCTGGTAATACGGTCGCTGCTGACGCTGATCCAAGTATCTCTTTCGGTTGTTAAAGCCGTACACTGCATTTGTTTCATTATCCTTTTTCTTCGCACCAAAAAACTTTCTCCCACCTCCAGATGAGGTCCCTTCCGCTGCTTGAATTTTCCCCAATTTTATACCGTTTTCAACTCTTTCGCCCGTGATAATTAAGTCCGAGAAGCTTCCTGACATGTTACTCACCAACTTCTCGTAGTAGATTCCGGGCAACGTGGCCACGAATAGATCGATCAGTTCTCTTTCCACCATGGGAGGTTGCACCCTAGCGGCAAGCTCTCGCCACCTTTGGGCGTATTCTTTAAAACACTCATTGCTTCTTTGGGATAGATTCTGCAACTGCACGCGATTTGGTGCTAGGTCACTATTATACTGGTAATGCTGGACAAAGGCCTCTGCCAAATTCTTCCAACTTCGAATATTGGCAGGTTCCAAACCCATGTACCACTCCAGAGAAGGTCCCGACAGACTATCTTGGAAGAAGTGCATAAGCAACTTCTCGTCATCAGAGTATGCCGACATCCTTCGAAAATAGGAGCGGATATGCACCTTTGGACATGTCGTTCCTTTGTATTTATCGAAATCTGGCACCTTGAACTTTGGAGGAATCCTAAGTCCTGGAATTAGTCCCAGATTGGACATGTCAAGTCCCATAGTGTTCTGGCTTTCCAGAATGCTCTTCATCTTTTCTTCTATTTCGTCAAACCTTCTATTAGTGTCGGATCGTAACCCTCCCCCAAGGTCTCTCATAGAGAAGATGTCATCCTGTTCATCTTGGTCCCATTGAGGATTCACGCTAGTAGGTATGGCGCCTGCCACCACTGGGATGGGGATTCCAGTTTGTTCTCTTCCGCCTGGAAGGTTGACTACAGTTGGGCCACCGTTGACTTGCGAGGTTCCACCATTAGCAGGAGGGGGAACAGCAGCAGCCCCGCCGTGCAAGACGCCACTTCCATCCACCTGAGCTATTAAGGGTTGAACTAATGTCCTTAACTGGTCCTGTCCATTGGCCACCCCCTGCATCATCTCCATGAATTGTGCCATCTTCTCACGGAACTCCAAAAGCTCGGCTTGAACCTGATCCATAATTCTCTGCTGATTTCCCCGCGTGTTGTATGAGTGTTGAGAAGTCAGCTTGCTCTTCCTCTTTCCCTTTCTTTCTGAAGAATGGCAAGCGGTGTGAGGTCGAGTTTCAGGGAATGCAAAATGATGCGCCAGTTTATGCGAATGCTCAAGAGACTTTCGAAACCTATGACTATAACCGGTATTATAGAATTGCGAATGAACAAATAATAAAGAAAACACAATTAGACCAAAAGCAAATTCTCATTAATTTGGGAAGATTCAATACAAACATTTGCTAACTATGTCGAATAACAATTCTCATTACAAGGAAAACACTAAATGACCGGAAATCAAGAGTACCAAAAACTAGAACTTCTCCTTTTGGAGACGCTCTTTAAGTTTCCTCGTCTCGAACATGAACCTCCTGACCATTTGGTCACAGAGCTGGATAAAGTGGTGAATAGAAGGGGGAATATCATTTCCTTCCAAGTCTTGAATGGCGCTCTCTAACCTCCATGGGATATCACGGATCATAAGGTTGCAATGCTCCACCAAATTGTTGTACCTAGCACGGCACGTATCTAGAGTCGACTGGTAATAACAAATGGAATCCACATGGGTGTCCAGCAACTCATTGAGCTGAGCCTCTTTCTCGAGCCACTGCGCACCGTCTCTTTGCAAGGCCTCAAAACGATTCCTCCACAGAAGGGCTGTCTCTTGGGCGGTCTCCAATTCTTGACACTTGTTATTCCACACGTCAGATGTGACATATGAACCCCTCAAGGCCTCCTCTTTGAGTCTTCGTTCACTTTCCGCTAGGGTCAAGGCACTTCTTAGTTGTTCCTCAAGATTCCCAATATCAGCTTCAAGGTTCTCTCGTATTTCCTTTTTCTCGACAGAGGCAATCTCAAAGAAGTGCCATGCCCTATCACAAGAAGCTTTGGTGTCCTTCAGGCGCTGCCGGAGAGTTGTTAATGATGCGTCAGCCCCTTCGTAACCCTGTTGGTACCTGACTCTCAGATCCGTTTCTAATTTTAGCTTCTTGCTACTCTCAGCCGCTTGATCCTGTTCAAACTCCACCTTTCTTTTGTACTGACCGTTCTCCACATTTGCTTGGTGGACTTCATTCTGAAGGTCATGATTCTCCTTAGTCAATCTCTCCACTATTAGCTTCAGTTTTTCGTATTCTTCTATGGGTACATGAGTGGGAGCAGGAGGTGCTTCTCGCATAGAGGGCTCTAAGGGAAATGGCAACGACTTTTCAGCTACTCTGGCTAATAACCACCGGTTGTATGGCTCCTTTGCCACACAGTTCTTCGCTTTTAACTCCTTCCTTCCCTTTGTATGAATCTTGCCCCAAGCCTTAGCAATCTTCCTGACAAACGCAGGGTCCTCTGATGTCGCTAGCAAAAAGAAACTCTGAACCTTCTCTGCTTCGGGCTCACCCTCCATAGCATAACCCAACTGACGTAATGCCATGACTGGGTTATAGTTAATACAACCAGCCCTACCGATCAAAGGTACATTACTGAATTCTCCACAACTGAAGATGATTTCCACATCATAGTACTCATGAGAGTACCAAGCAATATCATTAGCTTCCAGAGACATGATGCGCTGAGACCATTTCAACTCCTTCTTGTTTTCCACAAACGGTCCTTTCTTGGGCAAATGAGAAGCATACCATTTGTATAGTAGGTGAGAGCAGCATTGGATCGTTCCCGCCTTCTTTTCACTCCTCCAATGAATAGAGTGATAAACATCAGCGAGGAGTGTGGGGATGGGATTCTTCTGCATAAAGAGAACAATGGCAGTGATGTCTATGAAATTGTCCACATTTGGAAAGAGGACAATCCCGTAAATCATCAGAGCAACACTTATACCGAATTTTTCCCAATCTTCATCAACCTTGTACTGAGCGGCCTTTTCTAGCAAAAACTTCAATGGAAAACCCTGAACACCCCCTTTACTGGTTAGACCCTTCTTGACCTCTTCTTTGGTCATATGAAGAGCAAGAGCAATGACAGCAGGTTTTGGTTCTTCTTCCAAACCTGTATAGACAGGTTGGTCCTTAATCTTAATGTTCAAAATGTGAGAATATTCTTCCAAGGTGGGAGCCAACTGGTAGTCTTGAAAAGTGAAGCACCGGAGAGGCGCATCATAAAATTGAGCCATAGCGTACAGGGCCCAGGTATCAACTCTGGAGTGGAGAAGATCAAGCAGTTTCCCATATTCCCCTTGAAAGTTGATCTTGATAACTTTCGGCACGTCAATCAGAAGGTCTTGAATTGATTCCAATTTTGGTTCCCTAAACTTTATGGAATTTGTGCTTCTCTTTCTTATATCAGCCATTGAGTTCACCAATACCTGAGATAATCATAGCTTCTTAAGTCTCTTGATATGCAAAATGATATGTAATGCAATGTCTTATGAATGCATATGACAATGGAACAATAATAAGATCAACATCACAAATCCTGCAAGACAAGAACACAAGGTATCTTTCCATCGGGTGAGCAATCTACTGGTTCGAGAGGGCGTTCCAAAAGGCTTTTCAAACAAAGTCCTATGCACTAACCCTCAAAAGTTTCCCATCATAACGACTACTCGTAAGACGGTACTCCTTTCAAAAAGGATGAACACAGCGTCATGTTTTAGTGACCTTTGGAATAAGGTTCTACAAAGGTCCTCAGAATCGCGGACTCCCAAGTTGAAGATAAGAACGTCATTACGACTACACGTAAGACATAATCATTCCAACGGGGTCTCATCTGAGCGGTGGAATTCGATCCAACTCAACGAGTCCTAAGTCTCGCAAATCAGAAAGAAACCACCTCCTAACTTAGTGCATACTCGAAAGCTCGGGTAGAAAGCTTTATCCTCACAAACCAAACCAAATGAACCCAAGAAGTTAGAAAGAAACATAACCATAAAATAAATAGCAAAACAAACAAAGCACAAATGCGACAAACAAAATAGGCGTGGCTTGCTAGGTCGTCCCCAGCAGAGTCGCCAGCTGTCGCTACTCGAAAAATGCATCGTGCAACGACGGGGAGGCGAAAAGAAAGGACAGAAGAGTCGCCACCGAACTTTATTTATCCCATGAGGGGAAAGGAAAATATCGAGAAAACCTTAAGAAAGAAATGGATAAGATGGTCTCGCGACCAAGAATGGGTTCGGAAGCCGGTTATGCGAGGGGAAGGTATTAGCACCCCTCGCATCCATCGTACTCGATGGGAACCTTTTGTTTGTCGATGTGCTAAAAAATTATGCTATAAAAGAGTGTTTCACTGGGTAAAAGAAGGGTTAGAAACAAGAAAGTTAGGGGGAAAGAGAGAACGGGGAAGAAAAAGAGAAGGAACAGACTCGGTAGGACTTCGCGGTCCTAGGCCTACGTATTCTCAATAGGCGTGAGAAAGTCAGAGTCGACGTAGTTCGGGGAACTACGGGTGATAGGGGGGATTGTGCTCGGCAAGGATTGTGGCCCTTGTGCCTACGTATCTTTACTTGAGAAAGTAAAGAATCAGAGCAGCCGTAGTTCGGCCTACGGTTTGTTGATGTTTTTTATGGATGATGCTATCGTGCGCATTCTAGCAGTTAGGTGTTTTGCTGCTCGCTCGCTGGAGACTTAGGCGTTACCTGTTTGCGGTAGAACGGACGTATCATATCCTTTTGAAAGATTGATTAGTTTTCGCCACGCGGGGCAAGAAGTCACGTTTGATTGATTGGATTGTTTTTTTTAGGGGCGAGACAGGTCCTCGGATAGTAACCCCTACGGGTAGTACCCAATTCATTGTCTCAAAGTTTTTGTTATAAAAAGGTGTGGCGAACGAGGGCGTCTTCGTATTGAAAGACGAGCGTCGAAACCACCCTCACTACAGTGGGCATCCCTACGCTCGGAGAAGAAGAGGTCTACACCCAATCCTCTCTCTTTAATTCAATGCAAAGAGAACTTCGTTCTCTTATTAAAGATGTTTTTGGTTTTGAATGGTAAGTGCTTTGCGACAGAGAACCCTACGATAAACGTCAGCACTCGGGATAGGAGAAGGCCTACGCCTAACCACTCCACGACCATTCAAGTTTTTGTTGTGAAAATAATTTGAAATGCACTCGGTGCGGGACCGAGGTTTTTAGGTGACAAGGGTTGCGGGATAAAGTTAAAGAGGGAGAGGTGGATGGAGGCGTGTCCTCGTATTGAAAGACGAATATCAAGACCACCCTCACTACAGTGGGCATCCCAACATTCGAAGAGGAAGAGGTCTACACCCAATCCTCTCTCTTTAATTCAATACAAAGAGAAATGATATTATTGTTGAAAGTATACTCAGTACGAGACCGAGGTTTTATGAGGAAGTGTTGGAAGCGTCTTTGCGTTGACAGACGAGCATCGAGACCACCCTCACTACAGTGGGCATCCCTACGCTCGAAGAAGAAGGGGTCTACACCCAATCCTCTCGTCGAATTCAATACAAAGAGATGATTTTAAAGAGATGAGATTTGAAAATGGACGGGAAGCGTCTTCGTATTGAAAGACGAGTGTCGGAACCACCCTCACTACAGTGGGTATCCCAACACTCGGAGGGGAAGAAAGTCTACACTTAATCCCCTCTTTTTAATTCAATGCAAAGATAATTTATTCCTTATTGAAAGGTGTTTTGAGAATGCACTCGGTGCGGGACCGAGGTTTTAGGAGAGAAATGGTTTGAAAATGTTTGTAAGATACAACGCAAGCAAACCCTAATAGAGGGTCAACTTTCAAGCAAGTCAAGGGTCTTAAAAAATTATATAATTGACATTTAAATGAAAATAGTAATTATTATAGATTTTTGGTAAAAGAAAAGATCAAAGATAATTAAATATGCAAAAATTATAGACTTTGGAAATTATATAGTTAAAACAAATAAATAAATAAAATGGACTTATAAAAAAAAGTGCAAGAGGAGGGAGTTGAACCCACCTCCTCTTAGATACACAGCAAACACCTATCCACTGGGGCGCATACACGCTTGGTGATATGGAAAAGGAAAAAAGAACAAAAGAGAAGTGATAAAGACATGAAGGAAGAAAGAAAAGGGAGACAGAAAAAATGGTTTTGTCCGCAGCAGGACTCGAACTGGGTACACGGGGATACAATGCGCAAGGCCTTACCGCTGGGGCGGTGATACGTCCAGTGTTTAAATTGGAATGAAATATACACATAGTAAACATTAACAAAATGCTGGGCAAAAAAAATAAAACAACTCAAAAGCAAAAGCGAAAGCTGTCGAAAGTATATCAAAACTTTATGGAATTGAATAAACTTTGAGCCTATTCCACATATTATTTACTGATGAACACAAAGGTGTTGCTCAAATCTTCAAAATCGTGTTTGTAGAGTAAAAACGAATGAACGCAAGAAGAGAGTCATTGAAGGGCTAAATAGCAACCATAGGCCGTGACTGATATAAATCTGAACACACAAAGGTCTAAACATGTTTGAAATTCAATACTCATGGATGAATCACCAAGGACAAGAGTAGTTCCTCGCTAAATTAAGGGAAAAAAAAGAAAGATAACAATTTGCGTATCATGTACACAAACTCCTAATAAATCTCAAATCAATCAACACATACGACTACCACTTTGTGACAACAACTTAAACATAATTTGCGTTACGAACAAAACAAGATTTCGACGTAAATGCTAGCAAGCAGACATCTACAAGGTCTTGACAAAAACTCCAAGCAATGATTCAAACATGGTTCATAATTTCAAAACAAACATAAAGCACAACACAAGTGCAGCAAGAGTATGACCTTAACGAAAGCTAAAAGTAATCTCAGTGCACAGCAAACACATCAACAGCAACAAAGCAGTCATGCTGGCAGTTTGCTCTAAAAAGGAAAAAAAACAAGTTATCCTACATGCCAAACCAGCAAGTCATGGGCGTAGTTTCTGCTCGAGGGCATACTCCAAACAACAATTCTGGCACACATAAAAAAACTTCAAATGCTGGTACTACCATGCCCAAGAAGCAGCAACAATACATCCTAATCCAACAGTGAGATGTCAACTTGAAAATAGATGGATATTCCAAAAGCTGAATCAGAAATTGATGTTTATCTAATGTTCTAGCCAAAACAAAATAACTCAAGCTCAAAAGTAAACTAAGACCAAAACAGATGCCACTACTCTTCTCATAAATACAAACTGCTGGCAACAGTTAAGAGCAAGCATCTTGGTTGGATTACTCCATAACAGAACAGCAGGTTTTAGGCAAAACAGAAACCAGGTAAGGATTCAGAACCGACCCATAACAAACACCATGTCAACACATAAAGACACCCATCTGCAATCTGCCTCACATACGAGTTTTAAACATGATAAAAAATAATACTCCATCAACAAACAAACAACAAAACCTGTCCTCAAGGCCAAACACAAAATAAAACTCTCAACCCTCAATTAATACATATTTGAAGTTAGCAGCAAAACAAACCCTGCTGATCATAGTATTTAAAAAAAAAAAACACAAAATGAGCAACATCCCCACTTAAACCAACACTGATGCTATGAATTTCCAGCCAAATACACAAGAAGAGGACAGGCAAAACAAAGCAGGCATTTGGAATGAGGCAAAACGCAAGTAAGCTCCCTAGACAACTCTACTGCTATAAGTTAACATCTCTAAAACAATCACAGCATATACGTAATAATGAAGTAATACATTCTATACTAACACAACCTGCACATCACAATCTCATGGTTGAACATCAAACAAGGACAGACCACATAGCATGCTAACATTAGATTGACATAACTCAAAATGATCAAAACAAAACACAACAGTTGAGATTTCCTTAAGTGAAATATTGAAGCATATAAAGCTATCAACCCTAAATGGAAAATGACAGTCAAGATCAAGACTCGAAGGCTACACAAATAGATCTACATTATCAGAACATTTTAGCAATAAATATCATGATGTCTAAGGCAAGAAGAAGAAAAATCCACTTCAAAAATGGGACTCAAGCGACATTTTCATCAACATTGACAGAGTAACTTTAAGGCAATAGACAACTAATCAATGTGGTGGAAAACAAAGCTGCACACAAGGTTATGTTCAACACAACACTCAAGCAAACTCAAAAAGTGGTTCAGATCCTCAACAAGCAAACACCCAACAGCACAAATAGTATCCTCATAATAGCATAACCAGAAGGAATCAAAACTCAACAAGCTTATTTAAACAGAAACATGGAATAGGTTGTGTACTTAAAAAAAAACAGTAGTGTCCTTAATCATAAACTTGGCAAAATCAACATAGTTAGCCCAAACACAAACAACAACAAAAACCTAAATCACTCGAATGTCATCAAGATTCAAACAAAGTCCATATAACCATCATCATTTTTCCAGACCTATGTAAAGTTTGAAACCAAAACTAGCAGAACAATATCCCAATCATGTTACATGCGTATGAAAGAAAAAGAGGATCCAGATATTCATACCTGAAGAAAGAACCTGATAGCCAAAGAAAGTTGCAGAGCCCCTCCTTGCTTGCAATTGCAGTCAGTTTCCTTTGTGAGCAGCTCAAAAAAAAATCAAACCCTTTCAGATGCCCCCTTTTTGTGAATAATCGTGGCTCCTAGGGTTTGCTCTCCCTTTACCCTTTTATATTCCAAATTTTTGAAATCCCAAAATCTTCTGCTGAGCTTTTTCTCCTTTTTCGTGTCCTCTTCTTGTCTTGTTGTGGTAGCAGCTCAGGCTAGGGCTTGGTAGAGGCTGCTTGTTCGCCCAAATGGGGAAAGAATCAGAGGGCCTCAGTAGTTGTACTCCATAGATGTCTGGCCTTGAAATAGCAATGTGGAGCACGCTTCAAACCTAGTTCTATTTCCCTCCCATCTTTTGGCAATTTCATCCGTAAATTGAACAATATCACTCCAAAACGAAAACTAACAAATACCAAAATTGATCCTCGTGACAAAATGAATAAGAACGAATCTCGTTTCATCTAAAATGATGAATCCTTCCCCACTCTCTGAGTCTTCACGTATGGTCATCTGGCTCTTCTAATTCTGCCCAGCTTTTGCTTTAGTTTTAACATGTATTCATTTTCTCTCCATAGCATCCAAAACTACGCGCTTCTGGCCAAGTGGTAGGGATGGGAAAGTGTAACTAAATGGGGGGTAGGTTCGAACCTGGTGGGAGCAAGAATCCATCGTTTTTTTTATTTTCACACGCCTCTTTATTCTTTTCTTGTATTATGCATAGCTTTTCACCTCCTTGTGTTCACAAAAAGCATTTCTGGCCAAGTGGTAAGGAGTGAGATGATGGAACGAAAGGTGGTGGGTTCAAACCCCACCTTATTCATTTTTCCAATTCACTTATTTTTTGTGTAACCTATGAAATATACTTTATTCACTTTTCTTCTTTTCCATTTCTTTGTATAAAATGCAAATGATTTATGCCATGTAATATATTTTATATGATATATTTATTTTTATTTATACTGATGCAGATGAAAAAAAATGAAAAATATGCCAGAGGGGTCGGTCAAATTTTGGGGTACAACATTGTGCATCATGCATTCATGGCATTTGTTAGGACTTTAGTCCAGTGATGATGATAGGAAGTTGGTCTAGGGGTGACCTCAATCCTATTGTGTGGATTAGGTTATTTTTATGATGTGCTCCGGTTCCAAGTGGGAATTGATTCTATGGTGAGGACCTTTGGAGGAAGATGACCAAGTGTTCAAAAAAGATGTTTGGTACCACATGCATGAGTCAGTGTTGTTGCATTTTATGTTATGTGACATTGCATAATTATGAATTGGATAATTTTTAATGATGTAGTGACATAAGTGATGTTTTGGTGACGATGATTGATTGATAATGTATTGATGTTGCGAACGACATAATGATGTGAAAGTGTAAGTATATATGTGTGATGAAAAGTAATAGATGATTTTGCAATATTGTTGTTATATTTGCTTTATCTACTCCTTATATGTTTTGTAATGATATGTGATTACTCACCCTTTCTGCTTGGAAATCTTGTTTCTGTATACGGGTAACTTGCAAGTAATCAAGAATAGTCATAGGAGTTCGAAGATAGCTTGGAGTTTTAGTGATATCGTTAATAATAGAGGTGTCTTGCTCTGATATGTAACATCGGGCGGGGAACGCTTGAGTTGAAGTTTATGCTATTTTCGATAAACGTATTCTATGGGTTTTCTATATGTTTAGATTTTATTTGAAGATGTGACTTTTGATAATGACGTTATTTTGAGATTATGATTCCGCTGTGAAGTCTGAACTAATTTGTTGATGATAGTGAATAAGTAATTATTATAAATGTTTTGAAAACCCGTGTTACGAAGCCGGATTGTCTATTTAAGATGTTTTTTATGACGATGTGACACCTTTATTGGTGCATTGTGTTGAATTATCTATTAATTTAATCACGAAATATTTGTGGGTTAGAAGGGTGTTACATTAGTGGTATCATAGCAGGTCGGTCTGTCCGACCAGGTTTTCATGTGATGTCAGTCCCCTGTTAGTCAATGAGTGTGTGTACACTGTCAATAGTATGTTTCTTCTAATTTTGATTGATGGTGTATATAATGGTTAGGAGAAACGATTGTGCTATTGGTGATGCGTTGGAATCGAGTGCTCAAGTGGTGGCCCAGAATGCATAGAACAATCAAAATGGAGGGGCTCCTGATGTGTTTCGTGCTTTGGGAAATATCCAGAGGAACAATCCGCCAACTTTCATGGGCACTCATAATCTAGAGGGTGCACAGAAATGGATCAAAGTGATTGAGAAGATCTTCCGAGTGATGACATGCACTAACGCTCAGCAGGTACAGTTTGGTACTCATATGCTGTCAGAGGAAGCTGAAGGTTAGTAGGATAATTCACATTCGAGATTGGAGGATATTGATACTGAGATAACTTGGGTTGTATTAAAGAAACAATTCTTGGAGAATTATTTCCCTGAGGATGTTCGTGGTAAGAAGGAGATAGAGTTCCTTGAATTGAAGCAAGGAAATATGACTGTGGCAGAGTATGCTGCCAAGTTTAAGGTGCTGGTAAAGTTTTGTATGCATTACAAATGTGTTGATTCAAAGATTTCTAAATGTCTCAAGTTTGAGAATGGGATGAGACCCGAGATCAAACAGGGTATTGGATACCAATAAATTTGTAGGTATACTGAGTTGGTGGATAAGAGTTGGATCTACAATGAGGATAGCAGATCTCGATCGGCTCACTACAAACATCTTAGTGAGAAGAAAGAGAATGGACAGTTTTGAGGAAAACCTTATGTAACTCCAGCTGACAAAGGGAAGCATAAGGCTTTAGATAGGGAGAAGACAAGTGAGGGAAAAGCTCCTGCTTCTATTAAGTGTTACAGGTGTGGCGAGCAAGGCCACCGTGTAGATGGTTTCAATAATAATGTGTTGAGATGTTACAGATGCGGTAAGAGAGGTCATCGAGTCACTGATTGCAAGAATAAGGGGCCGACTTGTTTCAATTGCAGTGAACAGGGTCACATCAGTATCCAATGCTAGAAGCCGAAGAAGAATGCTACTACTGCTCAGACTAATGGTAGAGTGTTTTCTTTGAGCGGTTTAGAAGTCCCTAAGAAGGACAACTTGATTCGAGGTACTTGTTTTATTAACAATACAGAGTTGATTGCTATTATTGATACTGATGATACTCATTCGTTTGGTTCGCTTGAATGTGCTACTATGTTGGGTTTTAAATTGTCTGATATGAATGGTAGTATAGTGATAGAAAATCCTGCTAATGGTTATGTTACTACTACCTTTGTGTGTTTGGGTTATCCCTTAACTATTTTTGGAAAGAGTTTCATGATAGATTTGGTGTGTTTACCCTTACACCAAATTGATGTTATCCTTGGAATGATCTGGTTGGAGTTTAACTATGTTCATATCAACTGTTATAATAAGACTGTGAGATTTCCTGAGTTTGGTGATAATGGAGAATTGATGTTTTTGTCTTCTAAGCAAGTGGATGAACTTCTAGAAGACAAAGACTTGATGTTTGCAATGTTTGCATTGTTGCAAGTTGACCATGAAAATACGAGTGTTGAATTACCTGTTGTCTACGAATTCCCAGATGTATTCCCAGACGAAGTAAGTGATTTTCCCCTAGAGCTTGGAATCGAGTTTATGGTAGAATTAATACCAGGTACGAGTCCGGTGTCAATGGCTCCTTACCGGATGTCAGTTTTTGAGTTACGTGAATTGAAGAAACAATTGGAAGAAATGCTTGAGAAGAAGTTTGTTTGACCAAGTGTTTCTCCGTGGGGTGCTCTTGTGTTGTTAGTTAAGAAGAAAGATGGTAGTATAAGGTTGTGTGTTGATTATGGACAGTTGAATAAAGTGACTATCAAGAATAAGTATCCACTTCCTAGAATCGACGATTTGATGGATAAACTAGTGGGAGCTTGTGTGTTTAGTAAGATTGATCTGAGGTCTGGTTATCATCAGATTCGTGTTAAGCCAGATGATATTCCAAAGACAGCTTTTAGGACGAGATACAGTCACTATGAATACACTGTGATGTCGTTTGGTGTATCCAATGAACCAGGTGTGTTCATGGAGTATATGAATCAGATTTTTCATGAGTATTTAGATAAGTTTGTTGTGGTTTTCATTGATGATATTATGATATACTCGAAATCTGAAGAAGAGCATGTTGAGCATTTGCATACGGTGTTGCAAGTGTTGAGAGAGAAGAAGTTATATGCAAAACTGTCAAAATATGAGTTATGGTTGAAGGAATTGAGTTTCCTTGGCCATGTGATATCGAGTGGTGGAACTATTGTGGATCCTTCTAAGATTGATGTTATGTTAGAGTGGGAGACTCCGAAGTTTGCTACAGGAATACGAAGTTTTCTTGGGTTGGCAGGTTATTATCGCAAGTTTATCGAAGGTTTTTCTAAGTTGGAATTACCTTTGAATTAGTTGACTCAGAAAGGTCAAGCTTATGTGTGGGATGTTTCAGGTGAAGAGAGCTTTGTGGAATTGAAGAAGAAGTTGACGACTGCTCCGGTATTGATCTTGCCTAATCCGGGTGAATCTTTTGTGGTATATTGTGATGCGTCAAAGATGGGTCTTGGTGGAGTATTAATGCAGAATGGTCAGGTTATTGCCTATGCTTCCAGACAATTGAGGGTTCATGAAAGGAATTATCCTAAGCATAATTTATAATTGGCAACTGTAGTGTTCGTGTTAAAAATTTGGAGATATTACCTTTTTGGCTCTAAACTCGAGGTGTTTAGTGATCATAAGAGTTTAAAGTACTTATTCAATCAGAAAGAGTTGAATATGATGTAGAGAAGGTGGCTGGAATTGTTGAAGGACTATGATTTCGATTTGAGTTACCACCCTGGTAAAGTAAATGTGGTGGCTGATGCGTTGAGCAGGAAGTCATTACATCTGCCGATGCTTATGGTGAGAGAATTAGAATTGATCGAACAGTTCAGGGAGATGAGTGTAATATGTGAGAAGACTCCTGACAGTGTGAAGTTGGGAATGTGGAATTTGACGAGTAACATTCTCGAAGAAATCAAGGAAGGTCAGAAATCTAATTTGAGATTGGTTGATCAATTGGCCTTGATTAACCAAGGTAACAGAGGTGAATTCCGGATTGATGAGGATGGCATGATGAGGTTCAGAGATAGAGTGTGTTTTCTGGATGTTCCAGAAAAAAGGAAGAGTATTCTTGAAGAGGGACATCGAAGTAGGATGAGTATTCATCCCGGTGCCACGAAGATGTATAAGGATTTGCAGAAGTTACTTTAGTGGCCAGGTATGAAGAGGGATATTGTTGAATTTGTTTATGCCTATTTGACTTTTCAGAAGTCAAAGATTGAACATCATAAGCCTTTGGGTATGATGCAACTGTTGAATATTCCGGAATAGAAATGGGATAGTATCTCCATGGATTTTGTGTCAAGATTGCCAAAGACTGCGAAGGGGAATTATTCAATTTGGATGTTTGCGGATAGATTAACTAAATCAGATAGAGACCCGAGATTCACATCGAGGTTTTGGAAAAGTTCGCAAGACGCTTTGAGTACTAAGTTGAGAATGAGTTCTGCATATCATTCGCAGGCGGATGGTCAGACAGAGAGGACTATCCAGTATTTGGAGGATTTGCTGAGGGCTTGTGTGTTGGACCAAGGAGAATTTTGGGATAGCCACTTGCTGTTGACTGAGTTCACGTACAACAATAGTTTTCATGCTAGTATTGGAATGGCACCATATGAAGCATTGTATGGTAGGAGGTGTAGGACTCAATTGTGTTAGTATGAGTGTTTTACTCGGACCTGAGATTGTGCAGGAGACAACCGGGAAGATTAAGATGATCCAAGAGAGGATGAGAACTTCGCAGAGTCGTCAAAAGAGTTATCATGATAGGAGGAGGATGACTCTTGAGTTCCAAGAGGGAGATCACGTATTTTTGAGAGTTACACTGATAACTGGTGTGGGTCGAGCTTTGAAGTCTAGAAAGCTCACTCCATATTTTGTTGGTCAGTATCAGATTATGTAGAGAATAGGAGAGGTAGCCTATCGAGTTGCTTTACTATCGTTGCTTACGAACCTTCATGATGTATTTCATGTATCTCAGTTAAGGAAATACATTTCGGATCCGTCTCATGTGATACAAATGGATGATGTACAGGTGAGAGATAACCTGACGGTTAAAGCGTCACCCGTGCGGATAGATCTTCGAGAAATGAAACAGTTGGGGGGTAAAGAGATTGCCTTGGTTAATGTATTTTTGGGGTGGACCAGCTGGTGAAAGTTGGACTTGGCGGAGATCGGATGAGAGAGTCGTATTCGACTGTTTTTTTTCAAGTAATTTTTGGGGGCAAAAATTCTTTTAGTAGGGGAGAGTTGTAACACCCAAGAATTTAAAATTATTTATTTACGTAATTATTTATGATTAATTGTGAATTTTTATTTATTTGTATGATGTGTGTCGATGTGTTGTGGGGAAATAAGAGGATTATGGAGGGATGACTAGAATCATTTAAATTTAAATAATTTAGTTTATATTATTTGGAATTATAATAATATTCAATTAGATATTAAGGTTAAAAGGAGATAAGGGCAAAGGGGTAATATCCATGAGGATTAGTGAGGACAAGTTTGGAAATGCATATTAGGGGTCTAAGGGTTAAACAAGGAAAACAGGGGAGTGGTGGTTCATTTTTGTACGATTGTGAGATTGGAGAAAAACTGTGGAGAAAGGGCTAGGGCACAGAGAACCAAAGGGGATTTCTGTAAAGACGCGAAGGAAGAGTGATCAACTGCTAGGAAGTGAGGTAAGGGGGTTTTCATTGTTATTATGATAGATATGGGTTTTAGGTATTTGTGGTTTTGTTGGGGTTTTTATGACGAATTTGATAACATGATGATTGGGATGAAATAGATGCTGAAATTGTGATAGATTAATTTTGTAATGTCATGAAACAATTTATATGATTCCTATTATGATGTGTTGTTGTTGTATTGTGAAAACATGTGAATTATATGAGTTTGAAACTAATTGAGTAGTAGAGTCGATGAAATTGGGGGATGGAACAGTGTAGAAAGTGCAACAGCAGATTGTTGTTTCGCACGATTCACCGGGCGAGCCATCTGTGTCGTTGGGCAAAGCAACTTCGCCCAGGAAGCATCAGGCGAGATGAGGAACGAAGAATATGGTGAAAAGAGGTTTCTCCTAGAATTTTTATGTGGGGAGAAGATTCGCCCCAGCTTAGTAGGGCGATCCTCAGGCGAGGGGCAACAAACAAGATCTTCGAAGTGTCATAACTTGAGTTTCTGAACTCCGTTTGACGCGTCATTCGAAGTGTTACAGAGCTAACGCGATGGACTATATTTTGGTAGAATAAACTGAGTAGTATGTACCTTTCCATTACATTTTCTATGAATATATTATACTTTTGTGTAATGAATTGTGACGATGTAATGATGTATGATGAAGTTGTTAATGATATGAGGATATTGTGTCGTACTATGGTATAAAAGATGATGAATATATTGAATTAAGTGGATTACGCGCATGTTTGATATTTTTCATGTTATGTGAAGAATGTGACGGTTATTTACATGAATGGATGCGATTTGACTAACTCTGATCGTGATTACTATGTTGTTGTGCATCATGCATTCATGGCATATGTTAGGACTTCGGTTCAGTGATAATGTTAAGACGTTGGTCCAGTAGTGACCTCAATCCCATCGTGTGATTGGGTGTGTTTTATGATGTGCTCCGGTTCCAAGTGAGAATCGATCATATGGTGGAGATCTTTGGAGGGAGATGACCAAGTGTTCATCAAAGATGTTTGGTACCTCATGCATGAGTCAGTCTTGTTGCATTTTATGTTATGTGACATTGCATAATTATGAATTGAATAATTTTTAATGATGTGGTGACATAAGTGATGTTTTGGTGACGATTATTGATTGATAATGTATTGATATTGCGAACGACTTAATGATGTGAAGGTGTGAGTATATATATGTGATGAAAAGTAATAGATGATTTCACAATATTATTGTTATATCTGCTTTATTTAATCCTTATATCTTTTTGTAATTGTTAGTTCTTGATTGGCAGAAATTTTAGTAAAACTTGGTGATATCACAAGATGTCCTACAAGATGTCTTAACATATGCTCTTAACATTCTGCAGGTGACTATGTGTGTTGTTGCAGGGTTTAGTTCATGATGTCCTGACATTTATGAACATAATAGTCTGTGAGAATGTGTTTGTTTGTCTGTTATTTTTTGTGCAACTCTTTGCGCTATTGTGATCAGTCATAAATGGTTTAAATTTGCGTGGAAATATTATTTATTCAAAAGAGTATTTGATGCATAATTCGTGGAGTATTTATGAAATCGTTTGTGTTATTTTCTGAAGGAAATCTTGAAGATTTGAAGAGTGATTTGATTTGAGTTGATTGGATCAAATCAAATCTGTTTTGGTTCTACTCCTTGATACTAATTATGAAAAGAATTAAAGAATTATTTGAATTGATTCTATCAAGATCAGATGTTGTTTTTGCTAAAGCCCAAGCCCGTCCAAGAGTTACTATTTAAAGTCTTCACAATCCTATTTTAAAGATCAGAGAAGATAGGGTTGAGTTTAGTGCATTGCGCAAAGTATAAGTTTTAGTTTCGTGTGTTTGTGTTATTTTGGAGTCATTCACTCATCACTTTGATGTGTGAATTGGACTGAGTTTTTATGTTGTAAGTTATCCACTCAAAGCTTGTAAGTAAGAGTGTGTTGTTCTTGATTGAAGCTTTTAAGCAAGATCAAGTATTGTCTTTGAAGAGTGTCTTCTAAAATTTATTCATCTGTTGTTATCACTGCTGTGATTGAGGGGGAGTGAGAGGTATCTCTTATCTAGGAGTGTCTTAGGTAGAAATTACAAGGATAGAGATATGTGTGAAGATAGTAAACTAGAGAGAGTCTACTGTGTATCTTCAAACTAATTCTACTTAGTGAATTTTCTTCCTGACTTGGTAGCCCCCAGACGTAGGTGTGTTTGCACCAAACTGCGTTAACAATTGCTTGTATCTATTTACTATTGTTAACAGATTTTTTTCATATATTGGTGACAGTTCAGATATTAGTGTCGTGACATCGCCTTCGACATATCATATCTGATACTAGAATTTCAGTAATGATATGTGATTACTCACCCTTTCTGCTTGGAAGTGTTGCCTCTATATGTGGGTAACTTGCAGGTAATCAAGAATAGCCGTAGGAGTTCCAAGATAGCTTGGAGTTTTAGTGATTTCCATTAATAATACAGGTGTCTTGCTCTGATATGTAACATCGGGTAGGAAACGTTTGAGTTGAAGTTTATGTTGTTTTCGTTAGACTTATTCTATGAGTTTTCTATATGATTAGATTTTATTTGAAGATGTGACTTTTGATAATGACGCTATTTTGAGATTATGATTCTGTTGTGAAGTCTGAACTAATTTGTTGATGATAGTGAATAAGTAATTATTATAAATGTTTTGAAAACTCATGTTATGGAGCAGGATTGTCTATTTAAGATGTTTTTTATGACGATGTGGCACCCTTATTAGTGCATTGTGATGAATTATCTATTAATTTAATCATGAAATATTTGTGTGTTAGAAGGGTGTTATAGAACAGGAAGGTAGATTAGGAATTGATTAGAGATGTAGTTAGGATCAACTTAAATCTGAAAGTTAGTTATATTATCTGCCAATTGGAAATGCTTATTGATGAAAATGCAATTAGATTATGAATGTTAGCTATGATGCCTTTTTATTCACGTTGAAATTCTGTTATGTGATCCCTGTTGGGTTGGCTTAGATGCTGAGTTAAGAGTTAGTTATTTTATTAATGAGGTTAGTTTGTAGTGTGATATTGGCTCTGATATTTTCTGTTGCAGTTAGTGTAAAAAGTCTGCTAACTGCGTTTTGAAATTCTACATAAAGGCCTTTATGACAATGACTACCTTGGTTTACTTTGTGTAGAAATTGGCATGTAATTGTTGTGATTATGGTGATAGTTAGATTGGCTTGGAAAAATTTTTGTTAGCATGATGTTAGCTTTTGTGCAATTATCTAGTGATGCCATTAATCTTGTGGTTTGCAAATGAGTTACAGTTAGTGTAATTGAAAATCTTTTGAAATGTTTTGAATGATTAAATTAGTTGGTGTTAATTAGATGTTAGTAAAAGGGTTTTGCATTTCGGTTAATGGTTACATTGGGTTCGATTGAAAAGTTAGCTTGTTAACTTTTTGTCACAGTTATAGGTTAGTCAAATTGGTTCATGAGCTTTGAATTTGTTAGTGAACCAAAATTAACCATGCTTAAGATGGACATGGTTAATTGAATTTATTTGTGAGTTTTTGAAATGAATCAATTTTTAGACATAAATGGTTATCATTATTTGAAAAAGACAGTTAGTGATTGTCACCATGGATGTTAGTAGTGTAGCTATTTTAGATTGTGAGTATGTCGTGCTATGCTAGTTATATTTGATCTATGGTTTGATTGTTGTATGTCAACATGATATGAATGAGTGTGCATACATGGTACTGATTATATGTTTGCTGGTGTGTTTATTGTAGGATTGATAGGCCTTTGAGAAGACTTTGGCCATGAAGAAAGCTTGGATATGAAACAATTTGTGAAGATGGAAAAGTGAAGATCAAAGTGAAGCTGAAGCGGAACTAGGTTTAGAGTCAATGTTAGGTCACAATTTGTAAATTTGTATAAAGTTTGTAACCTGGATTTGGATGTTGTAATGAATGGTGAATATTTTTTTTAAATAAAAAGCTTTCTTGAATGAATTGTGGTGATTTGTGGATTAAAATTTGAATGTGTATGAGTATTGATTGAATTTTATTTGATCATGAATGGGATGCACCCTAATGGTCTCAAACTCCTATTGCCCTCTACTTACATGAATAAAATATCACAAAACAGGAATCAAGTGGCCTAAAGATACCTGACTCAAGAAAATGACTTATCAAGTTTTGTGATGTCCAAAATCAAACCAAAGTGAGACATAATGAACCAAAATGCAACTCTTAATCTAACACCTTTCCCTAAATATGGAGAAGCCTTTGAATCAGATGATGTTACTTGATGAATGTCATTGAAAATGGATGATTAGACCATGTGAGTCTATGCAGATGGAATGAGAATCATAAGTCAGATAAAAATAAAAGTAAGACAAATTTTGGGGAATGACAATTGTTCTTATTGAATCTTCTTGAACCTGAAGGCATGAATAGAAGCGGCTTTCTGGCATTCGAGGTAAAAGAGAATTAAATATAAGAATAATAAAAATTGTGTCCATTGAGGACGAAGATGTATTGAAAGGAAAGTTGGTTTATTGGGGATATGGAATGGAAGACAACTTTTGTAGGTTTACCTGCTAGGGGATTTACTGAAATATTTGTTGGGGAAACAGGGTCGGCATGGCAGAGTGTTGAAAAGTGATTAACACAGAAGAGTGTCGAAAAAGATATGATCAACACAGATGTGTGTTGGAAATCAATGCAGACGAGTATTGGAAAGGTGGTATCAACATGGATGAGTGTTGAAATCAATACAAATGAATACTGAAAAAGATATGATCAACACAGATGAGTGTTGGGAGTCAACACAGACAAGTGTCGAGGAAAAAGGTGTCAACTCAGACGAGTATTGAGAATCCATACAGACAAGTATTGAAAAAAAAGGGTTTCAACACAGACGAGTGTTGTTAATCAATACGAACGAGTATATTGTAAAAATGGTAATGTTAACACGGGCGAGTGTTGCAAATCAATACAGAAGAATATTGAAAAAAGGTTTGATCAAAACGGACGAGTGTTGTAAATCAATACAGACGAGTATTGAAAAAAAGTTTGATCAAAACAAACGAGTGTTGTAAATCAATATAGACGAGTATTGAAGAAGGAAGTGGCAACATGAACAAATGTTCGAAATCGATACAAACGATTATTGAAAAAGGTTATGTCAACACAGACAAGTGTTGTAAATCAATACAGGCGAGCATTAAAGAAAGGTTATGTCCACATAGACGAGTGTTGGAAATCAATACAGAAGAGTATTGAAAAATGTATGGTCAACACGGACGAGTGTTGTAAATCAATACAAACGAGTATTGAAAAAATGTAGTATCAACAGGGACGAGTGTTGGAAATCAATACAGACGAGTATTGAAAAAGAATCACCAACACAGACGAGTGTTGGAAAAGAAAGGCCAACACGGATGAGTATTGGGGATCAATAAAAATGAGTAATGAAAAAGAGGGACGTGTCAACACAGATGAGTGTTAAGAATCAATACGGACAAGTATTGAGATACCAACATAGGCGAGTGTTGGGAGTCAATTTTGACGAGTATTGGGAATAAGTGGTATCAACACGAATGAGTATCAGAAAACTTTGGTTAACCTGGACGAGTATTGATAATCAATACGGATGAGTATTGAAAAGGGGCCAACATAAACGAGTGTTGAGGATCAATACAGAAGAGTATTGAAGAAGGGAGTGGCAACATGTACGGATGTTGGGAGATATGCCAGCTGAGACAAGTGTTTGGAAGTAAGAATAGGGTCTTTTATATAAGATACCGATTTGTATGGCGTAATGCTCCATCTCAATGGATATGCTACGCATTTTAGGATGCAATGATATGTAATGATGATCATTATATGCAAAGTGCCAATTGTATGATTGGGCTTTGAGAGATGGAAAGCGAGGTTGGACTTTAAGATATGCCAAATAGGTCGGGCTTTAGAGGTGCCAAGCAAGTTGAGCTTTAAAGGTGCCAAGAAAGTTGGGCTTTAGAGAGGTGCCAAGTATAGTTGGTCTTTTGGAGGTGCCAATGAAGATTGGGCTTTGGAGGTGCCAATGAAGATTGGGCTTTGGTTTTTCTCATTTGGGTTGCAGGGCTTCATGTTATGCCATATGAATGATATGTATGAGCGAAGCGACATAGTTAATGCATGGTGATGATTTATGTAATGACTTTGACAGCTCAACAGGTGCCTCTGAGGCGAGTCAAGTATGGTTGAAGCATGGAAGTATTTTACTTGGTTACAAGACTTCTTATTGAAAGTTTATGGGATGTGCTTAGTAAGACTTCCCCACACCCGTCTTGAATTTTTCCGTTTATTATGTATAACAGGACCTACTTGAGCAGCTTTGAAAGTATGGAGAAGAATTTCCCTTCTACAGCTAGCATTGCCCTAGTCT
Organism: Lathyrus sativus; assembly: GCA_963859935.3. Lineage (NCBI taxonomy): Eukaryota > Viridiplantae > Streptophyta > Magnoliopsida > Fabales > Fabaceae > Lathyrus > Lathyrus sativus. The sequence goes on from OZ012740.1 coordinate 573,308,991, forward strand.
ATAAGATCTCTGAAGGAATTTGCCTTGAAAGGGAAATTGGGACATATGAACTATCATGACTTGAGATGGTTTGCCCCCACATTTTGAACCTTTGAGAGGTGCCTCTAATTAACCGTCTCTTGGAGAAAGTGACTTCTTGTGCTCTTGGGGTGACCTGCCCCAATACGAGCCTTGAAGTAATTTTTCCCCAGACTGGATGATCTTTAAGGGAATGCCTTTAACCTACTAATCTTAGAGGGATTTCTCGAATCTCAATGTGATTGCCCTAGATTGGCTGAATCTTGAAACGGCTTGTCCATTTTTCTCAATGGAGTTTTAAGGTGCTTTGCCCCTTGGTGTGGTCAATTGAAGTGACTTGTTTCTGCTCAATGGAGTCTTCGAGCATTTTTCCTTTTAATATGATCAAACTTTCTATTGTGGAAACTTTCTTGGTGTCAAATGCTTATTCCCGAATAAAAACTTTCATTTTTAAAGTGATAATTTTAATGCAATGCATATTTCAGTTTTAAAATCCAAGTCTGTTCACTAAAATGATGTTGTGGCATACAACAAATGAATCACTAGTTAGAATGCCATATCGATATCAACATAAATGATAAGCAAGATCTTAGGAGTCAGCCTTGATGCAATCTTACCGTAGTATACTTTCGAAATAAACCATGCTTCAATTAGGTCTTTTGAGGATTGTAACGTGGTCTGGTTCATGGTTTTAGAAAAAAAGGATTTATGGTTCAAAGTTTATTTTAACCCACCCATTCTTTTTGATGTTCTCTAGTCCTACGTTCAGTTAGTTTGACTCAAGTTTTTACCTTTCAAAAGGATTTTGAATAGTATATGTGATGGTAAGGGAACCAACGAGGTTTTTGGAGTGGTAGTCACCCTTTTTTTTATCTTTTGTTCATAGTCAAACGAACTCGTTCTTGTTTGAGGATTTTTTCTTTTGATCATTTCTTTTTCTTTTTGTTTTCCATGATTTTCCTCAATTGATTTTGTTTTTCAAGCTTGTCGTCCTGCGGGATACCCTAATTATTGCCTAAGTCACTTGTTTTCAAGTTTTTTTTACTTAGATGCCTTGTCTCTTTTCCTTTTGAATTTTTTTTATTTTCCATTCCATTTTTTTGTTGGAACAAATTGTATGATACTTGTTCATTTGGCTTGTTGAAAGGGTTGTGACCGCCTCGTTCTTTTTGATGGCGAGGGACATCCGTTGTGGATTTGTGGTTTTCGACCTCTTGTAAGGGATGAGACACTCCTATTTTTTGATCCTTGGATGAGACACTCCTATTTTTTTTTATAATTTTGAACGCATGGTCAAATTAACTGAAGACTACCTTACCCCAGGTTAAGATTGGGGATTTTTTTATACAGAAAGAAACTTTTATTCCTAGGCCCAAAGGGGTTGACTATGCATTATCTTCCCTATATCTCTGGTGTTTAGGGATTTGAAGCAATGCCTTACATCATCAGCAAGGTTTTATTCAAATGCCTTACTATGTTGTTGTCAAGAATCTGGAGTTTCGCCTGGTTAAGAGCAATATCTATGTTATATTGATAATGTTTGAGAAATGCTTTGGCTAACTCTCTTCGTGTTTGGATATGAGTGTGTTCAAGCTTCATATACCACTCTAGAGAAGCCCCATTGAGGTTGTATTGAAAGAAATGAATTAGTAATTTCTCATCATCAGAATATGCAGCCATCTTCCAATAATAAGATCTAATATGGGTTCTTGGGAAACTAACCCCTTTATACTTTTCAGAGTCAGGGACCTTGAACTTTTTAGGAATCTTTACACCAGGCACCAAACACATATCGATAAAATCCAAGCCAAAGGTGTTGGAACCTTCAATAACATTCATTTTCTCCTCCAAGGCGTGGAATCTCTTCTCCACCTCAGCAATTGGTGCTCAAATGGCATCATAGAAGATGTCGTGATTATCGTTTATCTCAACTAGAACTCTTTCGAGGACAGGAGGGTCGATTGTAGGCACAAAATTCAGATTCACCAGGTCCCCTTCAGAAGGTGGATGAGCACCAACGGGCGGATTCACTGGGATATCCATATGAGGATTCACTAGAGGTGGCATAAGAATATTTGTAGTGGCAGCCCTCAAAGCGGCTTGTCAGAGTTCTTCATGGCCCCTGGCCATAACTTCCATCAGTTGACCCATATAGGTCCTCGCATTGAGCATACCTCTCTCATTGTATCTTGGTTATGTTCCAATTGATCCATCAGTAACCTTTGGTTGTTACAGGTATCGTAGTGATGTCGAGAAGTCATCTTGATGGTGGAAGCTTCTGGACAGAAAGGCCAAGTGGTAAGTTTTCTCTATTTTGTTTTAGGATATGCAAAATGATGCGTGGATGCATGCAAGAACTTTTTTTTATATTATTTTGATGTATGAATGAATGAATGAGTTTCAGGTATAGATTCAAAAGTTTGAGGTACAAATGGAGGATAAAACTGATTACTCTCTAAAATAGGGATCTCACCAAGTGTGATCTAAGGTTTAGATAGGGACCCATGAGTCATGGGTTCACATGAATCTTTGTCGCTTATGGAAAAAGCATATCGCTCGACAACTCCATCAAGTGCATCTACTCTGGGTGAGATCTTCGAACCGACCCACACGAGAGAAGCTTCTCAGGGACCTGCACTACGCGACCATCGACATTGGGTTCTAGACAAGGGTCTTAGAGTCATGGATTTCCTTGACTATTTGCCACGTATATCAATTATTTCCAGGAAATAACTCCATCAATGGAATCTATTATGAGTGAGATCTTCACACCGACCCACGCGAGAAAAGCTTCTTGGGGACCCGTACTACGCGACCATCATTCCTAGTTGGCCAAAGGTTCAAGGTTTTACAAAGGTCCTTAGAGTCATGGATCCCAATGAAAACCTTTACGCTTAAGGAAAAAGCTTGCCAGTTGCCAACATCCTCAAAAGAATCTACTCCAAGTGAGGTTCTCGTGTCGACCCTTTTGAGAAAAGCTTCTCTAGAGCCCACATTAGTGAAACTCGTACTATCTTATGTTTGCACTCTAGACTCGGGTGGAGAGTCTTTCCCTTAGTTTTTTTGAAATCAAAGTATCCATTCAATACCACAACATAATATTGAAGGTGGCAAGAAACACAAGAAATGGGGGTTTGAATTGGATTTCTCAAAAAGTAATCCTTTTTCAAAACCAATTCAATAGGGAAACACATAACAATAAAAATAACAAGTTATTTTTATACTGGTTCGTTGTTAACTAAGCTACTTCCAGTCCACCCTACCAAGGTGATTTCTCCTTCTTAATAAGGACTTAATCCACTATAACCAAACACATTACAGACACCACAAAGACAACTTTCCTTGTCTTCTTGAGTATACAGACTAAACCCTGGTCACTCAAGGTAATCGCTCAAACATATTTGAGGTTATACAAACTGTTCTTACAAATATTGCTTCCACAAAGCATATTAACACAAAGTTAAAGTACAGTGAGAGATTCACACAATATGAACAAAATTTCTAAGTGTCTTTAGAATATTCATAAAAATAATGTTATCGGAGAAAATGTATCAGCATGTGAATAGCGTGTTGATATTATTCACAAAGTAGTAGCTTGGTCCATTCTATCAAGTCTTCCTTCCATTGGAGGGTAGAATGGGAAACTTCAGGTATGAGATGGTGCCTTGAATAACCATCACTAATGGTAGGAGAAAAAAGCGTACAACATAAATGTCCTTACTCCACGAAATCCACGTGGTGGAAGGAATGTTTTGATCTTGTACTATGTACTATTTATCTCACGTAACGATTTATTCTTATCATCTTCTAAACATTAGAGGCTTCTGAATGAAATTGTTGTAGCATGTTTTAAAGAATCAAAGGCCTTGTTGAGAGTCTTCAGAGTCTTAACACTGTTCATCAGAACCTGGTCTTCAGAGTCTTCGGCACTTTGTTCTTCAGAATCTTCAAATATTGAGCCCAGAGTCTTTGAAGAAAATAAAACCTTCAGAGGCTCTTCAATCATAGTCATGATCAAAAGCTTTAGAATGAACGTTCTTCCCGTTGTCTAACTGCTTTCGAGATCTTGACTACTTCTTGTAACACGCTTGTTTCTCTTCAGAGTCAGAGTGTGGTGATTCAGAATTTAATGACGTCGCTCGTCAAAGCTTCAGAGTCAGAACATGTATAAAAAAAGCTACACACTTGACAGAAACCATTTGAATACAAAGTTTTTCTTTATGAATTAATGTATTGTTATCTTCAAAACTAAAGGCCATATGCATAACCAGATCTTGGTCTAACAATTTTCCCTTTTTGATGATGACAAAACCATGTATTTTGATAAACAATTTTTGTATGGTTTAATCACATAAAAATATTAAAGTGAGGTTTGTATGCTCCCCCTGAATTTTATATTGTTAAAAAAATATCTAAATCTTAGAATGTCAGAGTTAGGTTTGCAAGATCCCCATAAATTTTATATTGTTAAAAAAAACTTCTAAATCTTAGAATGTCAGAGTTAGGTTTGCAAGCTCCCCCTAAATTTTAGACTTAAAAACTTTTAACACATATAAACAATTTAAATCAGCATGAAATAAATAATCTTCTTGTTTGGCATAAGCTAAGTGGTTATGAATTTCTCTTCAGATCAGAGCTTTATGATATCAAGTATTAGAGCTTTTCTTTGTTATAAGTGGTATCAGGGAAATTTCTGTAACTAAGTGATATCAGAGCAAGGTCATGAGTATCAGAACTCAGCAAAATAGATTGTTGATTTTGACTTGTCTAGAGTATAGATTTCAGAACTTGTATGTGTCTGATTTGATGCTTTATAACTTGAAATACTTGGTCAAAATGATGAACTTTTTCAAAGTTCTCATAAAATTACCAAGTTAAACAATTAGAAACATATTTGGGTTTACATAGTGGGAATTAAATATATCACTATCATTACACTCTTTCTCCCCTTTTGTCATCAATCAAAAAGAATAAAGAGACAAAGAAAATAAACCAAACAAACTGATACTTTTCATTAATTAGGAAATATGAAAGAGTACATAGAAGAAGGAAACATAAGAACTGAACAAAGATAACATAAATTTTTTTAAAAAAATAAGGTGTTGGAGAGTTTTTGGGTAGTCTAGAAAGAATATCTGCAAGCAACCCTTCAATCTATGACATCCTTTCCTTCACTTCTGAATTCTCTATAGCTAAAAACTCCAAATTATTCAAAACATAATCCTTAGAACCCAAGGTCTCCTTGGTGCCATAAACACTAGCAGCTTCCATAGAAGTATCAACAAAAACCAACGAAATCTGAATAGGGGGAGGAGGAATCACTTATGGTGCTGAGAGCAGGAGAGTGGTTGGAACCTTCTGAAGTAGAGGTTCTACTATACCAGAGAGTCTGGCATTGAAGTTCCTCTTGGCTTCCTTCATCCAGGCAACCTCTAACTCTTTGGAGTTGACTGCAATCCATCTTCTGAAAGCCTCAGTCATATTATATACTTCATATAATTTTGCATTGCCTCTGCAAGCTTCAATGAGTGCATATAATCTTCCTTCAGCTTTCTCTTCAAAATATCCAGGAATTTTGTTAGTTGAAGTTGGACAAATGAAGATTTTATCATGATTCATAACCAAGTAAGGGCAAGAAAATCTTTCTGGAGCGGAAAGAATAACACCTTATGATTCTTCCTATCTGATTACATCATCATTTTCCTCAAAGATAGGTATAAAGTGGATATCGGTATCAAATGAAATGGTGATGGTAAGGTCCGATGAATCAGGGGTGGATGGTGTGTTGTTCCTGATACATTTCATGAACTCATCAGAAATAGGTTCATATGGGATTGGCTAGGAAGGTGCAGTTGGTGGAGAGGTTGTATCATCTGGAAAGACATGGATCATGGGAAAAAAGGTATCAAAGGAATGATTGTCTGTTTCATTGGTTTTTAGTGATGTGGGAATATTTTCCGAAGTGGTATATATGTTTATGGTTAGAGGTGTAGTGGTTGTGATGATAGTTGAGTCTGTATTGGTTGGGTTTGGTATAGGTAGATAATGTAGGTTTGATTTGGGTTATTTGAGTGTTATATAATATTTTTGGTGAAAGGGTGGTTATGATTCCAAAAGGAATAGTAGAAGGAGAGGATGTGTGAGGAGGGGAAGATGAAGTAATCAACGCAGAACAAACAGAGAAGTAAGGAGTCTCAAAAAAGTATGACTTAACACAATCCTCAGAAGGAGTAACTTCTGAAGTCTTAGAAGTCATAGAATTTGTGAGCTCCACTTCAGGTCTCATGGTGTATGCCAGAAGGTTTGGCCCAGATGTTCTAGCAACTTTGGTGGGAGGTTTGACCGAACCATAGTTTCTTCACCCAAAGTTCTAGCTTCCTTTTCCTTCTCAGTGGTTGAGAGTCCTCACAGCTTTCATGAATATCCTTAAGCCTTAGCATGGTTTCTTGTTCATCCCTTTCAATGCATATTTTATTATAATGTGCCAAAACTTCCTTGGGTTCTTCTTGAAAGAAAATAGGATAATTCATCACATGTATACTTCTAGCACCAAGAATGTTTTTGTCTGTACATGATGAAGGGATAACAAAATCAGTAATCGGAGACATATTCTTTATAGTATATCCATTGATCCCAATGATGAAGTCTACTTCATTAGACAAGTCGGCTTTCCTTAGATTTGTACCAACTTGCTTTCAAAAAGTATGTCAGAGATCAATCTTCCCATAGGTATCCAGGTCCTCATCTTGGTACCTTTATTTCTTATTTCTTTAACCATCTCCCTCATATATTTGAAAAGGATCGAGGGAAAATTCATTCTGAAGTTGGTGGTTAGATAATATAACATATACTTCTGATCAACATTAATATAGTCTTGAGAATTTGACAAGGGTCGAGGGTTGATGTACTCGAGAATTATCTTGAACCAGATCTGGAGATTCTCATGAAGATCTTTAGGGCTGGAAGATTGTTCCTTATTCATAAATATGGCCTTAGAAATGCATTCAATCTTCTTTGGCTTAGAAACCATGTTGTAACATCTTTTTCCAGAACCATCATGACTGAGAAGGGTAGCAAAAGACTTCTCAGAAATAAAAATCGTGTTACCCAGAACGTATGATGTAACCTGAAGAGATGTTGCTTCTACGAAGATCTAGAATTCCTTAACCAATTTTTCATACACACCCTTTGAGATGCTCAAAGTAACCGTTCCATCTTTGAAATTTCGCTTTCAATCAGATCGTATCCATTTGCCTTGAGGTTGTCAAAATATACCAGCAACTCACTTAAAACAGAGAATTTGTCAACAGGGGTTGAAAGATTAAGTTCTTGAAGACTCTCAAACATATGTTCTTAAGGTTGATCCAGTTGGTGTTGTTGAGATAACTGTTGTTGTTGAGGTGATGATGAAGCCATTGTTGCAGAGAAAGCTTTTTAGGGTTTTGAGAGACTTTTTGGTTTGAAAACGATAAAGTGTGGGGAGTGAAAAGTTGTGTAAGTGTGTGAAGTGAGTGGAGTGGGTTTTAACAGGAAATATAGTAATCATGATAGAAATAGGAAATAATGACAATTAATAGTAATTAAAATTAATTAGCACAAAAAATCTGACAAAGGGGAGTAAGGCGAAAATATTTAACCTAAATCCAAAAAGCATTATTATATCCATGTGTCACGCAGTTATTAAAAACCGGTTCAATTTTTTAAGATAGTTGTCTTTAAAACTTGTTACGTTTTCCAAAAATAATTGACAACTATTTAATGTAAAGACTCTTTAGTATCCAGAGAGCATATTTTGTTTAACAAAACAAATTTCAACTAGTTACTAACGTATGAGACCTTCTAACTTCAGAAGACTAATTCGTTCATAACCAAGTAGGAATGACAAATAAATCCACCCCGCCCGGCCCCGGCCTCTCACGCCCCGAAATTAATGGGGAAAACCCGATATAATAGGGAGCGGGTGCGGGGAAAACCCAGTTTTTATTTACGGGTGCGGGGGCAGGGGATGCTAGTAACCGCCCCGCACCCGCCTATTAAATTTAATTTATTTCCTTTATTTTTAATAAATTTATGACTTATTTATACTTATTAATCTTATAATATCATGTTTATTAGAATTATTATTTATTTTTTTGAAAATACAAATTAAATAAAAATGTCAATAATCAATTATTTAGTTAATTTATTTATTTTTATTGTTATTGAAAAAAATACAATTTATGCGGGTAGGAGTGGGGCGGGTGCAGGGATACCCGTTCCTCGATGGGGGCGGGGGCGAGGGACCAATTATTAGCCTCAACCAGGTTTGGGGGCACATGCAGGTCTGGGTCTGCTTAAACCTACCCTCGCCCGCCTTATTGCCATGCCTAGAACCAAGACTTATCTCAGAGTCTCATTTTTCCATTCTGAGATAATCATCAGATTCATTCTGGAAATAAGTCCATTTTCAAAAAATTTAGAATGAAGATGAATCTATCTTCAGCAAGGGGTTTTGTAAAGATACTAACTCATTGATGGTCTGTATCAATCAATTTTAGATCTAAAATACCCTTTTGAACATAGTCACATGTAAGTGATGTTTTATCTCAATATGTTTAGCTCTAAAATGCAAAATGGAATTCTTAGATAAACAAATAGTAAAAGTATTATCACAAAGTATATGAATGTTACTCACATATATCTGGAAAACTTCTAGCTGACTTTTCATTTAGAGCATTTGAGTGTTGCATCTAGAGGTTGCAACGTATTTAGCTTCTGCAGTTGATAATGATATTGTTGATTGCCTTTTGTTAGACCATGAGATCAAATTATCTCCCAGAAACTCACAGCTTCCAGAAGTGATTTTCCTCTCAAATCTATCTCCAGCATAGTCAGCATCACAGTAGCCTACTAACTTGTAATCTTTAGATTTTCTATAATACAAGCAAAGGTTAATAGTACTTTTCAGATACCTGAAGATCCTCTTAATAGCAGTTAAATGGGAGTATATAAGATTTGATTGGAAGCGGGCACACAAGCATACACTGAACATAATATCAGGTCTAGAAGTAGTTAGGTATAGAAGAGAGCCAATCATACCTCTGTATAGATCTTGATCTACCTAACCATTTACCTTATCCTTCTCAAGAATACATGTAGGATGCATATGAGTCTTAGACATCTTACATTCTGACATGTCAAAATTCTTCAGAAGTTCTTTGGTGTACTTGCTCTGATGAATGTATGTTCTTTCTGGACTCTAATTGATTTGAATCCCTAGAAAGAAATTAAGTTCTCACATCAAACTCATCTCAAACTCTTCCTGCATAGACTTAGAAAAATCCTTGCATAATGTAGCATTAGCATAACCAAATATAATATCATCAACATAAATCTGTACAACAAGAATATAATTTTTGAATGTTTTACAGAAGAGAGTTTTATCAACCTTCCATCCGGTGAAATAATTTTCAAGAAGAAACTTGCTCAGTCTTTCATACCATGCTCTGGGAGCATGTTTAAGACCATACAATAATTTCTTAAGATTGAAAACAAAATCTGGATTTTTAGGGTTTTCAAAGCTAGGGGGATGATGTACATACACTTCTTCAGTAATATATCCATTCAGAAATGTACTCGTAACACCATCTGATATAAGATGATGTTGTGATTAACAACAAAGGAAATTAAGAGACGAATATATTCTAACCTGGAAATTGGTGCAAATGTTTCAGTCTAGTCAATCCTCTCTTACTGTCTATAACCTTGTGCAACCAGTCGAGCCTTTTTGTACTACCTTTTCTTTTTTGTTGAGCTGGTTTTCAAAGACCCACTTAGTTCTAATAACATGAGTTCCTTTGGGTCTTGGCATTAGATCCCATACATCATTTCTGAAGAATTGATTGATTTCCTCTTTCATAGCCAGAATCCATTATGAATATTGAAGCGCTTCATCAATTAATGTAGGCTCAATCAGAGACACGAAACCCATATGGGTTTCTTTAAAGGACTTAAAAAGAGGATTTGGTTCTGACAGGTTCAGCCTTATCACCCAGAATCAATTATTCAGAGTGTGGAGATCTTTTTTTGCGCCTTCTTGGATGAGTAGGAGCTCCAACCGCTTCTGGTTAAGGAGTTTCAGAATCTTTGGTCCCATGTCCTTTTGCTTCTAGATTCTTTTCTTCAAAACCTGAGTAAGTTATCTCCAAATCTGCAAATTTCTCAAATAGCTTTGACTTTTTAGAGTCAAGCTTATCATCAAATCTAACATGGATTGATTCTTCAAGAATTTGTGTCTTAGTGTTATATACTCTATAGCCTTTTGAGTGTTCAGAATATCCTAACATGATGCATTTATATGCCTTAGATTAAACTTGCCACGATTCTCTTTAGTGTTCAAAATAAAACAAGAGCATCCAAATGGATGGAAATGAAAAATGTTGGGTTTTTGACTCTTCTGCAATTCATAAGAAGTCTTACCCATAATATGTTTTATAGAGATCATATTCTGAATATAACATGTTGTATTGACTGCTTCTTCCCAAAAGTATTTGGCCACATTAGTCTCATGGATCATGATCCTTGCCATTTTCTACAAGGGTCTATTCTTCCTCTCTACAACTCCATTCTGTTGTAGAGTTCTGGGGCAGTAGAAATCACGGGGGATTACATTCTTATCAAAGATTTTCTCAAAATCTTTGTTTTCAAATTCACCACCATGATCAATTTTGACTTTTACAATTTTGAGATATTTCTCATTTTGCACTTGGGAGAAAAAAGTAGAAAACACAGAATGTGACTCATCCTCGTGTCTGAGAAGTTTCAACCATGTCCATCTACTGTAGTCATCAACAATGACTAGCCCATACTTCTTACCATTGACAGAGGCAGTTTTCACTGGTCCTAACAGGTCAATGTGAAGAAGCTCCAATGGTCTGGATGTTGACACAACATTCTTAGCTTTGAATGAATTTTTAGAAATTTTGCCTTTCTGACATACATCACGAAGAGCATCTGAAGTAAACTTCATATTTGGGAGGCCTCTAAAAATATTAAGCTTGTTCATCTAATAAATCATTTTCATGCTAACATGACCCAATCGTCTATGCCATGTCCATTACTATTCATTAACAGACATAAGACAATTTACATTCTAATTCTTCAAATTAGAAAGTTTCATCTTATAAGTGTTGTTCTTCATATTTCCATTGAAAAAGACTGAGTCATCCTTTTGACTAACAACTTTACAGGATTTTTGATTGACAATAATGTCATAACCATTGTCACTTAATTGACTTATGGACAAAAGGTTGTGCATTAATCCTTCAACAAGAAGAACATTAGTAATGCAAGGGAGATTACTATTACCTATTGTTCTGAAGCCAATGATCTTCCCTTTTTTATCACCTCTAAAACCTATGGGGCCTCCACTTTAGTTCCAGGTCTTGGAACATATGCCTTCTTCCTGTTCTGTTTCGCAAGCATCTAGAGTCTAAGTATCGTGACTAGTGTCTTAACTTTGCTCCTAAGGATATCTGCAACATAAATTATTTTGTCCTTAGGTACCCACATCTTTTTGGGTCCTTTTGAGTTTGTCTTCCAAGAGTTTTTTTACAACTTTGGGTTTTTGTGCAAGATACCTATACATGAATGCATGATTAGAACGGGCATGAGGTTTTGTTTTATCCTTAGATTTAGAAATAGATTTACCTTTAGGCTTAACACCATTTTGTTCCTAGAAGGAACAAAATTAGATTCAAGAGTATTAGGCTTTTTATCTTATTTTGGAATCAGATTCTTCATCAGAATAAAAGCCAATACCCCTTGTCCCGTTCCTGCTAACACCATAAATCATGGAAGCCATTATGCTTCTATTTAGGCTTTTAGCAAGAAACGTTTAGAAATATTTATCATACTTCTGTATGATATCACCTGAACCTGCAGAGGCTTTAGAAATGACTTTTTGTTTAGGTTTGAAACTCTTGCTTGAAGGTACATAGTTGTTTTTTCAAAATCAGATTTTCTTCACTCAAACTTGATAAATATTTTTGAAGCTTACAGTAAGCTTATGATTCAGATACATGAATCTTCTTCAGATACTTATATTTTTTCATAAGGTTCTAATATTTTTCCAGAACTTCATATAGGTTGGATTCAATCTCAGAATGAGAGAGTTCAAAAATACTTCTTTAGAATCTGACTCTGATTTTGATTCTGATTAACTTACTTCTGCAGGAGATTTTGTGAATGCCATTAGAGCCACATTCCTCTACTCTTATTCAGAGTCATCTTCATAAGATTTTGAGTTGTCTCAAGTAGCCATAAAACCCTTTTTCTTCCCACAGAAGTCTTTCATCTCGGGTTTATCATTCTTCAGCTTGGGGAAGTCATTCTTATAATGGACCAGCTCCTTGCATTCATAATGGATGACTTCTTTGCTGGATCCAGATTTCTTGAATCTAGAAGTGGACTCAGAATGACCACCTGTCCTTCTTTTTCCTCTAAACTTGACTTGCCTTTTCTTCAAGAGTTGATTCACACGTCTGGAGAGGAGACAATTCATCTTCTTCTTCTGATTCTTTTTTAGAATCCTCATCGATATCAGCCTGAAGAGCTTTTGTCTTTTCAAACCTTCTAGAATATTTCAGAGTAATATACTTGCTCTTTCTCTTGGGCTCATCAGCTTCAAGCTCAATCTCATGACTTCTCAAAGAACTAACTAGTTCTTCAAGGGAGGTGTTGTTGAGGTCCTTTGATAACTTCAGAGCAGTTATCATCGATCTCCAACACTTAGGTAGACTTTTGATGATATTTTTGACATGATCAGTAGTAGAATACCCTTTTCTCCGAACCTTATGTCTTACAACCAGAGTTTGAAACCTTGAGAACATGTTCTCAACATTTTCATCGTCCTCCATCTTGAACGCTTCATATTTTTGAATCAAGGCAAGAACCTTGGTTTCTTTCACTTGTACGTTCCCTTCATGAGTCATCCTCAGAGAATCAAAATTAGATTTGGCAGTACCTCTGTTGGTGATCTTTTCATACTCAGTGTATGAAATGGCATTTAGCAAGATGGTTCTTGCTTTGAGATGATTCTTATAATCCTTTTTCTCTTGATCCTTCATCACTCTTCTTTCGATTTTGTTGCCACTTGCATCTATTGGGTGTTCTTAGCCATCGAATACCATATCCCATATATCTACATCGTGACCTAGAAAGAAGCTTTCTATTTTTTCCTCCCAATAATCAAATTTATCTCCATCAAAGACTAGAGGTTTAGCATTGTAGTGATCTATATCATTTTTTTGAGCAATTGGAGGTGGAATGGCAACCTTTGTGTTTCAGGCTAGATCTTTATCTGACACGGTTAAGTGTTTCATAATCTTATCAAGATCAAAAACGTAGCTCTGATGCCAATTGAAGGTGGCAAGAAACACAATAAAAGGGGGTTGAAATGAGTTTCTAAAAAAATAATCATTTTTTAAAACCAATTCAACAGGAAAACGCACAACAATAAAAATAACAAGTTGTTTTTATATTGGTTCATTGTTAACTAAGCTACCTCCACTCCACCTTACCAAGGTAATTTTTCCTTCTCAATAAGGACTTAATCCACTATAATCAAACAAATTACAGACATCACAAAGACAACTATCCTTGTCATCTTGAGTATATAGACTAAACCTCAGTCACTCAAGGTAATCACTCAAACAAATTTGAGTTTATACAAATTGTGTTTACAAAGATTGCTTCCACAAAGCAGATTAACATAAGTTAAAGTACAATGAGAGATTCACACAATATGAATAAAAGTTCTATGTGTGTTTACAATATTCAAAAAAATAATGTTATCAGAGAAAATATAGTTGTAACACCCCAAATTTTAATTGAAATATTTATTTAATTTATTTAAATAAGAATATCCGCATTTCGGTGATTTTCGATGGTTATTGTGGAATATTGAGAATTATGGAATTTGGGTTATTTACTTAAATAATAGTATATAATATAAATATATTAGTATTATTATTATTTTAAATAAATATAAGTTAACTAAGGGCAAATTGGACAATTGAGGAGGAGTTAGTGAGGGTAATTTTGGAAAAGCCCAAATTGTGATGCCCAAGGCTAGGTCTAACAAAAAGGAAATTGTGATGGGATTAGGATTCATTTGTTAGACCGTGAAAAAAATTGATGTCAGAGCTCTGAGGAGGAAGAATTGAGGCAAAAGTTTCGGAAGGTTTTCTGAAAGATTTGAGAAGGCTTCGATCGACAATTAAGGTATGGGGAGTATTACCTTTATTATTTTCAATGTGTAAATTTCAATGTATTTAAGGTCGATTTAAGGGTTTAAGGGTTTTGAGCGAATTATGAGAAAAAAGGGTTTTGGCCTTCATGGCCTAAACCTATTATTGAGATGTTAATCATGAGAATTCTTTGGGGTAAAAGGAAAATTAGGCATTCGTGGCCAAAACTCTGATTTGACATTTGGCTAACCCTAAAGGGATAGGAATATTAAATAGTGAGTAATTCTAATGAGTATGGGTAATTGTAGGGAAATTTGTGATTTAGGACGTGAATATGATACGAGATTGGCCTAATAAACCATGGGTTTTGTGCCTTTATCGCCGTAAGACCTTAGGGATGATTTAGGGATGTTTTGGGGGTATTGGGGAAGGGAATCGTGGGGCTTGTGGGTTGGTTTTAGGTTTTGGTGCATAGTAGAGTTTGCTGTCATCGCACTGTTCGCCTAGTGAAGAATCCTTTGCACAGCGAACGATTTATTCCCAAACTCGCACTGCGAAGAATCCTTCGCACAGCGAAGAAACTCACCTCAGACTCGCCTATCGAACTTGCTATCGAACGTAGCAGAGTTTCATGAATGCTGATCTTGTACAACGATGCCTTGATATATTGATGTTGTGATTTCTCTGATGAATGAACATGATTATGACAGTGATTGTTATGTGATGTGTACATGATTATATGATGATTCCTATGACGTGATGATTGATGAACCATGACGATATTCCACGAGTTTTGATGAATTGTGATGATATGATGTTTGATGATGATGATTATGATGAATAATGATGCACCTATGATGTTATTATGAGGATGATTATTGACGTGTCATCATGCATTCATGTGCATCCAGACTTCGATTCAAGACCTCAATTACTTTGCCTTCAATCCCATTGTGCGAATGTGAAGTATTTTGATGTGCTCCGGTTCTCTAGTAGAATTGATCCTATTGATGGGGATCTATGGAGGGTTGATGGCCCAGTGTCCATCGAGCTGTGACGATTGGTACCACATGCACGAGTCTTGTTTGCATTTGCATTTATGAGATGATTGTAAGTAAATTGTGATGCTGTGGCCTTTGATGCATATTGATGAATATGAATGTGTTAAATATGAAAATGACGTCATTTTGTATGTTGAATTCCTACATTGATTATTATGAATCGTTTTACTCACTCTGCCTGTCTGAATGTTGCCTCCTCGTGGGTAACGTGCAGATGACCAAGTTTAGCCGTGGATGTCGTTGAGGACTTTTGAAGTTTTGAGTTATTGGCCTTTTGGTTAAATTAGAGGGTCTTGCTTTGATAGTATAACATCGGGTTGGGGTCTTTGAGTTAAACTATGTTTTTATTTGAGTTATTTTGGTTATCTTTCTGTATAGAGGAAACTTTGGATTATGCCTTTGAGTTCCGCTGCCTTTGTGCAATTTTTGATGTCTTTTGGGAAAACCTGTTGTTTACGGAGCCTTGACCTATTTTGAGTTATTGGGAAATGTACGCCCTTTTGCGGTGATTTTTATTTGAGTTTAATATTTTACTCTGATATATGTGATAAATGTGCCTTTTAATTGTGGGGTAGAAAAGGTTGTTACATTAGTGGTATCAGAGCAAGTCGGTCCGTCCGGCCAAGTTGTCTAATGTTATTTGTTCCCTAGTATGCGACATGTGTGTGAAAACACTGTCGATACACATTTGTTTTCTAACCTTTGTTTGCAGAAGTGGGAATGAAACAAGTGGGGGAGAAGCTTGTGCTTCTCCAGGATGCTTCAAGTGTGGAGTGGTGGCTCAGTGTGTCAATGAACTCTCTTATAGTTTAGTAAAGATGGTTTATGCCCCATCATGATTTTCGGCTGTCTATTGACAAATTGAGGAACTAATCACCCTTAATCTCTTGTTGATAGTGGACGGAGTCATGTTTGAGGGGATAGACGTGTCTTGCAAGCTTAGATGGCGTGTGTAGTGAATTATTTTGAGTTAAGCTAAGTGCTTACCGATTGTTTTGGTGAGTCTGTGCAGGATGGTGATGAGATGTTTATTTTGATGGAAACTTTGGGTGTTAATAAAGTGGGAAAGTTGGTGGTGCGCCAATTATTTGTGATTATCCAAAAGTTTTTCCTTATGGGATAAGTGATTTACCGCCAGAACGTGAAGTGGAGCTTACGATCGACTTAGTTCCTGGAACTATTTTGGTAGCAATGGCGCATTTCGTATGTCCATACCGGAATCGAAGAAGTTGGAGAATCAACTTGAAGATCTTCTTGAGGAGAGATTCTTTTGTCCGAGTGTGTCACCGTGGGGTGCACCAATTTTGTTAGTTAAGAAGAAAGAAGGTTTTGTGAGGCTTTGTAGGTGACTATCAAGAATAAGTGTCCACTTCCAAGGATTGATAATTTGATGGATTAGTTGGTTGTTGCAAGTGTATTCAGTCGATAGATTTGAGATCTGGGTATCATCATATTCGTGTGAAGGCTAAGGATATTCAGAAGACTTCTTTTAAGATAAGGTATGGACATTATGAGTATTTCGTGATGCCAATGGTGTGACTAATGCACCATGTGGAGTATATGAACAAGATTTTCTATCCTTATTTGGACAAGTTTGTGGTTGTGTTAATTGATGATATTTTGATATATTTGAAGAGTAAAGAGGATCGTACTGAGCATCTGAAAATTGTGTTATCAGCATTGAAAGAGAAGCAGTTGTATGCAAAATTGTCAAAGTGTGAGTTTTGGTTGAAGGAAATGAGTTTCCTTGGTCATGTGATCTCGAGTAGAGTTATTACAGTTGATATGTCGAAGGTTGAAGTTGTATCGCAATGGGAAACTCCAAAACCGCTTTTGAGATTAGAAGTATTCTTGGGCTGGTAGATTATTATCGAAAATTCATTGAAGGATTTTTCCAAGTTATCTTTGCAATTGACGCAGTGGGCTAGGAAGGTTCAAGCTTTTGTTTTGGATGCAAAGTGTGAAGAAAATTTCAAGAGCTTTTGAGGAGGCTGACAGCAGCTCATGTTTTGATTTTGCCAAATCCGGTAGAACAATTGTTGTATACTATGGTGCTTAGTTGATGGGATTAAGAGGTGTGTTAATGCAACATCAACAAGTTTTAGCTTATCCTTCAAGACAACTTAAAGTGCATAAGAGGAATTATCTGACGTATGATTTAGAGTTGGTTGTTGTTATGTTTGTGTCAAAGCTTTGGAGGCATTATTTGTTTGGTTCGAGATTTGAGGTGTTTAGTGATCATAAGAGTTTGAAGTATTTCTTTGATTAGAAAGAATTGAATGTGAGGTAGAAGAGATGATCGATACTTCTGAAGGAATGTGGTTTTGGTTTGAATTACCATTCGGGTAAAGCAA
The DNA here is from genome assembly GCA_963859935.3 of Lathyrus sativus. NCBI lineage: Eukaryota > Viridiplantae > Streptophyta > Magnoliopsida > Fabales > Fabaceae > Lathyrus > Lathyrus sativus. The sequence goes on from OZ012740.1 coordinate 573,326,652, forward strand.
ACGTGGTAGTTGATGCATTGATTTGGAAATCTTTGTATATACCGATGATGATGGTAATAGAGTTAGAACTGATTGAGCAATTTCGTGATATGAGTTTGGTTTGTGAAGAGTCTTCATATGGAGTTAAGCTTGGTATGTTGAAGCTTACTAGTGGTATTCTTGATGAGATTCGAGGAGGTCAGAAATCTGATTTGAGTTGGTAGATCGGTTGAATTTGATGGATCAAAGTCGAAGAGTTGATTTTCAGATTAATGAAAATGGTATCATGAGATGTCATGATAGAGTATGTGTTCCAGATATTATTGAGTTGAAAAAGAGTATTCTTGAGGAAGGACATCGAAGTAGATTGAGTATCCACCCCGGTGCTACGAAGAGGTACCAGGATTTGAGGAAATTGTTTTGGTGGCCAGGGATGAAGAAAGATATTGTCGAGTTTGTTTATGCTTGTTTGACATGCCAGAGGACAAAGATTGAACATCAACGACCGTTGGGTCTGATGCAACCGTTGAATGTTCTAGAGTGGAAATGGGATAGCATTTCTATGGATTCTGTGACAAGTCTACCGACGATTTTGAAGGGATATGATTTAATTTGGGTGATTGTTGATAGATTGACTAGATCGACTCATTTTATACTGATGAGGATCAATTATTTGTTGCAAAAGTTGGCCGAATTGTATATTGACGAGATTATGAAACTGCATGGTATTTCTTCAAGTATTGTGTCTAATAGAGATCCAAGAGTTACTTTGAGGTTCTGGGAGAGCTTGTAGACAGCTACAGGTGCCATGTTGAGATTGAGTTCTGCCTGTCATCCGCAGACGGATGGACAGACAGAGAGAACTATCCATTCTTTAGAGGATTTGTTGAGAGCTTGTGTGTTGGATCAAGGTGGATCGTGGGATAGTCATTTGTCGTTGATTGAGTTAACCTATAACAATAGTTATCATTCTAGTATTGGAATGACACCGTATGAGGCTTTGTATGGAAGGAAGTTTAGGACTCCATTGTGTTGGTATGAGTCAGGCGTGAGTGTTGTACTCAGACATGAGATTGCGCAAGAGACGACTGAAAAGATCAAGAGGATCCAAGAAAAGATGAAAGTTTTGCAGATTCTTCAGAAAAGTTACCCTGATAAGAGGAGGAAGGCACTTGAATTCCAAGAGGGGGATCACATGTTTTTGAGAGTTACGCCGATAACTGGTGTTGGCCGAGCTTTGAAGTCCTGAAAGCTCACATCACATTTTGTTGGTCCGTATTAGATATCGCAAAGGGTGGGGGGAAGTAGCATATCAGATTGCTTTACCGCCGTCGCTTACGAATTTACATGATATATTTCATGTGTCTCAGTTGAGGAAGTACATTCCAGATCCATCGCATGTGATTCAGATGGATGATGTACAAGTGAGAGATGATTTGACTGTTGAGGAGTTGCCTGTTCGGATTGATGAACGAGAAGTGAAGTAACTGCGAGGTAAAGAGATTTCCTTGGTAAAGGTAGTTTTGGGAGGACCAGCTGGAGAGAGTTGGACTTGCTAGCGTGAGGATCAGATGAGGGAGTCGTATTCGACTCTGTTTCCTTGAGGCAATTTTCGAGGGCGAAAATTCTTTTAAGTGGGGAAGAGTTGTAACACCTCAAATTTTAATTGGAATATTTATTTAATTTATTTAAATAAGAATATTCACATTTCGGTGATTTTCGGTGGTTGTTATGGAATTTGGGTTATTTATTTAAATAATAGTATATAATATAAATATATTAGTATTATTATTAATTTAAATAAATATAAGTTAACTAAGTGCAAATTGGACAATTGAGGAGGAGTTAGTGAGGGTAATATTGGAAAAGCTCAAATTGTGAGGCCCAAGGCTAGGTCTAACAAAAAGAAAATTGTGATGGGATTGGGATTCATTTGTTAGACCTTGAAAAGAATTGAAGTCAGAGCTTTGAGGAGGAAGAATTGAGGCAAAAGCTTCGGAAGGTTTTCTGAAAGATTTGAGAAGGCTTCGATCGACAATTAAGGTATTGGGAGTATTACCATCATTGTTTTCAATGTATTTAAGGTCGATTTAAGGGTTTAAGAGTTTTTAGGCGAATTATGAGAAAAAGGGATTTTGGCCTTTGTGGCCTAAATCTATTATTGAGATGTTAACCATGGAAATTCATTGGGGTAAAAAGAAAATTAGACCTTCGTGGCCAAAACTCTGATTTGACATTTGGCTAACCCTAAATAGATAGGAATATTAGATAGTGAGTAATTCTAATGAGTATGGATAATTGTAGGGAAATTTGTGATTTAAGGCGTGAATATGATACGAGATTAGCCTAATAAACTGTAGGTTTTGTGCCTTTATCGCCGTAAGACCTTAGGGATGATTTAGGGATGTTTTGGGGGCATTGGAGAAGGGAATCGTGGGGCTTGTGGGTTGGTTTTAGGTTCTGGTGCGTGGTAGAGTTTGTTGTCATCGCACTGTTCGCCTAGCGAAGAATCCTTCGCACAGCGAACGAATTAGTCCCAGACTCGCACTGCGAAGAATCCTTCGCACAGCGAAGAAACTCGCCCCAGACTCGCCTAGCGAACTTGCTAGTGAACGTAGAAAAGTTTTGCGAATGTTGATCTTGTACAGTGATGCCTTGATGTTTTGATGTTTTGATTTCTCTGATGAATGAACATGATTATGATAGTGATTGTTATGTGATGTGTACATGATTATATGGTGATTCCCATGACGTAATTATTGATGAACCATGAAAATATTCCATGAGTTTTGATGAATTATGATGATATGATGTTTGAGGATGATGATTATGATGAATGATGATGCACCTATGATGTTATTATGAGGATGATTATTGACGTGTGCATCATGCATTCATGTGCATCCGAACTTCGGTTCAGGACCTCGATTACTTTGGCTTCAATCCCATTGTGCGGATGTGAAGTATTTTGATGTGCTCCGGTTCTCTAGTAGAATCGATCCTATTGATGGGGATCTATGGAGGTTGATGGCCCAATGTCCATCAAGCTGTGACGATTGGTACCACATGCACGAGTCTTGTTTGCATTTGCATTTATGAGATGATTGTGAGCAAATTGTGATGTTGTGGCCTTTGATGCATATTGATGAATATGAATGTGTTGAATATGAAAATAACGCCATTTTGTATGTTGAATTCCTACATTGATTATTATGAATCGTTTTACTCACCCTTCCTGTTTGGATGTTGCCTCCTCGTGGGTAACGTGCAGATGACCAGATTTAGTCGTGGATGCCGTTGAGGACTTTTGAAGTTTTGAGTTGTTGGCCTTTTGGTTAACTTAGAGGGTCTTGCTCTGATAGTGTAACATCGGGTTGGGGTCTTTGAGTTAAACTATGTTTTTATTTAAGTTATTTTGATTATCTTTCCGTATAAGGGAAACTTTAGATTATGCCTTTCAGTTCCGCTGCCTTTGTGCAATTTTTGATGTCTTTTGGGAAAACCCGTTGTTTATGGAGCCTTGAACTATTTTGAGTTATTGGGAAATGTACGCCCTTTGCGGTGATTCTTATTTGAGTTTAATATTTTACTCTGATATATGTGATAAATATGCCTTTTAATTGTGGGGTAGAAAAGGGTGTTACAATAGTAGTGTGTGAATAACGTGTTAATGTTGTTCACTACCATTAGTGATCCGCGTGAAACATAAAAAACTTCTATTATAAAAGCATATTTATGAATATGAAGAAGCAAGTGAAGCATCATGAAGCGCTTGAAACATATCTACATCCACCTCTTTGGATTTGCAAGATAATTTGCCATGAAAAATCGCTAAGATGGACGCAAGAGCAGAAAAGTATTTGGGTTTAAGGTTTGTATTCTTAACTATTTATTTGAGAAAAAATCATTTATTTATATAACTTTTTTTTATCAAACCTTTTTTGTTTTATATCATAAACAAACCCATACGAGGTAAAGCCATTGAGAATATAGTCGCACACAACATTTGATCTTGTCCAAATATTAAAGACTTGAAGATCTATCATATGATCTTCATGAACTAATTAGTTTTTATTTTAATATTTTATGTAAACAATATAATATACTAGATAAAAATTGTTGTTTAATAACTGAGGTGTTAACTGGCATCTTTTTATGTCACCCTTTGTTACATTGCCTTGGTAGTTGAGGTTACATCTCTCTCGCGTGCGACGTATAAGTGTTATTTGTAGTAGTGTCACTACAAACTTTTTTTGACACACTTCATTTTATAAATATTTGTAGTTAGAAGATGTTATTCATATGCCTGAATTTATCCTTAGTATAATTTGCATATCAAAATTATGCAAGAATTTACAATATCAAATATATTTCTCACACATTTTTTGTCAAATTTAGGATGTATTAGAATATTATTAATAATTCATATTTATTTAGTTGTACTATTTTCTTGGCCCCTAAGTTTGTTAGAGGGTATTTTAGTATTTATCTTATTCTAGTAACCCTAGTTTTAGCTTATAAATAGGGTGACAATCATTGTAACAAATATCATGTTTTGTAGCCGTCATTCTCTTATTAGTAATATTTCCTATTTCATCATTTATTCTATCTTTGCACCAACAATTGGTATCTAGAGCTCCGGTTCAGATTCATTGGGAAACACGGGTGAACGTGAGGTCTTGTGTGTTTGATTTTGTTTCTCAGATTCTTGTTGAATCTTGAACAAAATCTGATCAGAATTTGTTAATTCTGTGGGTTGGGAAACACTGTGTGAGAAAACTCTGAGTGTATTGTGCAAAGTAGAAGATGAACGGAAACGGCAACATGAACACCAAACTTCCAGTATTTGATGGTAAAAACTGGAATCGTTGGATGATCCAAATGCGTGTACTGTTTGGTGCTCAAGATGTTCTGGATCTTGTCACTGATGGTTATGTTCCAGTAGCAGCAGATGCAACTGATGAACAGAAAAACGCGCAGAAGGAAGTAAGGAAGAAGGATCAGAAAGCATTGTTCTTCATTCATCAATGTGTGGATGTAAACGTGTTTGAGAAGATTGCAGACTCTACAACAGCAAAGGCTGCATGGGACACTCTGGTGAGATGTTATGGTGGTGACGCATCAGTGAAGAAGGTGAAGCTTCAGTCCTTGAGAAAGCAATATGAGAATCTCAACATGAAGAATAATGAGAAAGTTTCTGAATACATCTCCAGAGTGATTCTGATCACTAATGAGATGAAGGCATGTGGAGAAACTCTTTCTGAAGAAACAATCATGGAGAAAGTATTGAGATCCCTTACTCCTCAATTTGATTACATTGTGGTAGCAATAGAACATTCCAAAGATCTGAGCACAATGAGAATTGAAGAGCTGCAGAGCAGTCTAGAAGCGCAAGAGTTGCGTCTGACTGAGAGAAACTCTGAAAAGGAAGTAGAACAGCAGGCTCTGAAAGCAACTTCTGATAGGAGGTATCAGAAGCAGTCAGAAGCCAGGAGAAGATCTGATGGTGGTCAGAAGTCAGAAAGCTCAACCTCTGATAGACAAAAGAATGCTCAGAAGGGAAAAGAGAAGTATGACAAGAAGAAGATCCAATGTTACTGTTGTAAGAAGTTTGGTCACTTTGCTAGAGATTGTTGGTCAAACAAGGAGAAGAAATCAGAAGAAGCAAATATAGCCAGAAGTTCTGATGACGAATCTGTGCTATTGATGGCCTCTGAATCTGATGATCTGACAGACTGGTGGTATATGGACACTGGCTGTTCAAATCATCTTACTGGAAACAAGAAATGGCTGGTTGACTTTGACTCTGAAAAGAGAACAAAGATCAGATGTGCTGATGACAAATATCTTAATGCAGAAGGTATGGGAAATGTCAGAGTGACTCTGAACAATGGGAAAATAGCATTGATTCAGAATGTGTGGTATGTACCTGGCATCAGAAGCAATCTGATGAGTGTGGGGCAATTAATTGAGAAAGGTTTCTCAGTTACCATGAAGGACAATCTTCTGAAGCTGTATGACTGTAATCAGAAGTTGATTATGGAGTCAGAACAGGGAAGGAATAGAACATTCAAGGTGAATGTCAGAACTGCAGACTCAGAGTGTCTTAGTGCAACAAGTACTGAGAAGGAGAGTGAGCTGTGGCACAGAAGATTTGGTCATTTAAATTTCAGAAGCTTACAACATCTGAATTCAAAGAAATTGGTACATGGAATTCCTGCAATTAAGAAGCCTGAAAAGTCATGCAAAGTTTGCATGGAAGGAAAACAACCAAGATTGCCATTTGCATCAGAAGTTGCTCCAAGAGCAAAACATGCCTTGGGAGTTGTACACTCTGATGTGTGTGGTCCATTTCCAGTAGCATCAATTGGAGGGAATAAATACTTTGTGTTGTTTGTTGATGAATTCACAAGAATGACATGGGTATCCCTTATTAAGTTCAAACACGAGGTGTTTGATGAATTCAAGAAGTTCAGAATGAAGGCTGAGAATCAGAGTGGTCAGAAGTTGAAGATTCTTAGAACTGATGGTGGAGGTGAGTATAACTCCAAAGAGTTCCAGAAGTTCTGTGAGGAGAATGGAATTGAGCATGAGGTTACTGCTCCTTATACCCCTCAACACAATGGTCTTGCTGAAAGAAGAAACCGTACTTTGCTTGATATGGTGAGAAGCATGCTAAAGGAGAAGAAGCTTCCTCAGAAGCTCTGGGGAGAAGCTGTTGCCACTGCAACGTATGTACTCAACAGATGTCCTACGAAGAAGTTGAAGGAAATAGTTCCTATGCAGAAGTGGACTGGAGACAAGCAAAGTGTTAGTCATCTGAAGGTATTTGGTTCTGTTTGCTATAAACATGTTCCAGAAGCCAGAAGACAGAAGCTGGATGATAGAAGCAAAGTGATGATTCTGATAGGGTACCACAGTACAGGTGCATACAAGCTCTATTGTCCAGAAACCAATAAAATTGAATTCAGCAGAGATGTGATTGTGAAGGAATCAGAAGTTTAGAATTGGGATAAGTCTCAATCTGATTCTGATGTTAGAACCTCTGAAGAAAGGCCAGAGTTAAGAATTTCTGAAGTTGAAGTAAACCCTGACGTTGACTCTGACTCTGATACTGATTCAAACTCTGAAGATAACTCAGAAGATGAAGGTGACTCTGATGACCCAGACTCTGATGACCCAGACTCTGATGATTCAGACTCTGATGGCAATCCAGATCTTGGTGGCAATTCAGACTCTGGAAATATGCCAGACTCTGAAGATGGTCAAAGCTCTGGAGGTCAATCATCTGAAGCTAGAAACTCTGAAGCTCAAGACTCTGAACAAGTTCAGAGACCACAAAGAATCAGAAGCGTTCCCAGAAGATTTGCAGAATTTGACATGCTGCAAGACACTGAAGTAGACTCTGAAGGAGAAGTTATTCAGTGTGCCATGTTAGTAGACTCTGAACCTATAAGTACAGAGGAGGCTCTTAAGCAGAAGCTCTGGCTGAAGGCCATGAAAGAAGAACTTGATGCTATAGAGAGAAACAAGACTTGGAAGCTGACAGAACTTCCAAAAGACAAGAAAACCATCAGCGTCAGATGGGTTTTCAAGCAGAAGTTAAAGCCAGATGGCTCAATTGGCAAACATAAAGCAAGGTTGGTAGCCAGAGGATTTCTACAGAAACCTGGGCTGGATTATTCTGAAGTGTTTGCACCTGTAGCAAGACATGAAACAATCAGAATGGTGATTGCAATAGCTGCTAACAGGAATTGGCCTCTGATGCATTTAGATGTAAAATCTGCATTTCTGAATGGTCCATTAGAAGAAGAAGTTTACGTGTCACAACCTCCTGGATTTGTGAAAAAGAATCAGGAAGGGATGGTGTACAGATTATACAAAGCTCTATATGGATTGAAACAAGCGCCCAGAGCTTGGAATCAGAAGATTGATTCATTTTTCAAGAAGCAAGGCTTTCAGAAATGTGAGATGGAGTACGGTGTCTATGTTCAGCATACTTCTGAAGGCAATATGACTCTGGTATGTTTATATGTTGATGATATACTATTGACTGGAAGTTCTGAACAGGAGATAGCCAAGTTCAAGAAGGTTCTAATGAATGAATTTGAAATGACTGATCTAGGCAAAATGACATACTTTCTAGGGATGGAGTTCAGATATTCTGAGAAAGGTATCATTTTGCATCAGCTCAAGTATGAATTAGAACTTCTGAAGAGATTTGATCTGAAGAATTGTAAGATGGCTGTCACACCTTCTGATACAAATCAGAAACTGGATTCAGACTCTGAAGGAAAGGATGTGGATGCTACAACCTTCAAACAGTTGGTTGGTTCTCTGAGGTATCTGTGCAATACCAGACCTGATATTTGCTACTCAGTTGGGATGGTTAGTAGGTTCATGAGTAAACCTAAGTGGTCCCATTACCAAGCTGCTGTCAGGATTCTGAGGTATATCAAAGGAACTCTGAAGTATGGAGTGTTATTTCCCTCTGGAGGAAATAATGAGTCAGAACTTCTGAGTTATTCAGACTCTGATTGGTGTGGAGACAGAGTTGACAGAAGAAGTACATCTGGGTACTTGTTCAAATTTCTGGGAGGTCCCATTTCTTGGTGTTCCAAGAAGCAACCTGTTGTGGCGTTGTCAACCTGTGAAGCTGAATACATTGCAGGTGCTGTTACTGCATGCCAAGCTGTGTGGATTCTGAATCTGTTGCAGGATCTGAAGATTAAGGTAGACAAACCTCTGAAGTTGATGATTGACAACAAGTCTGCAATCAACCTTGCCAAAAACCCAGTGCTGCATGGGAGAAGCAAGCATATTGAGACCAAGTATCATTTTCTGAGACATCAAGTTCAGAGTGGAGTGTTAGAAGTTGTACACTGCAGCACTCAGAAGCAGTTGGCAGATGTTCTGACGAAAGCTATCAAGACTGATCAATTTCTCAGATTAAGGGATGGAATTGGTGTCACAAGTTTTGATGGAATATGAATTAAGGGATGGTATTAGAATATTATTAATAATTCATATTTATTTAGTTGTACTATTTTCTTGGCCCCTAAGTTTGTTAGAGGGTATTTTAGTATTTATCTTATTCTAGTAACCCTAGTTTTAGCTTATAAATAGGGTGACAATCATTGTAACAAATATCATGTTTTGTAGCCGTCATTCTCTTATTAGTAATATTTCCTATTTCATCATTTATTCTATCTTTGCACCAACAGGATGCACCTACACAAGGAATGAGTGATTAAGTGGCCCAGCATAACAACCTCTGCATACTTTACATGACAACCACATTCACTCACACTCTATTTGTAATATGAAAAATAGTGTTAACCATAACTCTTGTCCATTTGATGTTGTTGTTGATCATACTTTACATAACCCTTTAGATGTTTGGCATCATAGACTAGGCCAACCATATAATGAGGTTTTACAGAATATGTCTCAATTTTTTTCTTGTGTCAAATTTCATAAAACTGTGATATGCCATGCTTGTCATCTTGCAAAATCATGCATGTTACCTTTTCCTAATAGTATTGTTGTTACTTCTCATCATTTTAAATTGATATATATGGATATATGGGCCCCAATAGGAACTCACTCTTTAGTTGATTTTCAATATTTGTTAACTATTATGGTTGATTTTACTCGCTACACTTGGACTTTTTATGCATGATAAATCTGAAACTGAACCTCATATTAGAAATTTCATTAATTACTCTCTAACACAGTTTTCTTATAAAACTAAAAGAATTTGTAGTGATAATGGAACTCAATTAATCATGCCATCCTATTATTCATCTCTAGATATCATTCATCAAAGAATTTATGTTGAAACACTACAATAGAACTCCATAGTTTAGAGGAAACACATGAAGGTGCAAGAAATAGAAGAAATGGGGTTTGAATTGGATTTTTAAATTAAAAAACTCTTGCAACTCAATATCTCAAACTGCAAAAATAATGATAAAGAACATAAGTATTTTCATCCTGGTTCGTTGTTAACGAAGATACGTCTGATCCACCCGCCTAAGTGATTTTTGCCTTCTCAATAAGGACTTAATCCAATAATCAAACTTATTGCAAAAAACTAAAAGACGCGCAATCTAAGACTTCTTGAGAAATTCTGACTATACCCTATTCTCTCAAGGAAATACAACTCAAAGACTAATTTTCAATGACTTCTTGAGAATTCTGCTTACACCTAGTCTCTGAAGAAAATTAACAATTGTTAATGAAATTAATTGTGTTTACAAATATGCTTCTTACTAAGCATAGTACACACAATGAAGTACAAGTTTACATCAAAGAATATTTGAAATGAAGCTTGATGTAATTCTTCAATATTTTCTTTCTTGAAGATGATTTACTTTAAAGAGTTTTCTTCATCATGAAGTTTATTCACTCTTATATGCAAAAGCCTTCTATCTGTATATTTTCTTCTTTTTAATCAACCATCATTGTTATATCTCACAAAACCTTTGACCTTATTATAAATAACAAGAAAGACCGTTGGAGGATAGAATTGTAATAATCTTCAAGGTACACTACAACTGTAAAGTAGGTAGGTTTGACTTTAAATCTTGGGTGGTAGGTAGAAAATCTTTTTATAGCTATTTAAAGTACAATATTATTGATTTGACGTTGACTTGTACTATACATAAGAACTATTTATAACATCCTAATTTTCCATACCTCAAATGATAGAATCGCTTATATTTGAAATTTTAACATCTCTAACTTTTACAAACTAAACTTTGAAATTAATACTTAAAATAATTAATTTTAAGTTAATATAGATCAATTAATTATCCTTATTATTATTATTATTATTATTATTATTATTATTATTATTATTATTATTATTATTATTATTATTATTATTATTATTCGTAGGCACTGTCATTATTATTTGTAGGAGTACATTACAATGAAGGAAGGATATTCTTAGGCACTGTTGTTGTGTCTAATGAATTTGTAAAATGGATCAAAGATAGACAACAACTTGATAACCAACTGATGAACATAAAGGAAACTATCAATGATGGTCAAGTTAGAGAATTTAACATAGGGAGTGATAGAATCCTAAGGTTTAGATAAAGGTTGTGTATACCTCAAAACCAGGATATTCAAAAGTTGATTTTGGAAGAAGGCTACAAAAGTAAGATGAGTTTTCATCCAAGAGCGACAAAGATGTATCAAGACTTGAAGAAAATGTTGTGGTGGTTTGGAATGAAGAAGCATATAACAGAGTATGTTCAAAATTGTTTGGTATGTCAAAAGGCAAAGATTGAACATCAGAAGCCAGTCGAATTGTTATAATCTTTAGACATTCTATAGTGGAAGTGGGACGGAATAGCTATGGATTTTGTAACCGCTTTGCCTAAGCTCGGAAGAAGCATGGCGCATTTAGGGTAATAATTGATAGGTTAAAAAATACTACACATTTCATCCCCATCAATCATATGTTTAGCTTAGAGATACTAGCTCGAGTATATATGAAGGAAATTGTTAGATTACATGGAACACCTACAAGTATAGTCAGTAATAGAGATCCAAGATTCACATCAAAGTTTTGGCGTCAGTTTCACTTAGATTCAGGAACCAAACTAAGGTTAAGTTCAGCTTATCATCCCCAAACAAATGGTCAGTCTGAAATGACGATTCAGTCATTAGAAGATCGGTTGAGAGTGTGTGCTCTTGAACACAAACAAAGTTGAGATGAGTTCTTACCATTAAATGAGTTTACTTACAAAAAAATCTTTCACCCAAGTATCAGTATGGATCCATATGAACCATTGTATGGACGAAAATGTCACACACTTTTATGTTGGTATGAAGTTGGAGAAAGAAAAATTTTAGGTTCGGAGTTTGTGCAACAAACGACAAATAAGGTTAAGCTTACTAGAGAAAATATGAAGGTTACACATGATCGTCAAATGAGTTACACTGATAAAAGGAAAAGACCTTTGGGATTTGAGGAAGGAGATCATGTGTGCATTAGGGTAACTCCTAGAGCAGGAACTGCACGAGCAATCAAAACTAGGAAGTTAACACTGAGGTTTATCAGACCTTTTCAAATTCTACGGCGGATCGTACCTATGGCATATCACATTGCTTTGCCACCAAATCTGTCTAATCCTCATGACGTATTCCATGTATCTCAACTGAGAAAGTATTATCATGATCCTTTGCATATCTTGGAGCCCGAAAATGTGGAACTTAGAGATAAATTTGAATATGAAGCTTTACCTGTCAAAATTTTAGACCATCAAATTTAGGAATTTTGTGGAAAGTAGATACCATTGGTTAGAGTTGTGTGGGATGAAGTAATTGGTGATTCTACTTGGGAAAGAGAAGAAGACATGCGTCAAAACTATCCTCATATGTTTTAGGTACACTAAATTTCGCGAACAAAATTTATTTTAAGGGAGGTAGTAATGTAACTTCCTAATTTTTCACACCTCAAATGATAGAATCAGTTGTATTTGAGATTTTAACATCTCTAATTCTTACAAACTAAACTTTGAAATTAGTACTTAAAATAATTAATTTTAAGTTAATTTATCAATTAATTATCCTTATTATTACTATTATTGTTATTATTATTATTATTCGCATTATTATTCTTATTCTTATTATTAAATTTGAATATCATCATTTCATTTTATAATATATATATATATATATATATATATATATATATATATATATATATATATATATATATATATATATATATATATATATATATATATATATATATATATATATATATATATATATATATATATATATATTATTTTCCTTTTATTATTGTTATTATTATTATTATTATTATTACTAGCATCCAGACGGGCACGCACGTGCCCGTCTGTCTGTTTTTTTAATGCGCACACGTAAAAAACTATAAATGATTTTTTTTATTTAATGTTAATTTTAAATGGAAGTTATTAGTAAAAAGTTATGTGAAAGATGATAGTAGTTTTTTAATGGAAGTTATTGTATAAGTTACACATTTTAAAATAAGGGTAAAATCGGTAGAAAATTAGGCTACACCAAAAATCAAGTTTTGCCTTTATATATGTTATAGATATAGATTAGTAGTAGTAGTAGTAGTCAGTGGCGGAGCCAGAAAAATTATATAGCCTGCGCAAAAAATTTTAAGACCGCAAATTCACATTATAATATATAAATTGCCTAAAATAAAAGAGATGAAAGAGATCATAAAACATAATCTTACAATAGCATGTTAAATAAAACTACGAGGCAAATGTCATTTTCGAGACTTCTTTGCTGTGAATGTTCGAATAATATCAACATCATCAAGTGACTTGAATATCTCTCGCTCGGTGTAACATACCATCAAGTCATTGAACCACACATCATTGATCTTATTACGCAATTTAGACTTGATAATCTTCATTGCTGAAAAAGCTCTTTCAACGGATGTTGTCGACACCGGCAATATCAAAGCTAACTCAATAAGTTTGTAAACCAATGGAAATACCAAATGTTTCTCAGTTTGAACCATCTTTATAGCCAAACTTTGAACATCTTCACAAGTGGAAAATGAAGCATTTCTTTTCACTTGAAGAACATAAGTGTCAAGCTGATCCCTTATTGTTCCACGGTCATCATCAAAAAAGTCTACATGATAAATATCAGCAAGACGAGCAAGCTTATCAATATCAAACTTGGAGAAAGAGTTCTTGGGATCAAGACATGAGAAGAAATCAAGGATAATGTCACTTCCTTCACTAAAGCGGTGATCCATCTCCACACATATTTTGTCAATAGCAACATAAAAATCTCTGCACGGTAATGATGAAGATTAGTGATAGTTCTTCCTTCCACCCTTGAACGACCCCGAACCGGTATTTCGTCATCCATATTTGGCACCGGAATACCTTTAGCAACACAAAATTCTTGGACATCAGCAAATAAATCATCTCAACCACTATCTCTCATTGTGGCCAACCGAGCTTTGACAACATCAACTAATTCCATGGCAATCACAATATTAAGATCTTTTCTTTGCAAGACATGTGAAAGCTCGTTTGTAATACCAAACAACTTTAACATTAACTTCAAAATAAAAGAAAATTTAAAGCTCTCCATTTTTTCTATCAAACCTGCTGCTTGAGATGGTCCACGTCCATCTTCATCAACCATACTAAGCACATTTAACACGGAGGACCACATTTGATCCAAACGAAGCAATGTAGTATGATGTGAACCCCATCTAGTATCCCCGGGTCTAATGAGACTAGATGATTGGTGCAAGCCCCTTCCTCTAGATATCTCACCACTCTCAAGTTTATTTAAAATATCTTGGTGTTGTGCCTCCGCCAAAGCATCCCTCCTCTTACAAGATGCACTTGTTGTGGTCACAATCAAGGAGATGTACTCAAAGAAATCATGAATAGATGAGCAACTACTAGCAACAGACACAACAACCAATTGCAAACGGTGAGCATAACAATGGACATAGAAAGCATAAGGGTTTTCATCTAGAATCTTTCTTTGCAAACCATTAAATTCACCTCTCATATTTGAAGCTCCATCATATCCTTGGCCTCGTATCCTTGAAATAGATAACGTGTACTTATCAAGAATACTATAAAGAGCATCCTTTAATGACTCAGATGTCGTATCTTTGACATGATGTAGAGCAATAAATCATTCCACAACATTCCCTTTGTCATTCACAAACCTAAAACAAATTCGACAAGTTTACTTAGCAGCATAAAGAATAATAGGTAATGAAAATTAGAAATTGGAAAATACAACTACTAACCTCAACATCACCGCCATTTGCTCTTTGACGGATATATCACGTGACTCATCAATAAGCACGGAGAATTGTCTATCACCAAGCTCTCCCAAAATCACCTTCGTAACTTCATGTGCATAACACATTGCAAGCTCCTTTTGAATGTCACCGGAAATCATTGTGCAATATTTTCCACTACGGTCAAAAGCATCTTGCACTTATTCATTCTTAACTTTTACCCAATCTACCATCTCTCTAAAATTTCCCTTATTTATAGAAATAGAGGATTCATCATGGCCACGGAAAGACATGCCTTGTGCAATGAGATATCTTGAACAATCTACAGAACAAGTTAAACAAATCTTATACAATTCTTCTGATTCCTTGGTTGCTTTAACAAACTTACTTGCCACACTTTGTCTTTGATTATTGTAATCATCGTAGTGCTTGACACATGAGTTGTGAAAACTATTATGACTACCAACATGATCTTTCAAGCCTTGAGATGCATGCTTCCAATCTTTATATCCGCTTTTAGTGAAGACTTCAAAACCAAAGTGTTCGACCCTCCCGGGTTTCTTAAAGAGAAAGCAATAAAAACAATAAGCTGCATCCTTGATATCACTGTATTCTAACCATGTATAATTCTTATACCATGATTTACTAAATGCTCTTCTAACACTTCCAAATGGAGTACGAGGAAAGCTTGGCAATTCTGGTTGCATTGGACCTTTCAATATATATGCCCTCCTCACTTGATCTTGAATATCCGGAGCATACTCATTAATTTGTTTCCTACGACCTGGATCACGCACAATCTCATTTAGGTTAAACTCAGCAACCACATTAGGTGGAAGTGGTTATGGTTCTGACTCAACCAAAAATCTCCTCATCTCTGAAAAAAATCCAAACATAATCACTTATAAAATTGCTTAAAAAATCCAAACATAATCACTTAAAAAACCAAGTCAAAAATCAATGAGAATCCAACAGCAGAATAGCACAGTGGCAATTGACCTTTAAGGCCATGACAGAATGTAACACTAGTAGGTTTACTCTAGTTTCATTTAAGTACAATGGAATCTCTTGAATCATAACTTAACATGATTTCATAACACAGTCTGCAACATTCCCAAACTAGCATAACCAAATTGCTTTCACTAGCTCATTATGAGCTAGTTAATGTTAACTGCAGCCACTCAACACAAAATTCAGTACTAACTGAGTTAACAAATGAACTAACAGTAACTGTTTTTTCCTAGCAGCTAACCTATAACTCATAACCAACTTTCAAACTTAACTAACTTCATCATTTTTCAGAAATAACTAACATCATTCTTGGTATAATATGGTAAATAACATTACAGCAACACAATTAACATTTGAATCATACCATAACTAACTTAACTCTATCCTACGACTGTCCATAATAGTTTCATAACCTCCTGTAACTAACAGCTTCACTTCTAACAAACAATCCTAATAGAATAAAAAACTCTCCTAACAGAATTTCAATTTTATATCACTTTTATATCACATAGAAAATCCAAAGAGAACTTTTATATCACTTTTATAATAACCTCAGGGCATTGTAAAATTTTTACTGTCATCAATTCCATATTTCCATTCAACCAATTCAACAAATTCAATTCCATTCAACCATTCAACCAATTCAATTGCTAAATTATAGAAAAAATTGGTTTGGATTCTTCAACAAATTTTTCTACATCATAAAATTGTAGAAATAAGCATAACAAATTGTAAAATTTTCTACTTAAGCATAGCAAATGACAGAACTTACATTGGTTGATTTCAGAATACATTACACAGTGAAAGATCAAAAGTGGCGGCGCGCCGACATAGATTTTGGATTTACGGAGTTGGACGCAGCCATGCAGGGGAGGTTCTTGGACGACGTTGGCAGAATAGTGACGGTGCGGCGAGTTGGGCGATGTTGGTGGAATAGTGGCGATGCGGCGAGTTGGACGACGTTGGTGGTGCGGCGAGTTGGACGACGTTGGCGGAATAGTGAGTTTTGCGTGAACGGTGAAGTGAACCATTACTTTCTTTTTCTATTCAATTTTCTTTTTCTTTTTCTTTTCCATTTTTTTAAATTTTATTATATTTTATTTAAACAACAGGAAAAAAAAATATTGGGCCCCCCAGAGCCTGAGCATGTGCCCAGCCTGGCCGGGCCCAAGAACCGCCCCTGGTAGTAGTAGTAGTAGTAGTACCATACATGGTCATATGTCATGAGACATCAAGATATCAAAGTTCATGTTCCTTTCTCTCAATTATTTTTCACATAGGCATATATGAAAGTCATACTATGAACTATTGATGAAAGACTAATAACTATTTGATAATGACATATTTACTAGCAATAGTTGAAAAACTAGAAGATATGAGCAAAAGGAGATATGCATATATTATTTTAATGTCTTGTAACTAGTATAAATAGGGGTCTTTACCACCCCATTTTCATTCATTCACAAATCATCTCTCCCACCACTCTTCTTTCTTTTTCTAGTTTCTTCATATAGTAATACCAGTTTTACTTTTAGCTATCAAGGCTCTTACAATATCGGTTTGAAGGAGTTTGATCTTATACCCCAAAGTTCTGCCCAGATCATTTTAATAAGTAACTAGTAACTCATTATAATGCCAATTTTATTTTAATCATTTTATTTATATAAAGGTTATTTTAAAATTTCAATTTAAATTTGTGTTCAGACGTCGAAGTATTGAATTTATAAAGTCTGAGTTAATATCCTAATAAAAGATAAATTTTACCTATTTAAGTTGTTATAATGCCCAAGTGTTAATATAAATTAAAATATTTCTAGGAATATACTCTTGATAATTTTCTAAAACGAACAAATTCAAACGAACGTATAGTCTAAATTATATTTGAATTTAACCATTATTTAGTTATAGTGGAAGTTATTATCAAATATTTTAAAATAAACATTTCAAGTTGTAACAAGTTATATTTAATTATTCGTAAATTATTCTAATTTTAATAAATTTTGTTTAATTCAACGGTTATCGAAAATTAGGTTCATGTCAAAGATAAGAGGAAGCGTTTGTTGACTTCCAACAACGATTAACAACAAAAGGTGGGGGAAATATCCGTATACGTTGGAATGGGTAGCGCAAAATAATTTAATATATATGAAAGTAGTGATGGCCAAAGCCCTACTAGGGATAAATAAGTAAGAAGAATCAATTCTCTGTTATACCAACCTTAATAGTTTATTATATGGATGATCTATGATATCCAAGGTTTATTTTTGTTTACATTATTTGAATATATACTTGAATAATTGTGATTATTAGACTATAAAACGAAATCAATTATTGTTCGAAGAAACAGAGCCAACGACGTGGTGAGAACCAAGAGGAGGATCCTTCATCACTTAAGTTAAATGAAATACTTTGATTAGTTGTATACGGTTAGGGTCTGCCTAGGCAAGACTTGGTGGACTATGTCTCTTACAGTCACCTCTCTTACCTGGTAAGTCAATCATACACTATTCATTATACAAATCAATTAATTATGTAGAGATAAGGATTGTGTCGGGAAGGAATGAAGAAATACAATAAGATATTTCATGGATTTGGTGCTCAACTTAAGTATATAAATGATAAGTATAACTTGAAAGGTTAATACGACAATTCTCAACTATTAATGTAATACTTATGGTTGAGAGTCGTCACAAGATGATTGAGTGATCATATAAACTTGATTTAGGAATGTGTAAGTCCACTGTCGTGCGGTATGGGACGTACGAGGTTGATCGGTCACCTACAATCCCGACAGAGATTATTATTTATGCATGCAAGGCATGACAAATTTCTTGGCCTGATTTTTTAGGGGCGATCGACTTATAACACTTGGACTTCACGTGAATTCAGGTGGCTTAGCTCTTGATAATTAGGAGTATGTTGGTGGCATGTGGTCTCGTGATATATGATCTTGGTAAATAGGATAGATATCCTTGACAACGTTTAGTGGCCTGAGTCAGCATATAGTTCAGAGTTGCATTAAAATAGATAAGTGTCGAATAGAGATAAATACGTGATAAGGATATTGTCATACCCTATTTTTTTACTCTAAAATCTCACGTCTTTTTGCATCATCTATATAGTTTATCATGTTTCGCATCTTGTATAATATCCAATTTATCAGCCAGAATAAACTTGTTGAAAGCACAGCTGAATCAGACAAACTAAAAGTCAATTGTGCATAAAATTAGTGGGAAAAAATTTTTAAAATCGAGCATGCATACCTTAGTAATATTAATCTACGTTCCGCGTAGTTTAACTTGGCGTACTCGTTGAATTTTTCGGCTACTTTTTGGTCGCATTTTGGACAACTTAAGCCTTTTAACTGGGTAAAATTTATTTCAAAATTTGACCAAACGCTATATTTTTCCGAATCGTATATTTCGCGCTGATCATTTTGGTATATTCATTTTGTTTTTCTGAACACTTTGATACCGGTCCAATTTATTGTTTTTAACTGATTTTCATTTTTAATTTATGTTAAACAATATTTTTTTTATTTAATTCATATCTAATTAGTTTTTAATGTAAATTTATTTTAATAACTTTATTTTATTTTATTTTTCTTTTTATTTATTTTTCTTTTTATCTCTTTTTGGGAAAAACTTAATTGCTAAGTTTTAAAAATGAGTTTGTTTTTCTTCCATTTTTATGAACATAGTATTGCATCATATGTACTACACACCAGCCCTTTTTAGGTCTTCTTTTTTTATAGTACATATAATAGGATGATAACATTCTACACATACAGCTTTTCCACTTTTTCTTATTATTATTTTCATACCCACCTTTTGCATGAAATAAGAAAAACCATAAAACCATAAAATAGCATAAAGTAAAACAACACAGGCCAAAAGCATGCACAGGTCTCACTCGGAAAGAACCCCACACTCTGCCTCTCAATTTGAAATTCCTGCGCATGAAACCAATTTTTCAGTTGAAGAATCCAAGCTTGCATAACACATAGCGATGCCACCATTCAACTCACTTTTTCTAAAACTCAAGAACCCTCACATATCAGCTACTTCGCATGGGGGGCCATGCTTCCTTTTCATATTACACATACCACACATGTTATACACACGCGGACCCCATCTCAATACGAATTCTCTCATTTTTTTCTTGGTTTTTTTAGTTCTTCTTACCATTATCTTCTTGTTTCATCTTTAAAGTGACCATAAACCATACTGTGCGCAAGAATTCTCATACACTTCATTTTTTAAAAACAAAAAAACATACACATAGTAAGATATGTAAGATGCTGCCTCCTTCCACATACCTTTCACACTAAACCATCTACTTCCATGTAACCTCCTCCGCGTGAACACATACCATCATCTCACCTTCTTTCAATCTTTACCTTTCTCATCCCTCAACCTCACTTAAACATTCAGCTACTACTCTCATCACTCCAAAATCACTCCCCCTCACCCTCATTGAAATACTGCACATCAAACGAAAACGAGGAAATATCATCAACACAACGAAACCAAACTTTCAAGCCATTATCTCTGACATTCCTTCATTTTGAAAAGATTCCTGCGCAGAACTACAAACCAATTTTCCTTAACTTGTTTTCCAGCTCCTTCTTCCTCTTCTCGATAGACAAATCAAAACTCCCTCACTGTGTTTCTTTTTCATTCTGTCGGACCACTCCCTAAACATATTATTGATGAATTTAATTAATTCATAGATACAAATTATAACATACTGTTTAAACATTGAATAATCAATAATAAGAAGAATGGTGTACCTTCTAAAATTAGAGAAACAGTCTCTCGTCAGAATAATGAGTATGAGAGGATTACTACCCTCATTACTATTTGTTGTGAATCGGATACCTTGAAACAAAGTATAAACGGTTTCTTTGTGATCAAGAAACACACAAGGGTTAGGGTTAATAAAGAAGAAAACAATAAGGATTGGTTATTAAACTGCTATTCTTTCCTTTCTCTTAGAACAAGATTACAAGTATACAAGAATAACAAAATAACCTCTCTCTCTTGAAATTAGGATTTTATCTTCCTATTTTTCCTTATGTCAAAATTGAGAAACTAGTATCCTATTTATAAGAAAAATAGCACACTAACCTAATGGGCTTTTTAACAGTTACCCATTACAAGCTAACTTAGGGTACAAGCTAACTTAAACAATTGGACTTACAAGTAAGACCCAATTCAACATGCTAACAACCCTAGCAATATTAACTAATACATGTTAGAACAAACTTCGACTACAACACGCCTTACTCACGAACATTCTTTCCATACTAGAGTTCGATCCAACATCTCACAAATATCCACCTTGGATCTAACTCTATAACATCAAGAAACTAGCTTTCTTCATGCAGCTTTATTAACTGCATACAGTGGAAAAACTTGCAACTCGGCAACGTCTTGGTGATCATATCAGCAGCATTATGATCGGTCGAAACCTTCAGGACTTGGACTTCTCCACGCTCGATTACCCCTCTGATGAAATGCAGCCTCACATCAATGTGCTTGGTTCGCTCATGATAGGATGAATTCTTCGACAGGTGTATTGCACTTTAACTATCACATTTAACAGTGATAACTCGACCTTAAAGTTTTAGCTCCTTTGCAAAACCTTCAAGCCACAATGCTTCCTTCATAGCTTTGAAAATCCATTTACAGCTGACTAACCTGGCTCTAGCAGGTTTCTTGATCAGTTCCCAGGTGTTGTTATCATGAAGAGATTTCATCTCATCATCCATGGCCTTCAACCATTCAGTCTTCTTTTTATTCCTCATAACTTCCTTATAGTCTCTAGGTTTTTCGTCTAGAACCTCACTTACAGAGATTAAGGCATAAGCTATAAGATCTGCATACCCAAGTCTCTGAGGTGGCTTGATGATTCTCCTCGACCTGTCTCTTGCTAACAGGTAGTCATTATCAGTCTCCTCATCTTCGACAACATCTTCTGCGTCTTCTTCGACTTCATCTAGGGTAAGCAATTAAGCATCAACATGCTCCACCTCAACAGGAATCTCTCCTTGTTCCAGCTCTTCGTCAGCATCATCAGTTTTCTTGAAAGTCATTTCTACTTCATTGAAAACTACATCTCGACTGGTGATGCACCTTTTGTGACCTGGCTCTAGGCACTATAGCCTATAAGCTTTTACTCCTTTAGGGTATCCCATGAACATGCATTTCAGAGCTCTAGGTTCGACCTTGTCTTGCCTAATATGAGCATAGGCCACACAGCCAAATACTCTCAGTCTGTCGAGACTAGGTTGATGTCCCGACGAAACTTCTTCAGGTGTCTTCATTCCCAAGGCAGTCGAGGGACATCTATTTATCAAGTAAGCTGCTATCGAAACAGCTTCCGCCTAAAACACCTTCTTCAATCCAGCACTAACCAACATGCATCTAACCCTTTCAAGGATCGTTCGATTGAATCTCTCAGCTAAGCCATTTTGTTAAGGCGTACCTGCTACAGTCTTATGCCTTGCAATCCCAGACTCAACAGAGTAACTGTTGAACGCTTCATTGCAGAATTCAAGGCCATTGTCGGTTCTCAACCTCTTAACCTTTCTGCAAGTTTGAGTTTCGACCAGAATCTTCCAACTTTTGAAATTCTCAAAAGTTTCATCCTTCGTCTTCTGAATGAATACCCATAGCTTTCTTGAGTAGTCATCAACGATGGATAGAAAATACCTTGCACATGAGTGTGAAGGATTCCTTGCAGTCCCCCAAAGATCAGCATGAATGTAATCCAGGGATCCATGTGTTCTTTGCTTACCTTTGTTAAACTTCGCCCTACAGGATTTACCAAATACACAAGATTCACAAAATTCCAATTTTTCGACTTTATCACCTCCTAGCAGGTTCTGCTTCCCCAATTCGATCAGGCCTTTTTCACTGATATGGCCCAATCTCATGTGCCATAATTCTGTCTTTAACATAGATTTCGTGGATGCAACATTTGTCGAACCACTTACAACCTCAGCCTCAAGGGTATACAAGTCTTGTTTCTTCACGCCTCTCAAGACTTCCTTCGACCCCTTCATGACTCTTAGGATACTTTTCTCTCCTTGAAAAACGTATCCTTTTCTGTCTAATTCACCAAGAGAAATCAGATTTCTCTTCAAGTCAGGTACGTACCTGACTTCCGTCAATAACCGTATTGACTCATCATGGAGCTTGAATCTCACAGATCCAATACCTGCAATTTTGCAAGATTTGTTGTTTCCCAGCAGCACAGATCCACCATCTTGATCACATAGCTCCTCGATCAATTCTCTGTTTGGAGTCATGTGCCAAGTACAACCTGAATCCATAATCCACTCTTTTCTCGAGTCACCACTTGAAACCACAAGAACATCAGATGAGTCGAAGTCATCTTGAACAATGGCTGCATTGCCATTACCTCCATGATCTTTCAGGCGTTCAGGGCACACCTTTCTTATGTGACCCTCCTTCTTACAGTGATAACATCGAATATTAGATGTTTCGCCACTATAAGACTTTTGTTGACTTTTACCTTTCTTCTTGTCGAACTTACCATCCTTTCGCAAGAATTTTCCTTTAACGGCCAAACCTTCGCCCACCGTCGAAGGTTTATGCTCCTTTCATTCGTTCAAGTCCTTAGTAAAGCTGATTGAACTTCTTCAAAGCTCAGAGACTCCCTTCCATACAAGAGAGTTTCTTTGAAGTGAGCATGTGTTCTGGGCAAAGCACACAGCAGCAACAGTGCTTGATCTTCATCATCGATCTTCACATCAATATTTTCAAGATCAAGAATCAGCTTGTTGAACATATCCAACTGCTCAGCCAACACTTTGTCTTCACTCATCTTGAATGAATATAAAGCTGGCTTCAGGTATAGTCAATTCACTAGAGATTTGGTCATGTACAAACTTTCAAGTTTCACCCATAATCCTGATGCCGTAGTCTCCTTTGATACCTGTCGAAGAACCTTATCACCAAGGCTCAACAATATCGCGCTGTGGGTTTTTTCGATCATGCCTGTCTTTTCTTTTGCCGTTAACCCAGCGTCCATGGTTGCCTCACTCTTCAACGCTTCCAAACAACTCTGCTGAACCAATAGGGCTTTCATCTTCAAGCGCCACAGACCGAAGTCGTTCACTCCGGTGAACTTTTCAATCTCATACTTTGTTGAAGGCATCTTCTTCACGCTCACCGCACCAATTTGTTGTGAATCGGATACCTTGAAACAAAGTATAAACGGTTTCTTTATGATCAAGAAACACACAAGGGTTAGGGTTAATAAAGAAGAAAACAATAAGGATTGGTTATTAAACTGATATTCTTTCCTTTCTCTTAGAACAAGATTACAAGTATACAAGAATAACAAAATAACCTCTCTCTCTTGAAATTAGGATTTTATCTTCCTATTTTTCCTTATGTCAAAATTGAGAAACTAGTATCCTATTTATAAGAAAAATAGCACACTAACCTAATGGGCTTTTTAACAATTACCCATTACAAGCTAACTTAGGGTACAAGCTAACTTAAACAATTGGACTTACAAGTAAGACCCAATTCAACATGCTAACAACCCTAGCAATATTAACTAATGCATGTTAGAATAAACTTCGACTACAACACGCCTTACTCACGAACATTCTTTCCATACTAGAGTTTGATCCAACATCTCACACTATTTAAGGTTTTCAGAGTATCTTAACTGTCTAATTGGGAGACATTTAAATAGCTAAATGGCTGAGGAGAGACACTTAAATAATTAATTATGTCAATCCATATTTGATTGATTAAATAATTAATCTAACAATCTCCCACTCGGATGACAATAATTAATTATTAAAAATATTGACTTTAATATTAGAATATCAATAATGGTCAAAACACTAATCAAACAAAAGGAAGTAAATTCTAACGCTGCAGAAGTTGTATCCGATAGGGAAGATGAATCATACATGTTAAAACTCACAATTTTATATAAAGAATGATGACTTTAGAGTAACATATATAAAGTTGTGAGTTTTAACATGTATGATTTGTCTTCTCTATCGAATACAATTTCTGCAACGTTGAAATTTACTTCTTTTTGATTGATTAGTGTTTTGACGATTATTGATATTCTAATAGTAAAATCAATACTTTTAATAATTAATTATTATCATCCAAGTGGGAGATTGTTAGATTAATTATTTAACTAATCAAATATAGATTGACATAATTAATTATTAATTAATTATATTATAGTCTATTGTTATTAAATACTAAATAGATGAATTGTTTGATTGTATTTTGTGCCTAAATGGACTGTGATGGATTGGACCATTCAATTAAACCCAATGAGAGGTTCCTGCCCTCGGTCGCTTAACTATTTAAGTGTCTCCCCATTAGACAATTTGTATCTATTAAATTAATTTAAATCCTTCAATTATCTCCACCAAACCGTGCAACCTCAGCCACCACTTGTCAACACGCAAAAACACAACGTTCTGCAATGTTCCGCAACATTCAATAATGTCGCCGCAAACAAAACAAAAGTGAAGAGGAGAACGAAGGGTTTTCGCATAAAGGGAAGGAGAGGAATGTGGCGAGTTTGGTTGTCGGAAGAGAGAAAGGTTCGTTTTTTATCCTTTTCATTTTTTTATGATTATTATTGAAACTTAAACTCTAAGTGTGCGATAGAAGAGAACAATCGGCCCAATAAATCTTAGGTTTTTATTTTTTTATTTTTTTAGTTTTTATTTCATTTATATATTTTAGTTCTTATTTTTTATATTATTTTAGGAATATATTTAAAAATGTCAAAATATGTTAATTATTAATTAATTTAAATATTTTTATTTAATATTGGTTAATTAAATTATTAATTAATCTTATTAAATTATAATATTTAAATTAATTGATAATTCTCTTGTCACCCAATTTCATGTGATGATTTGTCTGTTTCCATGTTTTGAGCTGGTTTTATCTGTTTAATTCTTGATATTTTTGCTTTGATTAATTGTTGATGCTTTCTATTTGCTTCACGATGCTTTGTCATGAGTGTTTGTGGATTTTATTCACGATGTTTTGTCGCGTATCTCTGTTTATTTACTATGTGATGCTCTTCCGTGTATTTGTTATTTGTTACTCGCGATGCTTTGCTGCATATCTTTGTCTGTTGATTACATGATGATTTTCCGTGTATTTCTGTTGACTTTCCACTGCCTGATTACCGTGATGTTTTCCATGCGTATTATGTACTATCTTATTTGTCTGACCATACATGACATTTTTCCGTGTATTGTGTCTGTGCTTTTATTTGATACCATTTACATGATGTTCTTGCATGTATCTGTTGCTTTTAATCCTTGTTGACTTAATCTAAGAGAGGGGTTGTATTTTGACTTATCGTCATTGTTCATGTTCCTTATCTGTTTGTCTTTTTTGTTGTTTTGGTTCTTAGAACCCTAACAATCCATGGTTCCATGAACTATGGATACTCTGATTTCTAAAGTTCCTTTTGAGAATACATAGGCACAAGGTCCCAACACTTTTTTTCTTTTTCAACTTTTTCTTTTTTAAACCCTTTCCCTTATACATCGTAGTTCTAAACTACGATTGTTCTGACTTCCTATTAAGGATATGTAGGCATAGGATTGCGAGGTTCTAGCGAGCTACCTTTTTTCTTTTTCCATCTTTTCTTTTCTTTGTCCATATTTATCCTTAGCAAACAATTTTAGCAATAACACAAATATTTCAAGAGGTTCTTGTAGAATACTGCAGATGCTTAGGGTGCTAGTACCTTCCCTTAGTATAACCAACCCCCGTACCTTTGATCTCTCTTTACTTAGCTTTAGGCCTTGCTTTTTGCTTTGCATTTTACTTGGGTTTTCGTTCGATCTTTTCTCCCTTCCCTTGGATAAAATAAAAGTTTGGTGATGAACTTCAATGATTTGTGATTCAAGTTAATTAATAGCTTGGTATTCGATTCTTACTGCAACAAATACCCTATTCCCACTTTTAAACTTGTAAATAAATCTTATCTTTGTATTCTTTTTTTCTTGTATTTTTGGATTGATCTATGACGATCAGGCAACGAGCTAGACCGTTCATGAGGGAAGGCTATGGAGTGACTTGTAAACGGGTTACGATTACGTCAAGATTAAAGGTTGTTAGCATTTTGTCAAATGCTAATCACATCGCTAGTACTACATATTATTATGTACAGTCAGCATAAGCGTCAGTTTTGATGGACTTATGAGGTCCTTTTTGTTATGTTTTCTTTTGGTTTCCTTTATGCATTTTTCGTTTAAGTTTTATCTATGTGGAGGTGTCACTAGTCTTAGGTATGTCAAACTCTATGTTAAATATATTAGAAGCATATATATATGTGAAGTTGCATGTTTTAATTAGTTTGGTCTTGCTATTTCAAAGTTTCAAATTCTCCCTTTTTTTTCTAAGTTTTTAATGAGAATTTCACTAATGGGGGCATAAGGTGTCTCAGTATTCACCCGTTTTAATACTCTAGAACACATATGAGAGATTTATCACATGTTCAAAGTTTATAACCTTGAGAAAAGACATCAGAGTCTAATGAGTAAATGAGGCTAGAAAAAATCAGAGTGCATCATAGACGTCTATTTCAGAATTGTTGATTGGTAACAACCAATGTTGATTATAACTCAGAACTTCTTTAAAGATTTCTTTGTTTTAGATTCTGATGATGTCTAATTTTAAGAATCTCTTAATATCAAAGTTCAGAGTCTCAATATCCAGAGTCTCCCTAGAACCATAGTTCAAAGTATGATTTGATCAGCTTTGTCCAGCATCTTGATTTGTTCAGAGTTATCTTCACCCAACTTCTTTCTTGATCAGACTTAGCTTTACTTCACTTTGAGTATGCTCAGAGTCTACACACTCAACAAACTATTAGAAAACAAAATTATTCTTTTATACTTTATCATCATCAAAACTTAAGGATAATTGTAGAACCAAACTTTTTCCAACAACACAGACACCTCTTAAATGTCACTAGAGCTCTCCTTTTCCATGTCAACCTATATAAATGTTGTTCTTTTTCCCTTTTTCATGAAACTTATATGATAAATTGACTTTTTAGTCCTACCATCCATCACAAAATACACTTTATGCTCTTCTTTAAAGAAGCTCACAACTTTCTTCACATTAAATCCTTTGAATACCTCACTTATGACTCCACTCTTACTAGACATAGAGACAAACTAGACCCAAGAGCCAACAAATGCATATTTCTAGTATACCCTAATAGAAATATGAAGGTTTCCTCCTATATAAACTCAACACTAGATCCACAGTCATATCCAGAAATTGCATCTTCTATGAAAACCATTTCCCATATATATCTCCTACAAATAATCTAACATCAAACAATAACCATACCTCTTTAGATAATGAAAACTAAAACAACCATATTTCCTCTTTGATTTTCCCATAAACCTGAAACTATAACTCCCATAACTCTAACCACTAATTCTACTTCACCCTCACCAACTCAAACCAATATTTCTAATAGTCCTTCACCCAACCTTCCCCTTAAAATCGACCAAGCATAAACCAAACTTTCATAACTCATTGAATTCATTTGAAATGCATCTCATTCATCTCATATTTATGATATTCCAACTATAATTTTTATACCAATACACATCCCAAATTTTATAGTTGTATCTCTGATCTTACTTCGAACTCTGAGTCCACTTATTTAAAGCAATTTGTCATATAACCTCAATGGTTTAAGGCCATGAATACTAAAATTTAAGCCCCAACAAACAATATAATGCAAACCTTTATGACTCTTCTACCATGCAAGAAAACTATTGGTTGTGAATGGGTCTACAAAACCAAGTTTAAGTTTGACGGCACGATTGGAAGAGACAAAGCAAGATTAGTTTCTAAGATTTTCACTCAAGTATAAGGTATTGACTTCTTTTACAATATTTCTCATGTTGCTAAACTATTTATTATAAGATTACTTCTTTCCATTTCTTCATCATTAAATTTATATTTATGCCAACTAAATGTGCATAGTTCTTTTTTACATGGTGATTTGGATGAAGAGGTATGCATGAGCTTACCCCAAGGTATCAATACTGCTCATCCAAATCAGGTTTCCAAACTTTTAAAATCATTATATGGTCATAAATAGTCTAATAGGCAGTGGTTTTCAAATTTATATGTTGTCTTACTATCCCACAATTTTAAGGTAGCAAAGAAAAACATTGAGTTCATTCTAGAAAAAAATCACGAAAAACCCTTCTTTAAAGGATTCTTGTTGATTAGTCGATATCATCGACACTTGTGTTCAAGAGTGCGCATCAGAACCTCCTCTGACCGATAAGTTGGAAGTGTTTTTGCTTAATAGTGCCTAAATCAATAAAGAAAACATCAAATTAAAATATTGTGAGGAGATTCTGGACAAAAGTCTCATTTCCTCTCAACAAAGCTTTGAAGTGCTTGTAACACAAGGCGACGAGCCTAAGAAACAAAAATCCCAAATAGAACTAAAGCTGCTCACAAAAAATCTCAGGTACAAATTTTTGGATAAGGAAAGAAATCGACATGTGATAGTGACTGCAAGTTCGGGGAAGGCCAGAATTGAAAAACTTCTTGACATACTTAGGAAGTACCCAAAAGCCATGAGATACACTATCGATAACCTGAAAGGTATTATCCCATCTATTTGTATGCATAAGATAATGCTAGAGGATGACTATAAGCCCTCTAGAGAACACTAGAGGCGGCTAAATCCTAAAATGAAAGAGGTAGTTAAAAAGGAGGTGCTTAAACTCCTGGAGGCTGGGACAATCTATCCCGTCTCCGATAGTATGTGGGTTAGTCTCTTTCAAGTTGTGCCTAAAAAGGGAGGGATGACAGTTATAAAAAAATAAAAAGGGGATATGGTTTCTACTATAATTGTTACGGGGTGGAGAGTGTATATCGTTTATAGGAAGGTTACCAAAACTTCCCAGAAAGACCATTTTTTGTTACCTTTCATTGACCAAATTCTTGAGCGTCTGGAAAAGCACTCCCACTTTTGCTATATTGATGGTTATTCTGGGGTTTTCCAAATCCTAATTCACCCTAGTAACCAAGATAAAATCACATTCAGTTGTCGTTATGGTATGTTTGCCTGCCGGCGAATGCCTTTTAGGCTATGCATTGCGCCTGCTACTTTTCAATACTACATGATGTCGATTTTCTTTGAATTCTTGGAGGATATCATGGAAGTATTTATGGATGAATTCTCTGTGTATGGTTCTAGATTCAATAGTTGTATGATAAATCTAGAAAAATTCTTAGAAAGGTATTTTAGGAACCTCGTGCTTAATTGGGAAAGTGTCATTTCATGGTAAAATAGGGCATTGTCCTTGGTCACTTAGTGTCAAAAGAAGGATTGAGGTTGGTAGGACCAATATTGAGGTAATATAGAAGCTAACCCTCCCCCCCCCCCCCCCACCACCACTGTGAGGGAGGTTAGGAGTTTCCTAGGTCACGTCGGCTTCTATTGTCGTTTCATTAAGGATTTCTCTAAGATTTCCAAGCCCCTAAGCGGGATATTAATGAAAGATGTTGAATTTAACTTTGATAATAAGTGTCTAGAAGCTTTTTGAGCTTTAAAGAATGTTTTGATATTCGCTCCCATAATGCAGTCGTCGGATTAGGGAGCTCTTTTTGAGATCATGTGTGATGCCAGTGACTACACCGTAGGCATGGTGTTGGGTCAAAAAAGGACAATAAAATGCATGTCATTTATTATTCTAGTAGGACTTTGGATGAGGCACAAATTAATTATGCGACCATCGAAAAAAACTATTAGTCGTTATCTTTTCCATAGATAAGTTCCGCTCCTACCTTGTAAGGTCGTAGATAATTGTCTAGACTGCCATGCAGCCATTAGATGCCTCTTAAGCAAAAAGGATTTCAAGCATAGCCTCATTAGATGGATCTTCTTAGTACAAGAGTTCGATATTGAGAGTAGGGATAACAAAGGGATGTATAATATGGTCGTTGATCACTTGTGTAGGTTGATTGATTTGAAATGGGATGAGTTACCTCTTGATGACTCTTTCTCGAATGACAAAATTTTTGCATTGATTGGTAAAGAGTCATCTTGGTATGTTGACTTTGTAAACTACCTTATTGCCAGAGTGTTACCTCCAGATTTGAATTTTCAATGTAGAAAGAAGTTTTTGTCTAATTTGAAACAATAATATTAGGACGAGCCTCTGGTTTTTAAGGCCAAAGGAATTTTTTTAAGGTGTATACCCGAAGAGAAAACTCAAAGCATCGTTATTCCTTGTCATGCCTCCGCCTACGGTGGACACGTTGGCACTGACAAAATTGTGTAAAAAATCCTCCAAGTCGGCCTTTATTGGCCAACATGTTCAAGGATGTTCACGCTTTCATAGCGAAATGTGACTAGTACCAACGCACAAAGAACATCTCGAAAAGAAATGAGATGCCTCTAAATAAAATTCTTGAGGTTAAATTTTTTTATGTCTGGGGGTTGATTTCATGGGACCCTTTCCCTCATCTTTAGGGAATCAGTATATCCTCGTAGCGGTTAACTATATGTTGAAAAATATCGAGGTCATTTCCTTTCACACTAATGACACACAAGTTGTGATAAAAATGCTCAAAAAAATTATTTTCCTAAAGTTTAGGGTTCCAAGGCTAGTAATGAGCGATGGAAGGTCGCATATCATTTCTAGATAGTTTGAGAACTTGCTCAAAAAGTATGGGGTGCACCACAAGGTCGCCACACCCTATCACCCTCAAACTAGTAGGCAAGTTGAGGTCTCTAATAGAGAGATAAAAACCATTTTAGAAAAGGAAGTCTCCCTCTCTAGGAAAGAATGGTCCTTTAAACTCGACGATGCATTTTGGGCATACCAGACTAATAAAACTCCCATGGGTATGACCCCTTTTAGACTAGTTTATGGGAAATCGTTTCACTTTCTTTTTGAGTTAGAGCATAGAGCTTATTGAGCTATAAAGACCCTTAACTTATATTAATAGGCAGGGGAGAGAAGAGAAATTTACAATTGAGTAAGTTAGAAGAGATTAGGCATGATGTATACGAGAACGCAAAGGTCTACAAAGAAAGAACTAAGATATGACACGATAAAAGGATTCTAAATTAGGAATTCAAAGATGGAGACTTAGTCTTGTTGTTTAACTCAAAACTTATGCTTTTTCTTAGAAAACTCTAATCACGGTGGTCTGGCCCCTTTGCTGTAAAAAGGATAACATGTACAGAGAGGTAGAAGTTTGGAATAACCCTATAAGACTATTTACTGTGAATGGGCAGAGGCTAAAACATTATGCCTATGGGGACTCAGTAGACCAATGAGAGAGTTTGATCTTGAATGAACCACCATGAGTGCTTTCACTCATGAGCTTTCGAGCTAAAATAACGTTAAACAAAGCGCTTAGTTGGAGGCAACCGAAATTTCTTTCTTTCTTACGCTTTTTCTGTGTTATTTCTTTTTAGAAAAAACCTTATTATCTCAACTTATATTACAGTTCCCACCTCCTGAGTGAGGTTATTGTGAGTTCGCCTCTCTTGCTTATGCTAAAACATTGAGGACGATGTTTGGTTCAAGTTTGGGGGGGTATTTTTTATTTTTCTTGCATTTTTATGTTTATGTTTCTTTCTTGCTTTAATCTATTTATAGTTTGTTTGTTTCAATAAGACCACTTTTTCATAGCTTTTCCCAAACTAGGATTGTGCTTTTCCCAAACTAGGACCATATAAAAAAATTTTATGATAAACTTCGGTTGTGGGGAAAACGGGAAAGTATATAGAGTTTGAGAGATGAAAGGCTAGGACTAGGGCCATTGGGAAAGTTTGAAAACTTAGGTATTACCCGAACATCCTAGATCCCCTAAAGTAGGATACGAGTCTAAGGTGAAGATTTGTTCTATAGTTCTTGGCTTCTGAAAAGTACACCCTGATTAATTTTAAGTGACAGTCTGACATAATTTAGACTTGCGTACAAGTATGATTGGTTGGAAAAACAATAATTTTGGGCAACAAAATGATAAAAAGACAATAAAAAGGCAACAACCTTCTAAATTGAGTAACCCTCACACGTTTATTTAGCCTAACGGTGGTTGAATCTCAAAGTGTCGTCCAAAAGTGGACTAATAAAGGCACAAAAGTGCATAAATTCATTGAAAAAAGAAAACAAAAAAAATAATAAAAGGTGCCTAAGCAAAAAACCCGACCGGTCTTGTGTATGCAGTGACAAAAATAAATAAATTTCCTTAATATTGATTGTTTAAATGAAAGAGCAAAGGAAAAATCGGAAAAAGAGACTTAAGCCCAAAGCATAGTTAGAAAGGTGTCTTAAAGGGAGACTTAGGTTTGTGGCTCTACCGCAATTAGTCTTTTTGCGAATACCTTTGTTGTTAAGTGATTACTAAGAGAACTAGGCCTAGCCAATCTAAACAAACACTCACATATGAGTATTGTTGACCTCGTTTTTGTAAGCTTTCTCGTGATGTTAACCACTTGATCTGAAAACTTACAAATCCAAGCTTTGTTACTTAGAGACAAGAAACAATCTAAGTTTGGGGAGTTTGATCAGTGGCATTCGCATCGTTATTTCTAGTTATTTTCTCTTAATATTCTATCGCATTTTCTTTGGTTTACTTCCAATTACCATGTTTTATGCTTTTGTTTGTGCATTATTTCTATTTGTAGTGCTTAATGAGAACCCAAGACCAAGAGGGATCAAAATCAAGCAAGATAAGAAAAAAATAGAAAAATACGAATTTTCTTCATAGTAAAACCAGGGGGATGCTAGGGCCACCTGTAGCAACTGCTACGGGCTGTAGCAGTAATACACCCTAGGGTTTTCCTTGTTCCACTTCCCATTACAAAAATCAGTGACCTGCTATGACCATGCGTAGCAGCTGCTACAGGCCGTAGCAGGAGAGCGAGATTTGTTTTGTTTCCTTATTTGGATTGATTCTATTTTATTGTGCCTCTTAGGAAATATTTGATCTTATTCAAATATGATTGGATAGTGATTAAAACAAGGATTTTATGCAATTTTATCTTCTTTTTGTCTATAAAACTTGTAGCCTGTTATGAGTTTTAGGATTTAGATTTGATTCTATGTTTTCTTTTTCTTTGTAACTCAAGTATCAAAGGAAGAAATTATGCATCAAAACCTAATCTTAATTTAGGTTTTATTATTCATTCTTCTTCAATTGTTCCTATATTATAATTTCTTGATATGAATTTGGTAATGAATACCAATTTGATTTTGTTTGCCCTCACCGTAAGTGAGTAGTTTATTAGGGACTAGGGGTTATGGGGATTATCTAATGACCTCTTGTATGATTTGTCACTATCCATGACAAGAATTTTAGTTTAAACGTATTTTATAATTTGAGTCCATGCATTACATTTTTGTTACTAAAGTAAGTGATTTTCAGGTATTGATCGTAGTCTGAAAGGATATGTGTTGATACTAGAGTGCATATTTTTAAACAATCAAGTCCGAAACAGCGAAAGCGATTGGAAGAATTTGAGAAAACATATATTTGAGCAAAAGAAACAAATCATCGAAGAATAAATCGGTCGTGCAAAAGCTGAAGGATTATTTATCGTCGATAGGGCAATGCGTTGGCAAAAGCATGTACTGCCCATATTTATCTATTTTTCTATAATTTATGTGGAGTTCTCATGATAGAAGTGACATGGATCGTGTGATTGTGTTAATGTAAGACCCATAATCACAAGTATCGCTTTCCCTAATTGAGATTAAGTAACTGTTCATTCATTTAAGTGCTTTTTCATTTAAGTTGTTTTACCAAAATTCATATTTTCAATTTTTCTAGATATACACCGATAAGACAAAATTCAGTATTTAAGTCATTGGTCTTTATGGTTCGATATCTTTTACTACTTTGCACAGTCGTGCAC
Source organism: Lathyrus sativus (assembly GCA_963859935.3). NCBI lineage: Eukaryota > Viridiplantae > Streptophyta > Magnoliopsida > Fabales > Fabaceae > Lathyrus > Lathyrus sativus. The sequence continues at coordinate 573,361,402 of OZ012740.1, forward strand.
TTTTGACTGCATCATAAGGCAAACAATTATGTAACAACAATCACACTGTATTTACATTGTCACATGTAAATTGACATAACTACCCCTCTATCCCAAATTATAAGTCACTTTGTAAAATAATTATTCTAAATTATAAGTCACTTTACAATTCCAATGTCACGTTAATGACATTTTTTCTAATATACTCTATCATTTATTACTATTTCTTCTTCCAAATATTTAAATTTTTCTTTCATCTATAGTAAATGAAAGACAATATTGTAAAGTCATGCATAATTTCTCTTTCTCATACAATATTAATTACGTTTCTTAATTCGTGTGAAATGTACAAAACATTTTATAATTTGAGAGGAAGGAAGTATTATTGTGTTGGAAATTCTAGCAATTTAAGTGTTTGGCATTATAGGGGTCAAGTTGAGTTGTATTGTTTTTTCTCTATCAAAGACATGCAAACTTATTATTATTATTATTATTATTATTATTATTATTATTATTATTATTATTATTATTATTATTATTATTATTATTATTATTATTATTATTATTAAAAATGCATTTTTAAATACACATAAGTTGTTATATACTTGTCCCACTTGGAAAGTCAATTTGTTTAAGTGTACATTATTGTAATATTTTATATTTAAATATTATTTTAATATTTTAATAATTATTATATTGGCATGTATATTTGAATTATATCAGCTATTTTATCAAATTAATCGTCATAAACAATTAAGTGATTAAATAAAGTGAAAATACTAATTAGATTTCATTTAGAAATTAACTAATTAGGTATATTCTCAAATATGAATGGATGTCAAGATGACCTATTTTAGAATAATGAAAATCCTAATTGGTCATCACTTTTTAAATTAACTATGGTTTTCAATATACTGTACACAAGATAATTATCTCATTTCCCCATCTGAATAGTATTTAAGATATTACGAGTACCGGTTGAGGAAGAACCACATAAGCCATTGAGTGTTTGTCATTTGTCTCTTAACATCTTTGTTTCACAATTACCGTCAACAAGAATTTTTTCAATGGATCCAAGTATTCCTAAAATCAATTTGTAGTCCTTTAACTTTATAAATACGTGTATGGCTATTCGATTTTTGCACTAAATTATATGCTGTGCTTTATGAACATGTATATTTAATTTATTGATTGTTGTTGATTTAACTCTAAGATATATTTTGTCATGGGGAAGTTAGCAAAACTTGAAACACAGAGAAATGTTTAACCAGTGCACCTATGAGAGTCTAAACAAGTTAATAGATATACTTATGAGTTTGATGGATAGTTTTAAAATTATGTCTGAGTTAATTTCCGTGGTCGATTTTGATACCAAAGCATTTGGCTAAGCTGGAAAAGTTCTCTGTTAAATCATCCAAGTTCTTTTGGGTTCAAAATATTACTACTTTATTTTTAATGAAAAGAGCTTTGTTGACTTGTTTGTCGACCAAGATTCTCAATGGCAATGAATATGTAAGGTTAAGAGTATTAGTGTCCTGTTAGCTAATTCGTTGGATAAATATATGAAGCTAGTGGGAATATACCTGAGCGTGTCGCACGCTCGGCGATACAAAAAAGTCGCCACCAAATTTTATTTATTCCAAAAAGAAATGGAAAACGTCAATAAAACCCAAGGAGAAGAGAAACAGGTAAGGGAGACGATTATGCGAGGGAAAGGTATTAGCACCCCCCACGCATTTGTCGTACTCGACAGGAACCATTTTTCTTGCTTCTATGCTCAGATGGTGTTCTATCTAAAGGTTACTCGCGAAAGAGGGAAGGAAAAGGTACAAAGACAGTGTTCGCGAAGGATTAAGGCCCTCGTTCCTACGTATCCTCATAGTGAAATGAGGAATTCAGAGCTCTGTAGTTCATGGAACTAGGGAAAGAAATAATGTGGCTCGCCAAGATTTTGCAATCTTGTGCCTATGTATCCTCATAGTGTAATGAGGAATTCAGAGTCTACGTAGTTCGGAGAACTAAGAAAGAGGAGCAAAGGAGTGGTGTCAATACCAAGACAGAGAAATAAGGAAGTAAGAGCAAGGATGCTTTAACAGAGACTCAATGATTAACCCAAAGAAAAGGAAGGTTGTTTTTACTAGAAAAGAAAATGGGAAATTGGTCTTTTAGTTGACAGGTAGTGGTTAACCAAGAAAAAAGGTATTAAACCAAGAGAAAGTGTTAACCCAAAAGGGGTTTGGTATGTTAACTGACAGGCAGTGTTTAACCGAAGGCAAAGTAGAACTTAGTCTTTTAACTGTAGGCAATGGTTAACCAACAAAATGGGGCAATGACTCTACTAGGGAGAGGAAATTGGTATTTTAACTGACATGCAATGATTAACCAAGGAAAAAGGGACTCCATTGTGGGAGAAAAAATTTGGTAATCGTTCTTTTAACTGATATGCATTCGTTAACTAAAGGAAAGGGTGTTGCACCAAGCGAAGGTGTTAATCCAAAGGAAAGGGTATTGAACCAAGCGAAGGTGTTATCCCGAAGGAAAGGTTTTTGAACCAAGAGAAGGTGTTAACGCGAAGGAAAAGGTCTTGAACCAAGCAAATGTGTTAACACGAAGGAAATGGTGTTAAACCAAACGAAGGTGTTAACCCGAAGGAAAGGGTATTGAATCAAGCGAAGATGTTAATCCGAAGGAAAGGGTGTTGAACCAAGAGAAGGTGTTAACCTGAAGGAATGGGTGTTGAACCAAGCGAGGGTGTTAACTTGAAGGAAAGGGTGTTGAACCAAGCTAAGGTGTTAACCCGAAGGAAAGGATTTTGAACCAAGCAAAGGTGTTAACCCGAAGGAAAGAGTGTTGAACTAATCAAAGGTGTTATCAAATCCGACATTGATTTAATTTATGGTGATGGTACTTCAGTAGCCTTTGGATATTTAAAGAAATATAACCAATATGCATCAGAATAGATTCGAATCATATTCTATTCAGGATAAACATGCTAGCTACTACCTAGATGCCTTGTCATGATGAATTCATGATTCTAGCCATTTTCTATCAGATAGTGAATAACTAGAACACCAGAATCTTCTTTTCATTATATAGCTTCTTAAGTTCATACTTTCGCTCAGTCATATGAGTCCAAAAGGTAGTGAACATGTAAGAATGTATTTATGTATCAGGAGCTTCTAAAGATACACTATGGAAAACATTCTGAACAACTTAAGCTTGTTCAACTGAGATACCTTTCTCAAGCTAACATGACTTAATTTGTCTTATGCTTTAGCCAAATATTTTCATAGACACGCATTGTTAAGAACTCAGAAAATATGACCTTACAAGTGTTGTTCTTCCAAACTTCTGACAGCTTGATAATCTTCCTTTTTTATCACTTTATAAATCTGTGAAGCTTTCCAAAATTAGAGTAGATGTCTTCATTCTGTACATTCAATCAGAATCATGATAACTAGCTCTAATGCTTATCTACAGTAGGATTAGTTTCTGCTAAATTAAAAATTGCTTTACGTATTGGAGAGATTTTCTGCATGCTTGACCAGTTGCTATAGGCTTCTATTCAAATAGAAAGCTTCTGATCATCTTCTTCAAGAATCCTGACAAAGAAATCATCATTCAGAATTTTAAGTTTTTCAGTCATGATTTAAAATCTTGATGACAAGATTTCTAACATCTTCAGCATGCTTCATCTTGAAGTTTTCATGCTCCAGAATCATTACATGAGCATTCTCTCTTCTTTATATGAAAGGGTTCCTAATGAGAAATACTAAGAAAGCCAACGTTAAACTGAATCTGTTTGTTGAAATAATCCCATACTAAAAATTAATTAACTTTTAGAAAACAAGATTTCTTGCTTGATGAGTCTTGTTGACCTCTTCTAGATTATTCTTCTTAAGCCTTATTTAGGCATCACCTGAGGAGGTACGTAGTTCTCAACTAACGTATTCCAAGAATAAAATTCATCAAATTCTTCTACTAATCTGATGAGTCTATTATCCTTTTGCCGGCTGATTCTTCTTCCTGTTTTTAATCTTCTTGCAAGCACCATAAGAGAAAGTTATGTTGTTAATAGCAACCAACTCTAAGAATCAGTGACATAATCCAGAATGAACTTTTCTGGTTTGTCATTTCAGTACTCAATCTTTTTTATCACTATATGAGACTGAAACTATAGATGATGGAGGAGATAAACCAGAGTGTTTCTTAAAGCCATCCAAATCTTTATCTGACACGGTTAACTGTTTGATAAACATCAATAACAGAACCAGAGCTCTGATACTAATTGAAGGTTGAGAAACACAAGAAATGGGGGGGGGGGGGTTGAATTCAGTTTCACATTTTGTCCACTTTTGCGAAATTATAATAACACATGTAACAATGATAATAAAATAAATGACACAATTATTTTTATCCTGGTTCACTGTTAACGAAGTTACTCCAGTCTACCCCTCAAGGTGATTTCGCCTTATCACAAGAACTTAATCCACTAATCATCAACATTATTACAACCACAATGGATACCTTCCATTTCCTTATTGAGAATCCCGACATTCATTCACCTCTCAAGGAATCAACCTTCAAGCCGTTCAACAATGACCTGGCCCTCTCAAGTCTCCTGGTCATCACTCGATCGCTCAAGGAACAACATCCACTAAGTTGTTAAAAACACACTTAGTCATCTCAAACGTTCTAGTCTTCACTCGGCCGCTCAAGGAACAATACCTTTTTCAAGGATTTTCTTATGCACTAGTATGCTTCTTACGAGCTGATTACATAGATGAAATACATAAATACCTAAGTGTTTCTAAGCGAGATATAAGCAACAACTCCTTGCTTTCTAATACAGAAAACTATCTAAAGAATAAATCTCTGAGAGATTATAAAACATTAGTTCTATATTGCTTAGAAGCTTTCTTGATGAGCACTAAGGATTCTTATCATAAGCTTTTAGCTTCTTTTGGTTAACTCCTTCTTGAATAAATAATACTTCTTCCAGTTTAACCATCAAGATCAACTAAGTTACTATGCTTCACTTATTGATGTTTCACTTGACTAGTTTCACATGGCTTCAACATACTGCGTCATTGTATGCACTTCAATTTTGCTTCATCTTCATCTTCATTGAGCATTCTTCATTTAGGCTTCAGATTGTAGCATTTTCTTCATCACTTTGGCAGTTTTCTTTAGCAGCGTGCTATTACCTGCAACCAGCAACCTGCTATCTATTGTTTACAAATTTTTTGCAATTCTTCAAGCTTTTTGATCTTCAATTTATAAAGCTTAAGAAAATAGATCCATTGAAGGGTATTCTTGGAAACATATTCCAACAGTAATATCTCAATGTTCAAGTGAAGGAATGGTCACTATCACTGTACAAAAAGTTGCACTTGTGCCACCTTTTCGAGGTAGAGGTAACAAAGTTTTAATACTATTATATTCAGCTTAAAAACCATTCTTATCTTCAGTATTCTAGCATATTTAGAGGCTTTAGATATTAACTTGATGAAGCTTGTTGTAGAAGAGTCTTTCTTTATCTAATCTTCAGAAACCCAGTCTTCAGAATTCTAAGATCTTTGTTCAGCAGAATCTATCTTGAGAATCTTCAGCACTTGTTCTTTTAGAAGCATTATCATTAGAGTCTTCAGAACCTATTACTTTAGAACATTGTCTTCAGAGTCTTTAGATTTCATTAAACACATTCTTTGTCTTCATAGTCTTTAGTACTTCGTTCACTCAGAACCTTGTCTTCGAAAATTCTTCAGAACTTGATCTTCATAAATTGTGTCTTCAAAATCTTTAGAGCTTTGTTCACCAGAACCATGTCTTCAGAATCTTCAGAAATGTATCAATGTAAAGCACACTTCTTGTAAAGCCTTTTAGGCTTACTTATAAAGTATCAATTATAAACCTCATTACTAACGTTCCTTAGAACTGTTGCATTAGAAGTATTTATGAACCTTAACTTTATCATGTACGTACATATGTTTTTCTTCCAAAGTGTTGATAATAGAGTCTGATGACATCACACGTCTTCTTATCAGAGTCAGAGTTATATTGACAACAACCACACACTAGACAGAAACCATATCATACATAATTGTTCTTTTAGATAACTTGTGCAGTTATCATCAAAACTTAAAGGTCAGATGTAGAACCAAATCTTTTTCTTACATAGAGACACTACAATCTGGGGATAGAGGTGACTGTTCTAGGTTCAAGGTCAAATGCCCCTACCCAAAATAGTTAGAATGAGGGTAGGAAAGACTTCATCCTCATTCTTTTCCTAACACCCAAAGTGTAGTGCAGAACTTGAGATTGACAGGATTGGCGATGCAATTTATACAGTGCTCCAGCTTATTGTACTGACGTCTGGCTCAAAACATGATCAAGAAAGAAGAGGAATCTAAGGAAATCCTAAAGAAGAGAGTGGGGGCAATTAATCAATCAAAACAAGGTTTTAATCAATCAATCAAAGGGAATAAAATGCCAATAATCCTTTAAGCAAGTTAAAAGATCATCAAAGAAAGTGTGAGAAATAATATTAAACAATATTAAATTTTCTCAAGAAAGAACAAGTTTAATGCATTAAGTTGAAGTGCAAAATATTAACAAGAACAAGCTAGCATGCATTACTAAGAATTTTCATGTTAACACATAAGCAAAAGTGTGCAAAAAGCGCTTCAAGCATGTGGTAAAATTGCATAATAATCAAGGAAAATCATGCAATTAATTAAGAAAGTATTATTGTAAGTAGGTACTGACCTAAAACAATAGTATTGGAATCAATATAAGCAAGCATGGGAAAATATACAAGAAAAGCATGCAAAACAGTCCTAAAATAGCAAGTATTTGACAAAATTTGTCAGGTGTAACCGGTTACCAGAAATTATGTAGCCGGTTACACCAAGCACAAAGTAACTCCTCAGGGCGCATGCAAGGGGTGTAAACGGTTACACCAAAAGCAGTAACTGGTTACACCTGCAAAAATAGAAAAAACAGAATTTCGAAAAGCACTTTTCAGAGTCACTTGTCGCATGTATTCACGGTGTAACTCGACATGGAAGTAGATGCAAAATTCATGTTAATTCAGAGCAATCAAGAACTAATAGAATCGAGTATACAAAGAAATCATTCAAGTAGCGAAACAACAATCATGCACTACATTGTGAAAATGCGAAATCGATCAAAAGCGGTAAATTAAGCAAAATTCACCATCTACAAGGCTAAGATTTTCCTTGGTAGTTGTTGTGATCAAAATGTGATGAAGAGAATCTTAGAAAAATAGAAAATCCAGAGATCTTTAGCAATCTGTAGTGATAAAACCGAAAATAATGCGATAATTGCTCAGAATCCTAACTTGCACTAAAACTCCCTTAATAATCAGCTTCTAAGGATTGAAATGAAAGGAATTGTTGCTGCAGGATTCAGTAATGAAAAGTATATGAATGAAGGCTTAGCTCAAATAATAGCAATCTTTAATGCAAATCTTGATAAGCTTTAATGGTGAACGAGCTTTGGTGAGGTTTAGGGAAGAATATGAAGATGATTGAGAGAACGTGCTGCAGAAAATTTAGAGAATGGAGAGTGAAAATTTAGAGTAAAATGAGAGAATGAAGATTATGGCCAAGGTCTCTTGAATCAATGTGAAGGGTTTTCTTATATAGACCATAGGCTTGGAGAGAGTGAAGGTTTAGAACTTGGTATAGAGGTAATTAAATAAGGTTTGGCATTTGGTTTGGAGTTAGTTAGATCAAACTCGATGAGTTGGGGTCTAACTCAATTAGTTATTAGTTGACTCGGTTGGGGAATCCCAATGCAACTCAATGATCAAATGGTCCAAATGAATGGAAATGAGGGTGCATGATGAACCTTATTGGTAGTGAGGTATTAGAACAAATGTAGCTGATATTTTGGCATGTCTAGAACCTTCCATAAGATGCTAGAATGATGTATGAAGAAGGAAGGGAACATAAGTTGCTACAACATGGAGAAACAACTGAAAAACTGCAAAACTACCAGGTGTAAATGGTTACAGGAATCCTGGTAACTTGTTACCAGTGCTCAAACTTACCATCCTGGGCTGGTTTTTAAGGGTGTAACCGGTTACATAGATTTGGTTAAACGGTTACCACAGTCAAAAATCCTTTTTTTTGCTTGGTATGAGGTGCTTTGGCCATGGTTTCGTGCTTAAACCTTGTGCTTGGATAAATAGACATAGAAATCCTTTTGTTTTTCCCGTATAGATACTCTGACAACTTTTCTAGGATTCAGGACATACCTGCAATAAGCCCACAAATAAAAATTTTGATACCTATGCTGGGAATGCAAGTGCACATACTTATGCAAAAAAGAAAAAAGGAAGGTCAAATTTTAGGTTATGACAGCTGCCCCTATTTAATCCTCTTGGACCTGAATGCACGAATTGCGATAGCTTTTCGAGTATTCGAGGTGGAAGGGGATTAAATGTGAGTAGCTCAAAATTTTGGTCGCTGGTGGTGGAGGTGTATTGGAAGTGAACATATGTTGAGAATTTGATTATTTGGGGGTATGGAAAAAATGCTTTTATGGGAGGTCACCTGTTGGGGATTGGCCGAACATTCTGTTGGAGGAATGCATCAGTCATTGAGTGATATGCTTGATGCACATGAAAATGCAATGTATGCTTAATAATTTATGAGATTATGCTATGCAACCATGTGGGCCAGAGGTAAACTCTAATTCTGGTATGGTGATGAATTGAATTGAGGAATCCATAAGTTAGGCAAGAAAGTTTTTGTATGCCCCTGTAGCTGGAGGACTCAGTTGTATACCAAAGATATAAAATTGTTAGACATAAATCATCAACACCAATATTGGAAACAGAGCATCAACCATAAAGGTTGGGAAAAGGGAGCATCAGCTACGAAGGGTTGAAAAAAGATCAATAACTGGTGTTTGAAGAAAAGGTTAACAACCTGAAGTTGAAAAAAATATTGACAATTCGAATATTGGAAAAAGGTCATTAACCATGGAGGTTATAAAAAAGGTCGTCAACCATGGAGGTTGGAAAAAAGGTCCCCAACTATAGCGGTTGAAAAAAATTCATCCACCATGGAGGTTGGAAAAAGGGATCAATAACAACGAAGGTTGGAAAAAGAGCCACAACCACAAAGGTTGGAAAAGGTCACCAACCATGGAGGTTGGGAAAAAAGTACCAAGTAGGCTAGGTTTTAAAAGATGCCAAGCAGGTCAAATTTTACAAGATGTACGAAACAAGACTGGGCTTTAAAAGATACCAAGTAAGTTCGGATTTTGGATTTGTCAATAATGTTTGGATTTGGTTTTTTAGGTTTTCTCCACAAGGCTTCATGTTATGCTAGATGAATGATATGCATGAGTGAAGCGATATGATTAATGCATAGTAACGATATATGCAATGTCTGACCAAATGCTTATGTGGCGAGTGGTGGGAGATTTAGGGCTAGGATATAAGTCATAAAGACGTGATTCTCCGACACCTGCTTCAGGTTCAATAGTTGTTGATTCACCTTTGTGCTTAATTTGAAATGATGATAGAATTTGTAGCTTATCTTTGCCCCAGTCTGTTGGGAGTCTGCATGGATTGCCCCGGTCACAAGTTAAAAAGAAACTTTGTTGCATGACGACCGTGATCTGACTTTCCCCAGCATTTTGAAATTGTATACTCCCAGTTAACCATCTCTTAGAGAGATTGACTTCTTGTGCTCTTGAAGTGGTCTGCCCCAATATGAGCCTTGAAGTGATCTTACCCATGCATGGATGATCTTTGGAGGAATGCCACTAACTAACTAAGAGATTTGTCGAATCTCGACGTGATTTCCCTAGATTAACTGAATCTTGGATCAGCTTGCCGTTTTGCTCGACAGGGTTCTCAGGCTTTTTCCCCCGTGAGATGATCAAACTTCCCATTGTGAAAACTTTCTTGATGTCAAGTGTTTGTTCACAAGTAAAAAGTGTTTGTTTTGAAAATGATATCGTTAATGCTATGCATATGTCAGCTTTGAAATCCAAGTATGTTCACTAAGATTATGACATATAATGAACGGATCACTGATTAGGATGTCATGTCAATACCAACACAAATGTTAAGTAAATCTTTAGGAGTTATCTTTGACTTGATTTTACCGTAGTATGCTTTTGAAATAAACCTTGCTTCAATTAGGTCTTTTGAGGGTTGTAATGTGGCCTAGTTCACGGTTTCAGAAAGAAAGGATATAAGACTCAAAATTTATTTTAACCCATCCATTCACATCGATGTTCTCCAATCCTACGTTCAGTTAGTTTGACACAAGCGTTCACCTTTCAACAAGGGTTTTGAATGATAGAATTGATGGTACAGGAACCAACGAGGTTTTCGGATGGCAGTCACTCTCCTTTTGTTTTTGTTTGTTGTCACACAAATTTGTTCTTGTTGATGATTATTTTCCTTTTGGTTCTTCTTTTTTTGCTTTCCCTAACTTTTGTGTAGACTGATTATTTTAGTTTACAGTCAACCGAGATGCCCTAATTTTTGCCTGAGTCATTTCTTTTTACTTAGGGGACTTTTCTTTCTTTCTTTTCTTTTTACTTTGAATGTCTCGCTTTTTGTTGGAACATAACGTGCGACATTTGTTTGTTTTAAAAGGGTTGTGATCTCCTCGCTTCCTTGGTCGGTGAGGGACAACCATTGTGGATTTGTGATTTTCGACCTCTTGTAACGGATAAGTTGTGGTTGATCCGCAAATGGGGCAATCCTCTTTTGAAAATTAAACGCATGGTCAAACTAACTGAAGACTGCCCTGCCCCAAGTTAAGATTGAGGGTTTTTGTGCACAGAAAGAAACTCCTACTCCAAAGCCCAAAGGAGTTGACTACATATTATCTTCCTTATACCTTCGGGGTTTGGGGATTTGAAAAAAATAACTTACATCTTTAGCAAGGTTTTATTCGAAAGCATACAATCTATCCACTTCCAAAACCTTTAATTTATAAAAGATTCACCAAACATAATTACAAACATCAATCCTCAATTCACAACAACTACCATAACTATACAACAACTTCCAAAACTATACAACATGGCTTTCAGAACTATTCCTATCCAGTATAGAACATCACAACAACAAAAATCTCTAAGGATCATAAAATTGTCAATACATTCTTGAGATGAGAATTATATAAGGTATATTGTCTTTCTTTTTTGTGTGTGAAGTTTATGATCCTTAGAGATTTTTGTTGTTGTGATGTTCTATACTGGATAGGAATAGTTCTGAAAGTCATGCTGTATAGTTTGGAATTTGTTGTATAGTTATGGTAGTTGTTGTGAATTGAGGATTGATGTTTGTAATTATGTTTGGTGAATCTTTTATAAATTAAAGGTTTTATTCGCTAGCGAGGTCAAACAAAGTGGAAATTTTCCAAAACTTCGTTGTCTGACATAGCAGACGTGTCATCGCCTAGCGAGTATAGCAAAAAATCTTCTGCATTGGAACTGATACGCTCGCTTAGTGAGAATTACAGAACTCAGCCAGTTCAAAAACATAACAGAAGGGAAATAAGTCACACCCACGATCAAGTATCATCATATTGCATCCATTAACAAAAACTAACATAGTTCAACACAAATATGCATGCAAAACAACAAAATGATCATGCATCAACATCAATTTCACACACATAGAAAAAATTCACAAAACCTAAATCCTATTTCATGAATTCCCCCCAAAGCAAGGTATAACTAGTAGCCCACCTCTAAGATATGAAGATGATGAAAGATGGTGATGAGTTCTTAATGATCCGAACTTTGATTTCCACTTCCAATATTTTCCTTTTTTCCTTTCTTTTTTCCTTCTGTTATTCTATTTTCTTCTTCTACTAACAAATGATGGAATGAGTGGTATAATAGTGGGTAAGAGAAAAATCTAGGTTTATGTTTTTTCCTCTAGTGACCAATGACCATCTACCAATGATATCAAACTGTCATTTTTTTTACTAATTAGTAAAGCTCAATTGAATTGAGTAATAATTAGTCTTGTTTGAGTTCACTATTACTCTATTTGCCTCAACTGACAAAGAATAGAGTATTCAGAACTCAAATTGTCTAAAATGACAAGGAATGAAGCATTTAAGAGGATATCGGATATTACATTAACACTTTTTGAAAAATCTGGTAGTGTTATAATTTTTTGTTTTTGCTTATTAAATATTTACTCCCGATTCTTTTTTAAAATCCAAAAAATTACCAAAGATACCGCCCTTTAAGGGATCCTTACCGCCTTTTAGGAAATAAAAAGTGCTAGATCATCATAAAGGGATTCTTGTCACCCTTTGAGGTGATCAAATATTATGGATCCTCACAGATGGATCCTTACTTCCCCTTAAAGCGATCAAAATACGATGGATCTTCATGAAGGGATCATTGCCACCCTTTGAGGCTATAAAAAAACTTGGATCCTTATGAAGGAATCCTTGTCCCCCCCCCTCTTTGATGTTATAAGATGCATCAAATATGCGCAAAAGATTGGTGTTGCCTTACGAGGAAATATTAAGGAAGGGCCTAAATAGGGATGAAAGTAATTATACAAGAACATCTAAAAGAATAGGAAAAACTAGAGAAACAATAATAAAACAATTTAAAAAATATGCCTAAAAGGCGCATCAAGTTCAAGTTTTTACAAAAATCCCCACAGGAGAAAGAATACATGAAAAAGCCACAAAGGGTCAAATAAATAAGAGCAAGCAATCCAGTCATTTTACATCATCCATGGTTGCCTCCTCCCCTGGAACTTCCTCCGAGTATGGATTCATCGACTCACCTCCCCGTTGCAACACCATCAGGGCCATCCTATGCGCCAACAGCCAAGGGAGATCCTTGATGCTATGAATGGGTCGCCTTCTCCCCATCCACCACTTGACCATTACAGATAACTTTAAGAATATCCAACATGCTCAAGTCTAGTACAGGATAAAAAAAAGGAAACATGTTCCTTTGAACATGGGAAATAAGTACCAAAGGTTTCCACTAATTCATCTTGAGATCTGAGACTTGTCCCTCCAATCCCATTTTCGAACGAAGGGTGTCATCTAAACAAATTTGAGGTGTTGGACATGTGACTTCGCGCTCAAGGGTAAATTGTGTGGTTCCGAAAAAAAATGGTTTTAAAAAACTTTTGGAATTAAAATCAGAGTTTAAAATCATTTTGAAAATAGTTTTAATATTAAGCAGCGGAAAAATAAATTTTGCAGATTGTAAAGTATGGAAAGTAAAGATTTGAGGGAAAAGAGAGAACACCGAGAGTTATAGAGATTCTGTCAAACAAGGAAAAATACATACTCCTCTCCCCAAGACTTGATCTTGAGAATATCCAATAAACTTGAGATTTTTAGTAGGTTATACTCACAAACCTCCTAATACAAGGAAAATTAAAGTTTAAGGCTAACTTCAAACCAAACATAAAACTATGGAGTGAAGCGGCGGGTCTTCCTTCCAAACAGAGGAATCAAAGCGTTTAGTCTCCTTTCCACGAGAATATTGGATTAGTTAGTATATTCAAGCTTCTAAACAAACTTTATGAGCTTTTAATGTCGGGCTGAGCTCATGAACTGTAAACCTTGGTTTTATACTGGGCTAATTAATAACCTGTGAGATTTTAATACCGGACTAATCTTGAACCTAACTAAGATTTTAAAACCGGGTTAAGCTTTAACCTAAACTTGGTTTTACCACAGGAAAATTAAGAACCTATGAGAGCTTTTATCATGGGTAGAGTTGTCGATCCTAAACAAGGGTTTGATCACACAATCCACAAAATAAAGCTCTTTACAAATTTATCTTCTAACCAAAATAAATAGTCCCTAATAAGATAAAATGTTCAACCAAGGTATAAATAAAACTTCCTTGGTGAACTTACAGATCTACCCTTCTAGAATTAGAACTTCTTACTTGCAAAAAGGACCTTTTTGAAAAGCACTTCGACTAAAATATTAGTGAGAGAAAGTAAAAGAAAAGTTTAGAGAGAGAGAGAGAGAGAAAGATAGGTATATAAATAAACACACACACACACCTATTAGAAGGAGAGAGAGAGAGAGAGAGAGAGAGAGAGAGAGAGAGAGAGAGAGAGAGAGAGAGAGAGAGAGAGAGAGAGAGATGAAATAAAATGAAATCTAGTTTTTCATGATTTGAAATGACACTACTAAAAATTATATATTCGGTGACACAATATTACAAAGGTCATTTTTCCACCGTAGTCATATCACATTTTTTATGCGCATGTTTTATTTTATTTTATTTAGAAAATTTTCATCATAGTTCCTAAAAACAATCGTGGTCATAGAGTTTGAATGACAAGCTTCAAATTTCAGCATCAACATTTTTCATTTTTTTCAATAAAAATAAGTGTACGCCCCTTCACATTTATTGTTATTTAAAAATTGAAAGTATAACAACTACGACTGTTTCATTCAACTGTGGTTATATGTTCCATATTTCACCACGGTTGAAGATGCCAACCGTTGTAATATTAGTTCCCACAAAATTAAAACATAATAGGTACTTCATTTCGTTCATAGCACACAAGAGTTCCCTAGCAAACGAGACGACAATGATAACGAAATATTCACCACCTTCATTCATTTCTAGAAACAAATATCATTTATGGAAAAAATTCGTCATCCTTTTTGAATTATAGTACGCTGTCATTCTCTCTCTGACGCTTTTGAATGTTTATCCTCTTCGATAAGTTTATTTACCATTATCTCTCTCTCTATCTCTCCCTGACACTTCTGAATATTTATTTCTTCGCTAGGATGTTGTGTGTATTGACATTGTCATGTGTATTATTTATTTTTCCATGTTCATGTTTTATTCAGATTTTATGAATATGCTTTAGGTTTTGGCATTTGATATGCATATAATCATATTAGGAAGTTATGTGTGTAGCATTAGTATGTCATTCACATTATTCTTTTGATATACATTTTATAATTTATTATGGATCATAATTGGATGAAAGCCGATAGATTAAGTCTGGTGTATGAGAAAGGAGTTTTCGAATTCCTTGAATTCGCCGAAAAAAATGTTCCCGACAATAATGATATATTTTATTGTCCTTGTGTTATTTGCGGGAGTATTAGTAAACGGCCCAAGAAAGAAATATTACAACACCTATATTGTGATGGAATATGTTAAAATTACACAACATGGACGTGGCATGGAGAAGTGCATAATAATCAAAATGCGACGTCATATAGATGGATGAAGAAGATGATGATATGGATGATTCGCTAGAAGATATGGTTCGTGATATTGGAGAATCGTCTTATATGAAAGCCTATATTTATGATACTTTATGTATCGACAAAAATGTGCCTTTATATAAGGGGTGCACTAGTTTTACACAATTGTTCGTGTTATTAAAATTGTTTAATCTGAAGGCAAAAGGTGGGTGATTAGATAACAATTTTCTGGATCATTGTTATGAGGCCAAGAAGATATTGTATCCGATGAGTTTGGAGTATGTCAAAATACATGCATGCCCTAATAATTGCATATTATATAGGAAAGAGTATGAAAAGTTTGATCAATGTCTAGAATGTGGTGAGTCATGCTACAAGTAGAAGAACAACAATGGTGTTGACAATAACAGTTTTATTAAGAAGTGCCCTCCAGGTAAAGTGTTATGGTACTTGCCAATAATTTCAAGGTTAAAGATACTTTTTGTTAATGCGAATGACGCATAGAATATTATATAACATGCAAATGAAAGAAAATATGATGAAAACATTCGCCATGTAGCTGATTCTTTGCAATGGAAGAAAATTGATTCATTGTTTCTAGATTTCGGCCTTGAGCCAAGAAACCTTAGCTTGGGCTTGCCACAGATGGATTGAACCCCTTTGGTTATCTGAGTACTAACCATTATTTGTGGCATATTCTTCTTATGATTTATAACCTATCTCTTTGGTTGTGCATGAAGTGCAAGTATATGATGTTAAGTATGATAATTTATGGACCAAGACAACCTGGAAATGACATAGATGTTTATCTAAGTCCGTTAATTGAGGATTTAAAACTTTTTTGGGATAAAGGTGTTGATGTTGATGATGTATATTATTGTGAAAAGTTTAAGATGTGTGCAATGTTATTTTGCACAATCAATGGTAATTTGGTTGGATATAGTGTCAAAGGTCATAATGTGTCCAATATGTGAATTTAATACCTTTATTCACCATCTGGAGTTTGGAAAAAGACCATTTATCTTGGACATCAAAATTTCTAAAACCCAATCATCCTTATCGTATATTATAGAAGGCTTTTAACGGAGAGCACGAGCTTGAAAGCACTCATAAACCTTTAACTAAGGATGAAGTTTATCAACAACAAGAACGCCTTACTGTTTTATTTGGAAAGAATAACGATGTTCCCGTTGAGAAAAATATTTGGAAAAAGAGATTTTTGTTATTAGAACGCCTTACTATTATTTATTATTAAAAAATGATTTTTGTTATTAGAAATAAAATATTATATTTAGAAATAAAATATTAAAAACAGAAATATGTTATTTTTAATGTTTTATTTAATTTTTGGTTATAAAATATTAAAAACAGAATATTAATAAAATATAAAAACAGAATATTAAATTTATTGTTAATGTTTTATTATTTTTAATATTTATGTGTTATTAAAAACAAATTTTTATATATAGTAACAATATTAAAAACTGAATATTAACAATATTTTTAATTTTTATGTGTTATTAAATTTATTTATGTTTTATTAATTTAAAAACTTAATATTAAAAACCAAATATCTTATTTTTAATGTTTTATAGAAACAATATTATATCTATATTATTATTATTATTTGTTATTAAAAACAGATTTTTGTTATTAGAAATAGAATATTATATTTAGAAATAAAATATTAAAAACAGAAATATATTATTTTTAATATTCTATTTATGTTTTGGTTATAAAATATTAAAAACAGAATATTAATAAAATATAAAAACAGAATATTAAATTTATTGTTAATGTTTTATTATTTTTAATATTTATGTGTTATTAAAAACAAATTTTTATATATAATAACAATATTAAAAACTGAATATTAATAATATTTTTAATTTTTATGTGTTATTAAGTTCATTTATGTTTTATTACTTTAAAAACTGAATATTAAAAACCAAATATCTTATTTTTAATGTTTTAAACAATATTATCTTTATATTGTTATTATTATTATTTGTTATTGAAAACTGATTTTTGTTATTAGAAATAGAATATTATATTTAGAAATAAAATATTAAAAATAAAAATATATTATTTTTAATGTTTTATATTTTTTTGATTATAAAATATTAAAAACAGAATATTAATAAAATATATGAACAGAATATTAAATTTATTGTTAATGTTTTATTATTTTTAATATTTATGTGTTATTAAAAATTAATTTAATATAACATGAATTTGTTAGATTAAATCGTAGGTCTCTTTTAGTTTGATCTGACTCATTCTCACCCTAAATTTTGTTTTTTCAAAGGGATTCGAGTGCGAGATCCATTTCATGCATCAAATTATTTCAAACCTAAATTCATTTTTCTAATTTAAACTAATTTTGTTAATATTAAATTTTTGTATATTTTTATCTCAAATTCTATTTATTATTTTTGTTATTAATTAATTTAATAAAAAATAGTCAATTTTTTATCGATATACGAAATATTAATAATCATTCAAAATTAATAAATACAATCGTGAGTATCAAACCGAAGCGTACAACCAATCAATATTAATTTTTATGAATTAAATGACAATTTGTGAATTATAAAAATAGGCAATCTTTTTGAATTATTTAATATTTGTTTTTACGCGGTTTAATATTATAAAAGTTAATTAAACTAGTAATATCTTAAATTTTAAAAGGACTTGGGTCAATTTTGACTTTAGACTTTTAAATAAAATGAATCAGCCAGAGATAATAAGGATGTTATTATAGTAAATTTATCAGTATTAATTTTGATATCATATGATACATCGATGTAAATGGAATATTATATTTATATTCTATATTAGAAAAGATAGTCTTTTCATATTATAAATAGACTATTCTATGGTTATTATTATTCATCCATAAGAAATTCAAAGGTTCATGTTAAAGAGAATGGCAAGCAGCAGCATCAAGTTGGTGATATTTACATTAGCATTTATGTGCATGGCTTCGTCGATGGTTCATGCAGATGGAGTAACAGATCAATACTATCTACACTGTTTTACTTTTCAAAGTACATGTGTTGACGGTCCATGCGACCAGTGGTGCAAACACAACGATTACCCTCTAGGTGGAAGTTGCATACCAAGTGGCTCACCTGGATGTTGTTGCGTTAAAGATCAATGATACGTAGTAGTTTCATTTTTATTTGTTTTACAACATGAATAATCGTTTTTATATTAGGCAATAACTGTAAAATTGTCATTTCACCTTTATCAATAATAGTTTTCATTATTTTAATTTTCTGTTAAATTTATATATAAATGTTAACGTGTTTGAGAGATCCTTGCGGTGGTATGCTTTTTGTGCTATTTTTCAAAAAGCCCTATTTTTTTTTTATTTCTTTGAATTGAGGTCTAAACTCTGTTTTGTTTGATATATTTTTGAATTTATACTTTGTAGTTTATAAGTTTGCACGATTGATAAAATTATTTTTATTACAATATTATAGTTTATTTTTCAAATGATATTTTTAATATCATTTTAATTTGTAATTTTTTTTTCCATTTATATCGTTAAAATTTTAATATATATATATATATATATATATATATATATATATATATATATATATATATATATATGACAAAATAAACGATCCTAAATTCTATTGAGTATTGAGTAAACAATTTTAATTTTTTTTTTTTGAAAAGATCCTAAATTCTATTATATATATTAGATAGACAAAATAAAAGTACATATATATAATATGTAAATGGAAAAACTAGATATATTTAATTTGATAAATAAAATAAAAATAGTTTTCATATTTTCAAAATTATGCTAACTATTTTATTTTTAATACTTTCAAATTGTTATATTTTTTATAACTTACCTATATGAAAAAATCATACATTTTTTTAAAAAAAATATTTATTGATATTTTTTAATTGAGTATTAAATTAATCTTTAATTATTTTTTATCATATTTAACTTTTCATTTTAAATTATATTTATAGGGGTAAATTTGTAAATTATTTTCTTATCCCATCTATCTGATTCTAACTAAGCTAATACTCAGGTTTTTCCGTGTCCACTGACCGTTTATGTTTAGTTATTTAATTTACATTTAAAATATATATATTATTAATGAAATAAATTTTTTGAATATTATTTTTAAAAAATTGTTACACTAATTATCATTAAAATTATATTTGATTTAAATTAATAAATTTTCATAAATTAATTATTTATATAAATATATGTTTTATTTGTTAAAACAATAAAAAAATATCAAATTTTGATTAAAATAAAAAAAATGGAAGTGAAGTAATTTAATAATGAAAAAAAAATTAGTGATCGAAATTTCGGACACTGAATTTTTTTTATGAATTAACTTATATAAAAATGATTATTTGAAACTGAAAGTTTTGGTCGCTAAATATCGGTAGCTAATTTTATTTTTTGACCGATTGAGTTAATGGACCAATGAAGAAAATAATTAAATGAGAGTTATTTTGTTATTATTAGTATTTGATTCTGTCAAGTAGTTAACAAACAGTCAGCTATAATTTAGGTATTATTCTAGTTAATTCTATTAAATTATCATTATGTATTATAGTTTTATATCTCTGTAAAAATAATATACGTGAGAATTATATACTTTATATTAGTGACTTTTAAAATTTGTTAACATGATGTTTAATTTAGATGGCTAATTTGACTACTAGATTGATTAAAAATTTCAATTACTAATTCAATCACTAAAAATAATTTTTTTCATAATGTCAGAATAAAATTTGAAGTAATGAGACAAGATATGATAAATTTCATAATTAACTTATCATATCTCGTTGTGTTATCAAACACTATATTGAGATAATATATGATACATATATTATATCCTATCTGAATCTCTTATCTTGCGCATCAAACGAGCTATTACATTTATCAACTAGTTGAATAACTAATTTATTGAATAATTCAATTAGTTTATCATGTCTTTTTTTAATATATATACTTGGCAAAACCTATGTAATAATAATATTTGTAAAATTTTATTAATATAATATAATAATTAAAAAAAGTTAAATATAAAAGTTAACGTATATAAATAAAATTAAACAATATATGTAGCTCAAACAAAACAAAAAAATACTTAATACTAGATGATTTTTTTAATCGAATAACTATACACTCTCAATATAATTTAACAAATGAATATATTCATCATAATTTTGTTTTGAACACGTTCATCAAATTGTTATAATATATATATATATATATATATATATATATATATATATATATATATATATATATATATATATATATATATATATATATATATATATATATATATATATATATATATTCTTTTTTACAAACTTAAAGTGAAATTGATTTTGTTGTTGTTAAATACTTGTCTCCTATTTTTTATAAATATTTTGTTGAGAAACTAGTTCTTCATTGCTTTTTTTCCGAGAGATTCATTCTCTTTTGCTATAAAATGTTTCTCGTTTTTTGTTGATGTAATTGAGTTACACAGTGCAAAAGGTATCTTCTATGTTTAATTGAAGGGTTAAATATACAATTCTATCTAATATTAGCGAGTTTTATTTTTAATTTTTGTAAAAGATTTTTTTTAATCCCCTCTTATCTTATCTAAATTTGGTGATTAACCCTTTCAAATGCCACATGTCTTTAAAGATTCATCATTGTTTTTCAATGTGGCTTTTTTTTTTGTTGCATTTGCTAACATTTTGTAGTGACGACATGGCATAATTACATTTCTTATTGTTTGGTGATTCTGTGGTTCGTTCGTTTCCCCTTTCTCTCTTTATCAGACCAACAAAAAATTTCCAGGTTTCTTCATCTCTTCTGCCTGCTGCTAGTGTTCATCGTTTCAATCATGGGTGGAAACAAAAAGTCATCTGCTGGTAACACTTTTGGACGGCGTTTGCCAACATGTAACTGTAACAAAGCAATGAAGATGTGAGTATCAAATACCATTAATAACTCAAATCAAAAATTCTAAAAATATAGAAATTCATTGGTAAATGTTTGTTCATGTTTCTAATCGTAATTCTATTTTCAGAAACTCTTATATATGTCTTTCGCAAATTCCTTCAAATAAATGTGGATTGTTCATGTGGGACGATGAGGTATGTGAGGTTCAAAGGAATGAAATGATTCCCTCAAAATATTGTGACTGCGAAATGACAAAGGTTTATTTGAAGGAATTTGTGAAAGACATTGTTAAGGAGATTGAATGTGAAGTTGTCAAGAATTGGAGTGTAGAAGAAAGTCCAAACAAGATTGAAAAATTGAAGAAACAACTATTAATGGAGAAGAAAAAAAACTATTGGTTGATGCTTGTACTTGTTTTGTCATGGATGTTGTTTTCAATAGTGTCTAAGTTACTCTAATGGAAAATTTTATAAGTTTGAATCAATATGTTGTTAAGTCTTTAATAGTTATTTTTAATAGTGTTTAAGTTAATGTAATGGAAGGTTATTATAACAGTATTCATGCATTGTCATGTTTCACAATTTTGAAATGCTTGTTGTGAGAATCTAGTCTTGCTGTCCCAAGTTGCTTTTTGTAAAACGTTTATGTTCATTGCCATTTTGTTGCTTTTTGTCAAAAGCATAATGCTTCTGAGGTGTGTTGATGATGTACCATCAAGATTTTTCTCTTTGTTGTTAAAAATGTGTTTTGAGAAAGTGACCATAAGAGTAACATCAAGGGTTATGACATAAACTTGTTTGTTGATTGGCAGTTTGTTTTGCTTTGGTTTTAGACTTGTCATTTCTTATTTACTTCAAATTGTTGCCACTGATTTTCACTCAGTATGAGTTATGCTTGCATCCAAAATCTTGAATCATTTTTGCATCTTTCATTCAATATGCCATTTACATGACAGTCAGAATTTTGAGGAAAAGGTGTTTGAATTATAAGCATGAAACCAATTGTTATTGCATATATGATGAGTGTGCACCATTATTTTGGCTTAAACTTCACCATTTTGAAAAACACCCCTGCTGTACTTGCATTCTGCCTCAAAATTGTTTTGCATAGCAGCCATTATGTCAAACTTTGCATTATTTGAAGTTTGCTTGCTTTCTTGGTTTGAGCACACTTATTATCATGTTTATGAGGTGTGTGGATGTATTGTTTAAGTTGTTTATACCTGTTGTGGTTTTTCATGTTCAATGTGTACCATTTGCATCAAGATGCCATCACTATGTCACTTTCTGATTTGGAAGCATTGAGTCTGCATTTTTAGCCTAGAAACATCCTTTAGCATATATGTGGTGTGTGTGTGTGTGTGTGTCATTGTCGTGGCATGAATCTTATTGTTTTGAAAAATACCTTGTTGCATCATCAAGTATGGTTTCAAGACAGTTTTTTGCATTTTTGACCATCAACATACCAATTTCTGTCCTGTTTGAAATAGGCATGAACCTCAAGCATGATCTCATTCATTTTCATGATTATGATGTGTGTGTATTGTTTGTTTGAGTTGTTTCCATCTGGTTTGGTTGTTCACTTTCAAAATGCCTCATTTTGCATATTATTGCCATGATCATACCAATCTTTGTTTCAAGCCAGAAGTTGTTTAATTTTGAATCCAAAATCATCCATTTACATGTTTATGATATGTATGTATGAATTACATGATCTGTTTTCACATGATTTGATCCTTCACTTTCAAAATGCATCATTATCATAAAAAATGCCATCTATGTACCAGTTCTGTTTTTGAAAAGTGATGTGCTTAAATTTTGGCATGAAATCATCATAATTGTGATATGTATGCATCATTGGATTAGTATGAAAGTCACTCATTGAGAATCATCCAACTTGCATCATCATTCCTTGTACCAAAACTGTTTTACAATGCAGCCAATATGACAAGCTTTGTTTTGAGTAAGATGTGTGTGTTTTTGAGTTTGAATTCATCTACCATTATGACTTTAATTTTATGAGCTTTAATTATATGAGTTGATCTCATTTGTTTCATGCTGTCATTTCCAAATTGCACATCAAAACCTCCATTTTTGCAACTGCCATACCAGTTTTGTTTCTAATGGGGTTATGCCCAAGCTTGAGTTGTGAAAACATTTTTTGATTGGTTTATGACTTGTGTATGATGTATGTGTGGTCTGAAAATGCACCAAACCTGCTTGAATCTTATTCTTGCATTTCAAATGTCACCTTTTTCCATGAAGAGGTCTTTTCCATTTCCATTTGATTTGCAGTTGGTCTACATGACTATAATCATTTGCATACATGTTTGTGACTTGTGTTGAGGTGTTGATTTGTTGTGAATATGCTTAAATATGTTTTGACAACTCTTCTTGCATTCCACAAATTACCAAACTGCAGCTTGACCACTTGTTTTGCCACAGCCTATGTTGAAACCAGCTTTGTGCTTAAACTCATTTGTTAACATATTTGAGAGGTGTGTGCATAACTTGTATGATGTAAATATGACTAGAAACTGATTTGAACTCCTTCATGCATCATCAAATACCAAAGTGCAGCTTGAACATCTTTTTTCACCACAACCTGTTTTGAACCTATCCATCTGCCTAGAATCATTGGTTGATGTATTTATAGTTTGTGTGTGGTATCTGTTTGATTTGAATGTGCTCTGAATGTGCCATGAGTTCCATTTTGCATTTCAAAACACCAAGTTACAAGTGCTATCGTGTTTTTAATTAGGAGTATTATTTCACAATTTCAACACCACCATTGCATTCCTGGTTAAAAATCACACAAGTTTGACTAAAATTTTGTTAAAATCCATTGAGTTTTGGCTGAGATATGAATCAAAACGCATCCATGATTTTACTTGTTCTTGGTCCTTTGAATGTTGCCCAGAAATCCATAAAGATATACCATATATATTAATAGGGTGGAATTTATACTTGGATGTATAGCCACCCCAGTGGTAGAAACCTTGCCATAAAACACGCCTTTCACCTTGCAAACCTGTGTTTGATCCACCGTGGAGATCAACCCTTTTGCTATTTTTCCTTGTTTTTAATATTTTCTTCCTTTTCTCTCTCTCTTTATCACACGTTTTCCTTGTTTTTAATATTTTCTTCCTTTTCTCTCTCTCTCTTTATCACACGTGTGCTAAGTGGATTAGTGGTTATTTGTTGAAGTTGTGAATCTAAGGGGTGTGGGTTCAATTCCCTCCTTTGCCCCTTTCTTTTATTTAATTGTTTTAATTTGTTCATAATTCTCATCAATTTTCATAATTTCATAACTTGTTCATTTTTTAACATTTTTCACCCATTCTTTTTGCATATTGTTCATATTAATGTGTACTTTTATTTAATGAATTAAAATTTCAAATTGTTTGTAATTTCATTGCCTCTAACCACTTGGAAGTTATGCACATTTTGAAATCATTATCCCACGTCTTATTGACTTTCTTTCTCACCATGCCTGATTAGCTTGTGGACTTGCTTATTTCTATTTTCCTTTATGTTAGTCAACATGATAGGATTATTTTCTTTGGTTGTTACCATGAGTTATTTTGTTGCCTCTGAGAAATTATTTAAGCTTGACCTGTTGTCACATTTCTTGCTTGATTATTTGCTTTGATTGTCATCAATGCATATTTTGTGGCTATATTTAACATGTTTGCTTTATATGGTTGTCACTATGCTTTTATCTTCATCATGTTATTACTTTGTTAAGTAGTTTTCTTTTCCCCAAGTGATGGAACTCGTTAGTTCTCGTCCAAGTTGCCTCCCCTCTCTCCTTCCAAAGGAAAAGTCTCTCCATCGACCCTTGTGTCATGGAAAGCTCATTATCCCTCATTGACTTTGTTAAGTCATCTTTAACCTTAGTTTAGAAGCCATTAGACTTTGCTTTAAGTCTAAGAAACTCACCTTTACTAGGAGTGTTCTTCAACTAGAACCCTAGGATTGAGTTTGTCAACTCTATGTAAGAATCATTGTCATGAATTCTTACTTCCCCCTTTTGAGTGGTCAACTTAGACTAGGGAGTTTTGTTAAACTCCACACAAACATTGTGATGTTTGTTCCCCCTTGAACCTTGGTCATAATCAAGTGTTCTTCATCCCTCGTGAGACGAACTACGATTGCTCTGATTCTATCCTAGTTAGGATACCTAGGAAAAAGATGCGATGTCTTTGCGAGCAAACTTAGAAACCATCTTTAGGTATTTACCTATACCTTTTTACCTAATCCCAAACCATAGCAAATACCTAACAAACCTAGCAAGCAAACAAACAAAAGGTTCTTGTAGAGTACTACAGATGCTTAGGGTGCTAACACCTTCCCTAGGTATAACCAACCCCCGATCTCCGAATCTCTTAGCGTTGTTGTTACATCGCCAAAAGGGTTTTTCTTTCTTTAGACCTTTCCTTTGGATAAATTAAAGTTCGGTTGTAAAAAAATTAAAGATTCAAGTTAATTCAATAGCTTGATATCCGATTTTCACCGCAACACAACCATAAACACATCGAAAGGCATACTTGGAAAATCATGAAAAGCTATACTCCCCGTACCTTAGCCGATTCAAAGCTTTCACGATTATCTCTGAGAATCTTCTGCCTCCAACCTTCTCCTCAGAGCTCTGGCCACAATATTTTTCACGATTAAAAATTGAAAGTATAACAACTACGACTGTTTTATTCAACTGTGGTTATATGTTCCATATTTCACCACGGTTGAAGATGCCAACCGTTGTAATATTAGTTCCCACAAAATTAAAACATAATAGGTACTTCATTTCGTTCATAGCACACAAAAGTTCCCTAGCAAACGAGACGACAATGATAACAAAATATTCACCACCTTCATTCATTTCTAGAAACAAATATCATTTATGGAAACAAATTCGTCATCCTTTTTGAATTATAGTACGTTGCCATTCTCTCTCTGACGCTTTTGAATGTTTATCCTCTTCGATAAGTTTATTTACCATTATCTCTCTCTCTATCTCTCCCTGACACTTCTGAATATTTATTTCTTCGCTAGGATGTTGTGTGTATTGACATTGTCATGTGTATTATTTATTTTTCCATGTTCATGTTTTATTCATATTTTATGAATATGCTTTAGGTTTTGGCATTTGATATGCATATAATCATATTAGGAAGTTATGTGTGTAGCATTAGTATGTCATTCACATTATTCTTTTGATATAAATTTTATAATTTATTATGGATCATAATTGGATGAAAGCCGATAGATTAAGTCTTGTGTATGAGAAATGAGTTTTCGAATTACTTGAATTCGCCGAAAAAAAATGTTCCCGACAATAATGATATATTTTATTGTCCTTGTGTTATTTGCGGGAGTATTAGTAAACGGCCCAAGAAAGAAATATTACAACACCTATATTGTGATGGAATGTGTTAAAATTACACAACATGGACGTGGCATGGAGAAGTGCATAATAATCAAAATGCGACGTCATATAGATGGATGAAGAAGATGATGATATGGATGATTCGCTAGAAGATATGGTTCGTGATATTGGAGAATCGTCTTATATGAAAGCCTATATTTATGATACTTTATGTATCGACAAATATGTGCCTTTATATAAGGGGTGCACTAGTTTTACACAATTGTTCGTGTTATTAAAATTGTTTAATCTGAAGGCAAAAGGTGGGTGATTAGATAACAATTTTCTAGATCATTGTTATGAGGCCAAGAAGATATTGTATCCAATGAGTTTGGAGTATGTCAAAATACATGCATGCCCTAATAATTGTATATTATATAGGAAAGAGTATGAAAAGTTTGATCAATGTCCAGAATGTGGTGAGTCATGCTACAAGTAGAAGAACAACAATGGTGTTGACAATAACAGTTTTATTAAGAAGTGCCCTCCAGCTAAAGTGTTATGGTACTTGCCAATAATTTCAAGGTTAAAGATACTTTTTGTTAATGCGAATGACGCATAGAATATTATATAACATGCAAATGAAAGAAAATATGATGAAAACATTCGCCATGTAGCTGATTCTTTGCAATGGAAGAAAATTGATTCATTGTTTCTATATTTCGGCCTTGAGCCAAGAAACCTTAGCTTGGGCTTGCCACAGATGGATTGAACTCCTTTGGTTATCTGAGTACTAACCATTATTTGTGGCATATTCTTCTTATGATTTATAACCTATCTCTTTGGTTGTGCATGAAGTGCAAGTATATGATGTTAAGTACGATAATTTATGGACCAAGACAACCTGGAAATGACATAGATGTTTATCTAAGTCCGTTAATTGAGGATTTAAAACTTTTTTGGGATAAAGGTGTTGATGTTGAGGATGTATATTATTGTGAAAAGTTTAAGATGTGTGCAATGTTATTTTGCACCATCAATGGTAATTTGGTTGGATAGTGTCAAAGGTCATAAAGTGTGTCCAATATGTGAACTTAATACCTTTATTCACCATCTGGAGTTTGGAAAAAAGACCATTTATCTTGGACATCAGAAATTTCTAAAACCCAATCATCCTTATCGTATATTATAGAAGGCTTTTAACGGAGAGCACGAGCTTGAAAGCACTCATAAACCTTTAACTGAGGATGAAGTTTATCAACAACAAGAACGCCTTACTATTTTATTTGGAAAGAATAACGATGTTCCCGTTGAAAAAAATATTTGGAAAAAGAGATTTTTGTTATTAGAACGCCTTACTATTATTTATTATTAAAAAACGATTTTTGTTATTAGAAATAAAATATTATATTTAAAAATAAAATATTAAAAACAGAAATATGTTATTTTTAATGTTTTATTTATTTTTTGGTTATAAAATATTAAAAACAGAATATTAATAAAATATAAAAACAGAATATTAAATTTATTGTTAATGTTTTATTATTTTTAATATTTATGTGTTATTAAAAACAAATATCTATATATAGTAACAATATTATAAACTGAATATTAACAATATTTTTAATTTTGATGTGTTATTAAATTTATTTATGTTTTAAAAACTGAATATTAAAAACCAAATATCTTATTTTTAATGTTTTATAGAAACAATATTATATTTATATTATTATTATTATTTGTTATTAAAAACAGATTTTTGTTATTAGAAATAGAATATTATATTTAGAAATAAAATATTAAAAACAGAAATATATTATTTTTAATATTCTATTTATGTTTGGTTATAAAATATTAAAAACAGAATATTAATAAAATATAAAAACAGAATATTAAATTTATTGTTAATGTTTTATTATTTTTAATATTTATGTGTTATTAAAAACAAATTTTTATATATAATAACAATATTAAAAACTGAATATTAATAATATTTTTAATTTTTATGTGTTATTAAGTTCATTTATGTTTTATTACTTTAAAAACTGAATATTAAAAACCAAATATCTTATTTTTAATGTTTTAAACAATATTATCTTTATATTGTTATTATTATTATTTGTTATTGAAAACTGATTTTTGTTATTAGAAATAGAATATTATATTTAGAAATAAAATATTAAAAATAAAAATATATTATTTTTAATGTTTTATATATTTTTTTATTATAAAATATTAAAAACAGAATATTAATAAAATATATGAACAGAATATTAAATTTATTGTTAATGTTTTATTATTTTTAATATTTATGTGTTATTAAAAATTAATTTAATATAACATGAATTTGTTAGATTAAATCGTAGGTCTCTTTTAGTTTGATCTGACTCATTTTCACCCTAAATTTTGTTTTTTCAAAGGGATTCGAGTGCGAGATCCATTTCATGCATCAAATTATTTCAAACCTAAATTCATTTTTCCAATTTAAACTAATTTTGTTAATATTAAATTTTTGTATATTTTTATCTCAAATTCTATTTATTATTTTTGTTATTAATTAATTTAATAAAAAAATAGTCAATTTTTTATCGATATACGAAATATTAATAATCATTCGAAATTAATAAATACAATCGTGAGTATTAAAATTTAAACTCAGACGAAGCGCACAACCTATCAATATTAATTTTTATGAATTAAATGACAATTTGTGAATTATAAAAATAGGCAATCTTTTTAAATTATTTAATATTTGTTTTTACGCGGTTTAATATTATAAAAGTTAATTAAACTAGTAATATCTTAAATTTTAAAAGGACTTGGGTCAATTTTGACTTTAGACTTTTAAATAAAATGAATCAGCCAGAGATAATAAGGATGTTATTATAGTAAATTTATCAGTATTAATTTTGATATCATATGATACATCGATGTAAATGGAATATTATATTTATATTCTATATTAGAAAAGATAGTCTTTTCATATTATAAATAGACTATTCTATGGTTATTATTATTCATCCATAAGAAATTCAAAGGTTCATGTTAAAGAGAATGGCAAGCAGCAGCATCAAGTTGGTGATATTTACATTAGCATTTATGTGCATTGCTTCGTCGATGGTTCATGCAGATGGAGTAACAGATCAATACTATCTACACTGTTTTACTTTTCAAAGTACATGTGTTGACGGTCCATGCGACCAGTGGTGCAAACACAACGATTACCCTCTAGGTGGAAGTTGCATACCAAGTGGCTCACCTGGGTGTTGTTGCGTTAAAGATCAATGATACGTAGTTTCATTTTTATTTGTTTTACAACATGAATAATCGTTTTTATATTAGGCAATAACTGTAAAATTGTCATTTCACCTTTATCAATAATAGTTTTCATTATTTTAATTTTCTGTTAAATTTATATATAAATGTTAAGGTGTTTGAGAGATCCTTGCGGTGGTATGCTTTTTGTGCTATTTTTCAAAAAGCCCTATTTTTTTTTATTTCTTTGAATTGAGGTCTAAACTCTTTTTTGTTTGATATATTTTTGAATTTATACCTTGTAGTTTATAAGTTTGCACGATTGATAAAATTATTTTTATTACAATATTATAGTTTATTTTTCAAATGATATTTTTAATATCATTTTAATTTGTAATTTTTTTTCCAATTTATATTGTTAAAATTTTAATATATATATGACAAAATAAACGATCCTAAATTCTACTGAGTATTGAGTAAACAATTTTAATTTTTTTTTAAAAGATCCTAAATTCTATTATATATATTAGATAGACAAAATAAAAGTACATATATAATATGTAAATGGAAAAACTACCTTTGCAAGAAAATATATTTAATTTGATAAAAAAAATAAAAATAGTTTTCATATTTTCAAAATTATGCTAACTATTTTATTTTTAATACTTTCAAATTGTTATATTTTTTATAACTTACCTATATGAAAAAATCATACATATTTTTTAAAAATTATTTATTGATATTTTTTAATTGAGTATTAAATTAATCTTTAATTATTTTTTTTATCATATTTAACTTTTCATTTTAAATTATATTAATAGTGGTAAATCTGTAAATTATTTTCTCCCATTTATCTTATTCTAACTAAGCTCATACTCAGGTTTTTCCAGTGTCCACTAGACCGTTTATGTTTAGTTATTTAATTTACATTCAAAATATATATATTATTAATGAAATAAATTTTTTGAATATTATTTTAAAAAAATTGTTACACTAAGTATCATTAAAATTATATTTGATTTAAATTAATAAATTTTCATAAATTAATTATTTATATAAATATATGTTTTATTTGTTAAAACAATAAAAAAATATCAAATTTTGACTAAAATAAAAAAAAATGGAAGTGAAGTAATTTAATAATGAAAAAAAAATTAGTGATCGAAATTTCGGTCACTGAAAGTTTTGGTCGCTAAATATCAGTAACTAATTTTATTTTTTGACCGATTGAGTTAATGGACCAATGAAGAAAATAATTAAATGAGAGTTATTTTGTTATTATTAGTATTTGATTCTGTCAGGTAGTTAACAAACAATCATCTATAATTTAGGTATTATTCTAGTTAATTCTATTAAATTATCATTATGTATTATATAATGATGTAAATCTCTGTAAAAAATAATATAGAATTATATACTCTTATATTAGTGACTTTTAAAATTTGTTAACATGATGTTTAATTTAGATGGCTAATTTAGATGTTTAATTAAAAATTTCAATCACTAATTCAGTCACTAAAAATAATTTTTTTCATAATGGTAGAATAAAATTTGAAGTAATGAGACAAGATATGATAAATTTCATAATTAACTTATATATCTCGTTGTGTTATCAAACACTATATTGAGATAATATATGATACATATATTATATCCTATCTGAATCTCTTATCTTGCGCATCAAACGAGCTATTACATTTATCAACTAGTTGAATAACTAATTTATTGAATACTTCAATTAGTTTATCATGTCTTTTTTTAATATATATACTTGGCAAAACCTATGTAATAATAATATTTGTAAAATTTTATTAATATAATAATTAAAAAAAGTTAAATATAAAAGTTAACGGATATAAATAAAATTAAACAATATATGTAGCTCAAACAAAACAAAAAAATACTTAATACTAGATGATTTTTTTAATCGAATAACTATACACTCTCAATATAATTTAACAAATGAATATACTCATCATAATTTTGTTTTGAACACGTTCATCAAATTGTTATTATATATTTGTAAAAAAGAATATATATATATATATATATATATATATATATATATATATATATATATATATATATATATATATATATATATATATATATATATATATATATATATATATATATATATATATATATATATATATATATATATATATATATATATATATATATATTCTTTTTTACAAACTTAAAGTGAAATTGATTTTGTTGTTGTTAAATACTTGTCTCCTATTTTTTATAAATATTTTGTTGAGAAACTAGTTCTTCATTGCTTTTTTTCCGAGAGATTCATTCTCTTTTTGCTATAAAATGTTTCTCGTTTTTTGTTGATGTAATTGAGTTACACAGTGCAAAAGGTATCTTCTATGTTTAATTGAAGGGTTAAATATACAATTCTATTTAATATAAGCGAGTTTTATTTTTAATTTTTGTAAAAGATTTTTTTTAATCCCCTCTTATCTTATCTAAATTTGGTGATTAACCCCTTCAAATGCCACATGTCTTTAAAGATTCATCATTGTTTTTCAATGTGGCTTTTTTTTTGGTTGCATTTGCTAACATTTTGTAGTGACGACATGGCATAATTACGTTTCTTATTGTTTGGTGATTCAGTGGTTCGTTCGTTTCCCCTTTCTCTCTTCATCAGACCAACAAAAAATTTACAGGTTTCTTCATCTCTTCTGCCTGCTGCTAGTGTTCATCGTTTCAATCATGGGTGGAAACAAAAAGTCATTTGCTGGTAACACTTTTGGACGGCGTTTGCCAACATGTAACTGTAACAAAGCAATGAAGATGTGAGTATCAAATACCATTAATAACTCAAATCAAAAATTCTAAAAATATAGAAATTCATTGGTAAATGTTTGTTCATGTTTCTAATCGTAATTCTATTTTCAGAAACTCTTATATATGTCTTTCGCAAATTCCTTCAAATGAATGTGGATTGTTCATGTGGGACGATGAGGTATGTGAGGTTCAAAGGAATGAAATGATTCCCTCAAAATATTGTGACTGTGAAATGACAAAGGTTTATTTGAAGGAATTTGTGAAAGACATTGTTAAGGAGATTGAATGTGAAGTTGTCAAGAATTGGAGTGTAGAAGAAAGTCCAAACAAGATTGAAAAATTGAAGAAACAACTATTAATGGAGAAGAAAAAAAACTATTGGTTGATGCTTGTACTTGTTTTGTCATGGATGTTGTTTTCAATAGTGTCTAAGTTACTGTAATGGAAAATTTTATAAGTTTGAATCAATATGTTGTTAAGTCTTTAATAGTTATTTTTAATAGTGTTTAAGTTAATGTAATGGAAGGTTATTATAACAGTTGATGTATCATCATTTTGTATCAAATATTTATCAATGGAAAGGTTTCTAAGTTTCAATCAAAATGTTGTTGTTGCAGTGGTATAAACATGTTCTATAAATATGTTGTTACATTATGTTAGACTGGTACAAAATGTTGCATCATTCATTAACAAGAAAGCATAATTGACAGAATGGTGCACTGATACAAAATTGACTGAAATGGAACATATGTCTGATACATGAAAGCATAAAATAAAACATGAAAGCATAGTTAACAAAATGAAACATCATTCATTCATTAACAAAAAGCACACTTAGTGCACAGGTCTGATACATCAGTATAAATACAAAATTAAACGCAACTTTGATACAAGCACAAAATGACAGCATGGCTGCATAGGTATGTTACAAGCCTTACAAGCCCAAAATGAAACAAGCACTATATGACACATTAAGCACATACAATGCATAGGTTTGTTACAAGTATTACTAGCACAAAAATAAAACATAATTCAATAACAACTACTTAAACTATCATTTCTTCTTCTTCCAAAACTTCAAAGACCTAGTTGACATTCCGAGCTTAAAATCTTGTGCACTTAATCTTTCTTCATGTTCTGTTAATGTAATTGGTTGGTCACTAGATGATCCTTGGCCTATAATTGGATTTTTAAACCAACTCAACTTTACTCTTTCACTCTTCCTTCTTCTAATGACTGTTGTTTTCTTTATTTTTTATTGTGCCTGACTTGTGTCTTCAACACAATATTCAGTTTGACTTTGCATAGTTGGGAACACTTCTGACATATCAGTTGCGTAATAGTCATAACACATGGTACTTGTGTTTGGTTCATGTCGCTTGGATTGCTTTCAATTGGCATAGCAGTGGCCTCTACATCAATTAACTTTTACTCAACTTTAGCTTTTCTCTACACAGTCAACATGCAAACACATGTTCACACATTTAGCTAAAAACAAAATTCCAAAAAATTCACATAAAATGCATATCAATAAATAAACACATATAACCTTTCTTTTTAGTGCATTAGGGTCCCGTGTCAAGCTCTTACATACCAATGCATTGTGACCAAACTTATCACATTTGGTGCACTTATAGGCCACCCTAGGTCTTCTCTTCCTTGCACCTTTCTCAACATATTCTCTTACCCTAACCTTCCTTGGTCCACCAGGTCCATTTTTATATGTTGCGGGTAGTAATTCATCCACTTGGATATATGGCCATATATCTTGCCCATTGATAAGACTCACAGAAAAACCATAACAAAATGCATACTTTTCTCTTGTATAACACTCATCAACAAAATCATTAGGGATTTGTTTCATATAGCTTAAAGTAGCTACAACATGTTGTCGCTACTACGAAAAAAGGTGCCGGCAAAGACAGAAGAGTCGCCACCTATCGTTATTTATCCTACAGGAAGGGAAAGGAAACGAACGAGAGAAACCTAGCAAAAAGGGGAAGACAGGTCGTCGCAACCAAATCTCGGGTTCGGGAGTCTGTTACATAAGGGGAAGGTATTAGCACCCCTCACGTCCGTCGTACTCGACGGGATCCATGCTTGTGTTGTGTATCTGACGGGTTGTTCACCTATCTACCTATCAAGGTCTGGTTTAAAAGAAAAAGGAAAAGATGACTCGGCAAAGCATCACGCTCCATGCCTACGTATTCCCGTCTGGTACGAGAAATCAGAGTCAACGTAGTTCGGCTAACTACGAGTGATGGGGGAAGGTGGCTCGCCAAGACATTGCATCTTGTGCCTACGTATTCTCATCAGAGAAATCAGAGCAAACGTAGGTCGGGATAAAATGGAACACAGGTTTGTTCGATTGTTTTTACCCGAGTAAGGTTAAACTACAGTTCCAGCAGTTAGGGACAACGCCTGTTTGCGGTAGAACCGAGGCTTAACAACACTCTTTTCATCAGAAAAGGTTTTCCTTGAACTAAGGGCCCACGGGGCAAAAGAAGTTTGAATGTTTGTTTTTGTGTCTTTTATCGAAAGAAGTGTCTTTTATGAATGTTTGTAATCCATACTGCACTAGAGACTAGGACTTAGGAGCGAATGCATCGCATATCGTCCTAAGGACGTATACTAAACACTCTAGGAAATTGAGGAGAGGCCCCCCAATCACCATTTCCTAAATGGCTTAAGGCTCGTAGCGTACAATATGAATTTGCCTTTATTAAGTGTTTTACTGTTGTTTGAAGATGAGAAAGAGAAGAGAAAGACTCTACACGGGAAACTATCAAGCATCCTAATGTTGTAATACAATGGATTCATCCTATGATTGAGGTTTGAAAAGGGAAACTACCCTAATGTTGTCATGCATGGATTCATCCTAAAGTTCTATCATAACCTCTCTTGAAGAAGAGAGGTTAGAGATCCTAAGGGAATATGGCAAAGGGGAAAAAGAAACAAAGCAGAAATCATTAAGCAATTGAAAGAATAAAACTATCAAGCTAAAGGTGCAATGCAACAGTACAAGCAAGGGAGGAACGCCTCGACCTTAAATGCAAACATGGGCAATTATAAAAGAAAAATAACAAACAAGCAAAGGGAGGAAATAGTGTGGGGCATCGGCCGCCACAAGCGCATCTCGAACTTTAATGCAGTCATGCACCTAAACAAAAATAACTATCACGAGGCTCTATCCTAAATGTATCACAGCAAAGGTTCAAACATGGAGGTAAGGGAAAACAAGCTAAGGGGAACAAGGTAAGAATCAACTCACTAAGCTTGATGTGTCTCAGCACATAAATCCACTAAGGCTCAGACTTTTTGAGGAATGCACAAAATTCCTCCTAAGGAGGAATTAGGTGTTGCACCCCAAAATTTGACCAACATTTATTTACTCATTAAGTATTTGAAAGTTGATACCTTCATCAGAAAGTTCAAGAGATCCTCAGAAGAATTGGTTGGAACCAAGGTTGTGTGCTTCATAGCTTGAGAGTTGTGGGTGCTCCTCAGATGATTCTGAGACTGTGAGGATAGACTTGAAGCTTTGAGAAAGTTTATGAGATGTCTTGAAAGCCATCATGAAGCCCAGAGAAGTCATTGTGCAAGAATTCAGAAGATTCAACCATGAATGGTAGAATTAGGGTTTTGACTGGGTCAACCCTAGGATAGCTGAAAATTTGGAGAAGGTTGAGACCTAATCCAAGGGCCATGAGATCATGGAATGATGTATGGAGATGTTATAAAGATGATTCCTAGACCAACTCATCATGAATGAGGAGTTTGAGGAGTTTTGAGTTAGGGTTTCCAAGGATTGTCAGTGAAAAAAAACCCTAATTTGATCCCTATCTTCCATGCAGTTTTAGCTCAAGATGTGATTGATATATCATCTTCCCCACAACATGAATGTTTTAGAGCTTGTTCTTAGCTTTAATTTGAGTGGTAGAAGTCCTTGATAGGAGTTGCATAGCTCAAGTTATGGTTTTGACAAATTATAGGTCAGCAGAGGTGTGTGAATCTGGGCCCTTGAAAGTCACCCAACTTGCAGACAACTTTTGCCCTAGTAGGATGATTCCTATGATCTCTTGGTCAACATGAATGTTGAAGAGAATCTTCTTAGC
Organism: Lathyrus sativus; assembly: GCA_963859935.3. NCBI lineage: Eukaryota > Viridiplantae > Streptophyta > Magnoliopsida > Fabales > Fabaceae > Lathyrus > Lathyrus sativus. Next base: position 573,398,100 of record OZ012740.1, read on the forward strand.
TTTCTATAGAGTACTAGAAGTCCTTGATAGGACTTGTAGAACTCAACTTATGGTTTGAACAAGACAGGGGTATTTTGGTCATTTGGCAATTATAGGTCATTTAAAGCAAAGGCCATATCTCCTATTTCCAAGCCTCAAATGAAAAAACCCAAAACATGAAAGTTGTTCAAAATGGCATTTTAAGCCTATAAAAGTGGTCATGAGTTATTGAAAAAGCTTGTAGCAAGGATTTACAAGATTGGGTAGAAATGACCTAAAAATGGCTTATAAGTTAATTCAAGTCAAGTTGAAATTTGGTTTGGGAGATCTATGAGTCTAAAATACGTCATCCAATGTACCATTTTGAATGTAAATGACATTCTAAAAACTTTGGTTTAAACAGAATTTTGATTTGAGGCTCAAAAATGAAGGTTGCTTTGGAAAATTGTAACTTGTATCTTAAGGCATCCTTGGAAGGTTCTGCACAAGGCAAGTTTGGCTTGATTTTTGCACATATGATCTCAATATCTCTTGCAATGAGATTTTGACACAAGTTTACAAGGCCTAACTCATGAGATATGGTATGTTTAACTTGTCACCAAAGGAGAAAATCCAAGCTTTTCTAGCTCATTCTAGGAAGTTCTAGATGATTCCATGGATTGTTATAAAAAGAGTGAATCACAATTTGGCCAGGGTTGGTGAAAGTTGTTGTGTTCATTGGAGAGAGTGAGAGAGAAAGTGCCATTGTTGGATTTCTTCAAGATCAAGCAAGTTTCAATTCCTTCTTCTACAAGCTTCATCCACCTCAACTCTTGCAAACAGAAAGGTGTTCATCTTGGGAGGAAGATTTGGAGAGGATTTCAAGTGCTAGATCAAGCTCTAACACCTCTCACCATTGAAGTTTGACAGGTTGGTATCTTGATCTATAGGTCCATAATTATGTACATTCTGTTAGAATCCTAGGTGTAAGATCAACATGCTAGGTTAGAGGAAGATTTCCTGAAAGTTTGAGAGGAATCCATGAGGTTTCGTGGCAGGGTACCATTTCTTGCAAGATTGATAGCAAGCTGTTTAGTGTGCATTAATGGATATGGTATTGTGTAGTTTGGTTAGGGTAACATGGAGGACAGATTTACATCATTAGATTGAAGCTTTACTAGGTTTGATCTCAGAGAATCATGGTGGAACCCAAGCATTCGTGTGTTCTGTTAGGATGATTTAAGGAGTTTCAGAGCAAGCTAATTGTATGGTTGTGTTCGTGGTAATCAATAGTGCATTTTTGCTTTTGGAATTTCTTGATTTCATCAAGCCATCATTGAAAACGATCGAGTGGAAATTCTGGCATGGGATTAGGGTTTTCTGAAAACCCTAGGGTTTATTTAGAGACGATGAAGTCCCACCGTTGGATGGTCCCAGACCTTTGACCATTTCAGTTAATCCAGCGGCCACGATTTGAAATCAGAAACGGAGGGAAGACTCAAGCCAAAACGACGCGTTTGATTAAGTGAGTAATTCTGGGCTTCAGCAATTCAGTGTTATCCACACCCCCACAATGGGCCCAATCCAAAAATACACTTCAAAATACTGCTATTTGCACCGTGTCCATAATCATTTTTCTGATGATTTTTCAAGTGATTTTCTGAGCACGTGGGCTTGATATTCACACCCCCAGGATCTTGGCCCATCATGAAAACAACTGAGGCGTGTTACTTTTGATACCCCCTCCCCTTTATTCAATTCATTTTATTTTAATTCCTTTTATATTTCTTGCATTTTGAAAAATTCATATAAAATCCAAAAATTAATATTTTTCATTTCTTCTTTTTTTCACATATTCATGATTTTGTCTAGAAAAATATCCATAAATAAAATTCCATTTTATTTTTCTTTTAATATTTTTTAGCATATTTTCTTGTAAATAGTATTTTTAATTGATTTTAGTTGATACTTAATTTTGTAGAATTTGTTTTAGGACTTTCCCTTAGGATTTTTGAGCCATTCTTTTCGGCATAGTTAGGTATTGAACCCTAGTTCACATAGGATTTAATTCTCAATTTGTAGATTAAAATTTGAGGTAGTTTGATTGTTTGACATTTAGGTGCTCAAATTAGGGTTTTAGGTTGTATAAGTAGAGTTGAACCATTTTGTTTTGGGGTTTATAGGCCAAATTAGTGTATGGAGAATATATGGGTTAAGGGTAAGTATGTATAGAATCCCCTAGAATTTTGCTAGAATATTGTTTGGTGTTTTGGTATTTTCAATTGATTTTTGAATGTATGGTTAATATGTGTGTTGCTTAAAGGCATAGTTTGTATTGTATTGTTTTCTTTTCTTCTCTTTTGAGTGTGTGAGCTTTGAAGATTGAGTTGAAGACCTTGTGGATCATCATTGGAGCGTTGAGGACCTTGCAGAGGAGTTTAGCATAACTTTTGTTTGTTTGTTTATAGGTTTATAAGTACATAGGTAGAGCCTTAGATAGGAGACTTCCATTCAATAAACAAGGAGTGTTTTGTTCACCTCCTTCCTTCTCTATGACATAAAGTCCCTTAAGGGTATTCACCTCTCTCCTTTGGAGGGATTAGTGACCTTGCCCTCTGAGGTAGAACTTTGAGAGAGCCTTTCTTTTGATGTTAAGTCCTCAATGGCATCCTTTGGAAGTCAGTGAGCACTGTAACATCCTCACCTCATCTTGTTGACTGAATCTTGTTTGCTGGAGCATTTGAGCCATTGAAGATAGAAGCTGAAGCTGTGAAGAGGATGATTCCTTGAAGATTGTTGAAGTCTGAAGACTTTGTGAAGATCAAGTTGACACTTGAAGATCCCTGAAGATGGTGAAGCCTAAAGGTGGAGCTGATCAAAGAAGCTGAAGCTCAAGGGAAGAAGATGAGTTGATACTCATGTTGTAGGGTTGATACATGGAAAGCAAGTGATCTCTGAAGTCTGAAGACTGAGTAGCTGCTGGAGGAGTTGAAGCCTTCTTCTGTTTTTCTTGCCTGTATTGATTGTTTTGTTTGATTTGTCTGTTGCATTAGACTGAGTTCATCTAGAATAAGTTCAGTTTAAGAGCATGATTGCATTAGAGGTTGAGTTGCTCCATCTGCTTGTATTGTTATTGTGTGGCTTTACTTGCGGGTATTCGGTAGAGCCCAGCTCCCTTGCCCATGTGTTTATTTTGCTTGATGGCATGATTTCATTTCTTTTATCTGTATGATTACAGTTTACTGTATTTTGCTTGATAGCATGTTGTTTATTTTTCAGTATGATTACTGTTATTTCATGACTGGCTTGAGGTTGAGACGAGCTTGTGGAGGCTGAAGCCCCACACACATTTCCTCCCTCACTTGCATTGCATGCATTCTACTGTTAAGCTGATGCTTTGTCTGTTTTGGTGTATCATTGACATGATCCCTTAGGACTCTCATTTCCTTTGATAAGGATTTGATGATAGACTTTTAGGTTGAAACCTATGCATGACAACTTCTAGGAGTTCCCTGTTCAAACCTCAACCATAGGATGAATCCATGGCATGACAACAGTAGGACTTGATAGTCTCCCTCCTAGTTGGGCCTGTTCTCTTCTCATCTCAAAACAGTTTAAGATACAGTAATCATGAATGATTTCTTTCGTACGTTACGAGCCTTAAGCTATCTGAGAAAGGATTGTGGGAGAGTTTCTTTTCCACAGTCTGGATGTTTAGTATGGCACCCTTTGGGTGACATGTGACGCATTCACTCTCAAGTCAAAGTCTCTAGTGCAGTTGAAATCGCAAACACAATAAAAAACACTTCTTTCAGGAAATAACCGGTAGTTTCCCGAACTACGTGAGCTCTGATCTCTCATACCTGTTGAGAGTACGTAGGCACAAGATGGCGAAGTCTTGGCGAGCTACCTTCCCCTATAACCCTTCGTAGGCCGAACTACGTTGACTCTGATTTCTCATTCTCTGATGGGAATACGTAGGCATAAAGTGAGACGCTTTGCCGAGTCATTTTTCTTTTCTTTTTCAGCCAGCCTTGATAGGTAGATAGATTAAAACCAACCCGTCCAAGTAAACAAACAAGCGAGGATCCCGTCGAGTACGACGGACGTGAGGGGTGCTAATACCTTCCCCTTGCGTAACCGACTCCCGAATCCAGACAATGGTTGCGATGACCTTGTCTTACCCTTTTTCGTCAGGTTTTTCCGATCATTTCCTTTCCTGCTCTGAGGGATAAATAACGAAAGGTGGCGACTCTCCTGTCATGCCGGCACCTTATTTTCGCGCAAGCGACAGCTGGCGACTCTGCTGGGGACTCTGCTGGGGACTCCAACGGTTCCCTGTGCGAGTCAATCCTATCGTTTGTGTGTTTGCTTGTTGGGTTGCGTTTATTTATCGCATTTTTACTTCTCGCACTTTATTTCCCGCATTTTATTTTCAGTATAATATGATTATTTGTGCTGCTGTGGGATGGGAGTTCTGATGAGTGAGAAGCCAGACCCAGGCTTGAGTGCACCATAGACTTAGAGTGGAAATTAGTGGGCGCGTGCTTGCTTTGCAGGCACTAGTGTCTCATGAAATCCACGCTCAGACGAGGTTCATCCGGTTGGCTTCACTTTCAACCCTTTGGGTTGAGACGGTTGCTGGTTTGGTGGATTGTCGACTCTGGGGACCGATCATTTGTGATTCAGCTAAGTGAGGCCTCTTCAAGACTTGATGATGCCACTCCTTCTTGGAATCGTATCATCAGTTTTGAAAGTCTGTGACGCTGATGAACGCATAGGATGCCGTACCTTGAGTCAGTCTAGGTCCATACCTGTGAGCGGGACTGGGTTTATTGCAGGAAACTTAGACCTTCAGACTACCTGGTTTTCTTGACAGCAAATCAGTTAGGATGGTACCATGGTTCCCAGTTGCAGATATGTTTGTGCCTGATAGGGCAAGGGTTTGATCAGAGGATCTTATCATCGGGTGTATGTCTGTTCTTGATAGAGCAGGCTTTGATCAATGTATTATCATCAGTGGTTTGTTCAGGATAGAGCAGATTTTGAGTGAGGTCTGAAGATCTCATCAGCAGATGTTATTTGTTCTTGATAGGGCAGATTTTGAGTGGGGTCTGAAGACTTCATCAACATATGTTCCTTGATCTTGCATCTGGGGTCCCTATTATCAGTCACTTATTCTTGTCAGAGCAGAATTTTGATCTCGGTCCTATCAGATGGTTACTCTCAGCAGATCAGATCAGTGGTTTTGCACTGGGGTTTTCTTCTCATCAGTGACTGTTGATATCGAATCTCCGTAGCAGCTATCCGGATATATTATTGCATGCCTGCATTTTGCATTAGTTTGCGCATTCATCTGCATTCCATTAACGTGTGTCTGTGTTGCAGGTACCGTTTCCCCGATCCCGGATTTCCCGCCTCTTACTGTTATTATGGCCTCGCTCAGGAAGACTGTTGCATACAAGTTCCCGACCCCCGACGTGTCGAAGTTGACTGGTTTGATAGCCCTGGCAGGGGATTCTGTGAAGGATAGGTTCAGGAAGTCTTATGGCAGGTTGCTTAGTCTGGTTTGCAAACCTTCCACGTCCGAGTTGAATGGGTTACATGCTCTTCTGCAGTTTTATGACCCTCCCCTGAGGTGTTTCACTTTTCGTGACTTCGTTCTCGCGCCGACATTGGAAGAGTATGCTGATATGTTGGGCGTGCCTATCAAAAGGCAGATGCCTTTCGTCCACATGGATGCTGAGCCTGATCTGGCCGGTTTAGCTTCCTCACTCCATTTGAGCGCCTCTGAGTTAGTGGTGACGAGTTGGAACAAGGTTCCAGGGTTCTCTCTGCAGTTTCTGATAGCTAAGGCTCAGCAGTGTGCTAAGGACAAATGTTGGGACGCATTCAATGCCATCCTTGCTTTATGCATATATGGCATTATCCTGTTCCCCAGCATGCCTGATTTCGTGGACTTTGATGCATTCCACATCTTCGCCTCAGGGAATCCAGTCCCTACTCTGATCGGAGACGTCTACCATTCAGTGCATTACAAGAATGAGAACCGGAGAGGGAAGAATGTCTCATGCTGCGTACCGTTGTTGTACAAGTGGTTCGATAGTCATTTGCCCAAGAGGGGTTCTTCCATCCTGTCCGCAGCCACAGCTGAGTGGCTTGAGCGCCTGATGAGTTTGTCGGCAGAAGACATTGATTGGTTCGTTGACAGAGACAGGTTAGGCACCGAGGTGATCTTCAGTTGTAGTGGGTTTCCTAACGTACCTCTGATAGGTAGGAAGGGTTGCATCAACTACAATCCATCATTGCTAGTTCGTCAATTCGCATATGCTTTGAGGACTCCACCGAAGGAGGAAGAGGTACAGGAATCTCTGTACCTCACGGGTACTCTAGAGGGGGATTTGTTGTCCAAGCTTCGATATGCGTGGAACAATATCAGCACGAGAGGAAAGCCTTTGTTGGGAAAGAGCAACTGCCAAGCCTACCCTCCTTATTCAGATTGGATCAGAGCCAGAGCCAGCGCTATAGGGATGCCATTCCCTCACGTCAGACCAGAGAGTCCTCCACCAGTCGAAGAGCCTACCACTGTGTCCATTCATCAGCACAACCAGGTATTGGCTGAGAGAGATGAACTGAAAAGGGCAAATGCAGAGTTAGAGAAGGAGTTAGCTCAGCTTCGAAGTGAGAGGAACGAAGTCGTGCATGCTCTCAAAAAGCAAACAGAGTCGGTGAACCAACTGGGTGCAGATTTGGCAAAGCAGATTGCTGATCGGGAACGCTTAGGTCAAGACTTCAGGGCTGCTAATGATGTGCTAGCTACGAAGAAGCAGCATCTGGAAGAGGCATACCGTAGGATATCTAAGTTCGACCAGCATTGGAAGACTTCCATGGCCACTAGGAAGGAGCGAGAAGACAAACTGATGCTGCAGATTTCTAAGCTGGAAGCCGAGGTAAAGGACAGTGAGCGGAGGTTTGATGAAGAGACCGCCCGCAGATACGCCGCCGAAAGCCGTCTCAACAAAGCTCTTGCTAACCTGAAGGAGCATAAGCTGATGTTTGAGTCTAAGAAGCGGAAGCTGGAGGATTGCTTTGGCGAAGGAGCCTGGGAGAGTTCAGTTCAGGGGCTTCAGCATACCATCAGGCAGAGGGAACTACTCGTCGAGGGGTTGCTCACTTCGCCAGATCATTCAGAGACAAAGGAGTTATTAGCAGAGTATCGCGCCCGTGGCCGTACTTGACTAGTTGTATTCCTGTTGTTTTAATCTTTGATGTATGCTGACCATCACCAGACTTGTTGGCTGAGGTCATGCTGTTGATCTGTTTGTACTCGCTGATACTGTGTACTGCCTTGACAGGCCTTTCCATATATATATATGAGATTGATGTTTCCATGATTGGGCTCAGATTTCTTCTTCCTCTTATTATTATCAGCACTGGCACTAAGGCACTAGGATCGGGGGAAAATCTCTCACGCACACAGACACACGCATGCATCTGCATGAAGCATATTTGCATGGTGTATATCTTATTGCTTTTCCTAACCTTTATTGTTGACAGGGTTTTTCAGGTTCCGAGTTGTCTCCGGTCTCCAGGATTGATCAAAGACTCATCCACTGCTACTCAACTCGCGCTAATCAGACAAGGATAATGGACCAGGTGCAGTCAGATGTTCAAGAGCTCCGTGAACGGATGGATCGTTTTATGGAGCTGATGCAGGTGGTCGCTAATGGTCAAGACCAGCTTCGTACCTTGGTTCAACCTCTAATCTCCAGGGTTGACAGTAATGGCATACTTCATGGAGGGGTTGTGCCTACTCCTCCTCCAGTGGACGCTCCACAAAACGTTGTTCCTATTGCCGGGGGCAACGGCAGTGCTAACGACAATCTGATGACTAATATCGGGCTCAACGCGGCAGGCGTCGGCAATGGCAGTCTGGGAGCCAATGTTAACATGGGGCCGGTCAACGGCAATGCTGGTGCAGGAAATCTGTTGGTGCCTCAACCGTGGCTGGAGGACCACCAGGATGACATATTCTCTCAGAGAGGTTTAGAAGCAGAGTTGAATGCTGAAGCTCGACTCAGGTTCAAAGCGCTGGAAGACAAGATGAGAGACATTGAAAATCAGAACACATTGGGCATTGACATGTCCAAGCTCGGGTTGATTGCTGATTTTAAGGTACCTCATAAGTTCAAGGTGCCTGTCTTTGAGAAGTATAAGGGTACTACTTGCCCCCGTGTCCACCTTCGATCTTATTATAGAAAGATGTCCGCTTATTCTGACGATGAGAAGTTGCTGATGCACTTCTTCCAGGATAGTCTTTCTGGTCCATCACTCGAATGGTATATGGGTCTGGAGTCCACTACTGTGCGCACCTGGAAAGATCTCGCAGAAGCGTTCGTCCTCCACTATCAATACAATAGCGACTTGGCCCCCAACCGAGTTCAGCTTCAGAATCTCTCACAGCGGAACAATGAAAGCTTTAAAGAGTACGCCCAGCGGTGGCGTGAATTGGCTGCTCGGGTTCAACCGCCGATGGTTGAGCGTGAGCTGGTGCAAATGTTCGTGGCTACCCTTCCTGGAATCTACTATGAAAAGCTGGTCAGTGGCATGTCTGGAACATTCTCGGCTCTCATCACTATGGGCGAGCATGTTGAGAATGGTATAAAGATTGGAAAAATTCAAGGCGAATCATCCTCAGCTGGAGGAGGTAGCAAGAAACCTTACGCTGGCAAGCGTCGAGAGGGAGATGCCAGTGGTGTCACTAATGCTCGGAGAAAGGGCAAGGGCCCTCAGCCTCAGATTGCTAGCATAAATATCCCAGCTGCTCCACCGCAGCCGCAACAGCAGCAGCAGCAGCCTCAGCAGCAGAATCAGCAGGGGTATAGAAGATATCAGAATCGGGCTCCTATGACAAATCGTCAGTTTGAAACTCCACCTATGTCGTATGCACAGCTTCTGCAAACGTTGCTTCAGCTTCAGTTAGTGCAAAAGAGGACAATGGCTCCCTTAACAGGGGCACCACCACCGGGGTATGACACCAATGCTACTTGTGATTTCCATACGGGGGCACCAGGCCATACGATTGAGAATTGTAAAGCTTTTAAGCACAAAGTGCAGGACTTGGTGGACGCCAAGGTCATCAACTTTTCTGACAGTGTGCCCAACGTTACCAAAAACCCTATGCCTCATCATAAGGGGGGCGGGGTGAATGCCGTTATCACTGAGGAGAGTGCGGACTTGCTGACTGATGTCAAAGACTTGAAAACGCTGCTTAGTTTTGTCAAGGCTAAGTTGCTGAAGAAGGGCTTCTTCCCTGGATGTGGAGAGTTATGTATGGCTTGTGCTACACTTCCTGATGGGTGTGAGCAGCTGGTAGAAGGTATCCAAAGTCTGATGTCCGAGGGTATTTTGCAGTTCAGCCGGAGCATTGAAAGTGCATCAGGGGAAGTCGTACTGAAGCAGGCAGATGAAGTTGCCACCATTACCATTCCTCGTCAACCTATTACTATTTCTGCGCCCCGACCGCCTACTATTACTATCACCAGGGCCGGACCAATCCCATTTGAAAGCACTAACGCCGTTCCATGGCATTACGGCGCCGAAGTTTATTGCAATGGTCAAAAGTTAGAGCTTGAGCCGTTCGGATCGACTGTGCAGAATCTTGCCGGGGTCAGTGGTATCACTCGAAGCGGTAGAGTGTTTGTGCCAGCGGAGGTTGCAGCAGAGAAAGTGGTCAGGGCTGAGGTTGCTGATAAGGGTAAAGGTAAAGCTATTGAGGAGGTCCCTTCTGGGGCAGAAAAAGATTTGCTGGTTAAAGATGCTGAAGAGTTCATGCGACTAATCAAGAAGAGCGACTACAAGATTGTAGATCATCTTCATCAGACTCCGTCAAAGATCTCTATTCTTAACCTGTTGCTGTGTTCTGAAGCGCACCGCAACGCATTACTGAAGGTATTGAATGCTGCATACGTGCCGCAGGAGATATCAGTAAATCAGCTGGAAGAGGTGGTGGCCCATGTTAATGCTGGTAATGGGCTGGGATTTACAGATCTAGAGCTGACTCCTAAAGGAAGAGATCACAACAGCGCCTAGCACGTCTCAATAGAGTGCAGAGGCACTATCATGTCGCATGTCCTGGTGGATACGGGTTCGTCGCTTAATGTGCTTCCAAAGAAGGCACTGATGAAGTTGGATACCCGTGGATTGCTTTGCACGCCCAGTGATCTGGTAGTGAAAGCCTTTGACGGAACCAAGCGCCACGTCTTCGGAGAGTTGACCCTACCAATTCAAGTTGGCCCAGAGACGTTCAATACGGTTTTCTATATCATGGATATCATGCCTGCCTACAGTTGCCTTTTAGGTCGGCCATGGATCCATGCTGCTGGTGCCGTGACGTCCACGCTGCATCAAAAGCTTAAATATGCTGTCGGGGGCAGCATAGTAACCGTCTGCGGTGAGGAGGACATTATGGTGAGCCATTTGTCATCCTTTAAATATGTTGAAATGGATGGCGAAATCCATGAAACGCTCTGCCAAGCATTTGAAACCGTCAAGGTGAAAGAGGTAGCTCCTGTCGTCGCAGAGAAGCAAGAGATGAATCTCTCCTCGTTTAAGGAAGCTCGGGCCGTCGTCGAAGCCAGTTCCACCCCAGGCTGGGGGCATGTTTTGGATATACCAATCAAGCAGGATAAGTTTGGATTGGGATATTCTCCTGAAGCTGAAGCTTCATCTTCTTCTGGCAGCTCGTCTCGTGGGAAAGGGCCGATCCTATTCACCAAGGGGGGAGTAATTTTCGAAAGCATCAACGCAGCGTCTGAGGACAGCGGGGATAGCGATTGTGATCTTGACGCCTGGATGCAGCCGAGCAAGCCGGGCGAGCGCCTCAACAATTGGACCATCAAGGAGATTATCAAGCTGACAAGTGAAGAGTAATGATTTGCTTTTACAATCTTTGTACAACCCTATGTCCTACCCGGGGCATAGTGGTTTTATTGTCAGGGCCTTGTTGGATTATGTACATGCATTTTGTTAATAAATAAAAGGCGTTTTCTTCGTACTCAAATATTGTGTTCTCTGTTATTCCTGTTTTATGTTTATTTCGGAAAAACAGTAAAATGGCAACGAGGTTTGTGCTAACCTGCATATTCTTTCTTTAAACTTAACCCTTGTTATTGCAGGATCCACATAACAGATGACATCGACTCTGGACCCTCTACGGCTCACTACGACTTCGATTGCCCGATCTATCAAGCCGAGGATGAGATTGATGACGACGAAAACCTTCCGGAAGAGTTGGCCCGCTTGTTGAGACAAGAAGAAAAGGTTATTCTGCCTCATGAAGAGGATATTGAGATCATAAATCTGGGTTCTGAAGAGCTCGTCAGAAATGTCAGAGTAGGGGCTGCGCTGCAGAATGATGTCAAGCATAGACTGGTCGAGATGCTTCGAGAGTATAGTGACGTCTTTGCTTGGTCATACGAAGATATGCCCGGACTTGACACTGACATCGTGGTTCATCGCTTGCCGTTGCGAGAAGATTGCCCTCCAGTCAAGCAGAAGCTTAGGAGGACGAGACCAGACATGGCTGTAAAAATCAAAGAAGAAGTCCAGAAGCAGTTGGACGCAGGATTTCTAGCCGTTACCACTTACCCTCCGTGGGTCGCCAACATAGTGCCTGTACCGAAGAAGGACGGTAAGGTACGCATGTGCGTCGATTATCGGGATTTGAACAGGGCGAGCCCTAAGGATGATTTCCCGTTGCCTCATATCGATGTGTTGGTCGACAACACAGCCCAGTTTTCCGTGTTTTCATTCATGGATGGCTTCTCCGGTTACAATCAGATTAAGATGGCACCGGAGGACATGGAGAAAACGACGTTTATCACCCCCTGGGGAACATTCTGCTATAAGGTAATGCCCTTCGGTCTGAAGAACGCAGGGGCCACTTACCAGCGAGCAATGGTAACTTTGTTTCATGATATGATTCATCATGAGATCGAGGTCTATGTTGATGACATGATTGCAAAGTCCCAAATGGAGGAAGAGCATCTGGTCAACTTATTGAAGCTGTTTGAGAGGCTTAGGAAGTTCAGGCTGAGGCTGAATCCTAACAAGTGCACTTTCGGAGTGCGGTCCGGAAAGTTATTGGGGTTTATCGTTAGTGAACGAGGGATTGAAGTTGATCCTGCGAAAATAAAAGCTATCCAAGAAATGCCAGCGCCGAAAACAGAAAGAGAAGTTCGTGGTTTCTTGGGCCGAATAAACTACATTGCAAGGTTTATCTCTCAGCTCACGGCCACTTGTGAACCGATGTTCAAGCTTTTAAAGAAAGATCAGGCGATTACTTGGAATGAGGATTGCCAGAAGGCATTCGACAAAATAAAGCAGTATCTTCAAGAACCTCCAATCTTGATACCCCCAGTGGCTGGACGGCCATTAATCATGTACCTGACGGTTCTGGAGAATAGTATGGGGTGTGTTCTCGGTCAGCACGACGAGACGGGCAGAAAGGAGCATGCCATCTATTATTTGAGTAAAAAGTTCACTGAGTGTGAATCTCGATACTCGATGCTGGAGAAGACGTGTTGTGCACTAGCTTGGGCTGCCAAACGTCTGCGACAGTATATGCTCAATCACACCACTATGCTAATTTCGAAGATGGATCCGATCAAGTACGTCTTCAAGAAGCAGGCTCTTTCGGGCAGGATTGCCAGATGGCAAATGGTGTTAACGGAATATGATATTCAGTATGTCTCCCAGAAAGCCATTAAGGGAAGCGTATTGTCTGATTACCTTGCCGAACAGCCAATCGAAGACTACCAGCCGATGAAGTTCGAATTCCCTGACGAGGATATTATGTTTCTCAAAGCGAAGGACTGCGATGAGCCATTGCCCGATGAGGGGCCAGATAGGAAGTCTCAGTGGAAGTTGATATTCGACGGAGCGGTTAATTCCTATGGAAGTGGTATCGGGGCTATCATCACGACTCCTCACGGATCCCACATCCCGTTTACTGCGAGACTGACGTTTCCAGTTACCAACAATGAAGCAGAGTATGAAGCATGTATCATGGGTCTAGAAGAGGCAATTGATTTGAGAATCAAGAATCTAGACATATATGGTGACTCAGCGCTTGTAATCAATCAGATTAAAGGGGAGTGGGAAACTCGTCAAGCGAATTTGGTGCCGTACATGAATTATGCCAGGAGGCTGCTTCCGTTCTTCGACCGAGTGGAACTTCATCATGTACCCAGGGCTGAAAATCATATGGCTGATGCCTTAGCCACGTTGGCTTCAATGTATAAAGTCAATTATTGGAATGAGGCTCCAAGAATTGTACTTTCGCGTCTTGATAGACCGGCATTTGTCTTTACAATCGAGGATGCCAATGACGGCAAGCCATGGTTCCACGATATCCAGACCTTCCTTATGACTAAGGAGTATCCTGCGGGTGCGTCAACCCAGGATAAGAAGACTCTAAGGAGGCTGTCTGGAAACTTTTATCTCAATCCTGATGGAGTGTTGTATAAAAGAAACCACGATCTTGTGCTACTCAGATGTGTAGATGAGAAAGAGGCGAGTATGCTCATAGAAGAAGTCCATGAGGGCACATTTGGTACGCACGCCGGCGGGCATGCCATGACGAGAAAGATCCTGAGAGCAGGGTATTACTGGCTGACGACGGAGTCGGATTGCTTCAGATTCGCGAAGAAATGTCACAAATGCCAGATTTATGCTGATAAAGTTCATGTGCCGCCGTGCCCATTGAATGTCATGTCCTCCCCTTGGCCGTTCTCCATGTGGGGCATCGACATGATAGGCAAGATCGAGCCCACTGCATCCAATGGTCATCGTTTCATTCTGGTAGCTATCAACTACTTCACCAAATGGGTGGAGGCAGCCTCGTACGCTAATGTGACCAAGCAGGTGGTAGCTAAATTCATAAAGAGGGACATCATCTGTCGCTATGGAATTCCCGAGCGGATCATTACTGATAATGGTTCGAATTTGAATAACAAGATGATGAAGGAGCTGTGCCAGAGCTTCAAGATTGAACACCACAACTCATCTCCTTACCGGCCAAAGATGAATGGCGCTGTTGAAGCGGCTAACAAGAACATCAAGAAGATTGTTCAGAAGATGGTTGTGACGTACAAAGATTGGCACGAGATGTTGCCGTTTGCCTTGCACGGTTATCATACGACGGTGCGTACGTCGACCGGGGCAACTCCTTTCTCCTTGGTGTACGGTATGGAAGCTGTCCTACCGTTGGAAGTGGAGATTCCTTCTTTGCGAGTTTTGGTTGATGTAAAACTCGACGAGGCAGAATGGATTACGGATCGTTTGAACCAACTCAGCCTGATGGACGAGAAGAGGTTAGCATCGATTGCATTTGGTCGCCTATACCAAAGCCGAATGAAGAAAGCTTACGATAAGAAGGTGCGTCCTAGAAGCTTTCAGACGGGTGATCTCGTCCTGAAGAAAATTCTTCCGCCACACTCCGATCACCGGGGCAAGTGGACTCCGAATTACGAAGGGCCGTATGTCGTCAGCAAGGTCTTCTTAGGAGGAGCTTTGTTGTTATCCATGATGGATGGTGAAGATTTTGCATCCCCGGTGAACGCGGACGCAGTTAAAAAATACTTTGCTTGAAAGAGACCCGCTGGACAAAAAAGAAAGAGTCCAGGCAAAAAAGGGGCATCCCGGCGAACCAAAAACAGAATAAAAGGTTCGGGCAAAAATTAGGGATATATTGGAAAAATGTACACCCGCGAAGTCGAAAACCTACACTGGGCGGCTTCGGCAAAAAGGGGTATCCCGGTGAACTGAAAACCCGTAAAGGGCGGTTCACGCAAAAGTTAGGGACTTGAATAAGCAAATGACTGCGGTCCGCGTGTGGACTTTCATTGTTTAGTGGTTTGGAGGACCTGAGGGCCGTTTATCCGAATCAATCTCTTCCGAAGCTGAAACGTCGGAGAAGTATCGAAGTCGAGTGGGTCTTAGAGGGATCAACTCATGGTGTTCGTCTACGCCTCGTTGCCGACATTTGTACATACTGATGTATAGTTATGTTGTATTTTTGCGCGGCTTCCTCATTCCAGGAGCTTGCCTCTGTTGTAAAACATTTTTGCCCATTCAGGGGTTCACCATCAATAAAATGCATATTATTCAGCAATTCTGCTTGCCCATTTAGCATTTATCTGTTTTGTTTGCGAATGAAAACGCCGATGTTTTTTTGATAAAATGCGCATACATAAACTTGCGGGCCTAGGCCCATTGATTGTTGAAACACTTAATTACCCGAATATTGTCACGAGATAATAACCTTGATAGGCCCTTTGAGGAGGGTATCTTGTTTGTTTGCTTGTGTTGTTGCAGGTGTAGCACCTCCCGGAAGGTGTGCCGTGCGCATCCCCGAAGCAGGGCGAACCCTCCTTCTCCAGCAGAGTTCGGTAGTCTCTCCACCACAGAATCTGAACGCAAGGTCGTGAGCATTGATGCGTCTCCCCAGACAGAGATGGTTCTCTTCCCCAAGCAGACGCATCCTGAAGGAACGTCATTTTCTCAGCTGAGTCGCGCGCCTAAGCTCATATGTCCCCAGCACCGGGTCACAAGTGCAGGTCTCATAGAAATGTTCGGGTGCCGAAGCTCGTGTTTTCCCCAATAAAGTCGCCGAAGCAGGTGTCTTCCCCAGCACCGGGTCACAAGTGCAGGATTCGTAGGAAATGATTCGTACACCGGAATATGCAGTAACTAATGGTGCCAGGCTAAAGTCTCCAGCGGAATTGAGATTCCCCATCAGAGCCGGATGCTCTCCTGAAGTCGGACGATTCCCTCTTCCCTAGTAGAGTGTTGGAACAGCTGATGTTGTATTCCCCTGCAGAGTTGCACTCTCCCCCGAAGTCAGATGATTCTTTCTTCCCCGGCGAAATTAAAATTCCTCGTCAGGGTCGTACTCTCCAGTGAAGTAGGATGATTTCTCTCCCCGGCTGAGTCCGCAAATCCCCAAGAAAGCCGAATCCTTAGAAGCAGTTGGGACCACGCGTAGATTTTCCTAGCAGATGTTGAGCAGCTGATGTTGTATTTTCACGTCAGAGTCGTACTCCCCAGTGAAGTAGAATGACTTCTCCTTCCTCAGCCGAGTTTGCAGATGTCCAAGAGAGCCGAGTCCTTGGAAGTTGATCAGACCATGATCGGCTTCTTCCCCAGTGGAGTGTGGAGCAGCCGAAGTTGTTTCCCCACAGAGTGGTTATCCCCAGAAAAGTAGCCGAGACGGCCGCGCAGTTTATCCTCGCAATTGATATCAGCAGGTCCAAGTTCTCGTAGAGCTTCGCTCCCCCGCAGCAGATCAACTGAAGTTGTTTTCCCTGCAGCAGTCCGCGGAAGATCAATTCCCCAAGCGGAGTCCAATTGATACTGGCATGCAGTTCTCTCCTCAGCAGGATGATTCCTCTATCTGAGTAGTGCTTTCTCCTTGACAGGAGAATTTCCCCCTCGGCATTTATTTTGCTGACGGGATCGCATCATTGTGCATGACTGCATAGCATTTAGCACTGCATAGCATTTAACACTGCATAGCGTTTAACATTGCATAGCATTTAGCATAAGCGCATAGCATTCCCACCATGTGGAGTAAGGCGCAGAAGCATATGCATCATAAGCATGATCTAGGTTACTATCATTCTTGTTTTACAGGTGTTCCACCAAAAGACCAGTTGCTCAGGATGATTCCTGATATTCTCCCCAACGAGGTCGCTTTCTTGAGATGATTCTTGAAGACCCCGGTGTAACTCCCACAGGCGCTCGCTCAAGATGATTTTTGAGATCCCCAGCGAAGTCTTCAGTTCAAGACGATTCTTGAAATCCTCAGCAGGGCCGTCTGCTTAAGATGATTCTTAAGACCTCAGCGCAGGTCCCCGAGTTGTTTGCTTAGGATGATTCTTGAGCTCCCTAGTAGCGTTCCCAGCAAGAGTTGCCCAGGAAGATTCCTGGAATACCCAGCAGAATAAAGTTTCTAGAAAGGTCAGCAGTTCAGGATGATTCTTGAAGGTGCCCGACGGAGTTGTGTGTTCAAGATGATTCTTGAAGTCCTTAGCAGCGTGATATGTCTGCTCCAACAGTGATGTCTAAGCTGAAGATTGACTTCGTAAACGCCTGAAGGCGGTATCAGAATGTTCCTGTGGATTCAGGTTCCTTGTTGATGAACCAGCATTTGTCTGAAGACAGAGTTTGAAAGTTTGTAGATGCAGCTTTTATGTGCAAAGTGATCCGTGTTGGCCTGAAGACCAAGTCAGTTGTCCTGAGGTGATGATTGATTGCGATCAAGTGAATAGTGTTTCTTCTGACTGAAGTCGAAGATGTTTCTCCAGCTGAAGCGGAGTTTTGCCTGAAGGCAAAGTGTTTGAATCCCCGTGGAGTCATGAATGGCTCAGGATACCATTTCTTTGACTGAAGTCACAGATTTCCCAAGCTGAAGCGAAGGTGCCTGAAGGCAAGGTTATCCCCAAGGTCATGAATGACCTAGGATTCATTTTTTCGGACTGAAGGCCGAAGTATATCCCTGACTGAAGTCACGGATGCTTTATAGCAGAGGTGGAGTTGCTTGAAGGCAGATCCATGTATCCTTGAAGGCCAAGGACCATTTCTTTAGACTGAAGTCGAAGATACCTCCTGCAGAGTGGCCGACAGGCAAAGTTTACATCCTTGAAGGTCAAAGATGTTTATCTTCAGAAGTACTTGAAGATCTTTTCTAGCTGAAGCTGGAGTCGCCGACGGGCAAGGTTTATATCCTTGAAGGCCAAGGATGTCTATCTTCAGAAGAACTCGAAGATCTTTTCTAGCTGAAGCTGGAAGTGGCCAGGGGCCAGGGTTTCATATGTCTTTGAGGTTGAAGTTCTACGGTGAATTCAGTATGCAGTAGTATTCCGATGTTCGTTATGGTTCTGAGGGTGAACCCTAGATCAGAGCGTGCTCGGTTAAGTCTCTCATTCCCAGCAGAGTAGTTTCAAATACGCAAACGTACCTTTTGTCCCATTTACCAGGGGTGAACCCCAGGTCAGAGTAGGTTTGTGTTCGACGGCGATGTTGAATGTGTTCGACGGCGAGGTTGAATGTTCGTTTTCAGATCAGGTTGTGTTCGACGGCGAGGTTGGATGTTTGTTCGACGGCGAGGTTGAATGTTCGTTTTCAGATCAGGTTGTGTTCGACGGCGAGGTTGGATGTTTGTTCGACGGCGAGGTTGAATGTTCGTTTTCAGATTAGTTTGTGTTCGACGGCGATGTTGAATGTGTTCGATGGCGAGGTTGAATGTTCGTTTTCAGATCAGGTTGTGTTTGACGGCGAGGTTGGATGTTTGTTCGACGACGAGGTTGAATGTTCGTTTTCAGATCAGGTTGTGTTCGACGGCGAGGTTGGATGTTTGTTCGACGGCGAGGTTGAATGTTCGTTTTCAGATCAGGTTGTGTTCGACGGCAAGGTTGGATGTTTGTTCGACGACGAGGTTGAATGTTCGTTTTCAGATCAGGTTGTGTTCGACGGTGATGTTGAATGTGTTCGACGGCGAGGTCGAATGTTCGTTTTCAGATTATATTT
This sequence comes from Lathyrus sativus, assembly GCA_963859935.3. NCBI lineage: Eukaryota > Viridiplantae > Streptophyta > Magnoliopsida > Fabales > Fabaceae > Lathyrus > Lathyrus sativus. The sequence goes on from OZ012740.1 coordinate 573,416,649, forward strand.
TGTTCAACGGCGAGGTTGGATGATTGGTTCGACGGCGATGTTGAATGTGTTCGACGGCGAGGTTGAATGTTTGTTTGACGGCGAGGTCAGATTATGTCTGTTTTGGCGGCGATGTCAGAAGATTATGTTCGACGGTGATGTCAGACTTTTTAAATCCCCAGTAGAGATGATGTTTGTACGATGGCGATGTCGAGTGTCTCTCAGAGCGATGTTTGTTTCCGACGGCGATGTCAGATTCAGTTTTCCAGCGGCGATGTTGGACATGTCAAGTTGATCCAGTCTTCTGACAGCGATGTTAGGTGATGCAGATGTAGTTCTCCAGCGGCGATGCGGGGTATTTTGTTCAGTATTGTATTTCCTCCAGCGGCGATGCGGGGTATTTTGTCAGATTTAGTTCTCCAGCGGCGATGCGGGGTATTTTGTTCAGTATTGTATTTTCTCCAGCGGCGATGCGGGGTATTTTGATTGTTCGACGGCGATGTCAGATTTAGTCTTCCAGCGGCGATGTTGGGTATATCAGATAGGTTAGTTCTCCAGCGGCGATGCGGGGTATGTCAGACGTAGTGCTCTAGCGGCGATGCGGGGTATTTTGACGGATTTAGTTTTCCAGCGGCGATGTTGGGTGTGTCAGTTAATTCAGTTCTCCAGCGGTGATGTTGGATGGTTCGTTCTCCAGCGGCGATGTTGGATATTTTGGTGATTCAGGTTCTTTAGTTCTCCAGCGGCGATGTTGGATGTATTGTTTGTTTCCGACAGCGATGTCAGATCAGTATTGCTCCAGCTAGTTGCCGTGCAGCTAGTATTGCAGTATTCGAAGGTTTGTCCCCCGCAAAGTATCGTGCGCTTGTGCAGTTGGCAAATTTTCGGGTTTACCGGTATTCAACCGTCTCGTACCTTGATTGGTTGAGAGCCGTTCGCTTCTCACCCAGTCAGGTTCAAGCCGTTTGAATAGGGGCAGCTGTTGCACCCCAAAATTTGACCAACATTTATTTACTCATTAAGTATTTGAAAGTTGATACCTTCATCAGAAAGTTCAAGAGATCCTCAGAAGAATTGGTTGGAACCAAGGTTGTGTGCTTCATAGCTTGAGAGTTGTGGGTGCTCCTCAGATGATTCTGAGACTGTGAGGATAGACTTGAAGCTTTGAGAAAGTTTATGAGATGTCTTGAAAGCCATCATGAAGCCCAGAGAAGTCATTGTGCAAGAATTCAGAAGATTCAACCATGAATGGTAGAATTAGGGTTTTGACTGGGTCAACCCTAGGATAGCTGAAAATTTGGAGAAGGTTGAGACCTAATCCAAGGGCCATGAGATCATGGAATGATGTATGGAGATGTTATAAAGATGATTCCTAGACCAACTCATCATGATTGAGGAGTTTGAGGAGTTTTGAGTTAGGGTTTCCAAGGATTGTCAGTGAAAAAAACCCTAATTTGATCCCTATCTTCCAGGCAGTTTTAGCTCAAGATGTGATTGATATCTCATCTTCCCCAAAACATGAATGTTGTAGAGCTTGTTCTTAGATTTAATTTGAGTGGTAGAAGTCCTTGATAGGAGTCGCAGAGCTCAAGTTATGGTTTTGACAAATTACAGGTCAGCAGAGATGTGTGAATCTGGGCCCTTGAAAGTCACCCAACTTGCAGACAACTTTTGCCCTAGTAGGATGATTCCTATGATCTCTTGGTCAACATGAATGTTTAAGAGCATCTTCTTAGCTTTCTAGAGAGTACTAGAAGTCCTTGATAGGACTTGTAGAACTCAACTTATGGTTTGAACAAGACAGGGGTATTTTGGTCATTTGGCAATTATAGGTCATTTTAAGCAAAGGCCATATCTCCTATTTCCAAGCCTCAAATGAAAAAACTCAAAACATGAAAGTTGTTCAAAATGGAATTTTAAGCCTATAAAAGTGGTCATGAGTTATTGAAAAAGCTTGTAGCAAGGATTTACAAGATTGGGTAGAAATGACCTAAAAATGGCTTATAAGTTAATTCAAGTCAAGTTGAAATTTGGTTTGGGAGATCTATGAGTCCAAAATAGGTCATCCAATATACCATTTTGAATGTAAATGACATTCTAAAAACTTTGGTTTAAACAGAATTTTTATTTGAGGCTCAAAAATGAAGGTTGCTTTGGAAAATTGTAACTTGTATCTTAAGGCATCCTTGGAAGGTTCTACACAAGGCAAGTTTGGCTTGATTTTTGCACATATGATCTCAATATCTCTTGCAATGAGATTTTGACACAAGTTTACAAGGCCTAACTCATGAGATATGGTATGTTTAAATTGTCACCAAAGGAGAAAATCCAAGCTTTTCTAGCTCATTCTAGGAAGTTCTAGATGATTCCATGGATTGTTGTAAAAAGAGTGAATCACAATTTGGCCAGGGTTGGTGAAAGTTGCTGTGTTCATTGGAGAGAGTGAGAGAGGAAGTTCCATTGTTGGATTTCTTCAAGATCAAGCAAGTTTCAATTCCTTCTTCTACAAGCTTCATCCACCTCAACTCTTGCAAACAGAAAGGTGTTCATCTTGGGAGGAAGATTTGGAGAGGATTTCAAGTGCTAGATCAAGCTCTAACACCTCTCACCATTGAAGTTTGACAGGTTGGTATCTTGATCTATAGGTCCATAATTATGTACATTCTGTTAGAATCCTAGGTGTAAGATCAACATGCTAGGTTAGAGGAAGATTTCCTGAAAGTTTGAGAGGAATCCATGAGGTTTCGTGGCAGGGTACCATTTCTTGCAAGATTGATAGCAAGCTGTTTAGTGTGCATTAATGGATATGGTATTGTGTAGTTTGGTTAGGGTAACATGGAGGACAAATTTACATCATTAGATTGAAGCTTTACTAGGTTTGATCTCAGAGAATCATGGTGGAACCCAAGCATTCGTGTGTTCTGTTAGGATGATTTAAGGAGTTTCAGAGCAAGCTAATTGTATGGTTGTGTTCGTGGTAATCAATAGTGCATTTTTGCTTTTGGAATTTCTTGATTTCATCAAGCCATCATTGAGAACGATCGAGTGGAAATTCTGGCATGGGATTAGGGTTTTCTGAAAACCCTAGGGTTTATTTGGAGACGATGAAGTCCCACCGTTGGATGGTCCCAGACCTTTGACCATTTCAGTTAATCCAGCGGCCACGATTTGAACTCAGAAACGGAGGGAAGACTCAAGCCAAAACGACGCGTTTGATTAAGTGAGTAATTCTGGGCTTCAGCAATTCAGTGCTATCCACACCCCCACAATGGGCCCAATCCAAAAATACACTTCAAAATACTGCTATTTGCACCGTGTCCATAATCATTTTTCTGATGATTTTTCAAGTGATTTTCTGAGCACGTGGGCTTGATATTCACACCCCCAGGATCTTGGCCCATCATGAAAACAACTGAGGCGTGTTACTTTTGATACCCCCTCCCCTTTATTCAATTCATTTTATTTTAATTCCTTTTATATTTCTTGCATTTTGAAAAATTCATATAAAATCCAAAAATTAATATTTTTCATTTCTTCTTTTTTTCACATATTCATGATTTTGTCTAGAAAAATATCCATAGATAAAATTCCATTTTATTTTTCTTTTAATATTTTTTAGCATATTTTCTTGTAAATAGTATTTTTAATTGATTTTAGTTGATACTTAATTTTGTAGAATTTGTTTTAGGACTTTCCCTTAGGATTTTTGAGCCATTCTTTTCGGCATAGTTAGGTATTGAACCCTAGTTCACATAGGATTTAATTCTCAAGTTGTAGATTAAAATTTTAGGTAGTTTGATTGTTTGACATTTAGGTGCTCAAATTAGGGTTTTAGGTTGTATAAGTAGAGTTGAACCATTTTGTTTTGGGGTTTATAGGCCAAATTAGTGTATGGAGAATATATGGGTTAAGGGTAAGTATGTATAGAATCCCCTAGAATTTTGCTAGAATATTGTTTGGTGTTTTGGTATTTTCAATTGATTTTTGAATGTATGGTTAGTATGTGTGTTGCTTAAAGGCATAGTTTGTATTGTATTGTTTTCTTTTCTTCTCTTTTGAGTGTGTGAGCTTTGAAGATTGAGTTGAAGACCTTGTGGATCATCATTGGAGCTTTGAGGACCTTGCAGAGGAGTTTAGCATAGCTTTTGTTTGTTTGTTTATAGGTTTATAAGTACATAGGTAGAGCCTTAGATAGGAGACTTCCATTCAATAAACAAGGAGTGTTTTGTTCACCTCCTTCCTTCTCTATGACATAAAGTCCATTAAGGGTATTCACCTCTCTCCTTTGGAGGGATTAGTGACCTTGCCCTCTGAGGTAGAACTTTGAGAGAGCCTTTCTTTTGATGTTAAGTCCTCAATGGCATCCTTTGGAAGTCAGTGAGCACTGTAACATCCTCACCTCATCTTGTTGACTGAATCTTGTTTGCTGGAGCATTTGAGCCATTGAAGATAGAAGCTGAAGCTGTGAAGAGGATGATTCCTTGAAGATTGTTGAAGTCTGAAGACTTTGTGAAGATCAAGTTGACACTTGAAGATCCCTGAAGATGGTGAAGCCTGAAGGTGGAGCTGATCAAAGAAGCTGAAGCTCAAGGGAAGAAGATGAGTTGATACTCATGTTGTAGGGTTGATACATGGACAGCAAGTGATCTCTGAAGTCTGAAGACTGAGTAGCTGCTGGAGGAGTTGAAGCCTTCTTTTGTTTTTCTTGCCTGTATTGATTGTTTTGTTTGATTTGTCTGTTGCATTAGACTGAGTTCATCTAGAATAAGTTCAGTTTAAGAGCATGATTGCATTAGAGGTTGAGTTGCTCCCTCTGCTTGTATTGTTATTGTGTGGCTTTGCTTGCGGGTATTCGGTAGAGCCCAGCTCCCTTGCCCATGTGTTTATTTTGCTTGATGGCATGATTTCATTTCTTTTATCTGTATGATTGCAGTTTACTGTATTTTGCTTGATAGCATGTTGTTTATTTTTCAGTATGATTACTGTTATTTCATGACTGGCTTGAGGTTGAGACGAGCTTGTGGAGGCTGAAGCCCCACACACATTTCCTCCCTCACTTGCATTGCATGCATTCTACTGTTAAGCTGATGCTTTATCTGTTTTGGTGTATCATTGACATGATCCCTTAGGACTCTCATTTCCTTTGATAAGGATTTGATGATAGACTTTTAGGTTGAAACCTATGCATGACAGCTTCTAGGAGTTCCCTGTTCAAACCTCAACCATAGGATGAATCCATGGCATGACAACAATAGGACTTGATAGTCTCCCTCCTAGTTGGGCCTGTTCTCTTCTCATCTCAAAACAGTTTAAGATACAGTAATCATGAATGATTTCTTTCGTACGTTACGAGCCTTAAGCTATCTGAGAAAGGATTGTGGAAGAGTTTCTTTTCCACAGTCTGGATGTTTAGTATGGCACCCTTTGGGTGACATGTGACGCATTCACTCTCAGGTCATAGTCTCTAGTGCGGTTGAAATCGCAAACACAATAAAAAACACTTCTTTCAGGAAATAACCGGTAGTTTCCCGAACTACGTGAGCTCTGATCTCTCATACCTGTTGAGAGTACGTAGGCACAAGATGGCGAAGTCTTGGCGAGCTACCTTCCCCCATAACCCTTCGTAGGCCGAACTACGTTGACTCTGATTTCTCATTCTCTGATGGGAATACGTAGGCATAAAGTGCGATGCTTTGCCGAGTCATTTTTCTTTTCTTTTTCAGCCAGCCTTGATAGGTAGATAGATTAAAACCAACCCGTCCAAGTAAACAAACAAGCGAGGATCCCGTCGAGTACGATGGACGTGAGGGGTGCTAATACCTTCCCCTTGCGTAACCGACTCCCGAATCCAGACAATGGTTGCGATGACCTTGTCTTACCCTTTTTCGTCAGGTTTTTCCGATCGTTTCCTTTCCCGCTCTGAGGGATAAATAACGAAAGGTGGCGACTCTCCTGTCATGCCGACACCTTATTTTCGCGCAAGCGACATTAGGCTCTCCCAAAAAGGATCCAAAGAATTGGATTAGAAAGAAAGGAATATGGTGTGAACCTATGGAACCCACCAAGTTAATGAATATCCATTCAAGGCTCAAACTCCTTAAGGAATGCACATCATTCCTCGGAGGAATGAGGCTTTCACTCAAGGAGGATCCAAGTCATTGGATTAAGGAAAAGTTGAGCAAAGATTCTAAGAAAGGGAAGTCATTCTCCTAAAGCTCTTAAAGGAACCCTAATCTCAATCCCTAAAGAAAATCCAATCCAAAGGTGCTAATGGCCTCTTAAATGTTTAAGGATCAACCTAAAGTGATGTCAATCTATGAACTAAAGTATAATAGATGGACACCTAAAGTTTGCAACTAAGGTCACTAAGTGGCAAGACTAAAGGGAAGACTAAACTAGGATCACCTAAAAACAGCCAACATGTAAAATCCAAATGAAATGGGAAATCTTTCCTAAAAATTCTAATAAAAAGTCCAGGGGTCCCCTAGGGTGTTAGGAAGGTGTAGTAAAAAATCCAGATCAAAAATCTAATTTTAAGGGTGTCAACCAAATGCTAAACCTAGATGTATACTAGTGAAAGTTTAAATTGGGAAGGTCCTAAAGAGGAGGTTCAAACCTATATCTAGGGTCATCTAAAAATCAGAAGAAAAATCATGCAATTCCATCAGGGAGTCTATAACTATCATGCAAAAACTTAGGTCTTAAATCATAACCATGACCTAGTACAAAAATCAGAAAGAACAACATGCATTTTAAACATTTTTAATAACCTAATTAAAATGGAAAAAAGGTATCAAATGGAAAATACAACCAAACTGAAATTAAACAATTCACAAAATTACAGAACATGTCAAGGATCATTCATGATTTTTTTCCATAATTTTCTAGCAGTTCCTACTATTTTTCTTGAATTAAAATGAATCAAAGAATAAAACATAAAAAGAAAATGAAATGAAATGCAAGAAAATAACATGACCATCAGATCACAAGACTAGTCAACACATCTAAGGGGAGGAGAGCGCGCCATGTATGCGCTGAAGGAGTTTAATGAAACGAAGCATTTTTCTCCTGATCACGTGTGTTTGGTTTGACTATGGCATACAATGCACTCTAATCCTGAACGTTCTTCTTAAAAGTATGCCTATCCAATGATTCACAATGTGCCACCTCACTGGTCAACAGTCAACATAGCCTCAGACTCACTCTTACATGTTGGATCTGATTACTAGGTCAAGGGAGTCAATGTGATCGTGTGGTTAATAAGTTGTCTTCTCCATTCAAACTCATCAGAAAGGGAGGGAAGCTCGTGGTGGCCGGAGAAGATTCCGGTCATCTTCTCCGGCGAGGGGGAACTACCAGGTTTTCAAAACTCCACAAAATCTCAAATTTCTTGTACCATTCTATTCCTCACACATCAGTGATCAAGAATCTACACTCTAATTTTGTTTTTCTCTCAAGAATTATCCAACACGAATCCAAATAGAAAATATGCATCCCCATAAATTCTCACCAAACTCAAAGATTCCTACACTAATATCTTCCTCTCTCCATGTAGATCAACCTGACATAGTTTTTTTTTCTTTTTCACTCAAGATTCAAACCTATACGATGCTAAACAGAAATGGTGCACCTATGAAAATCATCTCAAACAACCACTATTTTAATCCTAAAATCATCTAGGAAGTTCCAGAAACCTAACCACATGTTCAAACTATGCTAATCATTCATAAATTAAGAGAATTCGTGAGAGATAGAAACCTGATCAGAAGCTTCAATGGAGTCACTATCAAGTGTAGAATCTTGCTTCAAACGATGCAGAATCAATCAATGATAAATTCTAAAGCTATCTTGATGCTTGATTCTTCTTGATTTTGCTTCAATCTCCAAAATCGATTCTCACTTGCAAGCTCCAAATTCTCAACTGCTCCAACTGAATTTCCCTCCAAATTGCATCCGACTTCATCCAGTCATGGTAGAAATCTTATATAGAACTCATTTTGATCAAGTTCAGGCCCAATCATGGCCCATAAAGTCCAATTCCATTTTTCACTTTTCCTTACTTTTTCTATCTTGATACACGAAAATGCTATGTTTTCAGCTCCCATTTGGTCCCACTCACTTGTGTATGGTGTGGAGTGAATGAAGGGACATGATTCAACCCTTGATTTCAATCTATGGTTGGTATTTGTTATGTAACTTATCCTTGAAGCAACTCCAAAATTGGCCATGAAATGGGACTCAATTTGAAATTCTAAGAATGCCAATCTGTTCAAAACATCAAGTGCACTCAAAATATGCACAAACTTGCAATATTTTGAGCCAAAATGAATTATTTTGAAATTTCTTCATTTTAATGCTTTTAAATCTCTTTTTGTGGAATTTTCTTCAATCAATCTCAAATCTAAGCCAACCCAATAACAACTTAATGTTTGTTTGGACAAATATCCCCATTTTGAACAACTTTCAAGTTGGAAAAATTTCCATTTGAGGCATGTAAGATGGTGAAATGGGCCCATAAACCAAAATGACCTATAATCTCAACTTCCCAAAATGCCCCTGCCTTGCAAGCAATGTATCTTGAGTTCTACAAATCCAATCATGGACTTCTAGGACTTTTTGGAAAGCTAAGAAGATAAGGAACAACATTCATGCTTACAAGAAGGATAGATGAGACCTCCTTCTAGGTCAAAAATGGCATGGAAGTTGGTTGACTGTCAAGCACCAAAATCACATTCATCTGATGACCTGTAACTTGTCTGCCTCCTAACTTGGGTTCTATAAACCCTTTCAAGGACTTCTAGTACTCAAAAGAAAGCTATGAAGATGCTCTAAAACATTCATGTTGGTGCCAAAATGAGATGAGAATCATATCTTGAGCTATGTGGTCTTGAAGTTAGGCACCAAACCAGGGGATTTTATACTATCAAACTTAGAAACCCTAGCTTAAGAACTCTTCACACTCTTGAATATTGATGAATTTATCTTGAAATCATCTTACATGTGTCTCAACACATCATTCCTTGATCACAAGGGCTTGGAATTAAGTCTCAACCTCCTCCCATTCAACTGTTGACTTAGGGTTAATCAGATGCAAACCCTAATTTCACCACTCTTGCTTATGGCTTCTCACAACTTGCACAATGACTTGTCTAAGCTCCATAATGACTCTCAAGACATCATATGAGCCCTATCAATGCTTTAGGCCCACCTCCATGGATTCAGAATCATCTGATGATCTCCCATGCCCTTCAAGTTAGGAGACTAACACACATATAACCACCCACTTCTCTGGGGATCTCTGACTTCTTTGATGAGGATATCAACCCTTGGATACTTGAATGAGAACTCTTGAATAGCCTTATAACATGTGATAGCTATTTCTTGATGAACACACCTCTTGATATCCTTCATACATGTCAATGTAATGCATATGTTAATGTTATGGTGAATGCAATGAAACATAAGCTAGGTATAAAAGGTTAGGCAAATTTTGGGGTGCAACACATTCCCACAAGGAATTCCTACCAATTCCCAAAAGTTACAGCTACACGACCTTTTTGCTATGTCAACAATAAACTCTTGTGTGTTGAAACTATGTGTAACCTGGAATTGCTCAGCCATGCACCATGTTGGCAGCCAATGACCACTATTGAACACTTTATTTATCTAACATATTCCTAGGTATTGGCATAAATTTATATTTCCACCTCTCAAGTTTGGTGGCAGGTGTTGTTAACTTATTCATAAGATACTTTCTAATCCACTTACACATAGTAATAATAGACTTGTCCCTAGCAACTAAAATTGTAGCATTAAAAGACTCAGAAATATTATTCATCAAAACATTGCATTTAGGATAAAAACTAAAGGCATGTTTACACCAACATTTGGTAGAAACTTCCATTAGCCAAGTCCAAGCATTCATATCTACCTTCTTCAATTCATTCATATTTTGGACTCATCGTTGATAGTATGTGGCCTTAGCAGCTCCCATCATCAAATCCCTTACAAGGGTTCCACCACCAAACCTTTTCTTGAAATTGCATACAAGTGTCTGAGACATAACCTATGCTCAATCCTGTCAAATATTTCCTCAAACATAACCACTAGTCCTTGAAATAAAAAATAAGAAAATGAATCAATAATTATAGAACTAACATATATATTGGATGCAATGAATAAAATACTTGATGTTAATGCCACACCTTCTGTTGATCAGAGATAAATACATATCTTCTTGTCCAATATATTCTATAAATAGTTGTATGAACCATCTTCAAATCTCCTTTGTTTTAGTTTCAACCACACCAAATTCCAAAGGGAAGTATTGATCATCGGGATCCCTACCCACAATAATTATTAGTTGCCCACCATATTTAGACTTTAGGTGACATCCATCAACCACAACAAATGGTTACATCCATTTATAAAATCTTTATTACAACTATCAAAACAAAAGTAAAATAAGCTAAACCTTGGTTGGATGGATGGACATGGTTTTTCAACATTTATCTTTACAATAATATCAAGATTAACCATTCTTAGCTCAGCTGCATACCTCCATAGAGTTGCATATTGCTTATTAACATCACCTTCAATAATCTTCTTTGCTATCAACTTAGCCCTCCATGATTTTGCAACAACAATACTTAAGGCATAAGCCTAATATCCAAGATTATCCTACCCTCACATAAGCCACGTTACAACCTTAAAAAGACCTCAAAAGTGTCTGTTTAAATATGTAAGTTCCATGGTTTTAGGATTGGAAACAATTTTGCTAAAACATGCTTCACGACAAGATGTTAGGTGTGATGTCCTAACATGTTGGTCAATTAACATTGAAGGTAGATATTCTGATAGATGTTGTGACATGTTGTATCAGAACATAAGTACAAGAAGTTTTATTATTGACATATTTGATTTGATTTTGTGAGATTTCGTTTAGATATATCTCACTTATTTTCGCAGGTCAAGAAGATTTAATTTGGAAATTTTGATTTGATCTTCAATTGTTCATAAGTTTCTAAAATTGGATATTGAGACAATTTAGGAAACATGATTATTTGTTCCATGATTCAAGGAGATTTTTCTACACAATTGATGCAGCCCTTAGTGTGTGGATCAAGAAATATTTTGGTGAAGATTCTGAAGCCCATGGACTTCTGAGGAGTATTTAAAGAGAAACATAAACCTAATGTTTTCAAGGATTTCACTTTTGTAAAAATAAGGGGAAGTTTTAGAGTCTTAGTGTTGTAGTGTGTCGCTTGCGCGAAAATAAGGTGTCGGCATGACAGAAGAGTCGCCACCTTTCGTTATTTATCCCTCAGAGCGGGAAAGGAAACGATCGGAAAAACCTGACGAATAAGGGTAAGACAAGGTCGTCGCAACCATTCTTTGGGTTCGGGAGTCGGTTACGCAAGGGGAAGGTATTAGCACCCCTCACATTCGTCGTACTCGACGGGATCCTCGCTTGTTTGTTTACTTGGACGGGTTGGTTATAATCTATCTACCTATCAAGGCTGGCTGAAAAAGAAAAGAAAAATGACTCGGCAAAGCGTCACACTTTATGCCTACGTATTCTCATCAGAGAACGAGAAATCAGAGTCAACGTAGTTCGGCCTACGAAGGGTTATGGGGGAAGGTTGAAGGTTGCTCGCTAGGATATCGCATCCTATGCCTACGTACTTCCACACTGTATGGAAGATCAGAGCAAACGTAGTTCGGGAAACTACGGGTTATCTCCTGAAAGAAGTGTTTTTTATTGTGTTTGCGATTTCAACTGCACTAGAGACTATGACCTGAGAGTGAATGCGTCGCATGTCACCCAAAGGGTACCATACTAAACATCCAGACTGTGGAAAAGAAGCTCTCCCACAATCCTTTCTCAGATAGCTTAAGGCTCGTAACGTACGAAAGAAATCATTCATGATTACTGTATCTTAAACTGTTTTGAGATGAGAAGAGAACAGGCCCAACTAGGAGGGAGACTATCAAGTCCTACTGTTATCATGCCATGGATTCATCCTATGGTTGAAGTTTGAACAGGGAACTCCTAGAAGTTGTCATGCATAGGTTTCAACCTAAAAGTCTATCATCAAATCCTTATCAAAGGAAATGAGAGTCCTAAGGGATCATGTCAATGATACACCAAAACAGACAAAGCATCAGCTTAACAGTAAAATGCATGCAATGCAAGTGAGGGAGGAAATGTGTGTGGGGCTTCAGCCTCCACAAGCTCATCTCAACCTCAAGCCAGTCATGAAATAACAGTAATCATACTGAAAAATAAACAACATGCTATCAAGCAATATACATTAAACTGCAATTATACAGATAAAATGAAATAAAATGCCATCAGGCAAACAAACCACATGGGCAAGGGAGCTGGGCTCTACCGAATACCCGCAAGCAAAGCCAAGCAATAACAATACAAGCAGGGGGAACAACTCAACCTCTAATGCGATCATGCTCTTAGACTGAACTTATTCTAGATGGACTTAATCTAATGCAACAGACAAATCAAGCAAAACAAACAATACAGAAAAGAAAACAGAAGAAAGCTTCAGCTCCTCCAGCAGCACCTCAGTCTTCAGACTTCAGTCATCAACTGCTTTCCAGGTATCAACCCTACAACATGAGTATCAACTCATCTTCTCCCTTAAGCTTCAGCTTCTTTGATCAGCTCCACCTTCAGGCTTCACCATCTTCAGGGATATTCAAGTATCAACTTGATCTTCATGCTCTTCAAGCTTCAACAGTCTTCAAGGAATCATCCTCTTCAAAGCCTCAGCTTCTATCTTCAATGGCTCAAATGCTCCAGCAAACAAAATTCAGTCAACAAGATGAGGTGAGGATGTTACAGTGCTCACTGACTTCCAAAGGATGCCATTGAGGACTTAACATCAAAGGGAAAGGCTCTCTCAAAGTTCTACCTCAGAGGGCAAGGTCACTAATCCCTCCAAAGGAGAGAGGTGAATACCCTTAAGGGACTTTATGTCACAGAGAAGGAAGGAGGTGAACAAAACACTCCTTGTTTATTGAATGGAATTACTCTATCTAAAGCTCTGCTTATGCACTTATGATCCTATAAACAAAACAACAAAAGCTAACTAAACTCCTCTGCAAGGTCTTCAAAGCTTCAATGATGATCCACAAGGTCTTCAACTCAATCTTCAAGGCTCACACACTCAAAGGAGAAGAAAGACAAGCACAACAATACAAACTATGCCTTTAAGCAACACACATACTAACCATACATTCAAAAATCAGTTAAAAATACCAAAACACCATATAATATTCTAGCAAAATTCTAGGGGATTCTACACATACTTACCCTTAACCCATATATTCCCCATACACTAATTTGGCCTATAAACCCCAAAACAAAATTGTTCAAATCTACTTATACAACCTAAAACCCTAATTTGAGCACCTAAATGTCAAACAAGCAAACTATATCAAATTTTAATCTACAAATTGAGAATTAAATCCCATATGAACTATGATTCAATATCTAACTATGCCAAAAAGAATGGCTCAAAAATCCTAAGGGAAAGCCCTAAAAGAAATTCTATAAAATTAAGTATCAACTAAAATCAAGCAAAAAGACTATTTACAAGAATAATATGCTAAAAATAATAAAAGAAAAATAAAATGGGATTTTATTTATTTACATTTTTCTAGACAGAATTATGAATATGTGAAAAAAACAAGAAGTGAAAAATATTAATTTTCCAATTTTCTATGAATTTTTGAATATGCAAGAAATATAAAAAATGAGAAAATAAAAAGAATTGAATTAAAAGGGATGGGGGGTATCAAAAGTAAACACGCCCAGTTATGTTGATCATTGGGCCAGGGAAGGGTGGTGCAGATATCAACTTCGTTAGGCCCACATGCGCTCAGAAAATCATCTGAAAAATTAAAGGAAAATAAATGGGAGGACGGTGCAAATAGCATCAAAATTTAGTTCAAAAGCTGATTGGGCCGCTGGTGGGGGTGTCAATAGCATGGACTTTTACTGAGCCCAAGTTTTCCACTTATTTAAACGTGGCGTTTTGGCTCTATTCTTTCCCTCCGCTTCTGAAATTCAATTGGAACAGTTGGATCAGATTAATGAGTCAAATAACCAGGGGTGATCCAACGGCTAATGGATCGTCTTCCCCAAACACATGCTAGGGTTTCACCAACACATAATCCATGCGTGATTCTTCTTCAAGCTCGTGCTCCCTCATTACTCAATGAAATCACAAACTTCCAAAAGCAAAAGTGTGCTACTGATTACCATGAACACGACCATACTCATAACTTTCTCTGAAACGCCTTGTATCGTCCCAACAGAATGCGCAAAACCTAGGGTTCCAACCTAATTCACTGGTATCAATCTTGATTGAACTCAAATCCATTGATGTAATCTTGTTCTACACGTTATCCTAACCAGACTATGCTATATCATGCATGCTAACACTCACTGAACAGCTTGCTTTTGGAAATCAAAGAATATGGGACCTGCCATGGAACCTCATGGATCTTCCTCTAACTCTCAGAAAACCTTCCTCTAACCTAGCATGTTGATCTTACACCTAGGATTCTAACAGAATGCACCTGAATAAAGACCTACAGATCAAGTTACCAACCTGTCAAGCTTCAATGGTGAGTGGTGTTAGAGCTTGATCTAGCACTTGAAATCTTCTCCAAATGCTCCTCCAATGATGAATACTTTTCTGTTTGCAAGAGTTGAGGTGGATGAGGCTTGTAGAAGAAGAAATTGGATCTTGCTTGATCTTGAAGAAACCTTGCAATGGCACTTTCTCTCTCAATATCTCCAATGAACTCAGCAACTTTCACCAACCCTTCATCACACTATGAGGTACTCTTTAAATAGCAATCCATGGAAGCCTCTAGAATCATCTAGAATCCACTAGAAAAGCTTGGATTTTCTCCTTTGGTGACAAGTTGAACATACCATATCTCATGAGTTAGGCCTTGTAAACTTGTGTCAAAATCTCATTACAAGAGATATTGAGATTATATGTGCAAAAATCAGGCCAAACTTGCCTTGTGTAGAACCTTCCAAGGATGCCTTAAGATACAAGTTACAATTTTTCAAAGCAACCTTCATTTTTGAGCCTCAAATCAAAATTATGTTTAAACCAAAGTTTTTAGAATGTTATTTGCACTCAAAATGGTATATTGGATGACCTATTTTAGATTCATAGATCTCCCAAACCAAATTTCAACTTGACTTGAATTAACTTATATGCCCTTTTTTAGTTCAAATTTACCAAACTTTGTCATTCCATTCTATGAGCTTTTCCAACAACTCATGACCTCTTTTCTAGGCTTAAAATGCCATTTTGAACAACTTTCATGTTTTGAGTTTTTCCATTTGAGGCTTGGAAATAGGAGATATGGTCTTTGCTTAAAATGACCTATAATCACCAAATGACCAAAATACCCCTGTCTTGTTCAAACCATAAGTTGAGTTCTACAAATCCTATCAAGGACTTCTAGTACTCTCTAGAAAGCTAAGAAGAATATCTTCAACATTCATGTTGACCAAGGGATCATAGGAATCATCCTACTAGGGAAAAAGTTGTCTGCAAGTTGGGTGACTTTCAAGGACCCAGATTCACACACCTCTGCTGACCTGTAATTTGTCAAAACCATAACTTGAGCTCTGCAACTCCTATCAAGGACTTCTACCACTCAAATTAAAGCTATGGACAAGCTATACAACATTCATGTTGTGGGGGAGATGATATATCAATCACATCTTGAGCTAAAACTGCCTGGAAGATAGGGATCAAATTAGGGTTTTTTCACTGACAATCCTCAGAAACCCTAACTCAAAACTTCTCAAACTCCTCATTCATGATGAGTTGGTCTAGGAATCATCTTTATAACATCTCCATACATCATTCCATGATCTCATGGCCCTTGGATTAGGTCTCAGCCTTCTCCAAATCTTCAGCTGACCTAGGCTTGACCCAGTCAAACCCTAATTCTACCATTCATGGTTGAATCTTCTGAATTCTTGCATAATGACTTCTCTGGGCTTCATGATGGCTATCAAGACATCTCATAGGCTTTCTCAAATCTCCAAGTTCATTCTCAAAGTCTCTGAATCATCTGAGGAGCACCCACAACTCTCAAGCTATGAAGCACACAGCCTTGGTTCCAACCAATTCCTCTGAGGATCTCTTGAGCTTTCTGATGAAGGTATCGACTTTCAAACACTTAATGAGTAAATAATTGTTGGTCAAATTTTGGGGTGAAACAGCTGCCCCTATTCAAACGGCTTGAACCTGACTGGGTGAGAAGCGAACGACTCTCAACCAATCAAGGTACGAGACGATTGAATACCGGTAAACCCGAAAATTTGCCAACTGCTCAACTCTTCGAATACTGCCATATTAGCTGCCCAACAACTAGCTGGAGACATATCGATCTGGCGTCGCCGTCAGTTATCCACATTAAATTCTTCTGACATCATCTTCAGACAACCACAACACCCAACCTCGCCGCTGGAGAACTGAATCTTCTGACATACCCAACATCGCCGCTGGAAAACTGAATCTGACATCGCCGTCGATCACCCAAAACACCCCGCCTCGCCGCTGGAGAATTAAATCTGACAAAATATCCCGCATCGCCGTTGGAAAACTGAATCTGACATCGCCATCGGAAAACTAAATCTGACATCGCCGTCGATCACCCAAAACACCCCGCCTCGCCGCTGGAGAACTAAATCTGACAAAATATCCCGCATCGCCGCTGGAGAACTACATCTGACAAAATATCCCGCATCGCCGCTGGAAAACTGAATCTGACAAAATATCCCGCATCGCCGCTGGAAAACTGAATTTGACATCGCCGTCGGAAAACTGAATCTGACATCGCCGTCGGAAAACTGAATCTGACATCGCTGTCGGAAAACTGAATCTGACATCGCCGTCGGAAACAAACATCGCTCTGAGAGACACTCGACGTCGCCGTCATACAAACATCATCTCTGCTGGGGATTTAAAGAGTCTGACATCGCCGTCAAAACAAACATTCAACCTCGCCGTCGAAACAACATCCAACATCGCCGCCGGAAACATTCAACATCGCCGTCGAACCAATCATAATCTGACCTGGGGCTCACCCCTGGTGAATGGGACAAAAGGTACACTTGCGTATTTGAAACTACTCCGCTGGGCCTGAGAGACTTAACCGAGCACACTCTGATCTGGGGTTCACCCTCAGAACCATAACGAACATCGGGATACTGCTGCACAACTGACCCACCGTAGAACTTCAACATCAGAACTATATGAAACCCTGGCCCCTGGCCACTTCCAGCTTCAGCTAGAAAAGATCTTCAAGTACTTCTGAAGATAAGCATCCTTGGCCTTCAAGGATGGCAACTCTGCATGAGGTATCTTCGACTTCAGTCTGAAGAAATGGTCCTTGTCCTTCAAGGATACATGGATCTGCCTTCAGGCAACTCCGCCTCTGCTATAGAGCATCCGTGACTTCAGTCAGGGATATACTTCGGCCTTCGGTCCGAAAAAATGAATCCTAGGTCATTCATGACCTTGGGGATAACCTTGCCTTCAGGCACCTTCGCTTCAGCTTGGGAAATCTGCGACTTCAGTCAGAGAAATGGTATCCTGAGCCATTCATGACTCTACGGGGATTCAAACATTTTTGCCTTCAGGCAAACTCCGCTTCAGCTGGAGAAACATCTTCGACTTCAGTCAGAAGAAACACTATTCACTTGATCGCAATCAATCATCACCTCAGGACAACTGACTTGGTCTTCAGGCCAACACGGATCACTTTGCAAACAAAAGCTGTATCTACAAATTTTTGAACTTTGTCTTCAGATAAGCGCTGATTCATCAGCACGGAAACCTGAATCCACAGGAACATTCTGATGTCGCCTTCAGGTGTTCACGAAGTCAATCTTCAGATTAGACATCACGGTTGGAGCAAACATATCATGCTACTAAGGACTTCAAGAATCCTCTTGAACCTGAACTGATAACCATTCCGGAAACTTTTATTCTGCTGGGTATCCCAGGAATCTCCCGGGGCAACTATTGCTGGGGACGCTATTGATGAGCTCAAGAATCATCCTAAGCAAACAACTCGGGAAACAGCGCTGAGGTCTTAAGAATCATCTTAAGCAGACAGCTCTGCTGAGGAATTCAAGAGTCGTCTTGAACTGGAGACTTCGCTGGGGATCTCAAAAATCATCTTGAGCGAGCGACTGTGGGGATTACCCTGGGGTCTTAAGAATCATCCTAAGAAAACGACCTTGTTGGGGAGAATGTTAGGAATCATCCTGAGCAACTGGTCCTTTGGTGAAACACCTGTAAAACAAGAATGATAATAACCTAGATCATGCGTATGATGCCTATGCTTCGGCGCCCTGCCCCACACGGTTGGAATGCTATGCGTTTATGCTAAATGCCATGCAATCATGCAATATGCTACGATCCCGTCGGCAAAATAAATGCCGAGGGGGAAATCCTCCTGTCAAGGAGAAAGAACTACTCAGATAGAGGAATCATCCTGCTGAGGAGAACGTGGACACGCCAATATCAATCGGACTCCATCTGGGGAAATGATCTTCCTTTGATTGCCGCAGGGAAAACAACTTCAGTTGATCTGCTGCAGGGGAACGAAGCTCTACGAGAACTTGGACCTGCTGATATCCATCGCGAGGATAAACTGCGCGGCCGTCATGGCTATTCTTCTGGGGATAACCACTCTGTGGGGAAACAACCTCAGCCGCTCCACACTCCACTGGGGAAGAAGCCGATCATGGTCTGATCAACTTCCAAGGACTCGGCTCTCTTGGACATCTGCGAACTCGGCGGAGGAAGGAGAAATCATTCTGCTTCGCTGGAGAAAATGCGACTCTGGGGAAATACAGCATCAGCTGTTCAATGCTCTGCTAGGAAAACCACTCACGGTCTCAACTGTTTCCAAGGATTCGGCTCTCTTGGGGGTTTGCAGACTCAGCCGGGGAGAGAGAAATCATTCTACTTCAACGGGAGGGTACGACTCTGATGAGGAAATTCAATTTCACTGGGGAAGAAAGAATCATCTGACTTCGGGGAAGAGTACAACTCTGCAGGGGAATACAACATCAGCTGTACCAACATTCTACTAGGGAAGAGGGAATCATCCGACTTCTGGAGAGAATACAGCTCTGGTGGGGAATCTCAATTCCGCAGGAGACTTTAGTCTGGCACCATCAGCTACTGCCTCCTTCGGCATACGAACAACTTCCTACCAGACTTGCACTTGTGACCCGGTGCTGGGGGAGACACCTGCTTCGGCGACTTTACTGGGGAAAACACGAGTTTCGGCACCCGAACACTCCTTTGAAATCTGCACTTGTGACCCGGTGCTGGGGGACAGAAGACATCATTCTTCGGTGCTTGACTCAGCTGATGAGGTGACGTTCCTTCAGGATGTGTCTGCTTGGGGAAGAGAATCATCTCTGCCTGGGGAGACATGTCAATGCTCACGATATCGCGTTCATACTCTGCGGAGGAGAGACTACTGAACTCTGCTGGAGAAGGAGGACTCGCCCTGCTTCGGGGATGCGCCCGGGACTTCGTCTGGAAGGTGCTACACCTGCGACAACACAAACAAACAGACAAGATACCCTCCTCAAAGGGGCCTATCAAGGTTATTAACTCGCGACAATATTCAGGTAATTAATTGTTTCAACAACCGATGGGCCTAGGCCCGTAAGTTTATGTATGCGCATTTTATCAAAACATCGACGTTTTCATTCGCAAACAAAACAGATAAATGCTAAATGGGCAAGCAGAATTGCTGAATAATATGCATTTTATTGATGGTGAACCCCTGAATGGGTAAATAAATGTTTTACAACAGAGGCAAGCTCCTGGAATGAGGAAGCCGCGCAAAAATGAAACATACATATATATCAATATATACAAATGTCGGCAACGAGGCGTAGACGAACACCATGAGTTGATCCCTCTAAGACCCACTCGACTTTGATACCTCTCCGACGCTTCAGCTTCGGAAGAGATTGATTCGGATAAACGGCCCTCAGGTCCTCCAAACCACTAAACAATGAAAGTCCACACGTGGAACGCAGTCATTTGCTTATCCAAATCCCTAAATTTTGCGTGAACCGCCCTTTACGGGTTTTCAGTTCACCGGGATACCCTTTTTTGCCGAAGTCGCCCAGTGTAGGTTTTCGACTTCGCGGGTGTACATTTTTTCAATATATCCCTAATTTTTGCCCGAACCTCTTATTCTGTTTTTGGTTCGCCGGGATGCCCCTTTTTTGCCTGGACTCTTTCTTTTTTGTCCAGCGGGTCTCTTTCAAGCAAAGTATTTTTTAACTGCGTCCGCGTTCACCAGGGATGCAAAATCTTCACCATCCATCGTGGATAACAACAAAGCTCCTCCCGAGAAGACCTTGCTGACGACATACGGCCCTTCGTAATTCGGAGTCCACTTGCCCCGGTGATCGGAGTGTGGCGGAAGAATCTTCTTCAGGACGAGATCACCCGTTTGAAAGCTTCTAGGGCGCACCTTCTTATCATAAGCTTTCTTCATTCGGCTTTGGTACAGGCGACCAAATGCAATCGATGCTAACCTCTTCTCGTCCATCAGGCTGAGTTGGTTCAAACGATTCGTAATCCATTCTGCCTCGTCGAGTTTCACATCAACCAAAACTCGCAAAGAAGGAATCTCCACTTCTAACGGTAGGACAACTTCCATACCGTACACCAAGGAGAAAGGAGTTGCCCCGGTCGACGTACGCACCATCGTACGATAACCGTGCAGGGCAAACGGCAACATCTCGTGCCAATCTTTGTATGTCACAACCATCTTCTGAACAATCTTCTTTATGTTCTTGTTGGCCGCTTCAACAGCGCCATTCATCTTTGGCCGGTAAGGAGATGAGTTGTGGTGTTCAATCTTGAAGCTCTAGCACAGCTCCTTCATCATCTTGTTATTCAAGTTCAAACCATTATCAGTAATGATCCACTCGGGAATTCCATAGCGACAGATGATGTCCCTCTTTATGAATTTAGCTACCACCTGCTTGGTCACATTAGCGTACGAGGCTGCCTCCACCCATTTGGTGAAGTAGTCGATAGCTACCAGAATGAAACGATGACCATTGGATGTAGTGGGCTCGATCTTGCCTATCATGTCGATGCCTCACATGGAGAACGGCCAAGGGGAGGACATGGCATTCAATGGGCACGGCGGCGCATGAACTTTATCCGCATAAATCTGGCATTTATGACATTTCTTCGCGAATCTGAAGCAATCTGACTCCATAGTCAGCCAGTAATATCCTGCTCTCAGGATCTTTCTCGTCATGGCATGCCCGCCGGCGTGCGTACCAAATGTGCCCTCATGGACTTCCTCCATGAGCATACTCGCCTCTTTCTCATCTACACATCTGAGCAGCACGAGATCGTGGTTTCTCTTATACAACACTCCGTCAGGATTGAGATAAAAGTTTCCAGACAGCCTCCTCAGAGTCTTCTTATCCTGGGTAGACGCACCCGCGGGATACTCCTTAGTCATAAGGAAGGTCTAGATGTCGTGGAACCATGGCTTGCCGTCATTGGCATCCTCGATTGCAAAGACAAATGCCGGTCTGTCAAGACGCGAAAGCACAATTCTTGGAGCCTCATTCCAAAAATTGACCTTATACATTGAAGCCAACGTGGCTAAGGCATCAGCCATCTGATTTTCAGCCCTGGGTACATGATGAAGTTCCACTCGATCGAAGAAAGGAAGCAGCCTCCTGGCATAATTCATGTACGACACTAAATTCGCTTGACGAGTTTCCCACTCCCCTTTAATCTGATTGATTACAAGCGCTGAGTCACCATATACGTCTAGATTCTTGATTCTCAAATCAATTGCCTCTTCTAGACCCATGATACATGCTTCATACTCTGCTTCATTGTTGGTAACTGGAAACGTTAGTCTCGCAGTAAACGGGATGTGGGATCCGTGAGGAGTCGTGATGATAGCCCCGATACCACTTCCATAGGAATTAACCGCTCCGTCGAATATCAACTTCCACTGAGACTTCCTATCTGGCCCCTCATCGGGCAATGGCTCATCGCAATCCTTCGCTTTGAGAGACATAATATCCTCGTCAGGGAATTCGAACTTCATCGGCTGGTAGTCTTCGATTGGCTGTTCGGCAAGGTAATCAGACAATACGCTTCCCTTAATGGCTTTCTGAGAGACGTACTGAATATCATATTCTGTTAACACCATTTGCCATCTGGCAATCCTGCCCGAAAGAGCCTGCTTCTCGAAGACGTACTTGATCGGATCCATCTTCGAAATTAGCATAGTGGTGTGGTTGAGCATATACTGTCGTAGACGTTTGGCGGCCCAAGCTAATGCACAACACGTCTTCTCCAGCATCGAGTATCGAGATTCACACTCAGTGAACTTTTTACTCAAATAATAAATGACATGCTCCTTTCGGCCCGTCTCGTCGTGCTGACCGAGAACACACCCCATACTATTCTCCAGAACCGTCAGGTACATGATTAATGGCCGTCCAGCCACTGGGGGTATCAAGATTGGAGGTTCTTGAAGATACTGCTTTATTTTGTCGAATGCCTTCTGGCAATCCTCATTCCAAGTAATCGCCTGATCTTTCTTTAAAAGCTTGAACATCGGTTCACAAGTGGCCGTGAGCTGAGAGATAAACCTTGCAATGTAGTTTATTCGGCCCAAGAAACCACGAACTTCTCTTTCTGTTTTCGGCGCTGGCATTTCTTGGATAGCTTTTATTTTCGCAGGATCAACTTCAATCCCTTGTTCACTAACGATAAACCCCAATAACTTTCCGGACCGCACTCCGAAAGTGCACTTGTTAGGATTCATCCTCAGCCTGAATTTCCTAAGCCTCTCAAAAAGCTTCAATAAGTTAACCAGATGCTCTTCCTCCGTTTGGGACTTTGCAATCATGTCATCAACATAGACCTCGATCTCATGATGAATCATATCATGAAACAAAGTGACCATTGCTCGTTGGTAAGTGGCCCCTGCGTTCTTCAGACCGAAGGGCATTACCTTATAGCAGAATGTTCCCCAGGGGGTGATAAACGTCGTTTTCTCCATGTCCTCCGGTGCCATCTTAATCTGATTGTAACCGGAGAAGCCATCCATGAACGAAAACACGGAAAACTGGGTTGTGTTGTCGACCAACACATCGATATGAGGCAACGGGAAATCATCCTTAGGGCTCGCCCTGTTCAAATCCCGATAATCAACGCACATGCGTACCTTACCGTCCTTCTTCGGTACAGGAACTATGTTCGCGAACCACGGAGGGTAAGTGGTAACGGTTAGAAATCCTGCGTCCAACTGCTTCTAGACTTCTTCTTTGATTTTTACAGCCATGTCTGGTCTCGTCCTCCTAAGCTTCTGCTTGACTGGAGGGCAATCTTCTCGCAACGGCAAGCGATGAACCACGATGTCAGTGTCAAGTCCGGGCATATCTTCGTATGACCAAGCAAAGACGTCACTATACTCTCGAAGCATCTCGACCAGTCTATGCTTGACATCAACCTGCAGCGCTGCCCCTACTCTGACATTTCTGACGAGCTCTTCAGAACCCAGATTTATGATCTCAATATCCTCTTCATGAGGCAGAATAACCTTCTCCTCTTGTCTCAACAAGCGGGCCAACTCTTCCGGAAGGTCTTCGTCTTCATCAATCTCATCCTCGGCTTGATAGATCGGGCAATCAAAGTCGTAGTGAGCCGTAGAGGGTCCAGAGTCGATGTCATCTGTTATGCGGATCCTGCAATAACAAGGGTTAAGTTTAAAGCAAGAATATGCAGGTTAGCACAAACCTCGTTGCCATTTTACTGTTTTTCGAAATAAACATAAAACAGGAATAACAGAGAACACAATATTTGAGTGCGAAGCAAACGCCTTTTATTTGTTAACAAAATGCATGTACATAATCCAACAAGGCCCTGACAATAAAACCACAATGCCCCGGGCAGGACATAGGGTTGTACAACGATTGTAAAAAGCAAATCATTACTCTTCACTTGTCAGCTGGATAATCTCCTTGATGGTCCAATTGTTGAGGCGCTCGCCCGGCTTGCTCGGTTGAATCCAGGCGTCAAGATCACAATCGCTATCCCCGCTGTCCTCAGACGCTGCGTTGATGCTCTCGAAAATTACTCCGCCCTTGGTGAATAGGATCGGCCCCTTCCCACGAGACGAACTGCTAGAAGAAGATGAAGCTTCAGCTTCAGGAGAGTACCCCAATCCAAACTTATCCTGCTTGATTGGTATATCCAAAACATGCCCCCAGCCTGGGGTGGAACCGGCTTCGACAACGGCCCGAGCTTCCTTAAACGAGGAGAGATTCATCTCTTGCTTCTCTATGACGACAGGAGCTACCTCTTTCACCTTGACGGTTTCAAATGCTTGGCAGAGAGTTTCATGGATTTCGCCATCCATTTCAACATATTTAAAGGACGACAAGTGGCTCACCATAATGTCCTCCTCGCCACAGACGGTTACTATGCTGCCCCCGACAGCATATTTGAGCTTTTGATGCAGCGTGGACGTCACGGCACCAGCAGCATGGATCCATGGCCGACCTAAGAGGCAACTGTAGGCAGGCATGATGTCCATGATATAGAAGACCGTATTGAACGTCTCTGGACCAACTTGAATTGGTAGGGTCAACTCTTCGAAAACGTGACGCTTAGTTCCATCAAAGGCCTTCACCACCAGATCACTGGGCGTGCAAAGCAATCCACGAGTGTCCAATTTCATCAATGCCTTCTTCGGAAGCACATTAAGCGACGAACCCGTATCCACCAGGACATGCGACATGATAGTGCCTCTGCACTCTATTGAGACGTGCAAGGCGCTATTGTGGTCTCTTCCTTTAGGAGTCAGCTCTAGATCTGTGAATCCCAGCCCATTACCAGCATTAACATGGGCTACCACCTCTTCCAGCTGATTTACTGATATCTCCTGCGGCACGTAGGCAGCGTTCAATACCTTCAGTAACGCGTTGCGGTGCGCTTCAGAACACAGCAACAAGTTAAGAATAGAGATCTTTGACGGAGTCTGATGAAGATGATCTACAATCTTGTAGTCGCTCTTCTTGATTAACCGCATGAATTCTTCAGCATCTTTAACTAGCAAATCTTTTTCTGCCCCAGAAGGGACCCCTTCGACAGCTTTGCCTTTACCCTTATCCACAGCATCAGCTCTGACTACCTTCTCTGCCGCAACCTCCGCTGGCGCGAACACCCTACCGCTTCGAGTAATGCCACTGACTCCGGCAAGATTCTGCACAGTCGATCCGTATGGCTCCAGCTCTAACTTCTGACCATTGCAGTAGACTTCGGCGCCGTAATGCCATGGAACAGCATTAGTACTCTCGAATGGAATTGGCCCGGCCCTGGTGATAGTAATTGTAGGCGGTCGGGGCGCAGAAATAGTAATAGGTTGACGAGGAATGGTAATGGTAGCAACTTCATCTGCCTGTTTCAGCACGACTTCCCCTGATGCACCTTCAACACTCCGGCTGAACTGCAAAATACCCTCAGACATCAGGCTTTGGATACCTTCGACCAACTGCTCACACCCATCAGGAAGTGTAGCACAAGCCATACATAACTCTCCGCATCCAGGGAAGAAGCCCTTCTTCAGCAACTTAGCCTTGACAAAACTAAGCGGCGTTCTCAAGTCTTTGACATCAGTCAGCAAGTCTGCACTCTCTTCTGTGATAACGGCGTTCACTCCGCCTCCCCTATGATGAGGCATAGGGTTTTTGGTAACGTTGGGCACACTGTCAGAAAAGTTAATAACCTTGGCGTCCACCAAGTCCTGCACTTTGTGCTTAAAAGCTTTGCAATTCTCAATCGTATGGCCTGGTGCCCCAGTATGGAAATCACAAGTAGCATTGGCGTCATACCCCGGTGGCGGTGCCCCTGTTAAGGGAGCCATTGTCCTCTTTTGAACTAACTGAAGCTGAAGCAACGTTTGTAAGAGCTGTGCATACGACATAGGTGGAGTTTCAAAATGACGATTTGTCAGAGGAGCCCGATTCTGATATCTTCTATACCCCTGCTGATTCTGCTGCTGAGGCTGCTGCTGCTGCTGCTGCAGTGGAGCAGCTGGGATATTTATGCTAGCAATCTGAGGCTGAGGGCCCTTGCCCTTTCTCCGAGCATTAGTGACAACACTGGCATCTCCCTCTCGACGCTTGCCAGCGTAAGGTTTCTTACTACCTCCTCCAGCTGAGGATGATTCACCTTGAATTTTTCCAATCTTTATACCGTTCTCAACATGCTCGCCCATAGTGATGAGAGCCGAGAATGTTCCAGACATGCCACTGAACAGCTTTTCATAGTAGATTCCAGGAAGGGTAGCCACGAACATTTGCACTAGCTCACGCTCAACCATCGGTGGTTGAACCCGAGCAGCCAATTCACGCCACCGTTGGGCGTACTCTTTAAAGCTTTCATTGTTCCGCTGTGAGAGATTCTGAAGCTGAACCCGGTTGGGGGCCAAGTCGCTATTGTATTGATAGTGGAGGACGAACGCTTCAGCGAGGTCTTTCCAGGTGCGCACAGTAGCAGGCTCCAATCCCATATACCATTCGAGTGATGGACCCGAAAGACTATCCTGGAAGAAGTGCATCAGCAACTTCTCATCGTCAGAATAAGCGGACATCTTTTTGTAATAAGATCGAAGATGGACGCGGGGGCAAGTAGTACCCTTATACTTCTCAAAGACAGGCACCTTGAACTTATGAGGTACCTTAAAGTCAGCAATCAACCCGAGCTTGGACACATCGACGCCCAATGTGTTCTGATTTTCAATGTCTCTCATCTTGTCTTCCAGCGCCTTGAACCTGAGTCGCGCTTCAGCATTCAACTCTGCTTCCACACCTCTCTGAGAGAATACGTCATCCTGATGGTCCTCTAGCCACGGTTGAGGCACCAACAGATTTCCGACACCAGCATTGCCGTTGACCGGCCCTATGTTAACATTGGCTCCCAGACTACCATTGCCGACGCCTGCCGCGTTGAGCCCGATATTAGTCATCAGATTGCCGTTAGCACTGCCGTTGCCCCCGGCAACAGGAACAACGTTTTGTGGAGCATCCACTGGAGGAGGAGTAGGCACGGCCCCGCCGTGCAGTATGCCATTACTGCCGACCCTGGAGATTAGAGGCTGCACCAAAGTACGAAGCTGGTCCTGACCATTAGCGACCACCTGCATCAGTTCCATGAAACGATCCATCCGTTCACGGAGTTCTTGAACATCTGACTGCACCTGGTCCATTATCCTTGTCTGATTAGCGCGAGTTGAGTAGCGGTGGATGAGTCTTTGATCAATCCTGGAGACCGGAGACAGCTCGGAACCTGAAAAACCTGTCAACAATAAAGGTTAGGAAAAGCAATAAGATATACACCATGCAAATATGCTTCATGCAGATGCATGCGTGTGTCTGTGTGCGTGGGAGGTTTTCCCCCGATCCTAGTGCCTTAGTGACGGTGCTGATAATAATAAGAGGAAGAAGAAATCCGAGCCCAATCATGGAAACATCAATCTCATATATATATGGAAAGGCCTGTCAAGGCAGTACACAGTATCAGCGAGTACAAAACAAATCAACAGCATGACCTCAGCCAACAAGTCTGGTGATGGTCAGCATACATCAAAGATCAAAACAACAGGAATACAACTAGTCAAGTATGGCCGCAGGCGCGATACTCTGCTAATAACTCCTTCGTCTCTGGATGATCTGGCAAAGTGAGCAACCCCTCGACGAGTAGTTCCCTCTACCTGATGGTATGCTGAAGCCCCTGAACTGAACTCTCCCAAGCTCCTTCGCCAAAGCAATCCTCCAGTTTCCGCGTCTTAGACTCAAACATCAGCTTATGCTCCTTCAGGCTAGCAAGAGCTTTGTTGAGTCGAGCTTCAGCGGCGTATCTGCGGGCGGTCTCTTCATCAAACCTCCGCTCACTGTCCTTTACTTCGGCTTCCAGCTTAGAAATCTGCAGCATCAGTTTGTCCTCTCGCTCCTTCCTGGTGGCCATGGAAGTCTTCCAATGCTGGTCGAACTTAGATATCCTCCGATATGCCTCTTCCAGATGCTGCTTCTTCGTAGCTAGTACATCATTAGCAGCCCTGAAGTCTTGGCCCAAGCGTTCCCGATCAGCAATCTGCTTTGCCAAGTCTGCACCCAGTTGGTTCACCGACTCTGTTTGCTTTTTGAGAGCATGCACGGCTTCATTCCGTTCACTTCGAAGCTGAGCTAACTCCTTCTCTAATTCTGCATTCGCCCTCTTCAGTTCATCCCGCTCGGCTAATACCTGGTTGTGCTGATGAATGGACACAGTGGTAGGCTTTTCGACTGGTGGAGAACTCTCTGGCCTGACATGAGGAAATGGCATCCCTATAGCGCTGGCTCTAGCTCTGATCCAATCTGAATAAGGAGGGTAGGCTTGGCTGTTGCTCTTTCCCAATAAAGGCTTACCCCTCTTGCTGATACTGTTCCATGCATGCCGAAGCTTGGACAACAAATCCCCCTCTAGAGTACCCGTGAGGTACAGAGATTCCTGCACCTCTTCCTCCTTCGGTGGAGTCCTCAAAGCATATGCGAACTGACGAACTAGCAATGACGGATTGTAGTTGATGCAACCCTTCTTACCTATCAGAGGTACGTTAGGAAACCCACTACAACTGAAGATCACCTTGGTGCTTAACCTGTCTCTGTCAACGAACCAATCAATATCTTCTGCCGACAAACTCATGAGACGCTCAGGCCACTCAGCTGTGGCTGCAGACAAGACGGAAGAACCCCTCTTGGGCAAATGACTATCAAACCACTTGTACAACAACGGTACGCAGCATGAAACGTTCTTCCCTCTCCGGTTCTCATTCTTGTAATGCACTGAGTGATATACGTCTCCGATCAGAGTAGGGACTGGATTCCCTGAGGCGAAGATATGGAATGCATCAAAGTCCACGAAGTCCGACATGTTAGGGAATAGGATAATGCCATATATGCATAAAGCAAGGATGGCATTGAAAGCGTCCCAACATTTGTCCTTAGCACACTGCTGAGCCTTAGCTATCAGAAACTGCAGGGAGAATCCTGGGACCTTGTTCCAGCTCGTCACCATTAACTCAGAAGCGCTCAAATGGAGTGAGGAAGCCAAACCAGCCAGATCAGGCTCAACATCCATGTGTACAAAAGGCATCTGCCTTTTGATAGGCACACCCAGCATATCAGCATACTCTTCCAATGTCGGCGCGAGAACGAAGTCATGAAAAGTGAAACACCTCAAGGGAGGGTCATAAAACTGCAGAAGAGCATGCAACCCATTCAACTCGGACGTAGAAGGTTTGCAAACCAGACTAAGCAACCTGCCATAAGACTTCCTGAACCTATCCTTCACAGAATCCCCTGCCAGGGCCATCAAACCAGTCAGCTTCGACACGTCAGGGGTCGGGAACTTGTACGCAACAGTCTTCCTGAGCGAGGCCATAATAACAGCAGAAGGCGAGAAATCCGGGATCGGGGAAACGGTACCTGCAACACAGACACACGTTAATGGAATGCAAATGGATATGCAAACTAATGCAAAATGCAAGCATGCAATAATATATCCAGGTAGCTGTTGTGGAGATCCGGTATCAACAGTCGCTGATGAGAAGGAAACCCCGGTGTAAGACTACTAATCTGATCTGCTGAGAATAACCATCTGATAGGACCGAGATCAAAATTCTGCTCTGACAAGAATAAGTGCCTGATAATAAGGACCCCGGGTGCAAGATCGAGGAACATCCGTTGATGAAGTCTTCAGACCCCAAATCAAAAATCTGCCCTATCAAGAACAAACACACAGTTGCTGATAAGATCTTCAGACCCCACTCAAAATCTGCCCTATCAAGAACAAATAACATCTGCTGATGAGATCTTCAGACCTCACTCAAAATCTGCCCTATCAAGAACAAACCACTGATATTCTGATCAAAACCTGCTCTATCAAGAACAGACAAACACCCGACGATAAGATCTTCTGATCAAACCCTGCTCTATCGAGAACAGACGAGTCTGCAACTGAGAAACCCTAGTACCAACGTAACTGATTCACTGTCAAGAAAACCAGGTAGTCTGAAGGTCTAAGTTTCCTGCAATAAACCCAGTCCCACTCACAGGTATGGACCTAAACTGACTCAAGGTACGGCATCCTATGCGTTCATCAGCGTCACAGACTTTCAAAACTGACGATACGATTCCCAGAAGGAGTGGCATCATCAAGTCTTGAAGAGGCCTCACTTAGCTGAATCACAAATGTTCGGTCCCCAGAGTCGACAATCCACCAAACCAGCAACCGTCTCAACCCAAAGGGTTGAAAGTGAAGCCAACCGGATGAACCTCGTCTGAGCGTGGATTTCATGAGACACTAGTGCCTGCAAAGCAAGCACGCGCCCACTAATTTCCACTCTAAGTCTACAGTGCACTCAAGCCTGGGTCTGGCTTCTCACTCATCAGAACTCCCATCCCACAACAGCATAAATAATCATATTATACTGAAAATAAAATGCGGGAAATAAAGTGCGAGAAGTAAAAATGGGATAAATAAACGCAACCCAACAGGTAAACACACAAACAGTAGGATTGACTCGCAGGGAACCGTTGGAATCCCCAGCAGAGTCGCCAGCTGCTGGGGACGGTCCCAGACAGCTAGGAAGGAAATCCAAGGCGAGACTCGCATAGGGAAACACCTGAAGTCTCCAGCAGAGTCGCCAGCTGTCGCTTGCGCGAAAATAAGGTGTCGGCATGACAGAAGAGTCGCCACCTTTCGTTATTTATCCCTCAGAGCGGGAAAGGAATCGATCGGAAAAACCTGACGAATAAGGGTAAGACAAGGTCGTCGCAACCATTGTCTGGGTTCGGGAGTCGGTTACGTAAGGGGAAGGTATTAGCACCCCTCACGTCCGTCGTACTCGACGGGATCCTCGCTTGTTTGTTTACTTGGACGGGTTGGTTATAATCTATCTACCTATCAAGGCTGGCTGAAAAAGAAAAGAAAAATGACTCGGCAAAGCGTCGCACTTTATGCCTACGTATTCTCATCAGAGAACGAGAAATCAGAGTCAACGTAGTTCGGCCTACGAAGGGTTATGGGGGAAGGTTGAAGGTTGCTCGCTAGGATATCGCATCCTATGCCTACGTACTTCCACACTGTATGGAAGATCAGAGCAAACGTAGTTCGGGAAACTACGGGTTATCTCCTGAAAGAAGTGTTTTTTATTGTGTTTGCGATTTCAACCGCACTAGAGACTATGACCTGAGAGTGAATGCGTCGCATGTCACCCAAAGGGTACCATACTAAACATCCAGACTATGGAAAAGAAGCTCTCCCACAATCCTTTCTCAGATAGCTTAAGGCTCGTAACGTACGAAAGAAATCATTCATGATTACTGTATCTTAAACTGTTTTGAGATGAGAAGAGAACAGGCCCAACTAGGAGGGAGACTATCAAGTCCTACTGTTATCATGCCATGGATTCATCCTATGGTTGAAGTTTGAACAGGGAACTCCTAGAAGTTGTCATGCATAGGTTTCAACCTAAAAGTCTATCATCAAATCCTTATCAAAGGAAATGAGAGTCCTAAGGGATCATGTCAATGATACACCAAAACAGACAAAGCATCAGCTTAACAGTAAAATGCATGCAATGCAAGTGAGGGAGGAAATGTGTGTGGGGCTTCAGCCTCCACAAGCTCATCTCAACCTCAAGCCAGTCATGAAATAACAGTAATCATACTGAAAAATAAACAACATGCTATCAAGCAATATACAGTAAACTGCAATTATATAGATAAAATGAAATAAAATGCCATCAGGCAAACAAACCACATGGGCAAGGGAGCTGGGCTCTACCGAATACCCGCAAGCAAAGCCAAGCAATAACAATACAAGCAGAGGGAACAACTCAACCTCTAATGCGATCATGCTCTTAGACTGAACTTATTCTAGATGGACTTAATCTAATGCAACAGACAAATCAAGCAAAACAAACAATAAAGAAAAGAAAACAGAAGAAAGCTTCAGCTCCTCCAGCAGCACCTCAGTCTTCAGACTTCAGTCATCAACTGCTTTCCAGGTATCAACCCTACAACATGAGTATCAACTCATCTTCTCCCTTAAGCTTCAGCTTCTTTGATCAGCTCCACCTTCAGGCTTCACCATCTTCAGGGATATTCAAGTATCAACTTGATCTTCATGCTCTTCAAGCTTCAACAGTCTTCAAGGAATCATCCTCTTCAAAGCCTCAGCTTCTATCTTCAATGGCTCAAATGCTCCAGCAAACAAAATTCAGTCAACAAGATGAGGTGAGGATGTTACAGTGCTCACTGACTTCCAAAGGATGCCATTGAGGACTTAACATCAAAGGGAAAGGCTCTCTTAAAGTTCTACCTCAGAGGGCAAGGTCACTAATCCCTCCAAAGGAGAGAGGTGAATACCCTTAAGGGACTTTATGTCACAGAGAAGGAAGGAGGTGAACAAAACACTCCTTGTTTATTGAATGGAATTACTCTATCTAAAGCTCTGCTTATGCACTTATGATCCTATAAACAAAACAACAAAAGCTAACTAAACTCCTCTGCAAGGTCTTCAAAGCTTCAATGATGATCCACAAGGTCTTCAACTCAATCTTCAAGGCTCACACACTCAAAGGAGAAGAAAGACAAGCACAACAATACAAACTATGCCTTTAAGCAACACACATACTAACCATACATTCAAAAATCAGTTAAAAATACCAAAACACCATATAATATTCTAGAAAAATTCTAGGGGATTCTACACATACTTACCCTTAACCCATATATTCCCCATACACTAATTTGGCCTATAAACCCCAAAACAAAATTGTTCAAATCTACTTATACAACCTAAAACCCTAATTTGAGCACCTAAATGTCAAACAAGCAAACTATATCAAATTTTAATCTACAAATTGAGAATTAAATCCCATATGAACTATGATTCAATATCTAACTATGCCAAAAAGAATGGCTCAAAAATCCTAAGGGAAAGCCCTAAAAGAAATTCTACAAAATTAAGTATCAACTAAAATCAAGTAAAAAGACTATTTACAAGAATAATATGCTAAAAATATTAAAAGAAAAATAAAATGGGATTTTATTTATTTACATTTTTCTAGACAGAATTATGAATATGTGAAAAAAACAAGAAGTGAAAAATATTAATTTTCCAATTTTCTATGAATTTTTGAATATGCAAGAAATATAAAAAATGAGAAAATAAAAAGAATTGAATTAAAAGGGATGGGGGGTATCAAAAGTAAACACGCCCAGTTATGTTGATCATTGGGCCAGGGAAGGGTGGTGCAGATATCAACTTCGTTAGGCCCACATGCGCTCAGAAAATCATCTGAAAAATTAAAGGAAAATAAATGGGAGGACGGTGCAAATAGCATCAAAATTTAGTTCAAAAGCTGATTGGGCCGCTGGTGGGGGTGTCAATAGCATGGACTTTTACTGAGCCCAAGTTTTCCACTTATTTAAACGCGGCGTTTTGGCTCTATTCTTTCCCTCCACTTCTGAAATTCAATTGGAACCGTTGGATCAGATTAATGAGTCAAATAACCAGGGGTGATCCAACGGCTAATGGATCGTCTTCCCCAAACACATGCTAGGGTTTCACCAACACAGAATCCATGCGTGATTCTTCTTCAAGCTCGTGCTCCCTCATTACTCAATGAAATCACAAACTTCCAAAAGCAAAAGTGTGCTACTGATTACCATGAACACGACCATACTCATAACTTTCTCTGAAACGCCTTGTATCGTCCCAACAGAATGCGCAAAACCTAGGGTTCCAACCTAATTCACTGGTATCAATCTTGATTGAACTCAAATCCATTGATGTAATCTTGTTCTACACGTTATCCTAACCAGACTATGCTATATCATGCGTGCTAACACTCACTGAACAACTTGCTTTTGGAAATCAAAGAATATGGGACCTGCCATGGAACCTCATGGATCTTCCTCTAACTCTCAGAAAACCTTCCTCTAACCTAGCATGTTGATCTTACACCTAGGATTCTAACAGAATGCACCTGAATAAAGACCTACAGATCAAGTTACCAACCTGTCAAGCTTCAATGGTGAGTGGTGTTAGAGCTTGATCTAGCACTTGAAATCTTCTCCAAATGCTCCTCCAATGATGAATACTTTTCTGTTTGCAAGAGTTGAGGTGAATGAGGCTTGTAGAAGAAGAAATTGGATCTTGCTTGATCTTGAAGAAACCTTGCAATGGCACTTTCTATCTCAATCTCTCCAATGAACTCAGCAACTTTCACCAACCCTTCATCACACTATGAGGTACTCTTTAAATAGCAATCCATGGAAGCCTCTAGAATCATCTAGAATCCACTAGAAAAGCTTGGATTTTCTCCTTTGGTGACAAGTTGAACATACCATATCTCATGAGTTAGGCCTTGTAAACTTGTGTCAAAATCTCATTACAAGAGATATTGAGATTATATGTGCAAAAATCAGGCCAAACTTGCCTTGTGTAGAACCTTCCAAGGATGCCTTAAGATACAAGTTACAATTTTTCAAAGCAACCTTCATTTTTGAGCCTCAAATCAAAATTCTGTTTAAACCAAAGTTTTTAGAATGTTATTTGCACTCAAAATGGTATATTGGATGACCTATTTTAGATTCATAGATCTCCCAAACCAAATTTCAACTTGACTTGAATTAACTTATATGCCCTTTTTTAGTTCAAATTTACCAAACTTTGTCATTCCATGCTATGAGCTTTTCCAACAACTCATGACCTCTTTTCTAGGCTTAAAATGCCATTTTGAACAACTTTCATGTTTTGAGTTTTTCCATTTGAGGCTTAGAAATAGGAGATATGGCCTTTGCTTAAAATGACCTATAATCACCAAATGACCAAAATACCCCTGTCTTGTTCAAACCATAAGTTGAGTTCTACAAATCCTATCAAGGACTTCTAGTACTATATAGAAAGCTAAGAAGAAGCTCTTCAACATTAATGTTGACCAAGGGATCATAGGGATCATCCTACTAGGGCAAAAGTTGTCTGCAAGTTGGGTGACTTTCAAGGACCCAGATTCACACACCTCTGCTGACCTGTAATTTGTCAAAACCATAACTTGAGCTCTGCAACTCCTATCAAGGACTTCTACCACTCAAATTAAAGCTATGGACAAGCTCTACAACATTCATGTTGTGGGGGATATGAGATATCAATCACATCTTGAGCTAAAACTGCCTGGAAGATAGGGATCAAATTAGGGTTTTTTCACTGACAATCCTCAGAAACCCTAACTCAAAACTTCTCAAACTCCTCATTCATGATGAGTTGGTCTAGGAATCATCTTTATAACATCTCCATACATCATTCCATGATCTCATGACCCTTGGATTAGGTCTCAGCCTTCTCCAAATCTTCAGCTGACCTAGGCTTGACCCAGTCAAACCCTAATTCTACCATTCATGGTTGAATCTCCTGAATTCTTGCATAATGACTTCTATGGGCTTCATGATGGCTATCAAGACATCTCATAGGCTTTCTCAAATCTCCAAGTTCATTCTCAAAGTCTCTGAATCATCTGAGGAGCACCCACAACTCTCAAGCTATGAAGCACACAACCTTGGTTCCAACCAATTCCTCTGAGGATCTCTTGAGCTTTCTGATGAAGGTATCGACTTTCAAACACTTAATGAGTAAATAATTGTTGGTCAAATTTTGGGGTGCAACACAGTGAGAATCAGATGTCAAGCTATTGATTAACTTGAATCGCGTATCTTTAAATATTCACCCCCGAACTTTGATTTATCCAAAGAAAAAGGTAAAGATCGAAGAAAATTCTAAGTGCGTTACGTTACAACGAAGATAAGAGATTGGGGTTTGGGGGTTTGTTATACTAAGGGAAGGTATTAGCACCATAAGTATCTGTAGTACTCTACAGGAGCCTCTTATTTGGTAGTTGTGTTTGAGTTTAATGTCTGTCTACTAATGGTTGTATGCTAAGGTAAAGACCTATGGGTTTAAAGTAAGTATGCTCGCCAAGAGGTCGCATCACGTGCCTACGTATCCTAACAAGGATGAAATCAGATCAACCTCAGTTCTCCTAACTAGGGAGAGAACTCTTGACTATGGTCAAGGCTCAAGGGGAATAAGCATCCATAACAATGATACTTATATAGAGTTAACAAACTTTCTAAGTCTATGTTGAAAAGACTAATCGGGGATAGAACATTTGACCATGGTTAAAGTTCCAATGGGAATATGCATCCATAACAATGATACTTATATAGAGTTGGAGCTGAAATGATAGTTGCATGGAAACTCGCTGGTGAATGATTAATCTCAAATCTCCGTCAGGATGATCATCTGATTTTGCTGTAGAACTTCGCTATCAAGCCAAAAAGGGATCACTGGCTACACGGTAACTGGTGAAGGATAGATGATCTTGCCGTCAGGCATTCTGCGTCAGCAGAAGAACTCCTCTGGACTCATCGGGTCATTAGGAATGCTTGATAATCTCCATCGGGTTGAATCATCAAGTCAATAAGGGATCACTGGTTACACGGTAACTGGTGAAGGATAGTCGATTATGCCGTCAGGCATTCTGCGTCAGCAGAAGAATTCCTCTGGACTCATCGGGTCATTAGGAACGCTTGACAACCTCCGTCGGGCTAAGTCATCAAGTCAAAAAAGGATCACCGGTTACACGGTAACTGGTGAAGGATATTCGATTATGCCGTCAGGCATTCTGCGTCAGCAAAAGAAATCCTTAACGTCACCTCTGGACTCGTCAGGTCACTGGATGTTTGACAATCCCTGTTGATTATGTCGTCGGGCAATAAGGAAATTCTCGGGCGTCAGCCGGACTTCGTCATCAAGTCGAAAAGGAAATTTCTGACGTTCGTGTCTGAAACTTGCTAGGGATGATACTTCCTGACATCAAGTCGAAGGGCATTCTCGGGCGTCAGCTGGACTTTACTGTTTGAATCTTGCTGGGGATGGCGCATCTCTGCTGGGGATTCTGGAGCATTCTCTCAAGTAACTCCGCTAAGCACCGACGTCTCATCGAAAAGGATTCGTTTGACCTGACCGTCAATCCTGTTAGGGATAAAGTCTTCTGACATCACCACTAGGCACTCGCACAGAGCAGTCTCGACCACGCTACTCTAAGGAAAAAAGAGATCTGTCTATCACACAAATCTGCTTTGGGGACTCGGGAGTCATCCTGATTGAACATCTCTTCTGAGGAACGCCTGCACTCAAGAATGGTATCTACCTAGATCATGTTTTATATGCATATGTTTGATCATGGTGTAATGCTCCATACGATGGAAATGCTACGCATTCATGGTAGATGCTATGCAATCATGCAAAATGCTACGGAACCAAATCAGCAAAATAAATGCTGAAGAGAACCCATCCTGTCAAGGAAGAAGAAACCACTCGGCTGTGGAGATACGACATGTCAATATCAATTGGACTCAGCTTGGGGAAAACGGGCCTTGAACGGCTTCTCCGCTGGGAAACAAAGTTCTACGAGAACCTGAAGTTCAAACTCAACTGGGGATTCAGATCAGAGTCTGCTGAGGGGAAGACACCACGAACAACCTTCACAGATATAAATCTCCTGAGATACGGACTTCGCCGGAGAACATAGCTTCAGCTACACAACCTCTCTCACCTGCTGGAGAGGTTACAACTCTGTGGGGAATCTGGTATTAACCACTGAACTTCACTGCTCTGACGAAGAGACTAGCCCTGATCGGCCTTCTAGAATCCTGAACCTTCAGGCGGCGACTTCACTGGGAAGTTCTCCACGGGGAGAACGTTGCTTCTACTCGGAAAAGAAGCTTGGTGACACAGTCCTGTGCTCTGACATTGAGGAGAAGTCAAGACCTGGCGACCTATTGGGAAGGAATCTCCACTTCCTTGCCCTGCTCGACTTGTTGGAGAATAGGTTTCATACCTGCGCTCTGAGGGAGATTGAATGTGTACCAGTCGATAGAAACACGATCATCTGACCTGCTTGGGGTTTCACTAGGGAGACCCGCTGGAGAAGAAATTTGTTGTGCACGGCTCAGCTAGGAATATGATGTTCCTGTCAAGGACACATCTCTGACAAACTGCTTCGAAGGTTGCAACCCTGCAAACAAAATGAACAAACAGACAAGATACCCTTCACAAAGGGACCTATCAAGGCTATCATCTGTGACTTTGTTCGAGCAATTCAATGCTTTAACCATTATCGGCCTAGGCCTGCAAGTTTATGTATGCGCATTTTAACAAAAATATCGAGCATTTTTTCCGCAAACAAAATAGATAAATGCATCAAGCAAACGAAATGCTGAATAGTATATGTTCATTGATAAATAAGCCTGTAAATAGGAAAAAAATTTTACAACAGATGCAAGCTCCTGAAATGAGGTAGCTGCAAAAATATAAAAAAACATCAATATATACAAATGTCGGCGATGTGGTGCAGACGAACACCATGAGCTGATCCCTCCATGACCCACTCGACTTCGATACTTCTTCGACGTTTCTTCTTCAAAAGAGATTGACTTGGATAAACGGCCCTCAGGTCTTCCCAAACCACTAGGTAATGAAAGTCCGCACATGGAACGCAGTCATTTGCTTTTCCAATCCCTGCCTGGACCGCCCTTTCGGGTTTTCGATCCACCGGGATACCCTTTTTTGCCAAAGTCGCCTTTCTAGATTTTTGACTTTGCGGGTGTACATTTTTCATTTATGTCCCTAACTTTTGCCCGAACCTTTTATTTTTCTGGTTCGCCAGGATGCCCCATTTTTGCCTGGATATTATTTTTCTTTCCAGCGGGTCATTTTAAGCAAAGTATTTTTTAACTGCGTCCGCGTTCACAGGGGACGTGAAATCTCCGTCGTCCATCATGGACAAAAGTAAGGCTCCTCCCGAGAAGACCTTGCTGATGAGATATTATTGCGGTGGAAATAGGATCACAAACTATTAATGAGTTTGAATCGCAATTCAATTCACAACCGCTCTTTTATTTATCCGAAGGAAAAGGTCAAAAGAGGGAAAACCTATTTTGCATCGTGAACACAATGCGGGGAAAGATCTAGGGTTCGGGGGTTGGTTAAATTTAGGGAAGGTATTAGCACCCTGAACTTCTGTAGTACTCTACAGGAACCTTTTGTTCAAATGCTTACTATTTGCTTTATTCATTTGCTTAAGGTATATGTACGAAGGGATTAAAAGTGAGAAAAGAGACCTAAGGGGTTAATTCTAAGTTTACTCGGCAAGACATCGCATCTTGTGCCTACGTATCCTTACGGGAATGGAATCAGAGTAATCGTAGTTCCCCTCAAAAGGGAGGTCAGAGACTTCTTGACTGTGGTCAAGGTCTCAAGGGGAATAAACATGTCTTAAGGGCACGCTTACGCGGAGTGTAGAAACTCCAAATCTCTACGTTGAATTGTTAAGTTGTAATTAGGGTTAAATTAGGTTAGGGATTCCGCGGCGGGAAACCCTAAAATGAGCGCGGCGGCTCTTTGACCTAATGCTAGGGGTAAAATTGCAATTTTGCCTACGGCGAGGCATTTGTGACAATTAGGGTTTGTAAGGGTGTAATTTTGAGGATTTGAAGTTGAATGTGTGAAGTTTTACGGACTATTGGCGCGGCGACCAAAAGCTAGACCTAACCTTCGGATGTGTGTAGTGTGACTGGAATATTGATAAATGTGTGAGAAATTAATCATACGAGCAGGGAAATGATGACGGAAATTAAAATCATACACGCAAAAAATAAAAGGCAGAAATTAAAACGCGATTATTAGGGTTCGCGAGGTTACAAGAGAGGAGCAATTACAAAATGATATAAAAATGAAATAAATAACGGTAAATGCAATAAACTGCAAAAACGAGCAAACACTGTTAATGGATGGAATTGTCAGATGGTGACGAAATAAAACTATGCATCTTTTTTGTGATTTTATTTTGTGATATAATCTTCAACTTAAAATGAAATTATTAATATTAATTCAACTCAAACCCTAAAATTATTTTAACTTAGTTATTATATTTTTTAAAAACAAACAAAAAAGGATTAATGTATTTATTTAAAAAATGTTTTTTATTTACTATTATCAAAAAAGGTTTTTTTTAATCTTATAAAAAAGTTTTTTTAATTTATTATTATAAAAAAGGTTTTTTTTTATCATAAAATAAAATGGTTTTTTAAAAAACAACTAAAACGAAAAACATTAAAAAGCAGATTTTTTAAAAAACAAAAAAACAAAAAAACAAAAAAAAAAAGAGGGTTGGGCCGGTCATCACCCCGGACCCAACCCGGTGGGTTAGTAATAAGACAACACAAAATGCAGTCTTAGGGTTTCATAACCCTAACGCCCCCCTTCGCGACGCCGTCTCTCTCTCGTATCTTCTTCATCTTTCTCTCTCGCGGCCATGTTTCTCCTTCGATCTTCTTCATTCCTGAAACAAAACATGAAAAATGCATGAATCAATAATCTCCCTACCCAGATTCCGACGATGATTTTTGACGGTGATCTTGACAGCGATGAAGGCGATGATGGTGTTATAATCTGAGCCTCGAAGGGGGTTTGCCCGTTGTTGTTCGAAACGGCGCCAGTGAACCTTCTTTTCTCGGGTTGCTTTTGATCTCTCTCTCTCGCGATCGTTAGGGTTTGCTCGCGATTTCTGATCGCCGTCTCTTTTTCTAGGGTTTGTACGAGGTGATACCTTTCCCCTTTTATAGTCTCTGACTTGACTCTCTTTTGGGCCTTGAGTACCATATCTGATTTGTGATTCGCTTTTACTTTGATTTTATCTGATTTGATTGAATCTTATTTCCCGTTTTAAGATTTGATTGGGATTTCTTTTGATATGATTCTGGGCTCGTGATTTGTGAACTTGGTGCTTTGGCTCGTTTTGATTCACTTGATACGATTTAATCTTCCCTGATTTGGAATTGATATCAATATCAAAATTGTTTTCTGTTATTTTTCTGATACAGTTTGCCTTGCACCTTCAGGTTGGATACGGTTATGATCTGTCATGGATTCTTTTCCTCTTCTTCTTTCAGAGAGAAGCTGGTAGTTCAGATACGGTCGGATTGGTGTCGCCGAGGATGGTATACGGCGATGATGATGACATTCTGAGCCTATGACACTGCTGTTGCCTTTGATAATTTCTGCGGGGTTCTTGGCTTGTGTGAACAGGGTTTTTGAACAGATATGGTTTTGTGAATTTGTTTCACTTCTGAATTGATATGTTTATGTTTGTTCTGAACTTGTTTCGTTCAGTTGGAATTCACTTATGTTTTTCTCTTCTTTTTTCCAGGATAGGTACTACGCTTTGGTTGAGTTAAACGCCGCCGAGGATGGTATGTGGCGATGATGACAGCTTGTCTGAGCCTGATGAGGGAACCTCTTCGATGAGGCCGCGGTTGCCTTCGAGATTGGTTGGTTTCGATGCTTGGTTGGGTTCAGAACACGAGTTCTGGGCTGCTATTGATTATTGGCTTTCAGAATGATTGTGAGGCCATGATGTGCGATAACTGATGCAGTTTTCCTTCGTAACCTTGAACTGATTTTCGTGACTTGTTCGTTGGGCAATGATGCTCTGACTGAGCCCGGCTTTGCATTTGGTTTTCCAATATCATCACATTTGGTTGAGGCGCGAGCATGATCATAACCTACCTCGCTTCTCTGGTATGACTTGTGCTATGATTTGTGCTGTGACTCGGTGTAGTTATTCACATTTTTGTGACTTGCCATTTGAACTGGTTCAAATTTGCCTTTAACTGATGCTGCTGAACCTTCGGTACACTGTTTGATGTAGTTTGGTTTCATTTCATTTTTCTTGTTCTGTTTGAACTTGGTTCTCGTGAACTTACCTATGTGTTGCAGAACTGATGCTGCTTTTGGTTGTGCATTTTCAATTTGAATTTCCATTTACTCATGGCAGCTTATGAACTGTCTTGTTTTGAGTTCTGAATTCTGAACCTGGTACTGATGCTGTTGTGGAATTTCAGGTGTGAAAGAAAATGACTCAGACCTGCCGGCATCCGGGCTGAGTCCAACTTTGCCTTGTTATCAGTTTGGAAATCCAAGTCCCGCTTCTTTTATCACTTCTATCTCTCGGATGTCCCTCATGATAAGAACAGGTGTTACCTGATCTGACGCCAACGGCGCGGGTCGGTAACGGGGGTAGGACGCAGCTTCGGTTGTGCCACTCCCGGCACTCGATGATGACGATGTTCTGAGAGTGTCAAACAATTTCTAACATCTTTTTTCTCTATTCTGTTTGTTTTGTATTTGTTTTTCTTGTGCAGGTGTGAAGAGGAACATTTCTGAAGCAATTCAATGGGGAGGATGGCGCGAAGACCCTTATGTTTTAGGACCTTTAGAACTTAGGATAGAAATAGTAGTGTAAATGCTTGTAAATCATGATTCTGTAATCATATTCTCATTCTTTCCCAATTGTAACTTATAAATATTTATGAATTGAAATTCAAAAATATTCATATCCGCTTCCTGATTGTAATTTATGAACGTCTTGAATAAGCTTCGAAAATATCTAAATCCACTTCTTAATTATAAATTAGAAATACTTGTGAATAACATTCCAAAATCATCTACTGTTTCCTCTCAGTGGTAACATATAAATATTCATGAATAATTCTCAAAATACTTCAATTCACTTCTTTTTGATATTTGAACAACGTTATGAGTGAGACCCAATACTTTCTCCACTTAATCATTCGTTCCTTTTGCTGATCTTGATCTTACCGCAGCCTGATTCGACCATGAACAAAATCGCACTAAAACCCCCTTATTGTATACCCCCAGAAGCGGCGTCCTATCAATGGAACGGGAAACTGCTCAAACTGTCTTAAATAAACACAAAC
Source organism: Lathyrus sativus (assembly GCA_963859935.3). Taxonomy (NCBI): domain Eukaryota; kingdom Viridiplantae; phylum Streptophyta; class Magnoliopsida; order Fabales; family Fabaceae; genus Lathyrus; species Lathyrus sativus. Next base: position 573,459,670 of record OZ012740.1, read on the forward strand.
AACGATTGGCCCAACACTCGAATGTGCTTCTGACAAATTGCTTCAGTATTAGTTGACTTGAGATCAATGCCTTGACAATCAGTCCATACAATAAACAAGTGTCCTGGATATGATAATTCGAACGCCTTATCACTAGAGACCATCTTTTTCAGAACATTCAGCGCAAAATGACCAAAATACCCCTGGGGTAGTTCCTGCAAAACAAAAAGCACTTTATGACTGGTTAGGGGTTAGCAGATGCACAGATGAGATGCTATGGGAAATGACTGACTAAATATAAGGGTAAAATTTGGGGTATTACAGTTGCCCCTATTTAAATAGCTACACCGAACGATTTGAGTGACAGAGACTCGAGGAATCGTGGTGGAGAGATTTAAATATAGATAACCGAAAATTTTGCCCTTATACGCGGCGATATGCAATGCTATGGACCAGACTAATGCAGACGATGCCATGAATATGATATGATGTGTATGCTGGAATGATGAATGCGAAAATGATGACGAACACGACGACACAGGGACAGATGCTACAAGAGGAACACACCGGGGGAAACGACGCGCTGGGACACAGTACAACACTGGGGAATTCTAAAAATGATGGTCAACTGGTGCGAACACGACCAATTGTCTTTTTTAGAAAAGGAACGAGTTTCTCAAATGGAGATGGTACCTATGAGACGGCCTCCACTGGGGAAAATAAAACTGGATCACGTACGATTGCAAGATCGCTTACAGAATGCTGGAGCATTGAGCAAAGAATAACATCCAAGCTTCTGTAACCTATCCCTCGTGACAGGATGAAACGGACTTTCCGGGAATCCGTATCAAATATACAGGGTAAAGACCGGCTGTATGCCAAAATAAATGGACTTTAATGGGAAATGCCCTGATAAGCTTCTCGAGGGAGAACTGTCACTTATCGTTGGAAGGGACTTACATGCCAAAACGAATAAGCACTCAAATAAAGAGGTTGCTGCTTATCTGATAAATAAATCTTCTCGTATTTATGGTCGGCGCCTGGAATACGATTCTGATTCTTCTCTTACTGAAGGATAAATGAACTTCTTCATATTTCAAGATCGTGCTCTCCTGAATATGAAAAGGGTGAACTGAACTTCCTCATACCTCAAGATCGTGCTCTCTTGGATATGAAAAGAGTGAACTGAACTTCCTCATACCTCAAGATCGTGCTCTCTTGGATATGATTCCGCTCCTTCTTTTACTAAAGGGTAAATGAACTTCTTCATAATTCAAGATCGTGCTCTCCTGAATATGATTCTGCTCCTTCTTTTACTAAAGGGTAAATGAACTTCTTCATAATTCAAGATCGTGCTCTCCTGAATATGATTCCGCTCAAACCTCCCCGTATTTCAAGATCGTGCTCTCCTAAATACGATTTGGTTTCTTCTTTTACTAAAGGGTAAATGAACTTCCTCATACTTCAAGATCGTGCTCTCCTGAATATGATTCCGCTCAAACCTCCCCGTACTTCAAGATCGTGCTCTCCTGAATACGATTTGGTTCAAACCTCCCCATACTTCCAGACGACAGGGAAAATGGAAGCCCAACTGCTCAATGGAGATGGCCATTTGCTGCGAGTCATAACGAAGATAGGATTGGCTTCTCAGGCGAGAGACGTCGCTTATTTTGCAAGAGTAGCAATAATAAGTCTCTCATGTAAGAACTGCTTGTAGAGGTGATAACAGATGATGATAAGCTTCTCTGGCGAGAACAGGTGTGTATCTGGTTGTGTAAGGTTGTTGTATCGATAGGCTTCTCAGGCGAGAACAGTCGCATACCGATGCTGTAAGATGTACTGATAGATTTTCCAGGCGTGAACTGGCGTGTATCTGTAAAGGATTGTAGTTGATTTTCTTGAAAGATAGTGCAAAATAAATGCACATCCGGGTACAGTGATAAACTTCTCGGGCTAGAACAGTCGCGCATCTGTCATGGTATGGTGAAAACCTTTAGATGGTGCAAAATAAATGCACGTCCGGTTGGCTCGACGACCGACAAAACTGAGATTCAATCTAGGATCGAGCTAGAAAGAAGATTGGTAATCAAGACTCCATCGAGGGAATGATCTCGAAGGGTAAATATCTTATCCTGGTGAGGAAAGATAGCTGAAGTAACTGTCATCCACGAGGATCGAGCTCGGTGGGGAAACTGGAAACAAGTAAGTATTTTATGCTTAGGGCTGACAATCTATTTGGAGAGAATGGACAAACCCCAGTTACTCGGCGGTAACGACCAATGATGGAGACACGATGAACCTGTGCATGTTAACGCGTATGTTAATGAATATGTTAATATGAATGTATGTTAATGTCTATGTAGTTAAATATGCAAGATGTGATGAAATGAGTATGCCATGAGTATGTAATGAGTATGTAATGAGTATGTAATGAATATGTAATGAGTATGTAATGAAACAGGCATGTGATGCTTAGGCCTTTGCATAGGCTGACGAAACAGACTAGGGACGAGAGATGAAATAAACATCTCGACGGAGATACCCTGCGTCCTCTGCAACCAATACGTCAATCATGGGAAGGAATGGTAGGACCAAATCTGGTTTCACAATTCTGAATTCTCTGGGGAGAAAGTAAATTGCTTGGGTGCACAGTATCACGTCTTCTCATGGGGAGAGGAAAACCTGAGGGACACTTTCGAGTTACCCAAGAAAAGGTTGTCGGCTTATAGTCTCGTTGGGGACTGTGTCAGAGTGATGATTTAAAAGTGTTTCTACAGCAATGAGATTTTCGAGGAGCGAAGAGATCCTTCCGAAATTTCCACTAGTCAAAGTAATTTCTTATATTTCAATTGCGTTTTTGAAGAACAGTTTTAAAAATTTTCAATGCACCTTTCATTTTCAAAGTTTTTAAGAATAACTGCATTTTGCATAACAATAGAAAACAAGAGTAATGCACCAAGGAATGTAAGTAACAAAATGGTATCTTTTATTAAAGGATGGCAGCTTGCTGAAGGCATAGCTCCACAGATGATTATGTTTTGAAATTGGCAACATGGGAAAAGGTTACATTGAATCCACTGGCACATACTGACACTAATAACTAAGATTAAATCCAGAATCTTGCTTTGGACGAGGATGAAAGAACAGAGAAATGGCTCTCATGTGGAAAGTGTGTTTGTAATGATCAGTGTTTTCTGATGCAATGAAATGCCTTTGTCCCTAACTTTTGCCTGGACCGCCCTTTCGGGTTTTCAATCCACCGGGACGCTCCTTTTTGCCTAAGCCGCCCTTTCAGGTTTTCAACTTAGCGAGCTTTTTATTATTATTTCTTTTTTTTCAACCCTTACTTTTGCCTAAGTCGCCTTTTGCAGTTTTTCGACTCAGCGGGTTTTTAGGCATAATATTTTCGGACTGCATCAGAATTCACGGGATGTGCCAGCTCTTCACCATCCATTGTTGTAAGTATCAGAGACCCTCCAGAGAAAACAGTCTTTACAACAAATGGGCCTTCATAATTGGGCATCCACTTTCCACGCATATCTTTATGCACTGGCAAGATCTTTTTGAGTACGAGCTCTCCTTGACGGAACTCACGGATACGAATCTTCTTATCAAACGCTCTTTTCATCCGTTTCTGATATAATTGCCCATGGCACATAGCTGTCATGCGCTTCTCGTCAATGAGATTCAACTGATCCAGTCTGTCTTGAACCCACTCAGCTTCCTCAAGTTCAGCTTCCATCAACACTCTTAAAGAAGGTATCTCTACTTCGATGGGGAGCACGGCGTCCATTCCATACACCAATGAGAAAGGTGTTGCCCCTGTCGAAGTTCTCACTGAGGTCCTGTATCCATGCAAAGCAAACGGTAACATCTCATGCCAATCTTTGTAAGTCACGACCATCTTTTGCAGGATTTTCTTGATATTCTTATTCGCAGCTTCAACGGCCCCACTCATCTTAGGACGGTACGGAGAAGAATTGTGATGAGTGATCTTGAAACTGTCACACAACTCTTTCATAGTCTTGTTATTCAGATTGGTGCCATTGTCAGTTATTATCCGGCTTGGAATTCCATAACGGCAGATAATCTCTTTCCTGATGAAACAGGCAACCACTTGCTTGGTCACGTTGGTATAGGAGGCAGCCTCTACCCACTTGGTGAAATAATCAATAGCAACAAGGATAAAGCGATGACCATTAGAAGCCTTCGGCTCGATTGCTCCAATCATGTCAATGCCCCACATTGAGAACGGCCATGGTGAAGACAAAACATTCAACGGCGAGGGAGGTACATGCATCTTATCAGCGTAAATTTGGCACTTATGGCATTTCCTAGCGTATTGGATGCAGTCAGCTTCCATGGTTAACCAATAATATCCAGCCCTTAACATCTTCTTGGACATAGCATAACCATTGGCATGAGTTCCGAAGGTCCCCTCATGAATTTCCTGCAGTAACATGTCCGCTTCCCGTTTATCAACACATCTGAGCAGAACCATGTCGTGATTTCTCTTGTATAACACACCATTACTGATAAAGAATTTCGAAGCCAGTCTTCTCAATGTTTTCTTGTCCAGACCAGTAGCACCATCGGGATACTCTTGCTTGACGAGATAGTTCTTGATGTCATGAAACCAAGGCCTTTCATCCACCTCATCCTCTTCGACTACTTGGCAATAAGCGGGCTCAACTTTGCGTTCAATATGGATAAGAGGTGCTTCATTGGCAAATTTAACTTTCCACATGGATGCTAACATGGCTAAAGCATCAGCAACGTGGTTCTCAGATCTAGGAACATGCTCAAACTCTATCTCGTCGAAATACTTAATCAGCTCGACAATGTAGTCCTTGTAAGGGATTAACTTCTCGTTCTTCGTTTCCCATTTGCCTTGTACTTGGTAAATAACCAAGGCTGAGTCACCACTTACTTTAAGAAGTTTGATCCGGAGGTGAATTGCTGCCTCGAGGCCAAGAATACACGCTTCATACTCTGCGACGTTATTAGTACACTCAAAATCTAACCTGGCTGTAAACGGAGTGAATCCACCCTTTGGGTTCATCAAAACGGCGCCTATACCATGCCCATTGAAATTCGAGGAAACATCGAACATCATCTTCCACCAAAGACCTGGTTCTGGACCTTCGCTCGGATCTGGCTCTTCACAATCTCTCTTGATCAACAAAATGTCCTCATCAGGAAAATCAAACTTAAGAGGTTCATAATCTTCAACTGGCTGGTCTGCAAGATAATCCGATAAAATACTACCCTTAATTGCCTTTTGGGGTACATACTGGATGTCATATTCAGATAACAACATGTGCCAACGGGCTAGCCTCCCGGTTTGAGCAGGTTTTTCAAAAATATACTTGATCGGATCCATTTTAGAAATCAACAATGTGGTATGACAGACCATGTATTGCCGGAGGCGCCTAGCGGCCCACGCCAATGCACAACAAGTCTTCTCCAATGGTGAGTATCTGTTTTCACAATCGGTAAACTTCTTGCTCAGGTAATAAATCGCATGTTCCTTTTTCCCAGTCTCATCATGTTGTCCAAGCACACAACCCATAGACTTCTCAAGAACAGTAAGGTACATAAACAACGGTCTTCCAGGTACGGGAGGAATCAGAATAGGAGGGTCTTGCAAATAACTCTTAATTTTCTCAAACGCTTTCTGACAATCAGGGTTCCACTCAACCGTCTGCCCCTTACAAAGTAACTTGAATATCGGCTCACAAGTAGCGGTCATGTTGGAGATAAACCTGGAAATATAATTCAAGCGTCCCAGAAAACCTCTAACTTGCGTCTCGGTTTGCGGAGCTGGCATATCTTGAATGGCTCGGACTTTGTCAGGATCCACCTCAATCCCTCGCTGGCTAACAATGAAACCAAGCAATTTTCCAGATCTGACACCGAAGGTACATTTAGCAGGATTCAATTTTAACTGATATTTCCTGAGTCGTTCAAACAACTTCACCAAATGGTCTAGATGCTCCTCTTCACTCTGAGATTTGGCTATCATATCGTCCACATACACCTCGATCTCCTTGTGCATCATATCGTGAAAAAGAGTGGTCATAGCGCGTTGGTAAGTTGCCCCTGCGTTCTTCAAACCGAAGGGCATGACTTTGTAGCAGAAGGTCCCCCAAGGAGTAATGAAAGTAGTTTTCTCGCGATCATCGGGATCCATTTTGATCTGATTATAGCCAGAGAAACCATCCATAAATGAGAACAACGCAAAACTGGCTGTATTGTCTACAAGTGTATCAATATGTGGCAGGGGGAAATCATCTTTCGGACTCGCTTTGTTCAGATCCCTGTAATCCACACACATCCTAACTTTACCATCCTTCTTGGGCACTGGCACAATGTTGGCAACCCAATCTGGATATTTTGCGACTGCCAAGAAACCTGCATCCAACTGCTTTTTAACCTCATCTCGAATCTTCAAAGCCATGTCAGGTCTCGTTCTTCAAAGCTTTTGTTTGATAGGTGGACAATCCGGCTTAAGAGGCAGCTTGTGAACAACAATATCCGTGTCTAGACCAGGCATATCTTGATACGACCACGCAAACACATCAATATATTCTTTTAACAGCTCAACCAGCTTCGGCTTAACCTCTGTCCCAAGCATCGCACCAATCTTGACCTCTTTCTTATTCTCATCTGTACTAAGATTAATTAAGTCCACCTGCTCTTTATACGGTTGAAGCTCTGTGTACTCGTACTCAATCAATCTTGTCAGTTCAGCGGGTACTTCAAAGTCTTCTTCACCCTCGTCTTCAGCTTGATTGATGGGTGCATCCCAGTTAGGAGTGTCAGTAAAGGCATTGGATCCAACAAGGTTTACGATGCCTCTGCATGATGGAAGGCTTACTTAATTAAAATGCTCAAAGATATGTAAGATAAGAAATGAAATGCTATTTTTTGTTTTATTTTCGAAAAAGGTTGCCAATTTCATTTTTTAAAGGTGAAAACGAAAAACGCAAATGAACCAAAATGGATTTGAACAAAATGCCTCTATTAATATCCTTTTTAAAAATGAAAGGTGGCCCAACAAAAACGACCCTATAGCCTTGGGCAGAGCTACGGATTTTTATTTGAAAACGTAAATAAAAATGCTAAAAATTACTTTGACAATGGAAAAATAACAGGGATCTCTACGGCCTCCCAGTTGTTCAAAGCTGCATCACCCTTAAACACCAGGTTGCTCAAGTCTTCATTTTCCTCGCAGTCACTGACGGCATTGACTTGGAAACCTCCGCTGACAAATACCTCTTGGATAACCTTCAGACGCCCTTCGACAGTTGTGGCAGCTCCATTCTGAGTTGGTTTGTAACCCAACCCAAAGCGATCAGTCTTGGTCTTGACATCAATTACCTCTCCCCAACCTTCTGGGATACCCTTGTCAATTGTTGACTTGGTACTCTTCAGAGATGCAAAAGATGGATTACCCTGGCCCACTGTCTCTTCGACTTCTAACAGAACAGCATTGGCGATTTCGAGTGCTTGAAAGGAGATTTCCAAAGCATTCTCATCGGCCTCAATGTAACGGTAAGAAGACAGGTTACTGACCATCAGATCCTCCTCACCGTGTATAATAACCAGCTTCCCATCGATCACGAACTTCATCTTTTGATGTAACGTTGAGGTTACTGCCCCAGCGGCATGAATCCACAGCCTTCCAAGTAAACAGCTGTAATTGGGATTAATGTCCATGACTTGAAACGTGATATTAAAAACTTGCGGACCAATAAGGATAGGAAGCTCAACCTCCCCCATTACCGACCGACGAGAACCATCGAAAGCCTTGACTATCAAAGGAGTAGGTTTCAACACAGTCTCTTTGAAAACCAACTTATCAAGAACCCTCTTAGGTAGAACATTCAAAGAAGAACCGGTGTCCACTAGCACTCTTGCTAAATTGTCCTCCTGACATTTCACTGATATATGTAAAGCACGATTATGATTCGGGCCCTCCTTTGGTAACTCTTCATTGCTGAAACTGAGGGTGTTACATGCGGTCAAATTGGCAATCACACTATCAAACCGACTGGTGCGGATATCCTGATCTACATGTGCTTGAGTCAAAACTTTCTGCAAGGCCATCCTATGAGCGGGTGAACTCATCAACAGAGATAGAATCGAAATCTTGGAAGGAGTCTGATGAAGTTGATCGACAACTTTATAGTCACTTTTCTTGATGATCCTCAAAAACTCAGCATCTTCATCATTCCTGACGGCTCCCTTACCTTTGTCTTTGGCAGGCACTAGGATATTAGTGGTGTCCTTGGGTGGAACCTCATTGATACGGGGAGTATACACACGGCCACTGCGAGTCATCCTGCTTGCCTCTGCGATATTAGTCACAGTGTCCTTAACCTCTTCATTTGGAATAACCTTCCCAGACTCCTTGTCAATCATCGTCACGTCGTATTTCCAAGGCACAGCTTTAGGATCACTGAAAGGAAATGGACTTGGTCTTCGAATAACTATAGGCTTAGGCTGATTCACCTCAGGGACAGACGACTTTGGTATATTGAACACGGGATTGGCAGAACCTGCCCCTGATAGATTAAACACTGGTACCTTACCCTTTGACTCAGGCTGATGGAAGACAGGCTCAACCACAGCGACCTCATCCTTCTTGGCTTGGCTTGTCACTTGTAAAACACTCTCATTAATCAACCTCTGAACATCATTCTGAACCAACACACAACCCTTAATACTGGCTTCACAACTTACGCATGCAACGTGGGAAGTATCTACCAGACCAGCTTCAAACAGTTTCGAATGGAGTATTTTAAGAGGAGTCTTAATCTGAACAACATCAAGGACATAACCTTCCTCAGAATCGGCACTGATGGCGTTAACACTTTCATGGTTAGGAAAAGGGTTCTTCTTAACATTCGGTTGAGGATCCTCAAATGACAAAATCTTCTTTTCCAATAAATCCCTGACAAGATTTTTGAGAGCATAACAGTTCTCCAGATCGTGACCAGGCGCACCCTCATGAAATAAACAATGAGCGGCGGCGTTGTAATTGGCGGGTAGAGGATTAGGAGGCGGACCCAAAGCCCGAGTAGTGATTAGACCTTGCTTGACCAAAGAGGGATACAACTCGGTGAAAGTCATCGGAATCGGCGGACAAGGCTTATACGTTCTCTTGTTTGGAACACTCTGGCGAGGAGCCGTATTCTTTGGCTGTTGAGGAGTAGGAGCGTTGGGCGCCTGTAGGTAGTTGATAGGAGGCGGATAAACAGGAGATTGTTGCATAGGTTGATACATAGGAACCTGTTGATTGAAAGAAGGTGTAACAACTGCCACATAGGGTTGTTGAGCATATTGGATTGGGTACCCTTGAGGTTGAGCATAACCTTGCGGATATTGATAAAATTGGTCTCTTCGTCTACCAGAGGATATAGCATTAGTCTCACCCTCTTTCTTCTTCTGGGAGCTATACGGAGGTTTCTTCGGCTGATCCTTTGAGACACTATGAGCATTTGTCATTTTACCGCTTTTCATACCCAATTCAATCTTGACACCCACAGCAACGATGTCAGAGAAATTTGAAGTCACACTACCCACCATTCTTTCGTAAAATTCTGGACGGACCGTGTCGAAAAACCAATCAGCTAACTCTTTCTCGGTCAAAGGAGGTTCTACTTGCGAAGCAATCTCTCTCCACCTTTGAGCGTACTCCTTGAATGACTCAGAACTCTTTTGTGACATACTCAACAACTGCCTTCTGTCAGGAGCCAAATCCATATTGTACTTGTAGTGTTTGATGAAAGCGTCAGATAAATCTTGGAAGCTCTTAATGCGAGACTGGTCCAAAGTTAAGTACCACTTAGAAGAAGCACCCTTCAAACTGTCTTGGAAACAATGAATCATCAGTTTATCATTCTCAACATGGGCAGCCATTTTGCGATAGTACATGATCAGATGACTTTTAGGACAAGTGGCACCTTCATAGCGATCGAAGTTCGGAGTTTTGAACTTCGGGGGAATAACCAAACCTGAGACCAAACAAACATCCCTTGCAGCAGTCCCAAAAATTTGATCGCCCTCTACCTTTTTCAATCTCTGGGCGATAGTGTCTACTTCCTCACGAAGCTTGTCATGTTTCTCATAACCTTCAACATTCTCATCAAGATTATCAAAGACTGTCTCATTGAAATACGGTTGCGCACGGGTGTGTACAACAGGTGGTGTAAAGATAGGAGCCCCCCTAGAAACTTCAGAAAATAAAGGAACGGCTTGCTGAACAGGCTGATTAATCGGAACAGTGGCTTGAGGAGGCACAAAACCTGGAGCAAGACCATAAGGTGGGTCCCTTGCTATGGTCACACTCGGTGGAGGGTCCATAGTAACGCCAGTGATCTCTGAAACAACAGTGGGCTGGGTATCCATCTTAGCGTTCATGACGTGTAACAATTCCATCATACGCCCCATACCCCCTCGTAGGTCTTCAAGTTCATTGCTAAGGCGATCAATCTCTTTTGTCTGATCCTCCATTCTCTTCCGAGTTTGAGCTCTGGTGTTGTATTGGTGCCGAGGACTCAGGGTGACGAAACTGGAAGGCGAGAGAACCGAACATGAGAAAACGGAAGACACATGCAATGTAAGAAAGTAAATGATGCTATGATGCAAATGCGAATGAAGATTTCATGGAATTCAAACATTTACGAATGTCGTGGGGTACCAAAAAAATTTCCTTGTTTTTTCATTTGTATTTTATCCCGTGATATAAACGATGTTTGAATTCCATGAAATACAATGCAATGGGATGCTTTATGGATGCCATGCATATGAACACACAAAACCCTAGGTTAAAAGTCATGAGTGGAGTTAAGGTATACCCATCCCAAAAGGAGTGTACTATAGGTTAGTCGTACCTGCAGAACAAGGTTCTAAAAAGTGCCCAAAGTCATCAGCCCATCTTTCGGATATTATCAACCTTCCAACTGACTCGGGGGTTAATAATATTCTCAAGAGAACCTCTTTTGAGGGTAGTATCGCGTAGCAACCGTTGTAGGACTACTCCCACATAGTTCCCGCACTACGTCCTAAATAAGGCCAAGGTGGTGTAAAGGTACTACGGTCCTCAATATCACAGACTCCAGTCGACCATGGAAGAAGTTTTCACGATTATACTCGATCAACCGAACCATTTTCGAAAAGGTCTCAACTGAGCGGTGATTCTCGAATTGACTTAGTCGGGATTCAACTCCCTATAAGCCTCATCGAATATATCCCCATCCTATAATAATGTCACTAGTCCGGGCGTAGGACTTTATCTCACAGCACAAGGAACAATCCCACAATCAAAGCACAAATATATACATGCAAATGAATAATAACACATATAGTAATAAATATGAACAAGTTAGGGATAACCCTAAAAAATTAAGACAGTCCCCAGTGAAGTCGCCATTTTCTATTGCGGTGGAAATAGGATCACAAACTATTAATGAGTTTGAATCGCAATTCAATTCACAACCGCTCTTTGATTTATCCGAAGGAAAAGGTCAAAAGAGGGAAAACCTATTTTGCATCGTGAACACAATGCGGGGAAAGATCTAGGGTTCGGGGGTTGGTTAAATTTAGGGAAGGTATTAGCACCCTGAACTTCTGTAGTACTCTACAGGAACCTTTTGTTCAAATGCTTACTATTTGCTTTATTCATTTGCTTAAGGTATATGTACGAAGGGATTAAAAGTGAGAAAAGAGACCTAAGGGGTTAATTCTAAGTTTACTCGGCAAGACATCGCATCTTGTGCCTACGTATCCTTACGGGAATGGAATCAGAGTAATCGTAGTTCCCCTCAAAAGGGAGGTCAGAGACTTCTTGACTGTGGTCAAGGTCTCAAGGGGAATAAACATGTCTTAAGGGCACGCTTACGCGGAGTGTAGAAACTCCAAATCTCTACGTTGAATTGTTAAGTTGTAATTAGGGTTAAATTAGGTTAGGGATTCCGCGGCGGGAAACCCTAAAATGAGCGCGGCGGCTCTTTGACCTAATGCTAGGGGTAAAATTGCAATTTTGCCTACGGCGAGGCATTTGTGACAATTAGGGTTTGTAAGGGTGTAATTTTGAGGATTTGAAGTTGAATGTGTGAAGTTTTACGGACTATTGGCGCGGCGACCAAAAGCTAGACCTAACCTTCGGATGTGTGTAGTGTGACTGGAATATTGATAAATGTGTGAGAAATTAATCATACGAGCAGGGAAATGATGACGGAAATTAAAATCATACACGCAGAAAATAAAAGGCAGAAATTAAAACGCGATTATTAGGGTTCGCGAGGTTACAAGAGAGGAGCAGTTACAAAATGATATAAAAATGAAATAAATAACGGTAAATGCAATAAACTGCAAAAACGAGCAAACACTGTTAATGGATGGAATTGTCAGATGGTGACGAAATAAAACTATGCATCTTTTTTGTGATTTTATTTTGTGATATAATCTTCAACTTAAAATGAAATTATTAATATTAATTCAACTCAAACCCTAAAATTATTTTAACTTAGTTATTATATTTTTTAAAAACAAACAAAAAAGGATTAATGTATTTATTTAAAAAATGTTTTTTATTTACTATTATCAAAAAAGGTTTTTTTTAATCTTATAAAAAAGTTTTTTTAATTTATTATTATAAAAAATGTTTTTTTTTATCATAAAATAAAATGGTTTTTTAAAAAACAACTAAAACGAAAAACATTAAAAAGCAGATTTTTTTAAAAAAAAAAACAAAAAAAAAAAAGAGGGTTGGGCCGGTCATCACCCCGGACCCAACCCGGTGGGTTAGTAATAAGACAACACAAAATGCAGTCTTAGGGTTTCATAACCCTAACGCCCCCCTTCGCGGCGCCGTCTCTCTCTCGTATCTTCTTCATCTTTCTCTCTCGCGGCCATGTTTCTCCTTCGATCTTCTTCATTCCTGAAACAAAACATGAAAAATGCATGAATCAATAATCTCCCTACCCAGATTCCGACGATGATTTTTGACGGTGATCTTGACGGCGATGAAGGCGATGATGGTGTTATAATCTGAGCCTCGAAGGGGGTTTGCCCGTTGTTGTTCGAAACGGCGCCGGTGAACCTTCTTTTCTCGGGTTGCTTTTGATCTCTCTCTCTCGCGATCGTTAGGGTTTGCTCGCGATTTCTGATCGCCGTCTCTTTTTCTAGGGTTTGTACGAGGTGATACCTTTCCCCTTTTATAGTCTCTGACTTGACTCTCTTTTGGGCCTTGGGTACCATATCTGATTTGTGATTCGCTTTTACTTTGATTTTATCTGATTTGATTGAATCTTATTTCCCGTTTTAAGATTTGATTGGGATTTCTTTTGATATGATTCCGGGCTCGTGATTTGTGAACTTGGTGCTTTGGCTCGTTTTGATTCACTTGATACGATTTAATCTTCCCTGATTTGGAATTGATATCAATATCAAAATTGTTTTCTGTTATTTTTCTGATACAGTTTGCCTTGCACCTTCAGGTTGGATACGGTTATGATCTGTCATGGATTCTTTTCATCTTCTTCTTTCAGAGAGAAGTTGGTAGTTCAGATACGGTCGGATTGGTGTCGCCGAGGATGGTATACGGCGATGATGATGACATTCTGAGCCTATGACACTGCTGTTGCCTTTGATAATTTCTGCGGGGTTCTTGGCTTGTGTGAACAGGGTTTTTGAACAGATATGGTTTTGTGAATTTGTTTCACTTCTGAACTGATATGTTTATGTTTGTTCTGAACTTGTTTTGTTCAGTTGGAATTCACTTATGTTTTTCTCTTCTTTTTTCCAGGATAGGTACTACGCTTTGGTTGAGTTAAACGCCGCCGAGGATGGTATGTGGCGATGATGACAGCTTGTCTGAGCCTGATGAGGGAACCTCTTCGATGAGGCCGCGGTTGCCTTCGAGATTGGTTGGTTTCGATGCTTGGTTGGGTTCAGAACACGAGTTCTGGGCTGCTATTGATTATTGGCTTTCAGAATGATTGTGAGGCCATGATGTGCGATAACTGATGCGGTTTTCCTTCGTAACCTTGAACTGATTTTCGTGACTTGTTCTTTGGGCAATGATGCTCTGACTGAGCCCGGCTTCGCATTTGGTTTTCCAATATCATCACATTTGGTTGAGGCGCGAGCATGATCATAACCTACCTCGCTTCTCTGGTATGACTTGTGCTATGATTTGTGCTGTGACTCGGTGTAGTTATTCACATTTTTGTGACTTGCCATTTGAACTGGTTCAAATTTGCCTTTAACTGATGCTGCTGAACCTTCGGTACACTGTTTGATGTAGTTTGGTTTCATTTCATTTTTCTTGTTCTGTTTGAACTTGGTTCTCGTGAACTTACCTATGTGTTGCAGAACTGATGCTGCTTTTGGTTGTGCATTTTCAATTTGAATTTCCATTTACTCATGGCAGCTTATGAACTGTCTTGTTTTGAGTTCTGAATTCTGAACCTGGTACTGATGCTGTTGTGGAATTTCAGGTGTGAAAGAAAATGACTCAGACCTGCCGGCATCCGGGCTGAGTCCAACTTTGCCTTGGTATCAGTTTGGAAATCCAAGTCCCGCTTCTTTTATCACTTCTATCTCTCGGATGTCCCTCATGATAAGAACAGGTGTTACCTGATCTGACGCCAACGGCGCGGGTCGGTAACGGGGGTAGGACGCAGCTTCGGTTGTGCCACTCCCGACACTCGATGATGACGATGTTCTGAGAGTGTCAAACAATTTCTAACATCTTTTTTCTCTATTCTGTTTGTTTTGTATTTGTTTTTCTTGTGCAGGTGTGAAGAGGAACATTTCTGAAGCAATTCAATGGGGAGGATGGCGCGAAGACCCTTATGTTTTAGGACCTTTAGAACTTAGGATAGAAATAGTAGTGTAAATGCTTGTAAATCATGATTCTGTAATCATATTCTCATTCTTTCCCAATTGTAACTTATAAATATTTATGAATTGAAATTCAAAAATATTCATATTCGCTTCCTGATTGTAATTTATGAACGTCTTGAATAAGCTTCGAAAATATCTAAATCCACTTCTTAATTATAAATTAGAAATACTTGTGAATAACAATCCAAAATCATCTACTGTTTCCTCTCAGTGGTAACATATAAATATTCATGAATAATACTCAAAATACTTCAATTCACTTCTTTTTGATATTTGAACAACGTTATGAGTGAGACCCAATACTTTCTCCACTTAATCATTCGTTCCTTTTGCTGATCTTGATCTTACCGCAGCCTGATTCGACCATGAACAAAATCGCACTAAAACCCCCTTATTGTATACCCCCAGAAGCGGCGTCCTATCAATGGAACGGGAAACTGCTCAAACTGTCTTAAATAAACACAAACAACGATTGGCCCAACACTCGAATGTGCTTCTGACAAATTGCTTCAGTATTAGTTGACTTGAGATCAATGCCTTGACAATCAGTCCATACAATAAACAAGTGTCCTGGATATGATAATTCGAACGCCTTATCACTAGAGACCATCTTTTTCAGAACATTCAGTGCAAAATGACCAAAATACCCCTGGGGTAGTTCCTGCAAAACAAAAAGCACTTTATGACTGGTTAGGGGTTAGCAGATGCACAGATGAGATGCTATGCGAAATGACTGACTAAATATAAGGGCAAAATTTGGGGTATTACACATATGGACCTTCGTAGTTAGGAGTCCATTTGCCCCTGTGATCAGAATGTGGTGGAAGAATCTTCTTCAGGACGAGATCACCCGTCTGAAAGCTATGAGGACGCACCTTCTTATCGTAAGCTTTCTTCATCCGACTCTGATACAGTCGCCTGTATTCAATTAATGCTAGTCTCTTCTCATCCATCAAGCTGAGTTGATTCAATCGGTTCTTTACCCATTTTGCCTCATCGAGCTTCATGTCAACGAGAACTTGCAAAGAGGGAATCTCACTTCCAACGGTAGGACCGCCTCCGTGTCGTATACCAACGAGAAAGGAGTTTCCCTGGTTGATGTGCGCACCGTCGTGCGATAATCGTGCAAAGCAAATGGCAACATCTCGTGCCAATCTTTGTAGGTGACGACCATCTTTTGCACAATCTTCTTGATGTTCTTATTAGCTGCCTCAACAGCGCCATTCATCTTCGGACGATATGGAGAAGAAATGTGATGTTCAATCTTGAAGTTCTGACACAACTCCTTCATCATCTTGTTATTCAAATTCGAACCATTATCACACTCAGGAATTCCGTATTGACAGATGATGTCCCTCTTTATGAATCGCGCTACCACCTGCTTGGTAACGTTAGCGTACGACGCTGCCTCTACCCACTTGGTGAAGTAATCAATAGCCAACAAAATGAAGCGATGTCCATTGGATGTGGTGGGTTCGATCTTGCCAATCATATCAATGCCCCACATGGAGAACGGCCAAGAAGAGGACATGACATTCAACGGGCACGATGACACATTAATCTTATCAACATAAATCTGGCATTTATGGCACTTCTTTGCGAATTTGAAGTAATCAGACTCCATCGTTAGCCAATAATACCCAGCGCATATCATTTTTCGAGTCATGGCATACCCGTCGGCGTGCGTACCAAATGTGCCTTCATGGACTTCTTCCATAAGCAATCCTGCTTCTCTCTCGTCCACACATTTGAGTAGCACTAGATCGTGATTTCTCTTATACAGAACTCCGTCAGGATTGAGGTAGAAATTTCCAGATAGCCTCCTCGGAGTCTTCTTATCCTGGTTCGATGCTACCACTGGATACTCCTTAGTCATAAGGAAGTTCTGGATATCATAGAACCATGGCTTGCCATCGGAGGCTTCCTCAATTGCAAAAATGAATGCAGGCCTATCGAGGCGGGAAATAACAATTCTTGGAGCTTCATTCTAAAAGTTGACTTTGTACATCGAAGCCAACATGGCTAAGGCATCACCCATCTGATTCTTAGCTCTCGGCACATGATGGAGCTCCACTCGATCGAAGAATGCAAGCAGCCTTCTGGCATAATTCATGTACGGGATCAGGTTCGGTTGCCTGGTCTCCTATTCGCCTTTGATCTGATTGACAACAAGCGTTGAGTCACCATATACATCAAGGTTTTTGATCCTCAGATCAATGGCTTCTTCTAAACCCATGATGCATGCCTCATACTCCGCTTCGTTGTTGGTGCACGAGAAAGTTAATCTGGAAGTGAACGGGATGTGAGACCCGTGAGGAGTCGTGATGATTGCCCCAATTCCACTTCCATACGAATTAACTGCACCATCGAATATCAATTTCCACTGAGAGTCAATCTCTGGTCCTTCGTCGGGTAGTGGTTCATCGCAGTTCTTCATCTTCAAGAACATGATATCCTCATCAGAGAATTCAAATTTCATAGGCTGATAGTCTTCGATCGACTGCTCAGCAAGGTATTCTGACAGAACACTTCCTTTGGTGGCCTTCTGAGATACGTACTGGATGTCGTACTCTGTTAGCACCATTTGCCATCGGGCAATCCTCCCTGAAAGGGCTTGCTTTTTGAAGACATACTTGATCAGATCCATCTTCGAAATTAGCATGGTTGTATGATTGATCATATACTGTCGTAAACATTTGGCAGCCCACGCAAGTGCACAACACGTTTTTTTCCAGCATTGAGTAATGGGATTCACAATCTGTGAACTTTTTACTCAGGTAGTAAATGGCATGCTCCTTTCTGCCAGTCTCGTCATGTTGACCGAGAGCGCAACCCATGCTATTCTCAAGAACTGTCAAGTACATTATCAAAGGTCTTCCGACAACTAGGGGTATTAAAATCGGAGGCTCATGCAGATACTGTTTTATCTTGTCGAATGCCCTCTGGCAATCGTCGTTTCAGACAATTGCCTGATCTTTTTTCAGTAATTTGAACATCGGTTCACACGTGGCTGTGAGCTGAGATATAAACCGAGCAATTTAGTTTAATCTCCCCAGGAATCCACGAACTTCTTTTTCTGTTTTAGGCACTGGCATTTCTTGTATGGCTTTTATTTGGGCAGGATCGACCTCGATGCTTTTTTCGCTCACAATAAACCCCAATAATTTTCCGGATCGTACTCCGAAAGTACACTTGTTAGGATTCAGCCTCAACCTGAACTTCCTAAGCCTCTCAAATAGCTTCAGCAGATTGACCAGGTGTCCCTCCTCTGTTTGGGACTTTGTTATCATATCATCAACATAGACTTCAATCTCATGATGAATCATGTCATGAAACAAAGTGACCATCGCCCGCTGGTAAGTTGCCACTGCATTCTTTAGATCGAAAAGCATTACTTTATAGCAGAACGTTTCCCATGGTGTAATGAACGTGGTTTTCTCCATGTCTTCCGGCGCCATCTTGATCTGATTATAGCCGGAGAAGCCATCCATGAACGAAAACACAGAAAATTGAGTCGTATTGTCGACCAATACGTCAATGTGAGGGAGTGGGAAGTCGTCTTTAGGGATCGCCTTGTTCAGATCCCAATAATCAACACACATCTGCACCTTACCATCTTTCTTTGGTACAAGCACTATGTTGGCGACCCATGGAGGGTAAGTAGTGACTGCTAAAAAGCCAGCTTCCAGCTGCTTTTGAACTTCTTCTTTGATCTTAACAGCCATATTTGGTCTTGTCCTTCTAAGCTTCTGCTTAACTGGAGGACACTCTTCGCGCAGAGGTAGGTGATGAACCACGATATCTGTATCAAGTCCGGGCATATCTTCATACGACCAAGCAAAGATGTCACTATACTCTCGAAGCATCTCGACCAGTCTTCGCTTGATATCACTCTGTAACGCAGCCCCTACTCGGACATTCCTGACAAGTTCTTCAGAATCCAGATTGATGATCTTGATATCCTCCTCATGAGGCAGAATGATTTTATCGTCCTGTTTCAACAGTCGGGCCAACTCTTCCGGAAGGTCTTCATCTTCGTCAATCTCTTCTTCAGCTTGATAGATCGGGCAATCAAAGTCAAAGTAAGTCATGGAAGGACTTGAATCGGTGTCACCTGTAGTATGAATCCTGCAACGAAAAGGGTTAAGCATAAAAATGATGTGCAGGTCAACACAAACCACATCGCCATTTTATTGTTTTTCAAAACAAAAGCAAAACAGGAATAACAGGGATCACAAAATTCGAATGCAAAGAAAACGCCTTTTGATTTATTGGTAAAATGTATATACATGATCAAACAAGGCCCTGACAATAAAACCGCTATGCCCCGGGTAGGACATAGGGTTGTACAATAGTTGGAAAAAGTAAATCATTACTCTTTGCTGGTCACTTGGATGAAATCCTGAGTGGACCAATTGTTGAGGCTCTGGCCTGGCTTGCACGGCTGGATCCACGAGTCCAAGTCGCAATCACTATCTCCATCGTCTTCAGACACATCACTGATTTTCTCAAAGATTACTCCCCCTTTCGTGAACGGAATCGGCCCTTTGAAGCGTGGTGCATTTTGAGAGGATGAGGCGGTAGCAGAAGGATGATATCCTAACCCAAACTTATCTTGCTTGTTAGGAATATCCAGTACTTTTCCCCAACCTTGGGCCACACTGGACTGGACCACATCTTGTGCTTCCTTGAAGGAAGAGAGAGTCATCTCAGACATCTTGCTCGTCGTCGGAGTCAGATCTTTAACTTCAGCAGCCTCGAACACTTGGCACAAAGTTTCGTGGATTTCGCCATCCACTTCGATGTATTTGAAGGACGTCAAATGGCTCACCATGATGTCTTCTTCGCCACAAACAGTTACGATGCTGCCACCCACAACATACTTCAGCTTCTGGTGCAATGTGGAAGTCACTGCGCCAGCAGAATGGATCTAGGGCCGGCCTAGCAGGCAGCTGTAAGCGGGATGGATGTCCATAATGTAAAAGACCGCGTCAAAAGTTTCTGGCCCAACCTGGATGGGTAGAGTTACCTCTCCGAAGACGGACCGCTTAGTCCCATCGAAAGCTTTCACAACTAGATCACTAGGTGTACAAATCAAGCCACGAGTGTCCAACTTCATAAGCACTTTCTTCGGTAAAACGTTCAAAGACGAGCCTGTGTCCATAAGCACGTGTGACATGACGGTTCCTCTGCATTCCAACGATATGTGCAGCGCACTGTTATGGTTTCTACCCTTCGGCGTCAGCTCCAGGTCGGTAAACCTTAATCCATTTCCAGCATTGACATGAGCAACCACTCCCTCGAGCTGGTTGACAAAGATCTCTTGGGGTACGTAGGCAGCGTTCAAGACCTTCAGCAAGGCGTTGCGATGTGCCTCGGAGCATAACAACAGATTCATAATCGAGATCTTTGACGGCGTCTGATGAAGATGATCAACAATCTTATAGTCGCTTTTCTTAATCAATCTCATAAATTCCTCGACATCCTTCGCAAGTAGGTCTTTTCCTACCTCACGGGAGGTTTCTTCGACAACCTTACCTTTACCTTTGTCGACTTTGTCAGCTCTGTCAGCTACAATATTTGGCGGTGAGAACACTCTTCCGCTACGAGTTATCCCTCCATACCCGACTAAGTTGTCCACGGTTTCAACTGGTGGGAACTTCAAGTCTATTTTTTGCCCGTTGCAATAAACTTCGGCCCCATAGTGCCATGGGACATCGTTGGTGCTCTCGAACGGTATAGGGCCAAACTTCATTATGGTGATCGTAGGTGGCCTTGATGCAAAAATGGTAATTGTCTTACGGGGGATGGTAATAGTGGCGACCTCATCTTTTTGTTTGAGCACTACTTCCCCTGATCTATTCTCAGCCTTTCGACTAAACTGCAGAATCCCTTCGTCCATCAGGCTCTGGATTCCTTCTATCAACTGATCACAGCCGTTTGAGTGGTATGCACATCCCATGCAGAATTTCCCACAACCTGGGAATATACCTCTCTTCGCCAACTTAGCTTTAACAAAGCCAAGTGGTGTTTTCAGGTCTCTGACATCAGTCACCAGATCTGAGTCTTCCTCTTCAAGGATTGCGCTAACCCCGGCTCCCCCGTGGTTAGGCATTGGGTTCTTCAGAACATTCGGAATCTCATCAGAGAAATTGATTATGTTGGCGTCAACCAAGTCTTGGACTTTATGCTTAAACGGTTTACAGTTTTCAATCGTATGGCCAGGTGCCCCCGAGTGAAACTCGCATCTTGCGTTTGCATCATACTCAGCTGGAGGTGCCCCTGTCAAGGGAGCCAAAGTCCTTTTCTGAACAAGCTGCATGTGAAGCAAAGTCTGCAACAACTGAGCGTACGACATGGGTGGAGTCTCAAGGTGGCAATTTGCCAATGACCCTTTACTCTGGTACTTTCGATACCCTTGTTGGTTCTGCTGCGGCTGCTGTTGTTATGGTTGTTGGACGGTCGGGATAGTGATGCTAGCGACCTGCTAACGCTGACCTTTCCCTTTTCCCCGAGCGTTAGACACCGAGCTAGTCTCACCCTCACTTCTCTTTCCACTAAAAGCTTTCTTTCCTCCAGCTGAGGATGATTCTCCGCCTGGAATCTTTCCGAGTTTAATGTCGTTCTCCACACGTTCCCCAGTGATTATGAGATCAAAGAAACTTCCTGACATGTTGCTGACCAGTTTCTCATAATAAACCCCAGGTAATGTCGACACAAACAAGTCTACCAATTCACGTTCAACCATCAGCGGTTGAACCCTAGCTGCCATTTCACGCCAGCACTGCGCATACTCTTTGAAACCCTAATTGTTTCTTTGAGATACATTTTGAAGTTAGACACGGTTAGGTGCTAAGTCACTATTATATTGATAGTGCTTCACAAATGCTTCAGCAAGTTCTTTCCAACTGCGCACACTTGCGGGCTCTAAGCCCATATACCATTCAAGCGAAGATCCTGAAAGGCTGTCTTGAAAGAAATGCATCAGCAACTTCTCATTGTCGGAATACGCCGACATCTTCCGGTAGAAGGATTTCAGATGGACGTGGGGACAGGTAGTTCCTTTTTATTTATCGAAGTCGGGTACCTTGAACTTCTGAGGTACCTTGAGATCGGAGATCAACCCCAGTTTGTCCATGTCCAGGCCCATGGAATTTAAGTTCTCAAAACTCTTCATTTTATCCTCGAGTGCTTTGAACCTGAGGCGAGCGTCACCAGTCATTTCACCTTCGAATCCTCTCATTGAAAACACGTCCTCCTGACGATCCTCTTTCCAAGGTTGGTGGCCATTTCCGATGATGATTCCCACAGCTCCGGGCCCCTGAAAGTTTCCCACTCCAGCAATACCAGCATTGGCGGTGGCATTATTACCGCTTGCTCCCATGTTACCAACAGCAACTCCAGTAGTGCCATTACCAGCCCCAGCATGGCCAATACCCATTCCAGTGTTCCCAATTCCAGTCATGTTGGGAATAACCAATTGCGGCCCATAGTTGTCATCCCTATGAGTTTCAACCCTAGGAATGTTGGTGGTCTCACCTCCATGCAGAACACCATCGTCATCAATACGTGCAATCAAGGGATGCACGAGTGTCTTGAGTTGCTCTTGGCTGTTAAAGACCACTTGCATGAGGTCCATGGGACGGTCCATCCTCTCCCTCATTTCCTGGATGTCAGCTTGCACTTGTTCCATCACTCTGATCTGATTGACTCTGGTAGAATACCGGTGAATCGGCTTGCGGTCAATCCTGAAACAAACCTGTAAAGACACAGAGGGTTAGATAAATAAGCTAAAGGCGCATGACTATGCAAAAATGCTTATGCAAATGCAAACGTGTGTCTGTGCCTTGGGGAAATTTCCCCGATTCTAGATTCCACGACAAATAAAGTCGAACATCCAATCATGGAAAGAAAGCCTCATATATATCAGAAAAAACCCACGTGGGAAGCGTACAACTGTAATCGAATACAACTGAAGCAACAAGCGTGACCCCAACCAACAGGCCTGGTGGTGATCAGCATATCAATGCATAAAAGATACAAGGGAATATAATAGACATCAAGTGAGACTACGGGCATAGAAATCTTCTAATAACGCCTTCGTATCGGGATGATCATGCTTGTTGAGAAGACTTCGTATCAGTAGCTCTCTCTTCCTGATGGTATCCTCGAGATCCTCAGCAAATTCTTCGCAGGTTCCTTCTCCAAAGCAGGCATCTAACTTGCATCTCTTGGAGTCAACTCCGAGTTGACAATCCTTCAGGTTTTCCTTGGTTTCAACCAATCTATACTGAACGTCTCGTCGAAGTGATGCTTCAGCCTCTATCTTCTTGTCTTTGGTCCCAAGCTGAGTCTTCAACTTGGCTATCTGCAGCTTCAGCTCTCGCTCTTTGTGATTCGTCAGAGTATTGTTCCACAATGTCTCGAATTTGGATATCTTCAGATACGCCCTATCCAAGTCTTGCTTCTTGGTAGCGAGAACACTATTAGCAACTTTGAAGTCTAACCCCAGACTTTCTCGAGACTCAATCTCCTTGGTCAAACTGGCACCCAGGTGGTTTATCAACTCGGTCTGCTTCTTGCAGGAGTCCACATCTTCAATCTTCTCGTGACGGAGTTGCATAATCTCTGCTTCCAGCGCCTCATTTTCTTTTTTCAATTCCCCTTTCTCTTGCAGCACCTGGTTGTACTTCTGGATGTGAATCACAGTTGGCTCTTCGACCACAGGCGGACACAATGGCTTCACATCAGGATAAGGCATCAGAAATTTGGCGACTCGCTCACGAATCCAAACTAGGTATGGCTCAAAGGCCTGGTTGTTGCTTTTCCCCAACATGGCTTTCCCCTTCCTCTGAAGATTTTTCCAAGCATGTTCAAGCTTAACCAACAGGTCACTGTCCAGTAGCCATGTGAGATACAGAGATTCCTGTATCTCAGCTTCCTTGGGAGCCTCCTTCAACGTGTAACCGAATTATCTGATCAACAAAGACGGGTTATAATTGATACACCCCTTTCTCCCGATCAGGGGAATATTAGGAAAACCACTACAACTGTAAATGAGCTATGTATCCAACCTATCCTTGTCGAACCAAGTGATCTTTTCAACAGTGTTGCGGTGAAATTTGGATGTCAAGCTATTGATTAACTTGAATCGCAATTCAATTCACAACCGCTCTTTGATTTATCCGAAGGAAAAGGTCAAAAGAGGGAAAACCTATTTTGCATCGTAAACACAATGCGGGGAAAGATCTAGGGTTCGGGGGTTGGTTAAATTTAGGGAAGGTATTAGCACCCTAAACTTCTGTAGTACTCTACAGGAACCTTTTGTTCAGATGTTTACTATTTGCTTTATTTATTTGCTTAAGGTATATGTACAAAAGATTAAAAGTGAAAAAAAAGACCTAGGGGTTAATTCTAAGTTTACTCGGCAAGACATCGCATCTTGTGCCTACGTATCCTTACGGGAATGGAATCAGAGTAATCGTAGTTCCCCTCAAAAGGGAGGTTAGAAACGTCTTGACTGTGGCCAAGGTTTCAATGGGGAATAAACGTATCTTAGGGACACGCTTACATGGAGTGTAGAAACTCCAATATCTACGTTGTAAATTGTTAAGTGAATTAGGGTTAGGTTAGGGATTCCGCGGCGGGAAACCCTAAAATGAGTGCGGCGACTCTTTGACCTAACACTAGGATAAAAGCAATTTTGCCCACGGCGGGACACCTAGGCTAAACAGGGTTTGATCCATTAAAGGGGTAAGGCTATTGACTCGGCGGCCAAAAGGCTGGACCTAATCCTTCGGAAAGATAAAACTGTAAAAAATGTGAAAATATGACAAATCATTATATGGAGGAATAATTAAGGTACAGAAATAAGAAAAGTAATAAAGGCAGAGGATATAAAGAAACAAAGAAACATTTCTGAAAACATGAAGAATATGAAAATATGTAATGACACTTAGAATGAAGTGAGGGAGGAAAATAGTGTGGGGCTGTGGCCACCACAAGCACATCTCAACCTCGAGCATGCACATGAAATGCCAAAAGAAAGAAAAGTAATAAAAGGGTACATAAAATGACACGACAAACATCAGGCATCAGGAGTTCCTTACGAAAAGGTTTTAATTTTTTAATATTTTAATTATAAAAAAAAGGTTTTGATTTTTTTAATATTTTAATTATATATATAAAAAAAGGTTTTAATTTTAAAATGGAATTACTTAGTTAAAAAAATTTAAGTTTAAATTATAAAAAAAAATGTTAAGTTTAAATTATATATAAAAAAAAAATGTTTTTGGGAACAAAAAGGTTTTTTTGGAAAAAAATGTTTACGGGAACAAAAAAAAGGCTTTTTTTGGAAAAAAATGTTTACGGGAACAAAAAAGGTTTTTTTTGGAAAAAAATGTTTACGGGAACAAAAAAGGTTTTTTTTGGGAAAAAATGTTTACGGGAACAAAAAAGGTTTTTTTTGGGAAAAAATGTTTACGGGAACAAAAAAGGTTTTGATTTTGAAAAAGGTTTTGATAAAAAAAAATAACAATAGAATTGCAAATGCAAACAGACAATTAATGGACATGCAAACAATCCTATACGACACAATCATGGTTCATACATATCAAAATCTACGGATCTAAACAACAATGAAGGTTAACATGGCAAGGATGCAAATAAATATGAAAAATGCAAAGGATTTAGTAATTTAACGGACCTAAACACATTAACATGGCAAAATATGCACATAAACATGAAAAGGCAAAAGGTTTAGTAATTTAACCTACGAAGCGGAGGTTTGCTTCGGTAAATGTGAAAAAGGTTTGAATAAGGGAACACTGGAGAGCTCCAATCCTTCTAACGAGCTGTGGGAACGACCGCCTTTCTTCTCTGGGGATCTCCTTTGTTTCTCCCTCTCTCTCCTCTTTTCTGAAGAAAACCTTCTGACCCCCTTTTTTCAACAAGGCAACACATGTATATATATGGAACAAATGAGGGTTAACACCAAATTGTCAATAATGTCCCTAAAGCCCATTTTAAAGCCCAAACTAAATAATTAGTTAAGAAAAAATAAAATTTAAATAATTTAAAATAATTAAAATAAACTAATAATCCTATTGATTCCTAAAATAAAAAATATTATAAAAAGAACAAAAATTTTTTCAATATTTTTTTATTTTATGATTTTTTTGGATATTTTTATGAATAATTTAGAAAAAAGTGAAAAAAATAATATTTTAAAAAATGATTTAATTAAAATACGAAAATAATAATTAAATAATAATAAAAAACTATTTTTGTTATTTTTTAATGAAAGATAGAAAAATTTAGAGTAAAAATAATAAAGAACAAAAAAAAAGTGACAAAGGTGAGATTTAATTTTTAAAATAGTTAGAAAAAAAAGATTTAACTTTAAAAAGAAGTTAAAAAAAAGATTTAATTTTTTTCAAAAAAGTTAGAAAAAAAGATTTATCTTTATAAAAGTTAGAAAAAAGATTTAACTTTATAAAGAAGTTAGAAAAAAATATTTAACTTTAAAAAAGTTAGAAAAAAGATTTGATTTTTTTTAAAAAAAATAGAAAAAAAGATTTAACTTTAAAAAAGTTAGAAAAAAAAGTTTTAATTTTAAAAAGTTAGAAAAAAAAGATTTAGCTTTAAAAAAGTTAGAAAAAAAGTTCTAATTTTAAAAAGTTAGAAAAAGATTTAACTTTAAAGAGTTAGAAAAAAAAGTTTTAATTTTAAAAAGTTAGAAAAAGATTTAACTTTAAAGAGGAGTTAGAAAAAAGATTTAATTTTAAAAACAAGTTAGATTTTTATTTTTAAAAAAAATATTATAATTTGATTAAAAAATGTGTTAGAAATTAATTAAAAAAGGTTATAAAAAAAAATTTACTCTTAAAGAAAAGAAAAAAAAAAAAAGTTAAATTTTAATCTAAATCCTAAAAGTTAGTAAAAAGAGTTTAAAATGATTTAAATAAATAAACTAAATAGAAAAAAAAAAGTTAATAAAAAACATTAGTAAAGTTATAAAAAAGGTTAATTAAATTATTATTAGTTAAAAAAACAAGATCTAAAAAAAAAGGGTAATTTATTAAGTTAATAAGAATTTAAAATTAAAAATAAAAAAGAAAGGGTAAAATTTGGGGTATTACAGTTGCCCCTATTTAAATAACTACACCGGACGATTTGAGTGGCAGAGACTCGAGGAATCGTGGTGGAGAGATTTAAATATAGATAACCGAAAATTTTGCCCTTATATGCGACGATATGCAATGCTATGGACAAAACTGGAACGACTTAATGCAGATGATGCCATGACTATGATATGATGCGTATGCTGGAATAATGAATGCGAAAATGCTGACGAAACATGACGACACCGAGACAGACGCCACGAGAAGAAACACACTGGGGAAAATGACGCGCTGAGACACAGTACATCACTGGGGAATTCTAAAAATGATAGTCAACTGGTGCGAATGACCAATTGTCACTTTTAGAAAAGGAACGAGATCCTCGAATGGAGATGGTACCTATGAGACGGCCTCCACTGGGGAATCTAAAAATAAAACTGGATCACGTACGATTGTAAGATCGATTACAGAATGCTGGAGCATTGAGCAAGGAATAACATCCAAGCTTCTGTAAACTACCCCTCGTGACAGGATCAAACGGACTTTTCGGAACTCCGTAGCAAATATACAGGGTAAAGACCGACTGTATGCCAAAATAAATGGACTTTGATGGGAATTGCCCTAATAAGCTTCTCGAGGGAGAACTGTCACTTATCGTTGGAAGGGACTTATGTGCAAAAAATGGATAAGCACTCAAATAAAGAGGCTGCTGCTTATCTGATAAATAAATCTTCTCGCATTTAAGGTCGGCGCCTGGAATACGATTCTGATTCTTCTCTTACTGAAGGATAAATAAACTTCTTCATGCTTCAGAATCGTGCTCTCCTGAACATGAAAAGGGTAAACTGAACTTCCTCATACTTCAGGATCGTGCTCTCCTGAATATGAAACTGGATGACTGAATATACTCATATTTCAGAATCGTGCTCTCCTGAATATGAAACTGGATGACTGAATATACTCATATTTCAGAATCGTGCTCTCCTGAATATGATTTGGTTGTAAATGAATTTTTCCATACTTCAGAATCGTGCTTTCCTGAATATGAAACTGGGTAATCGAACTTCCTCATAACTCAGAATCGTGCTCTCCTGAATATGATTCGGTTCCTGAAATTTCTTCATTCTTCAGAATCGTGCTCTCCTGAAAAACGGCCAACTGAACTTCCTCATAACTCAGAATCGTGCTCTCCTGAATATGATTCCGTTCCTTCTTTTACTAAAGGATAAATGAACTTCTTCATAACTCAAAATCGTGCTCTCCTGAATATGATTTCGCTCAAACCTTCCCGTAACTCAAGATCGTGCTCTCCTGAATACGAATTGGTTCGTACCTCAAGACGGCAGATAAATGGAAGCCCAACTGCTCCATGGAGATGGCCATTTGCTGCGAGTCGTGACGAGGATATGATCGACTTCTTAGGTGAGAAATGTCGTATGCTGATGCTGTAAGATGTAAAGTGTTGTACCGATGTTGTAACATGTAGGATTGTAAAGTGTTGTACTGATATATTTTCCAGGCGTGAACTGGCGTGCATCTGGAAAGGATTGTAGTTGATTTTCTTGAAAGATAGTGCAAAATAAATGCACGTCCGGGTACAGTGATAAATTTCTCGGCGAGAACAGTCGCGTATTTGCCATGGTGTGGTGAAAATCTTTAGACGGTGCAAAATAAATGCACGTCCGATTGGGCTCGACGACCGACAAGACTGAGATTCAATCTAGGATCGAGCTAGAAAGAAAACTGGTAATCAAGACTCCATCGAGGGAATGAACTCGAAGGGTAGATATCTTATCCTGGCGAGGAAAGATAGCTGAAGTAACCGTCATCCACGAGGATCGAGCTCCGTGGGGAAGCTGGAAATAAGTAAGTATTTTATGCTTATGGCTGACAATCTATTTGGAGAGAATGGGCAAACCCCAGTTACTTGGCGGTAACGACCAATGATGGAGACACGATGAACCTGTGAATGCTAACGCATATGTTGATGCATATGTTAATGTGAATGTATGTTAATGTCTATGTATGTTAATGTCTATGTATGTTAATGTTTATGTATGCAAGATGTTATGAAATGAGTATGTAATGAGTATGTAATGAATATGTAATGAATATGTAATATGTAATGAATGTGTAATGAAATAGGCATGTGATGCTTATGCCCCTGTGTATGCTGACGAAACTGACTAGAGACGGGACGAGAGATGAAATAAACATCTCGACGGAAATACCCTACGTTCTCTGCAACCAATACGTCAATCATGGGTAAGAGAGATCAATGGTAGAACCAAATCTGGTTTTAAAGTTCTGAATTCTCTGAGGGAAGGTAATCTGCTTGTGGTGTACAGTATCACGCCTTCTTATGGGGAGAAGAAAACCTGAGGGACACTTTCGAGTTACCCAAAAAAAAAGTTGTCAGCTTATAGTCTCGCCGGAGACTGTCACTGGGAGCATGTCAGTGAAATCTCTGATGCCTTAGGGACCACTGGCTCCATCCAAAGTATTGTCAGCTTAGAGTCTCGCTGGGGACTAAATCAGAGCAATGGTTTAGGAACCTGTTGCAACACTGAGGCTTACTGGGGTATGAAGGCCGCTGTGAGTAAAATCCATCGGGTGCATGAAAAAATTGTGAAATCCCATGGTTTTGATCTTGCAGGACCTTATAGTAGCCGCCATTTGTTTATTCAAAAACATGGTGCCCCAGGATACTTGCGTTGCGAGGTAGGGTCATCTCAAGAGGATTCTATAGAGAACACCGAGTCCGGTTGCCCCATTGTTCTCAAACTCTTTGAGAGATTTGTCAGGTCTCGACGTAACTGGCACAAATTAATCGTGTTACGACGAAATCTTTGGTAAATAGCTCTTAAGAACGTCAGACTCGCGTTGGTAAGCGAATTGGGAAACTGCCTGCCCCTGTTCAGTAGGATCTTCAAGTTCCACGGGTTATGTTCATATGTAAATCTCTAAGATATCAAGCAAAGTTGTCATGCCTGAAATGCCTATCCTGAGCTTGTCAATGTACACATATATTTGTCTTGAAGTTTTGTTTTGAAAAAAAGATATCGCAACAACTTGTGACCGAAATCACTAGTCCGGATATAAGTTTTAATTATAATGCCAACATGAATTTTTTCTGAGCATAGCTCGTAGGAGTCAGGAAACGTGATCTTGTCAAGTATGCTTTCAACCGAAGTCCCACTTCAATTAGGTCTTTTAAAGGTTGTATCGTGGCTCGGTTCACGGTTTGAGAAACAAAAGATAAAGGCTCAAAGTTATATTTGTACCCACCCATTCTTCGTGATGTTCTCCAATCCTAATTCAGTTAATCGGATACGAACGCTCATATCTCAAGCGGATTTGCTATGGTCGAGAACTTATCAAGGCTTTGGACATGGCAGTCACTCACCTATTTCTTTTGGCGTTTCTATCACACGACCTTGTTCTTTAATAGGGATTATAAAAAACTACTGGTTTGTTGTTCTTATTCCCTAACTTTTGCCTGGACAACGTCTTTTGATCTGACTTTGGAGTCCAGCGGGATGCCCCAGTTTTGCCTAAGTCTCCTTCATAGGTTTTGACTTAGCGGGCTCTTATTTTTTTTGAATATTCTTTTATGCACAAGTCGTGTAAATCTTTTGAAAGGCTCGTGACTGCCCCACTCCTTAGGTAACCGAGGGATAGTCATTGTATTGGACTTCTTAAGATGCTAAGGATAAATTCTCGAAGGTTTGCTCTTCCTTTTTAAGAGTCTAAGCGCTCGATCGGTTTAACTGAAACCTACCCTGCACCAGGTTAGGATGAAGGTTCTTTAAAAGAAAGAAAAACTCCTACTTCAAGGCTCAAAGGGTTGACTAGGGATTAACATCCTTATATCTCCAGTGTTTGGGATTTGAAACAATGCCTTACATCATCAGCGGGTTTCAATCGAAAGCATACGACAAGAAATCTGACGTTTTGGGTTCGTCATCCTCCCCCCAATTCTCCATCAGAACAAGAGATCGGGTAAAGTTGGCATTATAATTTATGAAAACGTTTTTGAATGAGTGAAGCGAATGGATTTATTCAAGACAAACATATGTGTTGCATCAAAGATAAACAAGTTCGTGCATGCTAAATATGCTTAACCAAAGAGAAATGCATATAAATAAACAAATGAACTGTCGGAAAAATCCTTCTAAATGTTTATGAAATCTTGCATTCAAGAGTAACAGTTTCCTTTGGCGGAGCCTCAATGGAAAGGACGTCTGGTTCATGATCACTGTGAGTCGTCATGGCTTACCCCAGTTATGCTGGTCACATCTTCAACAGTTTTCAGTCGTTGCTTCAAAATAAATTTCCCAGATCCTTTGTTGATCCCGGTCATATCACCTTGAGGGTTACTGAAATGAAGCGGGCTAGGCCTTTGAATAATGACTGGATTCGGCTGATAGGCGTAGCATGCTTTGCATAATTTGCACTTGACGAGTGAGGAACCCCGAAAGGAGTCTCGATCTTCAGCTGAGCATCGCCAAAAGACAACTTCTTCGTTTCTAGCAACTTTCTGACAACTTTCTTAAGAGCATAGCAATTCTCTAGATCATGGCCGGGCGCACCCTCATGAAATAAACAATGAGCGGTAGCGTTGTAACTTGCAGGTAATGGATTAGGTGGAGGATTAGGAGGCGGACCCAAAGCCCGAGTAGTGATGAGACCTTGCTTGACCAAAGAGGGACACAACTCGGTAAAAGTCATCGGGATCGGCGGACAAGGTTTATACGTTCTTCTGTTTGGCATATTCTGGCGAGGAGCCGGACTCTTTGGCTGTTGAGGAGCAGGAGTATTGGGTGCCTGTAGGTAGTTGACAGGAGGCGGCTAAACAGGAGGTTGTTGCATAGGTTGATACATGGGAACCTGCTGATTGAAAGAAGGTGTAATAGCTGCCACATAGGGTTGTTGAGCATATTGGACCGGGTACCCTTGAGGTTGAGCAAAACCTTGCAGATGTCGATAAAAGCGTTCTCTTGGTCTACCAGAGGATATAGCATTAGTCTCACCCTCCTTCTTTTTCTGGGAGCTATACGGAGGTTTCTTCGGCTGATCCTTAGAAGCGCCATGATTATTTGTCATTTTACCACTCTTCATACCCAATTCAATCTTGACACCCACAGCAACGATGTCGGAGAAATTGGAAGTCACACTACCCACCATTCTCTCGTAAAATTCTGGACGGACCGTGTCGACAAACCAATCAGCTAACTCTTTCTCGGTCAAAGGAGGTTCTACCTGCGAAGCAGTCTCTCTCCACCTTTGAGCATATTCTTTGAATGACTCAGAATTCTTTTGTGACATACTCAACAACTGTCTTCTGTCAGGAGCCAGATCCATATTGTACTTGTAGTGTTTGATGAAAGCGTCAGATAAATCCTGGAAACTCTTAATGCGAGACTGGTCTAAAGTTAAATACCACTTGGAGGAAGCACCCTTCAAGCTATCTTGGAAGCAATGAATCATCAGTTTATCATTCTCAACATGGGCAGCCATTTTGCGATAATACATGATCAAATGACTCTTAGGACAGGTGGCACCTTCATAGCGATCGAAGTTCGGAGTTTTGAACTTCGGGGGAATAACCAAACCTGAGACCAAACAAACATCCCTTGCAGCAGTCCCAAAAATTTGATCACCCTCTACCTTCTTCAATCTCTGGACGATAGTGTTTACTTCCTCACGAAGCTTATCATGTTTCTCATAACCCTCAACATTCTCATCAAGATTATCAAAAACTGTCTCATTGAAATACGGTTGCGCACGGGTGTGTACAACAGGTGGTGCAAAGATGGGAGCCCCCCTAGAAACTTCAGAAAACAAGGGCACGGCCTGCTGAACAGGCTGATTAATCGGAACAGTGGCTTGAGGAGGCACAAAACCGGGAGCAAGACCATAAGGTGGGTCCCTTGCTACGGTCACACTTGGTGAAGGGTCCACAGTAACGCCGGTAATCTCAGAAACAACAGTGGGCTGGGTATCCATCTTAGCATTCATGACATGTAACAATTCCATCATACGCCCCATACTCCCTCGAAGGTCTTCAAGTTCCTTGCTAAGGCGATCAATCTCTTTTGCCTGATCCTCCATTCTTTTCCGAGTTTGAGCTCTGGTGTTGTATTGGTGCCGAGAACTCAGGGTGACAAAACTGGAAGGTGAGAGAACCGAGTGTGAGAAATCGGGAGACACATGCAATGCAAGAAAGTAAATGATGCTAAAATGTGGATGAAGATTTCATGGGATTCAATCATTGACGAATGTCGTGGGGTACCAAGGAAATCTTTTTCTTGTTTTTTCATTTTATATTTTTTTTATTTATGGTATCCCGCGATATCCATTAATGATGTTTGAACTCCATGAAATACAATGCGATGAGATGCTTTATGGATGCAATGCATGAAAACACACAAAGTCCTAGGTTAAAGGCTTGCATGAGGTTCAAAGGCAAATACCCTCCCCTGAAGTTAGATGGTTCATCCTGTCCTACAAAAGTAACCAGGTTCTAAGGGATCTCAATATCATTGATCCTTCACAAGGGTGGTTGTTCAGAAGGCAACTTACTTGCCAACCAAAACCCTCCAAGTTTAAGATCTCAATGAGCGTAGTATCGAGTGTCAACCAACTTTAGTCTGCACCAAAGCCGGTTACCTCACTACTTTCTAAAGGCCAAGATGAGTTAACTAGGGTTCTAAAAGTCAGTTAGTGCGTTGACAACATATGGCAGCCTCAATATTATCCTCAACTTGACTTAAGGAATATAAGCACCAACCAAGAAGTCGCACTAACCATGGCCACCAGATCAACCGTATCGATATACGTCGTACAGTTTCCTTGGTCTATTGCCATTTACCTAAGGTACACTAGATCCGGGTTAGGACCTATCTCACAGCACAAGGAACAGTCCCACAATCAAAGCGCAAATATATACATGCAAATGAATAATAACACAGATAGTAATAAATATGAACAAGTTAGGGCTAACCCTCAAAAGTTAAAGGAGTCCCCAGTGAAGTCGCCATTTTCTGTTGCGGTGAAATTTGGATGTCAAGCTATTGATTAACTTGAATCGCAATTCAATTCACAACCGCTCTTTGATTTATCCGAAGGAAAAGGTCAAAAGAGGGAAAACCTATTTTGCATCGTAAACACAATGCGGGGAAAGATCTAGGGTTCGGGGGTTGGTTAAATTTAGGGAAGGTATTAGCACCCTAAACTTCTGTAGTACTCTACAGGAACCTTTTGTTCAGATGTTTACTATTTGCTTTATTTATTTGCTTAAGGTATATGTACAAAAGATTAAAAGTGAAAAAAAAGACCTAGGGGTTAATTCTAAGTTTACTCGGCAAGACATCGCATCTTGTGCCTACGTATCCTTACGGGAATGGAATCAGAGTAATCGTAGTTCCCCTCAAAAGGGAGGTTAGAAACGTCTTGACTGTGGCCAAGGTTTCAATGGGGAATAAACGTATCTTAGGGACACGCTTACATGGAGTGTAGAAACTCCAATATCTACGTTGTAAATTGTTAAGTGAATTAGGGTTAGGTTAGGGATTCCGCGGCGGGAAACCCTAAAATGAGTGCGGCGACTCTTTGACCTAACACTAGGATAAAAGCAATTTTGCCCACGGCGGGACACCTAGGCTAAACAGGGTTTGATCCATTAAAGGGGTAAGGCTATTGACTCGGCGGCCAAAAGGCTGGACCTAATCCTTCGGAAAGATAAAACTGTAAAAAATGTGAAAATATGACAAATCATTATATGGAGGAATAATTAAGGTACAGAAATAAGAAAAGTAATAAAGGCAGAGGATATAAAGAAACAAAGAAACATTTCTGAAAACATGAAGAATATGAAAATATGTAATGACACTTAGAATGAAGTGAGGGAGGAAAATAGTGTGGGGCTGTGGCCACCACAAGCACATCTCAACCTCGAGCATGCACATGAAATGCCAAAAGAAAGAAAAGTAATAAAAGGGTACATAAAATGACACGACAAACATCAGGCATCAGGAGTTCCTTACGAAAAGGTTTTAATTTTTTAATATTTTAATTATAAAAAAAAGGTTTTGATTTTTTTAATATTTTAATTATATATATAAAAAAAGGTTTTAATTTTAAAATGGAATTACTTAGTTAAAAAAATTTAAGTTTAAATTATAAAAAAAAATGTTAAGTTTAAATTATATATAAAAAAAAAATGTTTTTGGGAACAAAAAGGTTTTTTTGGAAAAAAATGTTTACGGGAACAAAAAAAAGGCTTTTTTTGGAAAAAAATGTTTACGGGAACAAAAAAGGTTTTTTTTGGAAAAAAATGTTTACGGGAACAAAAAAGGTTTTTTTTGGGAAAAAATGTTTACGGGAACAAAAAAGGTTTTTTTTGGGAAAAAATGTTTACGGGAACAAAAAAGGTTTTGATTTTGAAAAAGGTTTTGATAAAAAAAAATAACAATAGAATTGCAAATGCAAACAGACAATTAATGGACATGCAAACAATCCTATACGACACAATCATGGTTCATACATATCAAAATCTACGGATCTAAACAACAATGAAGGTTAACATGGCAAGGATGCAAATAAATATGAAAAATGCAAAGGATTTAGTAATTTAACGGACCTAAACACATTAACATGGCAAAATATGCACATAAACATGAAAAGGCAAAAGGTTTAGTAATTTAACCTACGAAGCGGAGGTTTGCTTCGGTAAATGTGAAAAAGGTTTGAATAAGGGAACACTGGAGAGCTCCAATCCTTCTAACGAGCTGTGGGAACGACCGCCTTTCTTCTCTGGGGATCTCCTTTGTTTCTCCCTCTCTCTCCTCTTTTCTGAAGAAAACCTTCTGACCCCCTTTTTTCAACAAGGCAACACATGTATATATATGGAACAAATGAGGGTTAACACCAAATTGTCAATAATGTCCCTAAAGCCCATTTTAAAGCCCAAACTAAATAATTAGTTAAGAAAAAATAAAATTTAAATAATTTAAAATAATTAAAATAAACTAATAATCCTATTGATTCCTAAAATAAAAAATATTATAAAAAGAACAAAAATTTTTTCAATATTTTTTTATTTTATGATTTTTTTGGATATTTTTATGAATAATTTAGAAAAAAGTGAAAAAAATAATATTTTAAAAAATGATTTAATTAAAATACGAAAATAATAATTAAATAATAATAAAAAACTATTTTTGTTATTTTTTAATGAAAGATAGAAAAATTTAGAGTAAAAATAATAAAGAACAAAAAAAAAGTGACAAAGGTGAGATTTAATTTTTAAAATAGTTAGAAAAAAAAGATTTAACTTTAAAAAGAAGTTAAAAAAAAGATTTAATTTTTTTCAAAAAAGTTAGAAAAAAAGATTTATCTTTATAAAAGTTAGAAAAAAGATTTAACTTTATAAAGAAGTTAGAAAAAAATATTTAACTTTAAAAAAGTTAGAAAAAAGATTTGATTTTTTTTAAAAAAAATAGAAAAAAAGATTTAACTTTAAAAAAGTTAGAAAAAAAAGTTTTAATTTTAAAAAGTTAGAAAAAAAAGATTTAGCTTTAAAAAAGTTAGAAAAAAAGTTCTAATTTTAAAAAGTTAGAAAAAGATTTAACTTTAAAGAGTTAGAAAAAAAAGTTTTAATTTTAAAAAGTTAGAAAAAGATTTAACTTTAAAGAGGAGTTAGAAAAAAGATTTAATTTTAAAAACAAGTTAGATTTTTATTTTTAAAAAAAATATTATAATTTGATTAAAAAATGTGTTAGAAATTAATTAAAAAAGGTTATAAAAAAAAAATTTACTCTTAAAGAAAAGAAAAAAAAAAAAGTTAAATTTTAATCTAAATCCTAAAAGTTAGTAAAAAGAGTTTAAAATGATTTAAATAAATAAACTAAATAGAAAAAAAAAAAGTTAATAAAAAACATTAGTAAAGTTATAAAAAAGGTTAATTAAATTATTATTAGTTAAAAAAACAAGATCTAAAAAAAAAGGGTAATTTATTAAGTTAATAAGAATTTAAAATTAAAAATAAAAAAGAAAGGGTAAAATTTGGGGTATTACAAACAGTCAAACCCATCAGGCGTTCTGACCAATCTGAGGTACCCACAGAAGAGACAAAAGGACCCGCTTTCGGCATGTGGTCGGCAAACCATTTATAGAGCAAGGGAACACAACAAGAGATGATCTTACCCCTCCGGTTCTCGTTCTTATAGTGGAATGAGTGGTAGACATCTCCCAGAAGAGTGGGTACTAGATTACTTGAGGCAAGAATATGAAATGCATCAACATCCACAAAATCTGGCAAGTTAAGAAACAGTACGGTGCCATATATGTAAAGAGCTAAAATGGCGTTGAACACAACCCAGCAGCCATTCTTGGCGAACTTCTGAGCTTTCTCCACCAGGAAAGAAAGAGGGAAACCGTACATCCCATTTTTATGAGTCAACCTCCCGTTTAACTCAGACGCGTCCAACTATAACACAGCAGCAAGATCAGCCAACTTACGCTCAGTGTCAACATGATGATAAGGCATCCGATCCTTGATGGGAATGCCTAGAAAGTCTGAGTACTCTTCTAGAGTGGGTGCTAGAACGTAGTCTGGAAACACGAAGCATCTCAAAGGAGCATCATAAAACTATAACAGGGTGTATAGGCCACTGATCTCATGTGCAGAGGGCTTGCAAACATATCTCAATAACCTCCCATACGACTTCTTTGAAGTCTTCAGTCACTGAAACACCAGCTAGGGCAATCAACTTCAGTATATGGCCAATGTCTGGGGTAGGAAACTTGTATGCTACAGTCCTCTTTAGAGTCTCCATATTAGCAATTCGGAACAAGATCACTAGAACCGGGGGAAATATACACCTGCAACACAGACACATGTTAATGAAATGCACATGAAAATGAAAGGATGCAAATGCTAAGGATACAAGCAGGAGATCAAGGTTGTGCTGTTGAGTGAGAAGGATCAACATTCTGCTTTAACAAAAACCCTGCTCTGATAAGAACCAACTGATACTAATAACACGGATCCTCTCTCAAGAAAAACCAGGTTGTCTTAAGGTAAAGGTTTCCTGCATAGCCCAGCCCCGCTCATAGGTATGGACCTAATTACTAACAAAGGTACGACATCCTATGCGTTTCTCAGCGTCACAGACTTCCAGGAAATGATGATACGTTCACCATTTCTGGTTTGACATCATCACTCCCTGAAGAGGCCTCACTTAGCTGTCACAAGTGATCGGTTCCCAGGGTCGACAATCCTCAGATCCAAAATCAATTCCAATCCTAAGGACCAGAAAAGAAATCATCAAAGAGAACCTCGCCTGAGTGTGAATTTCATGGGAACTAGTGTTTGCTAAGCAAACAGGTCCTCCACTAGTCTCCACTCTAATGCTATGTTTTCTCTCAAGCCCGGGTCTGGCTTCTCACTCATCATAATCAATCCCCTCCCACAACAGCACATCAATGATATAATATAATGCTGAAAAATAAAATGCGGGAAAGTAAAAGCTAAAGTACAACAGGTACGTACAAAACCCAAAGAGAAATAAACAAGCACTAGGATTGACTCGCATAGGGGACGTTGGGTCCCCAGCAGAGTCGCCAGCTGTCGCTACTGTGGAAAAAGGTGCCGGCAAAGACAGAAGAATCGCCACCTATCGTTATTTATCCCACAGGAAGGGAAAGGAAACGAACGGGAGAAACCTAACAAAAAGGAGAAGACAGGTCGTCGCAACCAAATCTCGGGTTCGGGAGTCGGTTACGCAAGGTATTAGCACCCCTCATGTCCGTCGTACTCGACGGGATCCACGCTTGTGTTGTTTATCTGACGGGTTGTTCAACTATCTACCTATCAAGGTCTGGTTTAAAAGAAAAAGGAAAAGATGACTCGGCAAAGCATCGCGCTCCATGCCTACGTATTCCCGTCTGGTACGAGAAATCAGAGTCAACGTAGTTCGGCTAACTACGGGTGATGGGGGAAGGTTGCTCGCCAAGTCATAGCATCTTGTGCCTACGTATTCTCATCAGAGAAATCAGAGTGAACGTAGTTTGGGATAAAACGGAACACAGGGTTGTTCGATTTTTTTTACCCGAGTAAGGTTAAACTACAGTTCCAACAGTTAGGGACAACGCTTGTTTGCGGTAGAACCAAGGCTTAACAACACTCTTTTCATCAGAAAAGGTTTTACTTTAATTAAGGGCCCACGGGGCAAAAGAAGTTTGAATGTTCGTTTTTGTGTCTTTTATCGAAAGAAGCGTCTTTTATGAATGTTTGTAATCCATACTGCACTAAAGACTAGGACTTAGGAGCGAATGTGTCGCATATCGTCCTAAGGACGTATACTAAACACTCTAGGCAATTGAGGAGAGGCCCCCCAATCACCATTTCCCAAATGGCTTAAGGCTCGTAGCGTACAGTATGAATTTGCCTTTATTAAGTGTTTTATTGTTGTTTGAAGATGAGAAAGAGAAGAGAAGGACTCTACAGGGGAAACAATCAAGCATCCTAATGTTGTCATACACTGGATTAATCCTATGATTGAGGTTTGAAAAAGGAAACTACCCTAATGTTGTCATGCATGGATTCATCCTAAAGTTCTATCATAACCTCTCTTGAAGAAGAGAGGTTAGAGATCTTAAGGGAACATGACAAAGGGGAAACAGAAACAAAGCAGAAATCATTAAGCAATTGAAAGAATAAAACTATCAAGCTAAAGATGCAATGCAGCAGTACAAGCAAGGGAGGAACGCCTCGAACTTAAACGCAAACATGGGCAATTACAAAAGAAAAATAAAAAACAAGCAAAAGGAGGAAATAATGTGGGGCATCGGCCGCCACAAGCGTGTC
This sequence comes from Lathyrus sativus, assembly GCA_963859935.3. Classification (NCBI taxonomy): domain Eukaryota; kingdom Viridiplantae; phylum Streptophyta; class Magnoliopsida; order Fabales; family Fabaceae; genus Lathyrus; species Lathyrus sativus. Next base: position 573,499,564 of record OZ012740.1, read on the forward strand.
TCGACCTTTAATGCAGTCATGCACCTAAACAAAAATAACTATTCATGAGGCTCTATCCTAAATGCATCACAACAAAGGTTCAAACATGGAGGTGAGGGAAAACAAGCTAAGGGGAACAAGGTAAGAATCAACTCACTAAGCTTGATGTGCCTCAGCATAGAAATCCACTAAGGCTCAGACTTTTTGAGGAATGCACAAAATTCCTCCTAAGGAGGAATTAGGCTCTCCCAAAAAGGATCCAAAGAATTGGATTAGAAAGAAAGGAATATGGTGTGAACCGATGGAACCCACCAAGTTAATGAATATCCATTCAAGGCTCAAACTCCTTGAGGAATGCACATCATTAGGAATGAGGCTCTCACTCAAGGAGGATCCAAGTCATTGGATTAAGGAAAAGTTGAGCAAAGATTCTAAGAAAGGGAAGTCATTCTCCTAAAGCTCTTAAAGGAACCCTAATCTCAAGCCCTAAATAAAATCCAATCCAAAGGTGCTAATGGCCTATTAAATGTTTAAGGATAAACCTAAAGTGATGTCAATCTATGAACTAAAGTATAATGGAAAGATTGGACACCTAAAGTTTGCAACTAAGGTCACTAAGTGGCAAGACTAAAGGGAAGGCTAAACTAGGATCACCTAAAAACAGCCAACATGTAAAATCCAAATAAAATGGGAAATCTATCCTGAAAATTCTAATAACAAATCCAGGGGTCCCTTAGGGTGTTAGGAAGGTGTAGTAAAAAATCTAGATCAAAAATCTAATTTTAAGGGTGTCAACCAAATGCTAAACCTAGATGTGTACTAGTGAAAGTTTAAATTGGGAAGGTCCTAAAGAGGAGGTTCAAACCTATATCTAGGTTCATCTAAAAATCATAAGAAAAATCATGCAATTCCTCCAGGGAGTCTAGAACTATCATGCAAAAAAATTAGGTCTTAAATCATAACCATGACCTAGTACAAAAATCAGAAAGAACAACATGCATTTTTAACATTTTTAATAACCTAATTAAAATGGAAAAAATGTATTAAATGGAAAATACATCCAAACTGAAATTAAACAATTTACAAAATTACAGATCATGTCAAGGATCATTCATAATTTTTTCCATAATTTTCGAGCAATTCCTACTATTTTTCTTGAATTAAAATGAATCAAAGAATAAAATATAAAAAGAAAATGAAATGAAATGCAAGAAAATAACATGACCATCAGATCACAAGACTAGTCAACACATCTAAGGGGAGGAAAGCACGCCACGTATGCGCTGAAGGAGTTTAATGAAATGGAGTGTTTTTCTCCTGATCAAGTGTGTTTGGTTTGAATATGGTATACAATGCACTCTAATCCTGAACGTTCTTCTCAAAAGTATGCATATCCAATGATTCACAATGTGCCACCTCACTGGTCAACAGTCAACATAGCCTCAAACTCACTCTTACGCGTTGGATCTATTTACTGGGTCAAGGGAGTCAATGTGATCGTGTGGTAATATGTTGTCTTCTCCATTCAAACTCAACAGAAAGGGAGGGAAGCTCATGGTGGCCGGAGAAGATTCCGGTCATCTTCTCCGGCGAGGGGGAACTACCAGGTTTTCAAAACTCCACAAAATCTCAAATTTCTTGTACCATTCTATTCCTCACACATCAATGATCAAGAATCCACACTCTAATTTTGTTTTTCTCTCAAGAATTATCCAACACAAATCCAAACAGAAAATATGCATCACCATAAATTATCACCAAACTCAAAGATTCCTACACTAATCTCTTCCTCTCTCCACGTAGATCAACCTGACATAGTTCTTTTTCTTTTTCACTAAAGCTTCAAACTTATACGACACTAAACAGAAATGGTGCACCTATGAAAATCATCTCAAATAGCCACTATTTTAATCCTTGAAAATTCCGGCTTACCACACGATGGATGTTACAGTCAAGGTTATAACACCCACTGTGACATTGACTACAACAGTGACTATTTGGATAGTTATTAAAGCAGTAAATAACACACATCAATTGATTACCCAGTTCAGTGTCAACAACACTTACATCTGGGGGCTACCAAGCCAGGGAGGAAATTCACTATTAGCAGTATCAATTCAGAGTTAAACCTCCAGTTTACACTCCTCACTTAATCACTACCCAATGACACTTCAGCCTAGAGACTCTCTAGTACCAGAGCATACCCACTCACTCCCCCACAGTCACACAACAGTGATCTCAAACAGTTACACAATTTGGTATGAAGAGACACCTCATACACTTCTTGATCTTGCTTCAAAGCTTCAATCAAGAACCTCACACACTCTTGCTTCACAGCTTTGAGTGAGACACTTCCTAGAATCTACCTAACCAAAGCAATTATCAAACAGACAATTACTTGGATTACAAGTATTTCTAAACTGACTTTTACACACGTGAAGACTAGCCTACTTCACTTACTTGGACTCTCTTCTTTTGCACTCTCTATTCTTCTGTCAAGAGTTGGTTTTCTGAGTTGATTCTTCTGATATTTATAGCAGCTGTAGTCCTTTGGGCCTTGGTGCATAAATTAGGTTTTATCCATACTAAAACCACCCTTTAGAATTCTGCACATTTGCCACTTTAAACAGGTCCATGTTTGATCCCCTATGGTGTCTAAAATATCTCATGTATTCCAGGTTGAGTTTCTGGTTTGTTTCCTGAATTATAGCTAGCAGAATAACAAACCTGTGCACTGATGTCACACGACCTATGTTATGACATCGAGTGTGACATCCGGGTTAACTTATAGTTAGCTGTTTAAAACTTGTCCTGCACAGTCCACTTAATGAATGTAGAAACATATAATGTGACATCCATACATGTACTAAAGTTATGCCACAAAAAGCAGCCAATCAAGAGCACTTACAATCCTTAAATCATCTAGGAAGTTCTAGAAACCTAACCACATGTTCAAACTATGCTAATCATTCATAAATTAAGAGAATTCGTGAGAGATAGAAACCTGATCAGAAGCTTCAATGGAGTCACTATCAAGTGTAGATTCTTGCTTCAAACGATGCAGAATCAATCAATGATGAATGCTGAAGCTATCTTGATGCTTGATTCTTCTTGATTTTGTTTCAATCTCCAAAACCGATTCTCACTTGCAAGCTCCAAATTCTCAACTGCTCCAACTGAATTTCCTTCCAAATTGCATCCAACTTCATCCAGTCATGATAGAAATCTTATATAGAACTCATTTTGATCAAGTTCAGGCCCAATCATGGCCCATAAAGTCCAATTCCATTTTTCACTTTTCCTTACTTTTTCTATCTTGATGCACGAAAAATGCTCTGTTTTCAGCTCCCATTTGGTCCCACTCACTTGTGTATGGTATGGAGTGAATGAAGGGACATGATTCAACCCTTGATTTCAATCTATGGTTGGTACTTGTTATGTAACTTATCCTTGAAGCAACTCCAAAATTGGCCATGAAATGGGACTCAATTTGAAATTCTAAGAATGCCAATCTGTTCAAAACATCAAGTGCACTCAAAATATGCACAAACTTGCAATATTTTGAGCCAAAATGAATTATTTTGAAATTTCTTCATTTTAATGCTTTTAAATCTCTTTTTGTGGAATTTTCTTCAATCAATCTCCAATCTAAGCCAACCCAATAACAACTTAATGTTTGGTTGGACAAATATCCCCATTTTGAACAACTTTCAAGTTGGACAAATTTCCATTTGAGGCATGTAAGATGGTGAAATGGACCCATAATCCAAAATGACCTATAATCTCAACTTCCCAAAATGCTCCTGCCTTGCAAGCAATGTATCTTGAGTTCTACAAATCCAATCATGTACTTCTAGGACGTTTTGGAAAGATAAGAAGATAATGAACAACATTCATGTTTACATGAAGGATAGATGAGACATCCTTCTAGGTCAAAAATGGCATTGAAGTTGGTTGATTGTTAAGCACCAAAATCACATTCATCTGATGACCTGTAACTTGTCTTCCTCCTAACTTGAGTTATATAAACCCTATCAAGGACTTCTAGTACTCAAAAGAAAGCTATGAAGATGCTCTACAACATTCATGTTGGTGCCAAGATGATATGAGAATCATATCTTGAGCTATGTGGTCTTGAAGTTAGGCACCAAACCTGGAGATTTTATACTGTCAAGCTTAGAAACCCTAGCTTAGGAACTCCTCACACTCTTGAATATTGATGAATTGATCTTGAAATAATCTCACATGTGTCTTAAGACATCGTTCCTTGATCACAAGGCCTTGGAATTAAGTCTCAACCTCCTCCAATTCAACTGTTGACTTAGGGTTGACCAGATGTAAACCCTAATTTCACCACTCTTGCTTGTGGCTTCTCACACCTTGCACAATGACTTGTCTAAGCTCCATAATGACTCTTAAGACATCATATGATCCCTCTCAATGCTTTAGGCCCACCTCCATGGATTCAGAATCATTTGATGATCTCCCATGCCCTTCAAGTTAGGAGACCAACACACATATAACCACCCACTTCTCTGGGGATCTCTGACTTCTTTAATGAGGATATCAAACCTTGGATACTTGAATAAGAACTCTTGAATAGCCTTATAACCTGTGATAGCTCTTTCTTGATGAACACACCTCTTGATCTCCTACACACATGTCAATGTAATGCATATGCTAATGTTATGGTGAATGCAATGAAACATAAGCTAGGTATAAAAAGGTTAGGCAAATTTTGGGGTGCAACACATGCCCACAAGAAATTCCTACCAATTCCCAAAAGTTACCGCTACACGACCTTTTTGCAATGTCAACAACAAACTCTTGTATTGTGAAACTATGTGTAACCTGGAATTGCTCAGCCATAGACCATGTTGGCAGCCAATGACCACTATTGAACACTTTATTATCTAACATATTCCTAGGTATTGGCATAACTCTATATTTCCACCTCTCAAGTTTGGTGGCAGGTGTTGCTAACCTATTCATAAGATACTTTCTAATCCACTTACACATAGTAATAATAGACTTGTCCCTAGCGACTAAAATTGTAGCATTAAAAGACTCAGAAATATTATTCATCAAAACATTGCATTTAGGATAAAAACTAAAGGCATGTTTACACCAACATTTGGTAGAAACTTCCATTAGCCAAGTCCAAGCATTCATATCTACCTTCTTTAATTCATTCATATTTTGGACCCATCCTTGATAGTATATGGCCTTAGCAACTCCCATCATCAAATCCCTTACAAGGGTTCCACCACCAAACCTTTTCTTGAAATTGCATACAAGTGTCTGAGACATAACCTATGCTCAATCCAGACAAATATTTCCTCAAACATAACCACTAGTCCCTGAAATAAAAAATAAGAAAATGAATCAATAATTATAGAACTAACATATATATTTGATGCAATGAATAAAATACTTGATGTTAATGCCACACCTTCTGTTGATCAGAGATAAATACATATCTTCTTGTCCAATATCTTCTATAAATAGTTGTATGAACCATCTTCAACTCTCCTTTGTTTTAGTTTCAAACACACCAAATTCTAAAGGGAAGTATTGATCATCGGGATCCCTACCCACAATAATTATTAGTTGCCCACCATATTTAGTCTTTAGGTGACATCTGTTGCACCCCAAAATTTGCTCAACTTTTTCTTGCCTGATTTGTGTTTCATTGCATTTCATTTGCATAGTTACATCATGTACACAGTCTAATCATTTGTATATCATAGCATATCATGCCTCCAACAGGGGATCAAAGATGTCTATCAAGAGAAGAGCCTAGCAAGAGGTGTTATCTAAGATTGAGAAGTCATTCAAGTCATCAAGAAGAGATTTGAAGTCTGGAGAAGCTTGAGTGCCTACATGTGGGTTTTGCTCCTATCTTGAGGAATGTTAAGAATCATCAGGGGGATGAGAAGCATGTAATGGGAATGTGAGGTGTGTATGGATCTCATGGGATGTCTAGAGGGCCTTATTGAAGCTGAGACAAGTCATTGATTCAAGTACGAGAGCCACATTTGAAGTGCAGTCAACTAGGGTTGCATCTGGGTCAACCCTAGTTCAATTGAGTAGTGGGAAAGCATCAAAGCCTACCTTGAGGTCATGGGATGCATGAATTGGTATGTTGATACATGTGTGATGTTGTGCCAAGGTTAAGCAAAGAAAGATCAAGAATGTGGGAAGTTGCTAAATTAGGGTTTCAGTGTAAAATCCCCTATTTAGTGCCTAACTTCAAGGCCACATAAGTCAAAATAAAAGTTTCAAATGGATCTTTGGCCAACCTGGAACTTGTAAAGCTTCTCAATACCTTTAATTTGAGTACTAGAAGTCTTCAAGAAGATTTGTAGAACTCAAGTTATGGTCTTTGCAAATTACAGGTCATCAGTGGACGCTGAAATTTATCTGTGAAAGTCACTTGACTTTCAAGCAACTTTTTCCCTTCAAGGAGTTTTCAAATGGATTCTTGGACAACATGAGAGTTGTATATATTGATCTTAGCTTTCCATAGAGTACTAGAAGTCCTCAAGGGGATTTATAGAACTCAAGTTATGATCTTGGCAATCCAGGGGTATTTTGGGCATTTGTGAGTATAGGTCATTTTCAGGCATGTGCCAAAATCTCCACCTTCCACTCCTCAAATGGAAAATTGTTCAACTAGAAAGTTGCTCAAAATAGGGTTTTACCTTTACCATGCATCTAGGAAGGTTTGAATTGGCTCATAGGAGAAGTTGGTTTGAAATGGCTTTTTAATGAAGAAATTAAAGTCATTTAAAAGGCAATTTTGGTGGGAAATTGAAATAAATGGTTATGGGTCCAAAACAAGTCAAATAACCACTCATTTTAATCATAAAATATGTTTTAGAAACATTGGAAATTGTGGAATTTTCATTTGAAGTGTGCTTCATGGCCTTTCACAAGATTTCTTCACAAATAAGTTACATTCCCTAAATCATTCATAATGCACAAGCAAGGTCTCCTTTTAATCCAAAATAATTCACAATGGTTCAAAAAATGGCAAATTGGTACATATTTTGATTGCAAATGACATTTTAAATACAATGGCGTTGTTAAAATTTCAATTTGAGTCATATTTAATGGTCATTTTATAGATTGCTTCAAAAGGAGGTTACATACTCAAAATCATACCATTAAGCTCCAAACCAATTTTCACAAGCCAAAGTCCAAACCTTACCTTGGGGTCCAAGCCTAAGGAGTACTTAATTGATCTACTCCAAACCAAAAAGAGGAATCCTCACAATTTTCATTTTTCATTTTCAAGAATTCTCTCACTCTCTCAATTCTCTCAATTTCTTCACTCTCCAAACCCTCACCCATAGCTCCTCATCATTGGATCCATTAATTTTTCATTGAAATCAATGGAATCTTGAGCATAAACCTCCACTCATCATCATTATCGGATCAAGTTTCGTAATTAATTTTCGTGCAAATTGAAGTTGGATATTGGAGCGTAAGTTGGAAGCACTTATTCAGAGCAATTCGGATTCAAAGTGTTCGATCTTCATCTTCTTGCAAGAACTATTGTAGATCTTGAAGTTTTCCATCTAATCTTGTTCGGATCTTTGCAAATTCACTTGATCAACGATCACCGGATCAAATCTCTGATCCGTAGGTTGGTTTTCCGATTTAATTTAACCATTTGATTGTTGCATTAAAATTCTGTTTTGTGTGCTGTTTGATTTTAATTCCAAAACAATAGAAAAAATGCTTAGAAAAATATTAGAAAATTCTGGGATGATCCTTATCATGTCTATGATCTTTGTGCACAACTGGATTTTAGTTTCGTTTAATTTTCAATTTGATTTCGTTTTTCTCCTTTAGTTGGATAATAAAATGCCAAAAACTGCATAGTTTCTTGCCGATTTTTGTTCTGGAGTTTGGTATAGAATTTGGACTTAATCCTTTGTTGGTTTGTTATAGACGTATTAAGGAACTCCCATAATTTTTTAGGTTAATTTTTAGGTAGCTTTAGGTTCGATTTTGAACTAGATCTTTAGAGGCTTCCCCATTTGATTTTCTTTTTGACCACTTTTGGTGTGTGATTTCTTTAGTGCCTTTAAGCATAATTTTAGGCCCTGATTTTACTACTATAGACCTTTAACATGTTTAGGTTCCCCTAGAAAAAATCTTAGATTTTTATAAGTAGTTTTAGTATTTTAGATGGAATTAACAACTAGACTAGTCATAACATGCTTTCAACCTAGTCTTCCCATTTGATTAATTTCAATAATGATTTTTAGATCAAGATAATTTGTTCATTTCTTTTGGATGTTGCTATATACATGACAAACCTCTGTTTGATTGATTGTGTTGATTTAATTTGGAGTTTTGAGTTCCTTTTGCATAGCTTGTCAGGAGCTTAGGGAACTAGGGTTTTAGGAAGAGCATTAGACTAGTTTTGTTCCTTTCTTCAAATATGGAGTACATTGTTCATCTCCATTCAATCCAATGACATAAAGTCCTCTTAAAGAAGTTATACCTCTCCTTTGGAGGGATTAATGGAATGCTTTAAGAGTAGAACTTTGAGGATGCCATTCTCTTATAATGTTAAGTTCTTAGTGGCTACCTTTGGTTGTCATTAAGTTACTTAACATTTCAACCTGATCTTGTTAATGGATTCTCCTTTGGAGATTGCTTGTTGAAGCTTGTTGAAGATGAAGTTTGGGCTTGTTGAAGCTAGGAGTGTTGCTTGTTGAAGCTGCTTGCTTGTTGAAGTTGTCTGCTTGTTGAGGTTGTCTGCTTGGTGAAGCTGTTTGCTGCTGAAGTTTGTTGCTTGTTAAAGGGGGAAGCTTGGTGAAGCTTGGTGCTTGTTGAAGATTAAAGGTTCAATGGAGCTTGAATATAGGAGCTATTCATAAAGATGAAGGTTGTTGCTTTCAACTTTTTACTGTTTAATCACTTGTTGCTGTCAGAGCTGCTGCTTGTGCTGTTTGCTGTAGGAGCTTGGTGCTGCTGCTTGGGCTGCCTCCTCTGTTATATTTTGATTTTTCTGTATTGTTTGTTGGCTTGTACAACTTGCCCCCTTAAGGTTTGAAGTGAATGTTGATTCACTTTTCCTGTTGTTTTCCTAGGTTCGAGGTTGAGTGGGACTCCCTTGCCTCGCTTGTATTGCTGCATTGCATGCATTTTACTGTACTTGCTTGCTTTCTTTTCTGTTTATCCCCTAGGATCTCTGATTTCCTCTGTGCAGGAGGGAATTATGATAGACATTAGGATTCTTATCCATGCATGACAACATTAGGTTAGTTTTTATTCTCTTTTCAACCCTAGGCTTTTTAGAGCTTCTTTCTCTTCTTATCTCAAAACAACTCAAAAATACAGTAATAAGGTTAATCGATGTCGTACGTCACGATCCTTAAGCTATTTGAGAAAAGGTTGTTGGGGAGCTTTTTTCCAGTAGTCTGGCTGCTTAGTGTGGCACCCTTTGGGTGACATGCGACGTAGTCACTCTCAAATCATAGTCTCCAGTACGTCGGAGATTGCACACAAACTAAAAAACACTTCTTTCGTAAAAGATTCAAAACAAACATCAAAGTGTCATTTTTGTCCGCTTGGACTCTTAATCAAGAAAAACCCTTTCGTAAGGTAATAAAAACAGTCAGACAAGCTTGTGTCTTCCGTAGCCCGAACTACGTTTGCTCTGATCTTTCATGCTGTATGAAAGTACGTAGGCATAGGATGCCGTATCCTAGCGAGCAACCTTCCCCTCCTTTCCCGTAGGTAGGTGAACTACGTTGACTCTGATTTCTCGTTCCAGACGGGAATACGTAGGCATAAAGTGCGATACTTTGCCGAGTTATTTTCTTTCTTTTTAACCCCAGACCTTTAGAGTAGGTAGAATAACAATCCGTACTAGAAAACAAGCGTGGATCCCGTCTAGTACGGCGGACGTGAGGGGTGCTAATACATTCCCCTTGCGTAATCGACTCCCGAATCCAGGATTTGGTTGTAATGACCATTCCTTTCCCGTTTTATGTTAGGTTTACTCTGAGCGTTTCCTTTCCCTCCGTTGGGATAAATAACGCACGGTGGCGACTCTTCTGTCATAGCCGGCGCCGATTTTCGCAGTAGCGACAGCTGGCGACTCTGCTGGGGACTCCAACGGTTCCCTACGCGAGTCAATCCTAGCGCTTATTTTCCCATCGTGGGTTTTGTATGGATTTACCTTTCTGTATTTACTTTCAGCATTATATTATTATTGTTATGTTGGGTAGGGGGTCAGATTGAGAGATAAGTCGGACCTGGGCTTGAGTGCACCTAGAATTAGTTGTGGAAAGTAGTGGGTGCGTGCATGCTTTGCATGTACTAGTGTCCCACAAAATCCACGCTCGGATGAGGTTCTCCTGGTTGACTTCTTTTTCAACCCTTTGGGTTGAGGGGGTTGTTGGTTAGTTGGATTGTCGACTCCGGGGACCGATCAATTGGAAGTTGGCTAAGTGAGGCCTCTTCAGGACATGATGATGCCACACCTTCTGGGTATCGTATCATCAGTCATGAAAGTTTGTGACGCCGACGACCGCATAGGATGCCGTACCTTGTGTCAGTTAATAGGACACCTACCTGTGAGAGGGATTGGGGTATGCAGGAAACTTGACCTCCAGACTACCCGGTTTTCTCAGTATTGAATCGGTATGTGTGGTTGTTTGGGGTTCTTCATCAGGACAGTGTTATAGGTCTGTTGAGACCAGGTTGGAGCATTGTTATAGGTCTGTTGAGACCAGGGTCGAGCAGTATTGTGGGTCTGTTGAGACAGGATTATGGATGGATCTCTTCAGCAATATATCACTTGATCTCTGTTGCATGTTTGCATATTGCATTGTTGCATACTCATCTTGCATATCATTAACGTGTGTCTGTGCTGCAGGTGCATTTTCATACCTCTGATTCTAGTTGCCCGGATTTCTGTTTGCTGCTATTATGGATACTCTGAAGAAGACTGTGGCCTACAAGTTGCCTACTCCAGATGTCTCCTCTTTGCTTGGGTTGATGTATTTAGCTGATGATGATGTGAAGAGAAGCTTCAGGAAGAGTTATGGGAAATTTATTAGGTTGGTTTGCAGACCATCCACGTATGAGCTGAGCGGATTGTACGCACTTATGCAGTTCTATGATCCCCCACTGAGGTGTTTTACTTTCCCTGACTTCATTCTGGCTCCGACCATGGAGGAATATGTTGAGATCTTGGAGTTGACTATCCAGAACAAGGTGCCTTTTGTTCACATGGATGCTGAGCCCAAACTGGAGGACTTGGCTGTTGCTTTGCATTTAGACTCTTCAGAGTTGTTGTTAACCAGGTGGAATGGGGTTCCTGGTTTTTCTCTCAAGTTCCTGGTGGGGAAAGCACAAGAGTGTGCTAAGAATGGTTGTTGGATCGTGTTTAATGCTATCCTTGCTTTGTGTATCTATGGCATCGTACTGTTCCCGAACATGCCTGACTTTGTTGATTTGGATGAATTCCACCTGTTTGCGTCAGGTAATCCGGTGCCTACTCTGATTGGAGATTTCTATCACTCTCTGCATTATAAGAACGAGAATAGGAGGGGCAAGAATGTCTCTTGTTGTGTGCCTTTGTTGTATATATGGTTTGATAGTCACCTACCCAAGAAGGGCATCTTTGCCGAGTCTGCAGCTATGGTGGAATGGTCTGAGCGTCTGATGGGGCTGTCTTCAGAAGATGTTGTCTGGTTTGATAGGGATTTACTGGGATCTGAGATTATCTACAGCTGCATAGGATATCCTAACGTTCCCATGATTGAGAGAAAGGGTTGCATTAACTACAATCCTTCATTGTTGATCAGGCAATTCGGTTATGCTTTGAAAAGCCCGCCAAAAGAGGAGGAAGTGCAGGAATCTCTGTACTTCACAGGTGATTTGAATGGAGAGCTATTGTCCAAGCTGCAGCATGCTTGGAATAATGTCCACAAGAAGGGGAAGCCGTTGTTGGGTAAGAATGATAGTCAAGCCTATCCTCCGTACCAAGTCTGGATCCAAGATAGGGCAAAACAGGCGTTGATGCTGTTTCCTGCAGTATTACCTCCTGCTCCCCTCGTGATTGAGGAGCCAACTACTGTGTCTATTGAGAGATACAAGCAGTTTGTGAAGGAGAAAGAAGAGATGATGAAAGCCAACGAGAAGTCGGAAGAAGAGCTAGTGCAACTCAGGAACGAAAGGAATGAAGCCGTATATTCCTTCGAGCAGCAAACAAAGCTGGTGAACCAGTTAGGCACAGAATTGACTGAGCAAAGGAAGAAGCGTGAACGCTTGGGGATAGATTTCAAGAGATCCCATGATATGCTGGAGTCTAAGAAGAAAGCACTTGATATAGCCTACCGGGAGATCTCTACATTCAACAAAACTTGGAACACTATGCTGACAAATAACAAGGAGAGAGAAGATAAGCTGAAGTTGCAAATCTCCAAGTTAGAGGATCAGTTGAAAGCTAGCCAGAGGAAGTTTGAGGAAGAAGTTGTGCGTAGTTCTTCCATTCAATCCTCGTTGAACAAAGCTGTCAAGAATCTGCAGGAGCACAGACAGAACTTTGAAGCCCAGAAGCGGAAGTTAGAAGACTGTTTTGGCAAGGGAGCTTGGGAAAACTCCAACGAAGGCCTCCAGTTCACTATACGGCAGTTAGAGTTGCTCGTCGAAGGGTTGCTCACTCAGTCAGATCATCCAGAAACCAAGAAGTTGTTAGAGGAGTACCGTGCTCATTGTAACACCTAACTGTTGTATATGCTTTAGTTGCATTGTGCTGACCATCACCAGGATTGTTGGTTGAGGTCATGCCTTCTTGTTATTGTACACTCAGTGATATTGTATTTCTGACTTGATGGGCTCTTTGCAGCAATATATGAGATGTTTCTTCCATGAGTGGATCCAAGATTCTTATCACTGTCACTGCACTGGCACATTGGCACTAGCATCGGGGGCGATTTCCCTAACGCACAGACACACATTGCATCTGCATATTCTTTTGCATTGCCAGTTACTTGTTGAATCTGTATCTTATTTCCTGCATCTCACAGGTTTTCCAGGGTTGACGACCAAAGAGTTCATCGCTATTCAAACAGAAACAACTGTAAGAAAGATAATGGATCAAGTTCAGAATGAGATGCAGGAGATGCGCGACAACATGACGCAGTTCATACAAGCAATGGAAACCAGGGCCAAGGGCCAGGAGCAGCTGCAGGCTATTGTACAACCTCTGATTGCATGGGCTAATGATAGTACTGCTGATATTACTCTTCATGACCGTCAGGGTTTCCTTCAGGGTTCTGGATGCCGACTTGCAGAGATAGACATGGAGCATGTTCAAGCTGAGTTAATTGAAGTTCGAGGCTAACTGGGGCAATTCATGAAGGACATGAACGCTTTGCGCTCGAATCAAGAGATGCTCGAAGAGGAGAATTACCGATTGAAGGCTCAGGTAGGATTGATGGCTGAAATATTGAGGAATGTACTCAGAAGAGAAGGTGAGCAAATGTCCGAAGCTGCGGTCAGTTTACTTGCCCCACAGGGGTCGGAAGAACCAGTTCCCAGGCATGATAGGCCTAAGAGACCCTCTGTTGCACCCTAAAATTTGCCCAACCTTATTCACTTGGTTTATGTTTCAATATCATTAGCATTTGCATAAAGAGTCATGTACATAGCCTAATCATCTGCATAGCATAAGCATAGCAAGTCATTCAACAGGGGATCAAGCATTATTCTCATCTCTAGAGGCCTATCCAGAGGTTATTATCCTAATTCAATCTCATTCAAGTCATCAGAGAAGAATTTGAAAGCAGGGAGTTCAGTGAATCAAGCATTGAGTATATCTCCTAACTGAGGTTGTCTGAGGATCAACAAGGGAATCATGAGTTATGAACTGAGAGCATGGGGAGTATCTAGACATCTTAGAAGACTTAGAAAGTCATCTGGAGAGGAAAACAAGTCATTGAGATGAGCACAAGAGCTACAGTTGAAGACAGTCAACTAGGGTTTCATCTGGATCAACCCTAGGTCAACTCTAAGTCATTTGACTGATTGAAAGGCATTAAGGGCTATTGGAGAGATGTGGGGTTCATCATTTAACATGAAGAATAAGGATATGGTGATATGCCAAGAAGAATTCAAGAGAAATCAAGGAGAAGAGGAGTTTCTAAATTAGGGTTTCTATGTAAAATCCCCTAGTTTAGATCAAATTCCCAAGCAAGATAAGTCAAAATGCAAGCTTCAAATGGCTTCTTGCCCAACATGGAACTTGTAGAGGATCTCAATATCTTTAATTTGAGTGGTGGAAGACATCAAGGAGATTTATAGAACTCAAGTTATGGTCCTTGCAAGTTACAGGTCATCTGAGGTATCTGAATTTTTGTCTGTGAAAATGACTTGACTTCCAAGCAATTTTTACCCCTCAAGGAGATTTCAAATGAATTTCTGGTCAACATAAGAGTTGTTCCTTATTGTCATAGCTTTCTAGAATGGTATGGTATGCCTTCATATGATTTGGGGAACTCTACTTATGGTCTTGGCAAGCAAAGGGTATTTTGGTCATTTGTGAATTACAGGTCATTTTAACCTATGCCCAAAACTCACACAAGGAAGCTTCAAATGGAAAACCTTACAACATCAAACTTGCTCCAAATGACATTTTGAGTCTAGAAAAGTGACCATGAGAGATTGGAAATGTTCATAGCCTAAGGTTTCAAAATTGTTGAATTTAATGAAGAAAAATGGCCTTAAAAATGAGATTTTTCATATCTTGGCCAAATGAAGCAAAATTATAGGTCATTTTGAATGGAAAGATCATTTTAAAGACATTGGATAAAGTAGAATTTTGAGTTTGGTTCAAGATTTAAGAGTTATCCATGGTTGCTTGCAATGTAAGAAACATAATCCAATTTCAAGGGAATTTGCACAAGGGAAACTTCTCCAAGTTTCTAGGAAGTTCTAATCCCATCTATATATTCATACAAGTTGGTTCATGCAAGGGTTGGTGCTCCCATTTGTTCAAAACTCCAACTTTTTCACACTTTCTTCAACTTGCATAAGCTTTCCAAAACCTCTATAATCTCCATCAATCTTCACTATTCTTGATTCAATCTTCATCATCATCACACAAGGATCAGAATCCACACATTCATTTGTCAAATTGAGGAAGGAATTGTGTCATTCATCATTACCATTCAAGAAGCATAAACTTTGGAAGTGAGTGATTCAAGGCCTTAGAACCATACTTGTTGCATACAGAAGTAATCACCAAGCCTACTGATCACTTTCCTTTCATCACAAGCAGTTGATTTGAAGATCTTAGCACCTGTATCAAGAAATTACACCAGGTTTGTTTCTTCTTCGTATGGCATGAATTAGTTAGAATTTTAGGGTTTTGATAGTGTAGAACGGTTAAGGTAGGGTAGAGGATTGTTTTGGATGAATTTGGGGAGATTCCATGAAGTTTGAGCATGATGCATCAAAACTGTTGAGGTTTGTAATTGCTAAGATAAGGCCTGAGATTGTTAGTAGAGTAGCATGCTATGATCAGGGTGAAGTGTAGATCAGTTTAGGATGAGTTTCGTGGAGAATTGGAGAGGTTTGATATCAGATACCAATGGTGATTTCCATCTGTTACCTTCTTCGAATTGGCTGATTGTTTGAGTTTTAAGGTAAACTAAGGATATAGACTTGTAGAGGGAAAGAAATTGATGAATTTTGCTTTTTATATCGTGTGTTTTCATGGCGTGTGGAGAGAGCACGAAGAGATGGAAGTATCGTGCATGAGGAGGGTTTTCTGAAACCCTAGGTGGCTGGAGGTTGAAGAAGGGTCAGGAGCCACACGATTGAAGGCTGACCTTTGACTTGGAGGACTCATCCAACGGCCACGATCAAATTTCAGTTTGGTGGGAAATTTTAAAAACTGAAACGCACCGTTTCATTTATTGGGGGGAATTGGGCTCAGACAGCTATTCGCACCCCCCAATTTAATGGGCCCAACGCGCTGAACATGATCTGCTTGCTATTTTCACCCCTCCCTTCATTTCCATTATATTTCTATTTTAATTTCTTTCATTTTTTATGCATCTTATAAAAATCATAATAAATAGAAAAATCATCATTTTTAATTCATTCTTTTTGCATATTTTTCTTTAGGATGTCTAGAAAATTATAAAAAATAAAAATTGCATTTTATTTTTTATTTGATATTTTTCCCATATTTTCTAAATAAATAACATTTTAAATAGTTTCATTTCATACATGATTTTGTTATTTTTTGTTCTATTAATTGCTTCAATATTTTTCATCCATTCTTTTTAGGTTGTTTAGGTTAGACATTAAACTTGTAGATGCAATTTAGTTCCCATTTTTAGAAATTAATTTTAGGTGTTTAGTTTAGGTGTGAATAATATGAACAAACTAGGGTTTTTAGGTGATGACTTAGGAGAATCAATTCATTTCCCTTAGGACTTAGGGTTTGAATAGTTTAGCTATGGGACTATAGGGGCTATGGGTAGTTATTAGATCCCCTTAGAAAAAGTCAGGATTCCCCTACTGCTAGTACTGTACTGTACATATTTGATTGACTGGTGTGGTGTGCCCTCTGGGGATTATTGCTTGCTTGTGTGGGTATTGGGATTGTCTGGGAATTTGGGAGAGCTGAAGACTTGAGGAGATGAAAGTCATTGGAGATCCAGATGTTGAAGATCAACTTCCAGAGTTGAAGAGGAGATTCTTGCTAGCAGATGCTGAAGAGACTAGGGTTTAGGAGCTAGGCAGAGCTCTAGATTAGAAAGCTTGTTTCTCAAACATGGATTGTCTTGTCTGCATCCATTCTTCTCTGTGATTCAGAGTCTCTCTAAGACACTCACCCCCTTCCTTTGGAAGGCTTGGTGATAGTGTCTAAGAGATAGAACTCTTGAGAGAAAATGTCTTTTGTGTTAGAAGCAGTCTGTTCACCACCTTTGGTAGTCAACTGATTGCTTAACACCCCAATCCACTCTTGTGACTGATCCCTCATCCTGGAGGTTTGAACTTGAAGAAAAGCCATTGCAGATAGAAGACTGATGATCAAAGCCCTTGCCTGAAGGCCATGAAGATGGAGACTGATGCTTGTTGAAGCCTGTAACTGATTGGAGATTACTTGGAGCCAGATGTGGATTCAAAGCTGCTGAAGCTGTTTGTTTTTGCTGTATTTCATTTCTGATGTATTGATTGGTTTTCCTGACTGTAGTGTTTGCTGTTTACCCTGTTGGGTTGAAAGTGAAGCCTGTTCACTTTTGCCTATTGTTTTCTAGGTTCGAGGTTGAGTGGGACTCCCTTGCCTCGCTTGTATTGCTGCATCCATGCATTTTACTGTTTTACTGTATATATCTGATGTTGTTTCTGTTGCTGCCTATCCCGTAGGATCTCTGTTTCTCTGTGTGCAAGAGAGGAGGATGATAGACACTAGGTCTTAACCCATGCATGATAACATTAGGATAGTTTGATTCCCTTCGCAACCGTAGGTTAGAGTTCTGTCTCTTCTTTCTCAAAACAAACAGGAAAATACATAAATATTTCAAACACAATAAAAGACACTTCTTCCGTAAAAGAATGTGAACTCACCAAAACGTCATTTTTGTCCGCTTGGACTGTTAATCAGGAAAACCCTTTTTCAGAAGGAATAAAATCAACCAAAACAGACTTGTGGCGTACGTGGCCCGAACTACGTTTGCTCTGATCTTTCATGCTGTATGAAAGTACGTAGGCATAGGATGCGATATCCTAGCGAGCAACCTTCCCCTCCTTTCCCGTAGGTAGGCGAACTACGTTGACTCTGATTTCTCGTTCCAGGCGGGAATACGTAGGCATAAAGTGCGATACTTTGCCGAGTCATTTTTATTTTCATTTTATTCTCTTTTTAACCCTTGACCTATAGTTTAGATAGAATAACAATCCATACCCGAAAACAAGCATGGATCCCGTCGAGTACGACGGACGTGAGGGGTGCTAATACCTTCCCCTTGCGTAACCGACTCCCGAACCCAGGTTTTGGTTGCGACGACCATACCTTTCCCGTGTTGTGCGAGGTTTACTCTGAGCGTTTCCTTTCCCTCTCGTGGGATAAATAACGCACGGTGGCGACTCTTCTGTTCAGCCGGCGCCGATTTTCGCAGTAGCGACAGCTGGCGACTCTGCTGGGGATCCAACGTCCCCTGGCTGCTAAGGACTGCGATAGTTCTTATGCATTTGGGATCCAACGTCCCTTAAGAGAGTCAATCCTAACGCTTGTTTTCCCGTCGAGGATTTTGTATGGAGTTATTTTATATTTCTAACCTTGTATTTTCAGCTTTATATATTGATTATTGTTGCTGTATGTTGGGGTGTGACGGGTGTTCTGATATTGAGAGATAAGCCGGACCTGGGCTTGAGTGCACCTAGAATTAGAGTAGAAATTAGTGGGCGCCCGCTTGCTTTGCTTGCTTTGGTGTCCCATGAAATCTACACTCAGACGAGGTTCCTCTGGTTGGCCTCCTGCCCCTTCCTTTGGTTGGCGTGGGTTGCTGGTTAGTTGGATTGTCGACTCTGGGGACCGATCATTTGGAAGTTGGCTAAGTGAGGCCTCTTCAGGGATTGATGATGCCACTCCTTCTGGGAATCGTATCATCAACCCTGAAAGTCTGTGACGCCGACGACCGCATAGGATGCCGTACCTTGTGCCAGTTATAGGGCCACCCACCTGTGAGGGGATTCAGGGTTATGCAGGTAACTAGACCTTCAGACCACCGGTTTGTTTCTTGATCAGGATCCTGGATATCTATGGAGGGTTCTAAGGTCTGTCAGAGACCAGTTGGTGTGTTCCGAGGTCTGTCAGAGACTATTTGGAGATGTGTTCTGAGGTCTGTCAGAGACCAGTGGGAGATATGATCTGAGGTCTGCCAGAGACCATTCAGGTTATGATTATGGGGTCTATCAGAGACCAGTATTGGAGCTTTGTTTGAGGTCTATCCGAGACCAGATTTGGATGACTTCTGGATGGTCTATCTGAGACCTCTCTGGATTGGGTTCAGGCTATTCAGCTACAGTTTTGGTCCCTGTTGCATGTTACTTGCATTGCATTACTGCATATCCATTACCATTTGCATTTCACTAACGTGTGTCTGTGCTGCAGGTGCATTTGCATTTCCCTAGTTCTAGTGCCCAGACTTCTGAGTGTTTGATCATGACTAGCTTAAGGAGAACAGTTGCTTACAAATTGCCTACTCCTGATATTGTTCCTTTACTGGGGTTGATCGCTCTTGCTGATGAGGGTGTTCGTAGGAGCTTCCGAATGAGTTATGGTAGACTACTGAGATTGGTGTGTAAACCTACAGAGGTAGAGTTGGATGGGTTGTATGCTTTGATGCAATTCTATGACCCTGCTTTGAGGTGCTTTACGTTCTCTGACTTTATTATGGGACCAACCCTGGAGGAATACGCTGAGTATGCTGAGCTGCCCGTGCAGAACCAGGTTCCATTCATTCATTATGACGCCAAACCCAAGCCGGAAGATTTGGCAAAAGCCTTGCATATTGATGCTTCTGAACTTGTGACTACTGTTTCCCGTGGAGTTCCAGGCTTCTCACTTCAGTTCTTAGTTGGTAAAGCCCAGGAGTATGCCAAGAGCGGGTGCTGGGTTGCTTTCAATGCTGTGTTGGCCTTGTGCATTTATGGCATAGTCTTGTTTCCCAATATACCGGATTTTGTGGACTTCGACGCCTTCTACTTGTTTGCCGCTGGTAATCCTGTACCTACCTTACTCGGAGATCTCTATCATTCACTACATTACAAGAATGGGAAAGGGAGAGGAAAGAATGTTCATTTGTGTGTACCCTTGTTGAGTATGTGGTTTGAGAGTCACCTTCCTAAGAGAAGGTCTGTTGCAGAGACTACAGTTCCAGTTGGTTGGCCGGAGCGCCTGATGAGGTTATCGTCGGAAGATATGGAGTGGTTTGATCGAGACCTGTTGGGATCCGAGCTCATCTTCGGTTGTTCTGGGTACCCTAATGTGCCGCTGATAGGAAGAAAAGGGTGTATCAATTACAACCCTTCTCTATTCATTCGCCAGTTCGGATATGCACTGAAGAATCCACCTCAGGAGGAGGAAGTACAGGAATCTCTGTACTTCACAGGTGATTTGAAGGGAGAATTGCTAGCTAAGCTGCAGCATGCCTGGACACGTATTAACCGCAAAGGGAAGCCACTGTTAGGTAAGAACGATTGCCAGGCTTATGCACCTTACAGGGTTTGGATCCAGGAAAGAGCAAGTCAGTTATTAATGCCATTT
Organism: Lathyrus sativus; assembly: GCA_963859935.3. Lineage (NCBI taxonomy): Eukaryota > Viridiplantae > Streptophyta > Magnoliopsida > Fabales > Fabaceae > Lathyrus > Lathyrus sativus. The sequence goes on from OZ012740.1 coordinate 573,519,860, forward strand.
CCAGCTGCACCCGTCATTGTTCCTATTCCGGCCGAAGAGCCAGCTACTGTTTCTAGGGAAGCCTATGAGCAAGTTGTGAGAGAAAAGGAAGCCTTGATGAAGATTAACGAAGGGTTAGAGCAAGAGCTAGCTCAGGCACGTAGTGAGAAAAACAAGGCCGTATATGCTTTCCAACAACAAATCGAGCTGTTAAACAGGTTAGGGGCTGAGTTGACTGAGGAAAAGAAGAAGCGCGAACGTCTGGGGCAAGAGTTCAGAAGTTCCCACGACATGCTTGAATCCAAGAAAAAGGCGCTTGACATCGCTCACCGAGAGATCTCTTCTTGCAATAAGACTTGGAATGCTACACTCACCAACAACAAGAAGAGGGAAGATAAGCTAAAGCAGCAAATCTCCGACCTCGAAGAGAAGTTGAAGTCTAGCATCAAGAAGTGTGAGGAAGAAGTGATGACCCGGTATAGTGTCCAGCATGCACTGAACAAGGCAATCAAATGCAGAGATGAAGCGGTGTCTCAAAAGCGAAAACTGGAAGATTGCTTCGGGGAAGCGACATGGGAAGAAACTGCTGAAGACGTGCGCCGCGTTCTTAAGAAGAGAAACCAACTTGTTGAAGGGCTGCTTGATCGACCAAGTCATCCAGAGACCAAGAAGTTGATAGAAGAGTATCAGACTTTCGGGAGGATTTGATCATTTCCTGTAGTAACTTGTATGCTTTATTTGCATAGTGCTGACCATCACCAGGAGTGTTGGTTGAGGTCATGCCTTCTTGTTGTACTCTCAGCGACATTGTATTCCGATTTTCTCAGCAATATATGAGGCTTTCTATGATTCAGCTCCGATATTCCTATTGTCAGCACTGTCACTGCACTGGCACCTTCACACTAGAACTGGGGGAATAAACTTCCCTAATGCACAGACACATTGCATTGCATTCATATTCATATTGCATTACAGGTAATCTTTGAATAGTGTCTTATTTCCTGCTCTGTACCAGGTACTTTCCAGGATTGCAGATCAACACCCGCACCGCTATTCTACCCGCACCAACTGTCGAAGAATCATGGATCAAATGCAGAACGAGATGCAAGATGTGCGCGAGAAGCTCGCTCTCTTTATGCAGACCATGGAAGCTATTGCAAAAGGTCAGGAGAATTTGCAGGCCATGGTCCAGCCTCTGTTGGCTCGAAATGCTGGTCACGGTAACGAGGATCATCAGTCTGTACGGGTCGATACTGTTCACGGAGACGGCACTCCCACGCCAGTGGCTCCACCTGTAGTCAATATACCTGCTGCTAACGTCAACAACGCTACCGCTGCTGGGAATGGTAACGTCGGAGTTGGGAATGAGACTGCTGTCCATAACGTGGGGCCTGGCGACATCAACTTGGGTGATAATATGGGAGGCAACGGCTTTGGTAATGCCGGATTCGGGTTCAATGATCAGGGATTCGATAATGCGGGGAAATATGGCTTTAATGCTCAGGGCTTTGGGCAAGATGGTTATGGTGCGACCAATCAGGGTTACAGAGGTTTTGGAAATGGAAACGGCGCTGGATTGATGGCTTTTGGTCCTGCTGGAGGAGTTCAAGGGTACGGCAACAGAGGCCGAGGTCCGGGGATGAATCAGGTCAGGGCGGGACGTAATATTGGATATGATGGGTATGGAGCTGGAAATGGCATGTGGCAAGAAGATCAGCAGGAGGACGCTTTCTCCGGCGGAGGTTTCGAAGGGCCGATGGATGACTCCCAGAAGATCAGAATGCTGGAAGAGCAGATGAGGGGATCCTGAACCAAAGTGCTGTGGGTTTGGACATGGCAACGATGGGGCTGGTACCTGGCTTGAGGGTGCCAATTAAATTCAAAGCTCCTGCGTTCGATAAGTACAAAGGGGACACGTGTCCGAAAGTGCATGTACGAGCTTATTACAGAAAGATGTCTGCATACTCAACTGATGAAAGAATGCTAATGCATTTCTTTCAAGATAGTTTGTCAGGCCCTTCCCTAGAATGGTATATGGGGTTGGAGCCAACCAATATCAAGACATGGAAGCAATTGGCGGAGGCGTTTGTAGCTCACTACAAGTATAATAGCGATTTGGCGCCCAATCGAGTCCAATTGGCGGGACTGTCGCAGAAGAAGGGGGAGAGCTTTAAAGAGTACGCGCAAAGGTGGCACGATATGGCTGCCAGGGTCCTCCTGTGGAAGATAAGGAAATGAATGACATGTTCGTCGGCACATTCACGGGTTTGTTTCATGACATGTTGTTTCATACGTCTCTGGCCAGTTTCTCAGACCTGATTCTGATGGGAGAAAAGATTGAGCGTAACATTAAGCAAGGAAAATTCCAGGTTGAGGAATCAACTGCATCTGGCAGTAATAGGAAAGCTTTTGGTGGGCGCCGTCAGGGCGAGGCAAGCGCAGTATTTGGAGGCCGAGGCCGAGGCCGAGGCAGGGGACGAAATCAATATCATCAGCCGCAGCAGGTGGCGAGTGTTACTATCCCGTATCAGCAACAACCACTCCAGCAACAACAACCGTCTCAGCAGCAGCCAGTGCAGCAGCAGCAGCCTCAGCAGGGGGCACAACAGGCTCAACGAAGATTCCAGGGTGGCAAACCGAGAAGAGTGTTTGAGAAGCCTCCCTCAACCTATGCAGATTTGTTGCAGACATTGTTGGGATTGAACCTGGTAGAGAAGAGAACTCTGGCACCGATAACGGGAGCTCCCCCGTTTGGGTACGATGCAAGCAGGCACTGTGAGTTTCATTCTGGGGCTCCAGGACACGATATAGAAGGTTGCCATGCTTTTAAGCACGTTGTGCAGGATCTTTTGGACAATAAGACTATCAATTTCGGAACGGCAGGTCCGAATATAGTGCAGAAACCCATGCCTAATCACAGGGCAAACGCCATTCTGACTGAGGAAGAGTTGAATCTGATTATGAATGTTGAAGATTTAAAGACGCCGCTGAACGAGGTAAAAAGCAGACTGTTACAAGGGGGTGTCTACCCGGGGTGTGACGAGTATTGCTTAGAATGCTGGACCCTAGCTGGGGGGTGTGATGATTTGAAGAAAGGCATTCAGGCTTTAATTGATGAAGGCATATTGCAGTTTGACCGGGCAGCAACTGAAGAGCCTGCAGGGGCAGTAACAGATAATCGGAGTGATGTGGCCACTGTAACGATTCCTCGAAAGACAATCACTATCACAGCACCAGCTCAGCGACCATCGATCACCATAACTAAGGCAGGGCCGATCCCGTACGAGACCACGAAAGCAGTCCCATGGTCATATGGGTTGGAGGTGTATTGTGACGGGATAAAGATTGATGTTAATAAGCAGCCAGCCGAGACTGTGGATAATGTTGTTGGTTCAGGAGGTATGACAAGGAGTGGTAGGATCTTTATATCCCCTGAAGTGGAGGCCGAAAGACTAGCGAAAGGAAAAGGGAAAGCGGTGGAGAATGTCCCGGTGCAAGCAAGTGACAAAGAATCGGCACCGAAGGGTGTAGAAGAATTCATGCGCTTAATTCGAAAAAGTGATTATAAGATTGTGGAGCATCTGCAGCAGACGCCGTCCAAAATATCTATCCTGTCATTGCTGTTGTGTTCGAAAGCTCACAGAAATGCCTTGCTGAAAGTCCTGGATACTTCTTTTGTACCCCAAGACGTCTCCGTGAATCAACTGGAAGGAGTGTTGGCACATGTGAATGCAGGCCATAGCTTGGGCTTTACCGACTTTGATTTGACCCCGAAAGGGAGAGATCATAATATGGCGCTGCACGTATCCGTCGAGTGTAGAGGATCAGTAATGTCGCACGTATTGGTCGACACTGGGTCATCTTTGAATGTGCTGCCCATGAAGGCGATGATGAAGCTGGATGTTAGAGGAATCTTGTGCACGCCCAGCGACTTGGTAGTCAGAGCGTTTGACGGCACGCGGAGAACAGTCTTTGGATCGATCACATTGCCTCTACAGGTGGGGCCGGAGGTGTTTGCAACCGAGTTTTATATTATGGATATACAGCCTGCGTACAGCTGCTTGCTTGGAAGACCCTGGATTCATGGGGCGGGGGCAGTCACGTCCACCCTACATCAGAAGTTGAAATATATGGTCGGAGACAGTGTAGTCACCGTATGCGGAGAAGAAGACATCCTGGTCAGCCATCTATCGTCATTTAAATATGTGGAGGTCGACGGAGAAATCCACGAAACACCCTGCCAGGCATTTAAAGGTTTGCACATCAAGGACAAAGGTCCCGGGCCGAGCAAAGTGCCAGAGATAGCCGTCTCATCGTATAAAGAAGCTCAAGCTCTAGTAGAAGCAGGAGAAGCAAAGGGCTGGGGCAAAGTGCTGGACATTCCTGTGAAGATGGACCGGTTCGGGCTAGGATACCAACCGTCGTCGTCAACTCCTTCCGTGGGGGCGCCCCGTTTCAGAGGGACAATCACCATCTCTGCCAGTGGAGTGTGTCATGAAACCATCAACGCTGCTTCGGAGTCTGACGAAGGAGACAGCGACTGTGATATGGATGCCTGGATTCAGCCAAGCACGCCAGGACAAGGACTGTGCAACTGGTCTATTCAGGAGCTTGTTCCTGTGACTCTTAAACAGATAACATTTTCAGATGACATCCTTGAACCACCTATGACTCGTCCCGACTTCGAACACCCGGTATTTCAGGCCGAAGAAGAGGTTGTCGAAGATGGCGACGTTCCTGAAGAACTGTCTTGGTTAGTGAAGCAAGAGGAAAGAGCCATTCTGCCTCACGACGAGGTCATCGAAATTATCAACTTGGGGTCGGAAGGGGTTGAGAAGAATATTCGTATCGGAGCAGCGTTGCAGGGCAATATCAAGCGAAGACTGGTTGAAATGCTTCGAGCGTATAATGATGTATTCGCTTGGTCATATGAAGATATGTCAGGGCTCGATACAGATATGGTTGTGCATCGCCTGCCACTGAAAGAAGATTGCCCGCCAGTCAAGCAAAAGCTTCGCAGAACTCGACCAGATATGGCAATGAAGATCAAAGAGGAAGTTCAAAAACAGTGGGACGCTGGTTTCCTGGCTGTGACAAAGTATCCCTCATGGGTTGCTAACATCGTACCAGTACCAAAGAAAGATGGAAAGGTTCGGATGTGCGTGGACTATAGAGATTTGAATAAAGCAAGCCCAAAAGACGATTTTCCACTTCCTCACATTGACGTGTTAGTTGATAATACTGCTCAATACTCTGTATTCTCCTTCATGGATGGCTTTTCAGGCTATAATCAGATTAAAATGGCGCCAGAGGATATGGAGAAGACTACTTTCATAATGCCTTGGGGAACATTTTGCTACAAAGTGATGCCCTTTGGTTTGAAAAATGCTGGGGCAACATATCAGCGTGTGATGACGACTCTTTTCCATGACATGATGCATAAAGAGATCGAAGTTTATGTTGACGATATGATTGCCAAATCCCAAACGGAGGAAGAGCATCTGGTGAACCTGTTGAAGCTATTTAAAAGGCTTAGGAAGTTCAGGCTGCGGCTGAACCCTAATAAATGCACCTTCGGGGTGAGATCGGGTAAACTGCTGGGGTTTATCGTAAGCGAAAGAGGAATAGAGGTCGATCCTGCTAAAATAAAAGCGATACAAGAAATGCCGACGCCTAAAACAGAGAAAGAGGTGCGCGGGTTTTTAGGGAGGTTGAACTACATTGCCCGGTTCATATCTCACCTAACGGCCACGTGTGAACCATTATTCAAGCTGTTGAAGAAAGATCAAGCTGTAACGTGGAACGAAAATTGTCAAAGGGCGTTCGATAAAATAAAGCAGTATCTGCAGGAGCCTCCTATTTTGATACCCCCAGTGGCAGGCAGACCCTTGATCATGTATTTGACGGTTCTTGAGGGAAGCATGGGTTGTGTTCTCGGTCAACACGACGAGACAGGGAGAAAAGAGCATGCAATCTACTACTTGAGTAAGAAATTTACAGATTGTGAATCTCGATATTCAATGCTTGAGAAAACTTGTTGCGCACTGGCTTGGGCCGCCAAGCGTTTGAGGCAATACATGCTGAATCATACAACCATGCTTATCTCGAAGATGGATCCTATCAAATATGTATTTGAAAAGCAGGCGTTGTCAGGTAGAATTGCCCGTTGGCAGATGGTCTTAACTGAATACGACATTCAGTACGTCTCGCAAAAGGCTATAAAGGGGAGTGTGTTGTCTGAATATCTGGCGGAGCAGCCTATTGAAGAGTACCAATCGATGAGGTTTGATTTTCCTGACGAGGATATCATGTACCTAAAGATGAAAGATTGCGAAGAGTCGTTGCCCGACGAAGGACCAGAGTTGGGTTCCAAATGGAAGATGATATTTGACGGAGCTGTGAATGCTTACGGTAGCGGAATAGGAGCAATCATCACTACACCACATGGGTCGCACATCCCGTTTACGGCCCGATTGACCTTTGCCGTTACCAATAATGAGGCCGAATACGAAGCTTGTATAATGGGGCTTGAAAAAGCCATTGATTTGCGAATCAAGAACTTAGACGTATACGGAGACTCAGCTCTGGTGGTGAATCAGATCAAAGGGGAATGGGAGACGCGTCAGCCCAACTTGATACATTACATGAATTATGCAAGGAGATTGTTTCCTTTCTTCGACAAGGTTGAACTGCATCACGTGCCGCGGGCAGAGAATCAAATGGCTGACGCCCTGGCTACTTTGTCTTCCATGTACAAAGTCAACTTCTGGAACGAGGCTCCCCGAATCATTATCTCTCGGCTGGATAGGCCAGCTTATGTATTTGCTATTGATGAAGCATCTGATGACAAACCATGGTATTTCGATATCCTTAATTTCCTGAAGAATAAAGAGTATCCGGCTGGGGCATCCAGTCAAGATCAGAAGACTCTCAGGAGATTAGCGGGTAATTTCTATTTGAATCCAGATGGCGTCTTATATAGAAGAAACCACGATTTGGTGCTGTTGCGTTGTGTAGACGAACGAGAGGCAAAGCTGCTCATGGAGGAAATACACGAGGGTACCTTTGGTACGCATGCTGGCGGGCATGCTATGACAAGAAAGCTGCTGCGGGCAGGTTATTTTTGGCTGACTATGGAAACTGATTGTTTCAAGTTTGCGAGAAAGTGCCACAAATGCCAGATCTACGCCGATAAGATCCATGTGCCTCCGAGTCCTCTAAATGTGATGTCATCGCCATGGCCCTTCTCGATGTGGGGAATCGATATGATTGGAAAGATCGAGCCGACAGCTTCTAACGGGCATCGGTTCATCTTAGTAGCAATCGATTATTTCACCAAATGGGTGGAAGCGGCGTCTTATGCAAATGTAACGAAGCAAGTGGTGGCCAGATTCATCAAGAGAGATATCATTTGCCGATATGGGATTCCCGAGCGGATAATCACGGATAATGGTTCAAACCTGAACAACAAAATGATGAAGGAGCTCTGTCAGAATTTCAAGATTGAACATCACAACTCCTCCCCTTACCGACCCAAGATGAATGGCGCTGTCGAGGCGGCCAATAAGAATATCAAGAAGATCGTTCAGAAAATGGTGGTGACCTATAAGGATTGGCATGAGATGCTACCTTTCGCTTTGCACGGTTATCGTACGACGGTACGCACATCAACCGGGGCAATCCCGTTCTCGTTAGTATACGGAATGGAAGCGGTATTACCATTGGAAGTCGAGATCCCTTCTCTGAGGGTATTGCGAGATGTTCAGCTAGACGAGGCAGAATGGGTGAAAGACCGGTTGAACCAACTGAGTTTGATGGACGAGAAGAGGCTGGCTTCTCTAGCATATGGTCGTTTGTACCAGAGCCGAATGAAGAAAGTGTATGATAAGAAGATACATCCGCGAAGCTTTCAGACGGGCGACCTTGTGCTGAAAAGGATTCTCCCGCCGCAAGCAGATCACAGGGGCAAGTGGACCCCCAACTACGAAGGGCCATACGTTGTCAGGAAAGTCTTTTTAGGAGGAGCATTGTTGTTGTCCACCATGGACGGTGAAGACTTTATGTCGCCTGTGAATTCGGACGCAGTTAAAAAATACTTTGCTTAAAATAGACCCGCTGGACAGAAAAAGAGAGTCCAGGCAAAAATGGGGCATCCTGGCGAACCAAAAACAGAATGAAAGGTTCGGGCAAAAATTAGGGATAAAATTGAAAAATGTACACCCGCGAAGTTGAAAACCTACACTGGGCGGCTTCGGCAAAAAGGGGTATCCCGGTGAACTGAAAACTCGTAAAGGGCGGTTCGCGCAAAAGTTAGGGATTTGAAAAGCAAATGACTGCGGTCTGAATTTGATATTGCACTGAGCATCAATGCGGGAGAATACACTTGAGGAGTCGGTTATCTGATACAATCTCTTCGGAAGTATGGATACCGGGAAAGCATTAGAGTCGGGCGAGTCATGGGAGGATCAGTTCGTGGTGTTCATCTGCATCCCGTTGCCGACATGTGTACAAATTTAAGTTGTCAATATTTATGCTTCTTGTGCATACTTGCATACTTGTATATTTGCTTTGTGTAGCTTCCTCATTTCAGGAGTTACCTCCCGTGTACAAAACTCCGCCCATTCAGGGGCCCAATCAATGAAATACGTTATTCAGTACTTGACATTGTTCTTTACTGTTTTGTGCATGGTTAACGCCTAAGTTTGATGAAACTAGCATGAGCATAACGTCACTGGCCCTTGCCAACAGTTGCTAAAGCTTTGAATTAATTGAAAATAACGTCACTAACCTGAATCGATCTGGTTGCATAGGTTTGCTTTGTCTTGTTTGTGTTGTTGCAGGTTTCATAACCGCACGAGAAAGATGATCAAAAGAGTGCAATAACGAAAGACTCGACCCTCACGCAGGTCATGCATGTTCCTTACTGAAGAAGGACAGAATTCCCCAGCTAGTCGGAATCTATCCAAAAGGACGTGCTCCCGCAGAGTCGTTTACCCTCAGCAGAATTTATGACTCCAAGATCGTAAGGCTGTATTCAGACAGTATGGTGTTCCCCGAGGGATTCCTTATCTCAAGCAGAGTTGGTTTAGCCTCCGAAGATTAATAGTTGTGAGCTGTATTCAGACAAGTTCACCTTTCCTCGCAGGGTCATTTACTCTCCCCAGCGGAATTCTCTTCTCAGCAAGTATACCTCCCAGTGGAACTCGAAGATTAAGGCTCTCCCCGGCAGAGTTGGTGGGGGTCATGGCATTTATTTTGTCAAAATACCGTATGATATCCATTCACTTTCCCGCAGAAGTTCGATCATACCAGGCACATTTGTTGTTCCCCAGCAGAGTTGTATGCCCCAGCAGGGTGTTACTTCAACGAAATGTTTGGTTTAAGTTCCCAATCTCCCAGCCGAGTCGACTTCATCCTTCCAGCATTTATTTTGCTGGAATAATTCTATAGCATCTGGCTATCCCCAGCGGAGTTGGCATTATCTTCAGCATCTGTTTTGCTGAAGCAGTTTCTGTACCCCGCGGCTCGAGTCTGCATTGGCATTTGCATATAGCGTCATACTTGCATTCACCAAATAAAAGTGTAGCATTTCCATGTCAAATGGAGCATTGCATCGCCGTCAAACATATGCATTTTTGAAACGTAAACTAAGTTGGCTAACCGTTTGTTCCAAGTATTGTTTCTCTTGCAGGTAGAGAGAGTCCTTGCTCAGGTGAATCAATAAACATTCAGGACCGCGAAGTGAGACGTCTCACGAAGTGTCAGCTTTGGCACTACTCCCCACAGAGTTGTCAAGATGAAGTTCTCTTTGTCTCCGAGCAGAGTTATTTATGAATTTCTTGTGGTATCCCAACCAGAGTCAGCAGGATAAGTTTCTCCTTGTCCCCAAGCAGAGCTTTTGGTCATCAAAGGATTCATGAATCAGAATTTCAGAGGCTATCGCCGGTTATCAGAACAGGCGTCCGGAAGTATGATTTTCAAATATCCCCAGTAGAGCCAGCCTCAAGGTTGCTGTAACGTCAGTGATAAGAAATTTGCGGACTAATGGAAGGATGAGTCCTAACGTGGACAATTTTATTGACGGGTTTTCTGTGTGCTAGAGAAGATTGTTGGAATGTGGAGTCCTAACATGGACATTTCCTCGAGTTGACAAGGCGTGTTAGTCCTAACGTGGACAGGTGCGAGTTCTCGGTATTGATTAAGTGTGGAGTCCTGACGTGGGACAAGATTGATCACCCTTCGTGTTGGTGTCCTGAAGTGGACAATTTATTTCCTGCAGACAGCTTTATTCGTAATGGCGAAGGGAGCGTCCCGACATGGACGTTTATAGTTCTTTAAGATGACAAGATGTGAGAGTCCTTACATGGACAAGTTTATCCTTCTTTGTGTTGTGGGCAAAATGTGAGTCCTGACGTGGACAAGTCTTAAGTCCCCAGCAAGTCAAAGACGCGCAAGTCCTGACGTGGACAAGTTTTATTTCCGCAGCGGAGTCCTGACGCGGACAAATCAAGACGAAATGTGAGTCCTGACGTGGACAAGTTTATTCCGTACGAGGAAAGAGAAGCTTCAGTTCCTTACGTGGAAAAGCAAGTGCAGTCCTGACGTGGACAGATTCAGAAAAGAGATTGTATTCCTTACGTGGAAAGTGATGGGTCCTTACGCGGACATATCAAAATATGATTCCTTACGTGGAAAGATTTATTCCTTACGTGGAAAGAAAAAGCTGATTCCTTACGTGGAGCAGATGTGGTTCCTAACGGGGAAAGATGAAGATCCCTTACGTGGAAAGTTCGGAGATGATGATTCCTTACGTGGAAAGATTAGAGTCCTTACGTGGGCATATCAAGAGCGTTCCTTACGTGGAAGAGAAATAGTTTCCTTACGTGGAAAGACGAGTTTATTCCTTACGTGGAAAAATTGGGTCCTTACGCGGACATACCAAGATGTGATTCCTTACGTGGAAAGATGGGGTCCTTACGCGGACATATCAAGTCGCAGTCCTGACGTGGACAAATTCAGATTGAGATTATATTCCTCACGTGGAAAGATTGGGGTCCTTACGTGAACAAATCGAGATGTGCTTCCTTACGTGGAAAGATAGTATTCCTTACGTGGAAGGAGGCTTGTATTCCTGATATGGAAAGAAAGAGTGTGTTCCTGACGTGGAAGGGGTTTGGTTCTGACGTGGACAAAGCAAAAGAAGACGTATTCCTTACGTGGAAGAGTTTATTCCTAACGGGGACGATTTATCTCGGACGAGAAGGCAGACGAGCCATCCCCAGCAAAATTATTGAGGTTTTCCAAATCGACGAAGAAGGCGTCCTGGCGTGGACAGTGTTCTGTCTCTGCGATGATAGAATCTTTTTCAGAACGATGAAAATAATCCCTAGCACGGTCGCACGAGATCAGTGGGTTGTCATAACAGCTAAATTCAGTTCATGAATGTCGTTCCCCAAGCAGTGGCGCAGTTTATTTCTGCGGTTGGCAAATTTCCGGGTTCTTAGTATTCAACCGCCTCGTACCGCGAATGTCTGAAGGCTCCGGGCTCTTCACCCAATCGGGTCCAAGTCGCTTGAATAGGGGCATCTGTTGCACCCTAAAATTTGCCCAACCATATTCACTTGGTTTATGTTTCAATATCATTAGCATTTGCATAAAGAGTCATGTACATAGCCTAATCATCTGCATAGCATAAGCATAGCAAGTCATTCAACAGGGGATCAAGCATTATTCTCATCTCTAGAGGCCTATCCAGAGGTTATTATCCTAATTCAATCTCATTCAAGTCATCAGAGAAGAATTTGAAAGCAGGGAGTTCAGTGAATCAAGCATTGAGTATATCTCCTAACTGAGGTTGTCTGAGGATCAACAAGGGAATCATGAGTTATGAATTGAGAGCATGGGGAGTATCTAGACATCTTAGAAGACTTAGAAAGTCATCTGGAGAGGAAAACAAGTCATTGAGATGAGCACAAGAGCTACAGTTGAAGACAGTCAACTAGGGTTTCATCTAGATCAACCCTAGGTCAACTCTAAGTCATTTGACTGATTGAAAGGCATTAAGGGCTATTGGAGAGATGTGGGGTTCATCATTTAACATGAAGAATAAGGATATGGTGATATGCCAAGAAGAATTCAAGAGAAATCAAGGAGAAGAGGAGTTTCTAAATTAGGGTTTCCATGTAAAATCCCCTAGTTTAGGTCAAATTCCCAAGCAAGATAAGTCAAAATGCAAGCTTCAAATGGCTTCTTGGCCAACATGGAACTTGTAGAGGATCTAAATAACTTTAATTTGAGTGGTGGAAGACATCAAGGAGATTTATAGAACTCAAGTTATGGTCCTTGCAAGTTACAGGTCATCTGAGGTATCTGAATTTTTGTCTGTGAAAATGACTTGACTTCCAAGCAATTTTTACCCCTCAAGAAGATTTCAAATGAATTTCTGGTCAACATAAGAGTTGTTGCTTATTGTCATAGCTTTCTAGAATGGTATGGTATGCCTTCATATGATTTGGGGAACTCTACTTATGGTCTTGGCAAGCAAAGGGTATTTTGGTCATTTGTGAATTACAGGTCATTTTAACCTATGCCCAAAACTCACACAAGGAAGCTTCAAATGGAAAAACTTACAACATTAAACTTGCTCAAAATGAGATTTTGAGTCTATAAAAGTGACCATGAGAGATTGGAAATGTTCATAGCCTAAGGTTTCAAAATTGTTGAATTTAATGAAGAAAAATGGCCTTAAAAATGAGATTTTTCATATCTTGGCCAAATGAAGCAAAATTATAGGTCATTTTGAATGGAAAGATCATTTTAAAGACATTGGCTAAAGTAGAATTTTGAGTTTGGTTCAAGATTTAAGAGTTATCCATGGTTGCTTGCAATGTAAGAAACATAATCCAATTTCAAGGGAATTTGCACAAGGGAAACTTCTCCAAGTTTCTAGGAAGTTCTAATCCCATCTATATATTCATACAAGTTGGTTCATGCAAGGGTTGGTGCTCCCATTTGTTCAAAACCCCAACTTTTTCAGACTTTCTTCAACTTGCATAAGCTTTCCAAAACCTCTATAATCTCCATCAATCTTCACTATTCTTGATTCAATCTTCATCATCATCACACAAGGATCAGAATCCACACATTCATTTGTCAAATTGAGGAAGGAATTGTGTCATTCATCATTACCATTCAAGAAGCATAAACTTTGGAAGTGAGTGATTCAAGGCCTTAGAACCATACTTGTTGCATACAGAAGTAATCACCAAGCCTACTGATCACTTTCCTTTCATCACAAGCAGTTGATTTGAAGATCTTAGCACCTGTATCAAGAAATTACACCAGGTTTGTTTCTTCTTCGTATGGCATGAATTAGTTAGAATTTTAGGGTTTTGATAGTCTAGAACGGTTAAGGTAGGGTAGAGGATTGTTTTGGATGAATTTGGGGAGATTCCATGAAGTTTGAGCATGATGCATCAAAACTGTTGAGGTTTGTAATTGCTAAGATAAGGCCTGAGATTGTTAGTAGAGTAGCATGCTATGATCAGGGTGAAGTGTAGATCAGTTTAGGATGAGTTTCGTGGAGAATTGGAGAGGTTTGATATCAGATACCAATGGTGATTTCCATCTGTTACCTTCTTCGAATTGGCTGATTGTTTGAGTTTTAAGGTAAACTAAGGATATAGACTTGTAGAGGGAAAGAAATTGATGAATTTTGCTTTTTATATCGTGTGTTTTCATGGCGTGTGGAGAGAGCACGAAGAGATGGAAGTATCGTGCATGAGGAGGGTTTTCTGAAACCCTAGGTGGCTGGAGGTTGAAGAAGGGTCAGGAGCCACACGATTGAAGGCTGACCTTTGACTTGGAGGACTCATCCAACGGCCACGATCAAATTTCAGTTTGGTGGGAAATTTTAAAAACTGAAACGCACCGTTTCATTTATTGGGGGGAATTGGGCTCAGACAGCTATTCGCACCCCCCAATTTAATGGGCCCAACGCGCTGAACATGATCTGCTTGCTATTTTCACCCCTCCCTTCATTTCCATTATATTTCTATTTTAATTTCTTTCATTTTTTTATGCATCTTATAAAAATCATAATAAATAGAAAAATCATCATTTTTAATTCATTCTTTTTGCATATTTTTCTTTAGGATGTCTAGAAAATTATAAAAAATAAAAATTGCATTTTATTTTTTATTTGATATTTTTCCCATATTTTCTAAATAAATAACATTTTAAATAGTTTCATTTCATACATGATTTTGTTATTTTTTGTTCTATTAATTGCTTCAATATTTTTCATCCATTCTTTTTAGGTTGTTTAGGTTAGACATTAAACTTGTAGATGCAATTTAGTTCCCATTTTTAGAAATTAATTTTAGGTGTTTAGTTTAGGTGTGAATAATATGAACAAACTAGGGTTTTTAGGTGATGACTTAGGAGAATCAATTCATTTCCCTTAGGACTTAGGGTTTGAATAGTTTAGCTATGGGACTATAGGGGCTATGGGTAGTTATTAGATCCCCTTAGAAAAAGTCAGGATTCCCCTACTGCTAGTACTGTACTGTACATATTTGATTGACTGGTGTGGTGTGCCCTCTGGGGATTATTGCTTGCTTGTGTGGGTATTGGGATTGTCTGGGAATTTGGGAGAGCTGAAGACTTGAGGAGATGAAAGTCATTGGAGATCCAGATGTTGAAGATCAACTTCCAGAGTTGAAGAGGAGATTCTTGCTAGCAGATGCTGAAGAGACTAGGGTTTAGGAGCTAGGCAGAGCTCTAGATTAGAAAGCTTGTTTCTCAAACATGGATTGCCTTGTCTGCATCCATTCTTCTCTGTGATTCAGAGTCTCTCTAAGACACTCACCCCCTTCCTTTGGAAGGCTTGGTGATAGTGTCTAAGAGATAGAACTCTTGAGAGAAAATGTCTTTTGTGTTAGAAGCAGTCTGTTCACCACCTTTGGTAGTCAACTGATTGCTTAACACCCCAATCCACTCTTGTGACTGATCCCTCATCCTGGAGGTTTGAACTTGAAGAAAAGCCATTGCAGATAGAAGACTGATGATCAAAGCCCTTGCCTGAAGGCCATGAAGATGGAGACTGATGCTTGTTGAAGCCTGTAACTGATTGGAGATTACTTGGAGCCAGATGTGGATTCAAAGCTGCTGAAGCTGTTTGTTTTTGCTGTATTTCATTTCTGATGTATTGATTGGTTTTCCTGACTGTAGTGTTTGCTGTTTACCCTGTTGGGTTGAAAGTGAAGCCTATTCACTTTTGCCTATTGTTTTCTAGGTTCGAGGTTGAGTGGGACTCCCTTGCCTCGCTTGTATTGCTGCATCCATGCATTTTACTGTTTTACTGTATATATCTGATGTTGTTTCTGTTGCTGCCTATCCCGTAGGATCTCTGTTTCTCTGTGTGCAAGAGAGGAGCATGATAGACACTAGGTCTTAACCCATGCATGATAACATTAGGATAGTTTGATTCCCTTCGCAACCGTAGGTTAGAGTTCTGTCTCTTCTTTCTCAAAACAAACAGGAAAATACATAAATATTTCAAACACAATAAAAGACACTTCTTCCGTAAAAGAATGTGAACTCACCAAAACGTCATTTTTGTCCGCTTGGACTGTTAATCAGGAAAACCCTTTTTCAGAAGGAATAAAATCAACCAAAACAGACTTGTGGCGTACGTGGCCCGAACTACGTTTGCTCTGATCTTTCATGCTGTATGAAAGTACGTAGGCATAGGATGCGATATCCTAGCGAGCAACCTTCCCCTCCTTTCCCGTAGGTAGGCGAACTACGTTGACTCTGATTTCTCGTTCCAGGCGGGAATATGTAGGCATAAAGTGCGATACTTTGCCGAGTCATTTTTATTTTCATTTTATTCTCTTTTTAACCCTTGACCTATAGTTTAGATAGAATAACAATCCATACCCGAAAACAAGCGTGGATCCCGTCGAGTACGACGGACGTGAGGGGTGCTAATACCTTCCCCTTGCGTAACCGACTCCCGAACCCAGGTTTTGGTTGCGACGACCATACCTTTCCCGTGTTGTGCGAGGTTTACTCTGAGCGTTTACTTTCCCTCCCGTGGGATAAATAACGCACGGTGGCGACTCTTCTGTTCAGCCGACGCCGATTTTCGCAGTAGCGACACCCTCTACACAATTCGAAGCTCGGGATTCTCCTCGTCGGCAGTCGCGACTGATTTCTCAGGATAACTCAAGGGGGTATGGTAAAAGGATGAAGCTCTCTGGCAGGGTATTTGATGAGATTTCGGTGGATTATGATCAGTTGGTGCAACTCTTGTTCCAACTTCAACTGATTAAACCCCGCACTTTGGCTCCATTGACTGGGCAGCCACCACCAGGCTATGATGTGAACGCCCATTTTGTGTCTTCCACTCCGGTGCATCGGGGCATAACATCGTGAACTGCAAGTCGTTCAAGCAGAAGATTCAAGATTTGCTGGATGAGAAGGCAATTGAATTTGTGTCGGGCGGTATAAAGGTCTCAGGAATCGATATTCCTATTTCCCCACCGGAAATTGCAAAAGAATCGAGGCATATCCTGGAATCATTGGAAACTGAATCCCCAGATCTACAACAGTTGCCAATGCCTGGGCTGAATTTGAGGATGACAGTGCATGAGCCTAAGGAACGGGTTGATCAAAACCAGCAGCGCATGAAACGCCAGCATCCGGCTCAGCGAAGAATTCATGAGGGGAAGTCAAAGAGGGTATTTGAGGCACCTCCACCAACGTATGCTGAACTCTTTCAGACCTTGTTAGGGTTGCACCTTGTTGAAAAGAGAATGTTGGCCCCACCAACGGGCGCACCTCCATTTGGTTTTGACGCCAGTAAGCATTGTGAGTTTCATTCCGGGGAACCTGGGCATGACATTGATGGTTGCCACGCTTTCAAGCATAAAGTCCAGGATTTGATCGACAGCAAGGCTATCAAATTTTCTGATAGGGTCCCCAATATGGTGCAGGGCCACGGACAAGCAAAGGTCGGGTTGATGAAAAAGGTTCCTAACTTTGGTCGGGCCGTGGAAAACAGGTCAAGACAGCAGCAGGCTACCTCCAACAATTGTTTCTGAGGATGGTTGACTCGCCAATAAGTCAAAATGCAAGAAGTCCGGTTCTGAGACACCGGCATTTTTCATGTTATCTTGTTCATGTCTTTGCATTTGTAGTTGCCTTTCTGTTCAATTGCAAATTTCGTTTGTAAAACTTGTTGTTTTTTTTTAACTGATATTGATAAATGAAATAAATATGCATGTTTTGAATTAATCCAATCATGTTCACTCTTTGTGTTTTCATTTATTTCAAACGCTTGTTAAGTGGAATCCGAGGAGGAGAACGAAAACCAATGACGAATAAGCTTCCGATTGTATGCTTTTGGATAAAAACCTGTTGATGATGTACAGGCATTGTTTCAATCCATAAACACCGGAGATATAAGGAAGATAATCCCTTGTTAACGCTTTGAGCATAGCAGTAGGAGTTTCTTTCTGAAAAAGAAAAAAACCTAAATCTTAACCCGGGGCAGGGTAGGTGTCAGTTAGTTTGACCAAGCATTCAAATTACAAAAGGAGTGTCCGTTCGAGGATCAATCACACCTATATAGGTCGTGCCTAAAAAACCCGCAATGGTTGAACGTCAGGAGTGAGACAGTCACATTATCCCCCAAAGAGTCAGACAACCAGTGTCCCACGACTTGTTCAAAAAGAAGAAGAGAATCCAAAGCCCGCTAAGTCGAAACTTCAAAACAAGTGGCTTAGGCAAAAATTAGGGCATCCCGCTGGACTTTAGAATCAAAAGAAGCTCCAAAGAGTCAGTCCAGGAAAAAGTTAGGGAACGAAAGGAAAAAACACAAAAAGACGAAAAGGATTACCAAAGAAAAAATCCTCGAAAGGGACAAAGTCGTGTGACTCTAGGCACCCAAAGACGATAAGCGAATGACTGTCACTCCGAAAAGCAAGTGGTATCCTGAACCATCACTCCTATCACTCCACCTTTAATAGGTGAACGCTGAAGTCGAATTAGCTGAACATAGGATTGGAGAACATCACGAAGAATGGGTGGGTCGAAATAAACTTTGAGCCTATATCCTTCCTTGTTAACCGTGAACCTGACCACGTTACAACCCGAAAAAGTCCTAATTAAAACAGGTTTAGTTCGAGAGCATACTTCGGTAAAGATCGCATCGAAACTGACTCCTAAAAGGATTCCTTTTGCGGCATTATATTAATGTTGATATGTTGATGATTGATTCGTTGTAGGTCATAAAACTTTTCCATCAAATCGGACTGGATTTTCAAAACTATCATATGCATTGCATTTAATATATCTTTTATGCAGAACAACTTGTTTTACTTGCGAGTAAGCGCATGCAGCAGGAAAGTTTCCTATAGTGGGAAGTCTGATCAGGATAGAATGCAGAATGTCTGAATGTTTCGTGAGCCGGGGCAGGATATATCAATTAATCCCCAGTGGGAGTCAGCCATCCAAGAATCAGTTAATCTGGGGCAATTAGGTCGAGATTTGGCAGATCTCTCGCAGCTAGGGGCATTGCTTTACAAATCGAACGATCAGGGGCAAAAGATTATTGCAAGACCGGGGCAGGTCACCCTAAGAACAAAAGATTTTGTTGGGACATCCTTTTGGGTTTGACGTGCAGAAACAGTTCATATCTAACCGTCAGGATACAAAAATCGAAGAGTCTTTATCAGGAAGTTGGTGTCGGTTCAGAGGCAAGGTATTGTGAGGTAGCACCATGGCTAGCTTTTCCTTTCAAGACGAAGTGTTCAGACTGGGGCATGTTGGTATTTTTGGGGCAAATTTCCGATAAGGTGGATGGAACTCATGTTTCCCCAGCCAAAATCTCTTGATGAAGAGCCTGATTTCAGTTGATGTCATTCCTCGGTTAGTCGCATCTTATCCCCAGAGAGTTGGAATGGCGTTATCCCTTACCGAATGAGGGATTATTCTCCCCAGAAGAGTGTCCTCAGGGAAGTTGTCCACAGGATATCCCCAGCAAGTCGAAATCAGTATCCCCTGCAGAGGTTGCGCTCCCCCAGTGAGTCGGATATGTGCAGGATCAATCCCCAGCATGGGAGGTTCTCGCAGAGTTTAACCAAGTTGTTGGTTCAGAAGGATTATACCCGGAGGACGATTTCCCTTCTCCCCACAGGTCGTCGTGCCATTGACAGGATATTGATCCTCAGCAGAGTCCGAGGCTCCGAGTTTGTAAACTGTGCCCAGACAGTGTGCTTTTCCTAGAAGTGTCGCTTTTTTCCCCAGCTAAGTTTGTTCACCAGCAGGGTGGTTTGTTCTTTCCTCCCAGTGGAAATTGGTGTTTAATCGCTCCTCGGCAGAGTTAGTTGTGTTTCTGGCGTTTATTTCGCTGGAATACTTTGTGATACTTGTTCTCCCCGGCAGAGTTGGTGTTATCCTCAGCATTCATGTTGTTGAGACATCATTATCAGAGTGGCCCCGGCAGCTTGAGCCTGCATTTGCATTTGCATATATCGTCACATTTGCATCTACTCAAACGCGTAGCATTTCCGTGTCGTACGAAGCATTACGCCACTTTCAAACATACGCATTTTGAAGCATAAGTCAGGTTGGCTACCTCTTTGTTTTCAGGTGTTCTTCCCTGCAAGTAATTGGACTTCTTGTTCAGGATCGTTTTCAGATATTCAGATTTGCGACATAAGATATGTGATGATAATGTTCGTCCCGTCATATGTTCCCTTATCAGAGGTGCTTGATTAACTTCTCTTCTTCCTCAGTGGAGTGTTCTTTACACGGCTTCATAATTGGACTTTGGAGTTATTGTCAAAAATCCCCCGGCGGAGTATTCCCTCGGGTTGCTGTCACGTCAGCATTTTCAGAAAAGATTTCAGGGATTAGACATCTGAAGTCATTACTCGTCGTCAAGTTGGATGTCTGGCAGTTGACGTCAGAATTCCCCCGGCAGAGTTCTCCCCAGTTTGCTGTTATGGCTTCATAATTAGACTTTGAAGATTGTTATGTCAGCATTTTACGGCTTCGTAATTCGACTTTGAAGTTTGTTACCATCATGACATGGCTTCATAGTTTGAATTTGATGTTATTGTCAGTTGTTTTCAGCAGTCAATGGTTTCATGAATAGACTTCGAAGTTGTTTTTAAAGAGAGATTTCATCGATTTGACGGTTGAAGTCATTACTTGTTGTTAAGGCTTCACGATTTGACTTTGGAGTTGTTGTCAGCATTTTAAAGGAGGATTTCAGCGATTAGACGGTTGAAGTCATTACTTGTTGTTACGGCTTCGTAATTTGACTTTGAAGTTCGTTAGCGTGGGATGCTCCATAATTAGACGTTGGAGACGTTATCACTATTACAATGGCTTCATAATTAGACTTTGAAGTTGTTGTTAGAATTTCCTCAGAAGGAGTCTAGAGGGCTTCATGATTTGACTTTGAAGTTCAATAGAGTTTTCCTGGAATTGCTGTTACGTCAGCATTGCACGGCTTCATAAGTAGACTTTGAAGTTCGTTACATCAGCGCTATAAGGCTTCATGATTTGACTTTGAAGTTGTTGTTGGTATTTTTAAAGGGAGATTTCAGCGATTAGACGGCTGAAATCGTTACTTGGTGTCACTGCTTCATAATTAAACTTTGAAGTTGTTAGCAGTAGTGGACGGCTTCATAATTAGACCTTGGAGTTATTATCAGTTTATACGGCTTCATAATTCGACCTTGGAGTTATTGTCAGCATTCAACAACTTCATAACTAGACTTTGGAGTTATTGTTAGGAATTCCCTAGCGGATTTTCCTTGCGTAGCTGTTATGTCAGCATTGCAGACTTCATGATTTGGCTTTGGAGGTCGGCACAGTTTTCTTCGAGTGGCTGTTACGTCAGTGTTACACGGCTTCAGAATTAGACTTTGGAGTCGTTGTTAGCGATTCCCCAACAGAGTTTCTCTAGCAGTTGTTACGTCAGCATTGCGCTGCTTCATAATTAGACCTTGGAGTTGTCGTCAACATCAAACGACTTTGTAATTAGACTTTGGAGTTGTTGCCAGATTTTTCCCCACAGAGTTGCTTGTTGAAGTTTCTCTTATCCGGCCATCGGAGTATTTTCTTCAAGTTTGCTGTTCCGTTAGCGTCACAGGGTTTCATAATCAAAATTTCAGGAGTTGTCGCCTGTTGTCGAAATAGGCGCCTGGAAGTTAATTTCAGAGCATCCCCATTGGGTTTGACTACTGCAAAGATAAGGTGGAGTTAGTGTCCAGTATGATTGACAGAATTGAATTCCTATTGGGTGGAAGAGTTCTATCCCCAAGGAAGCCGCCATGATTTCTTCGTGTTGACAAAATATTATCCCCAGTAGAGTCCTCCTCAAAGTCGTTGTCACGTCAGCGCTAGAAGGTTTGTGGGTTGGGACCGATGGAGTTAGCTACTGCAGAGATAGGCAGAGAAACTGTATTCAAAGTATTTTCCCGTATGGATAGGTGGATGAAGTTTCCTGCGTTTAGGCAGATGATTTTCCCGTATGGATAGGCGGATGAAGTTTCCTGTGTTTAGGCAGATGGTTTTCCCGTATGGATAGGCGGATGAAGTTTCCTGCGTTTAGGCAGATGATTTTCCCGTATGAATGGGCGGATGAAGTTTCCTGTGTTTAGGCAGATGATTTTCCCGTATGAATAGGCGGATGAAGTTTCCTGCGTTTAGGCAGATGATTTTCCCGTATGGATAGGCGGATGAAGTTTCTTGTGTTTAGGCAGATGATTTTCCCGTATGGATAGGCGGATGAAGTTTCCTGTGTTTAGGCAGATGATTTTCCCGTATGGATAGGCAGATGAAGTTTCCTGTGTTTAGGCAGATGATTTTCCCGTATGGATATGCGGATGAAGTTTCTTGCGTTTAGGCAGATGATTTTCCCGTATGAATGGGCGGATGAAGTTTCCTGTGTGTAGACAGATGATTTTCCCGTATGGATAGGCGGATGAAGTTTCCTGCGTTTAGGCAGATGATTTTCCCGTATGGATAGGCGGATGAAGTTTCCTGTGTTTAGGCAGATGATTTTCCCGTATGAATGGGCAGATGAAGTTTCCTGTGTTTAGGCAGATGATTTTCCCGTATGGATAGGCGGATGAAGTTTCCTGTGTTTAGGTAGATGGTTTGCCCGTATGAATAGGCGGATGAAGTTTCCTGTGTTTAGACAGATGATTTGCCCGTATGGATAGACGGATGGAGTTTCCTGTGATTAGACAGAAATGTTTCCCCAGCGAAGTCGCCGGGATTTTTCCGTGTTGACGGAATGTAGCGTCCTAACATGGACAAAGTTCTATTCCTGTGTTGTTGAGATTTCTTCGGGTTGACGAAATGTGAGTCCTGACATGGACAGATTGGTGTTTATTCGTGATTTGACGAAATTTGGGTCCAGATGTGAACAAGGTTATTCCTGTGACGACGGAATCTCTATTCATGTTGACGAATTTGTTTCTCTTCTGGTGTTGACAAGGTTAGTCCAGTTGTGGACGGAGGTGTTTTTGCGAGAATTGTTCAGTACCTGGGGTGTTACATAGGTGGTTGAAGTTGAAATCAGAATTATTATCAGACGTTGGATCAGTTGTTGTCGTAACAACCAGATTCAGTTGGTGGATGTCGTTCCCCAAGCAGTTGTGCAGTTTATTTCTCCGGTTGGCAAATTTTCGGGTTTCTTGGTATTCAACCGTCTCGTACCTCGATTATTTGAAGGTCGTTCGCTCTTCACCCAGTCGGGTCCAAGCTGTTTGAATAGGGGCAGCTGTTGCACCCCAAAATTTGCTCAACCTTTTCTTGCCTGATTTGTGTTTCATTGCATTTCATTTGCATAGTTACATCATGTACATAGTCTAATCATTTGCATATCATAGCATAGCATGACTCCAACAGGGGATCAAAGGTGTCTATCAAGAGAAGAGCCTAGCAATAGGTGTTATCTAATATTGAGAAGTCATTCAAGTCATCAAGAAGAGATTTGAAGTCTGGAGAAGCTTGAGTGCCTACATGTGGGTTTTGCTCATATCTTGAGGAATGTTGAGAATCATCAGGGGGATGAGAAGCATGGAATGGGAATGTGAGGTGTGTATGGATCTCATGGGATGTCTAGAGGGCCTTATTGAAGCTGAGACAAGTAATTGATTCAAGTACGAGAGCCACATTTGAAGTGCAGTCAACTAGGGTTGCATCTGGGTCAACCTTAGTTCAATTGAGTAGTGGGAAAGCATCAAAGCGTACCTTGAGGTCATGGGATGCATGAATTGGTATGTTGATACATGTGTGATGTTTTGCCAAGGTTAAGCAAAGAAAGATCAAGAATGTGGGAAGTTGCTAAATTAGGGTTTCAGTGTAAAATCCCCTATTTAGTGCCTAACTTCAAGGCCACATAAGTCAAAATACAAGTTTCAAATGGATCTTTGGCCAACCTGTAACTTTTAGAGCTTCTCAATACCTTTAATTTGAGTACTAGAAGTCTTCAAGAAGATTTGTAGAACTCAAGTTATGGTCTTTGCAAATTACAGGTCATCAGAGGACGCTGAAATTTATCTGTGAAAGTCACTTGACTTTCAAGCAACTTTTGCCCTTCAAGGAGTTTTCAAATGGATTCTTGGCCAACATGAGAGTTGTATATCTTGATATTAGCTTTACATAGAGTACTAGAAGTCCTCAAGGGGATTTATAGAACTCAAGTTATGATCTTGGCAACCCAGGGGTATTTTGGGCATTTGTGAGTATAGGTCATTTTCAGGCATGTGCCAAAAATCTCCACCTTCCACTCCTCAAATGGAAAATTGTTCAACTAGAAAGTTGCTCAAAATAGGGTTTTAACCTTGACAATGCATCAAGTAAGGTTTGAATTGGCTCATAGGAGAAGTTGGTTTGAAATGGCTTTTTAATGAAGAAATTAAAGTCATTTAAAAGGCAATTTTGGTGGGAAATTGAAATAAATGGTTATGGGTCCAAAACAAGTCAAATAACCACTCATTTTAATCAGAAAATATGTTTTAGAAACATTGGAAATTGTGGAATTTTCATTTGAAGTGTGCTTCATGGCCTTTCACAAGATTTCTTCACAAATAAGTTACATTCCCCAAATCATTCATAATGCACAAGCAAGGTCTCCTTTTAATCCAAAATAATTCACAATGGTTCAAACAATGGCAAATTGGTACATATTTTGATTGCAAATGACATTCTAAACACAATGGCGTTGTTAGAATTTCAATTTGAGTCATATTTAATGGTCATTTTATGGATTGCTTCAAAAGGAGGTTACATACTCAAAATCATACCATTAAGCTCCAAACCAATTTTCACAAGCCAAAGTCCAAACCTTACCTTGGGGTCCAAGCCTAAGGAGTACTTAAGTGATCTACTCCAAACCAAAAAGAGGAATCCTCACAATTTTCATTTTTCATTTTCAAGAATTCTCTCACTCTCTCAATTCTCTCAATTTCTTCACTCTCCAAACCCTCACCCATAGCTCCTCATCATTGGATCCATTTATTTTTCATTGAAATCAATGGAATCTTGAGCATAAACCTCCACTCATCATCATTATCGGATCAAGTTTCATAATTAATTTTCGTGCAAATTGAAGTTGGATATTGGAGCGTAAGTTGGAAGCACTTATTCGGAGCAATTCGGATTCGAAGTGTTCGATCTTCATCTTCTTGCAAGAATTATTGTAGATCTTGAAGTTTTCCATC
The DNA here is from genome assembly GCA_963859935.3 of Lathyrus sativus. Taxonomy (NCBI): domain Eukaryota; kingdom Viridiplantae; phylum Streptophyta; class Magnoliopsida; order Fabales; family Fabaceae; genus Lathyrus; species Lathyrus sativus. The sequence continues at coordinate 573,544,594 of OZ012740.1, forward strand.
TAATATTGTTCGAATCTTTGCAAATTCACTTGATCAACGATCACCAAATCAAATCTCCGATCTGTAGGTTGGTTTTTCGATTTAATTTAACCATTTGATTGTTGCATTAAAATTCTGTTTTGTGTGTTGTTTGATTTTAAGTCCAAAAAAATAGAAAAAATACTTAGAAAAATATGAGAATATTCTGGGATGATCCTTATCATGTCTATGATCGTTTTGCGCAATTGGATTTTAGTTTCGTTTAATTTTCAATTTGATTTCGTTTTTCTCCTTTAGTTGGATAATAAAATGCCAAAAACTGCATAGTTTCTTGTCGATTTTTGTTCTGGAGTTTGGTATAGAATTTGGACTTAATTCTTTTCTGGTTTGTTATAGACGTATTAAGGAACTCCTAGAATTTTTTAGGTTAATTTTTAGGTAGCTTTAGGTTCAGTTTTGAACTAGATCTTTAGAGGCTTCCCCATTTGATTTCCCTTTTGACCACTTTTGGTGTGTGATTTCTTTAGTGCCTTTAAGCATAGTTTTAGGCCCTGGTTTTTCTACTATAGACCTCTAACATGTTTAGGTTACCCTAGAAAAAATCTTAGATTTTTATAAGTAGTTTTAGTATTTTAGATGGAATTAACAACTAGACTAGTCATAACATGCTTTCAACCTAGTCTTCCCATTTGATTAATTTCAATAATGATTTTTAGATCAAGATAATTTGTTCATTTCTTTTGGATGTTGTTATATACATGATAAACCTCTGTTTGATTGATTGTGTTGATTTAATTTGGAGTTTTGAGTTCCTTTTGCATAGCTTGTCAGGAGCTTAGGGAACTAGGGTTTTAGGAAGAGCATTAGACTAGTTTTGTTCCTTTCTTCAAATATGGAGTACATTGTTCATCTCCATTCAATCCAATGATATAAAGTCCTCTTAAAGAAGTCACACATCTCCTTCGGAGGGATGAATGGCATGCTTTAAGAGTAGAACTTTGAGGATGCCATTCTCTTATAATGTTAAGTTCTTAGTGGCTTCCTTTGGTTGTCATTAAGTTACTTAACATTTCAACCTGATCTTGTTAATGGATTCTCCTTTGGAGATTGCTTGTTGAAGCTTGTTGAAGATGAAGTTTGGGCTTGTTGAAGCTAGGAGTGTTGCTTGTTGAAGCTGTCTGCTTGTTGAGGTTGTCTGCTTGGTGAAGCTGTTTGCTGCTGAAGTTTGTTGCTTGTTAAAGGGGGAAGCTTGGTGAAGCTTGGTGCTTGTTGAAGATTAAAGGTTCAATGGAGCTTGAAGATAGGAGCTATTCATGAAGATGAAGGTTGTTGCTGTCAACTTTTTACTGTTTAATCACTTGTTGCTGTCAGAGCTGCTGCTTGTGCTGTTTGCTGTAGGAGCTTGGTGCTGCTGCTTGGGCTGCCTCCTCTGTTTTATTTTGGTTTTTCTATATTGTTTGTTGGCTTGTACAACTTGCCCCCTTAAGGTTTGAAGTGACTGTTGATTCACTTTGCCTGTTGTTTTCCCAGGTCCGAGGTTGAGTGGGACTCCCTTGCCTCGCTTGTATTGCTACATTGCATGCATTTTACTGTACTTGCTTGCTTTCTTTTCTGTTTATCCCCTAGGATCTCTGATTTCCTCTGTGCAGGAGGGAATTATGACAGCCATTAGGATTCTTATCCATGCATGATAACATTAGGTTAGTTTTTATTCTCTTTTCAACCCTAGGCTTTTTAGAGCTTCTTTCTCTTCTTATCTCAAAACAACTCAAAAATACAGTAATAAGGTTAATCGATGTCGTACATCACGAGCCTTAAGCTATTTGAGAAAGGGTTGCTGGGGAGCTTCTTTCCAGTAGTCTGGCTGCTTAGTGTGGCACCCTTTGGGTAACATGCGACGTAGTCACTCTCAAATCATAGTCTCCAGTACGTCGGAGATTGCACACAAACTAAAAAACACTTCTTTTGTAAAAGATTCAAAACAAACATCAAAGTGTCATTTTTGTTCGCTTGGACTCTTAATCAAGAAAAACCCTTTCGTAAGGTAATAAAAACAGCCAGACAAGCTTGTGTCTTCCGTAGCCCGAACTACGTTTGCTCTGATCTTTCATGCTGTATGAAGGTACGTAGGCATAGGATGCCGTATCCTAGCGAGCAACCTTCCCCTCCTTTCCCGTAGGTAGACGAACTACGTTGACTCTGATTTCTCATTCCAGAGGGGAATACGTAGGCATAAAGTGCGATACTTTGCCGAGTCATTTTCTTTCTTTTTAACGCCAGACCTTTAGAGTAGGTAGAATAATAATCCGTACTAGAAAACAAGTGTGGATCCCGTCGAGTACGGCGGACGTGAGGGGTGCTAATACCTTCCCCTTGCGTAATCGACTCCCGAATCCAGGATTTGGTTGCGATGACCATTCCTTTCCCGTTTTGCGTTAGGTTTACTCTGAGCGTTTCCTTTCCCTCCGTTGGGATAAATAACGCACGGTGGAGACTCTTCTGTCATAGCCTGCGCCTATTTTCGCAGTAGCGACAACATCCATCAACCACAACAAATGGTTACATCCATTTATAAAATCTTTATTACAACCATCAAACAAAAGTAAAATAAGCTAAACCTTAGTTGGATGGATGGACATGGTTTTTCAACATTTATCTTTACAATAATATCAAGATTAACCATTCTTAGCTCAACTGCATACCTTCATAGAGTTGCATATTGCTTATCAACATCACCTTCAATAATCTTCTTTGCTATCAACTTAGCCCTCCATGATTTTGCAACAACAATACTTAAGGCATAAGCCTAATATCCAAGATTATCCTACCCTCACATAAGCCACGTTACAACCTTAAAAAGACCTCAAAAGTGTCTGTTTAAATATGTAAGTTCCATGGTTTTAGGATTGGAAACAATTTTGCTAAAACATGCTTCACGACAAGATGTTAGGTGTGATGTCCTAACATGTTGGTCAATTAACATTGAAGGTAGATATTCTGATAGATGTTGTGACATGTTGTATCAGAACATCAGTACAAGATGTTTTATTATTGACATATTTGATTTGATTTTGTGAGATTTCGTTTAGATGTATCTCACTTATTTTTGCAGGTCAAGAAGATTTAATCTGGAACTTTTGATTTGATCTTCAATTGTTCATAAGTTTCTAAAATTGGATATTGAGACAATTTAGGAAACATGATTATTTGTTCCAAGATTCAAGGAGATTTTTCTACACAATTGATGCAGCCCTTAGTGTGTGGATCAAGAAATATTTGGGTGAAGATTCTGAAGCCCACAGACTTCTGAGGAGTATTTAAAGAGAAACCTAAACCTAATGTTTTCACGGATTTCACTTTTGTAAAAATAAGGGGAAGTTTTAGAGTCTTAGTGTTGCAGTGAGAATCAGATGTCAAGCTATTGATTAACTTGAATCGCATATCTTTAAATATTCACCACCGAACTTTGATTTATCCAAAGAAAATGGTAAAGATCGAAGAAAACTTTAAGTGCGTTACGTTACAACGAAGCTAAGAGATTGGGGTTTGGGGGTTGGTTATACTAAGGGAAGGTATTAACACCATAAGTATCTGTAGTACTCTACAGGAGCCTCTTATTTGGTAGTTGTGTTTGAGTTTAATGTCTGTCTGCTAATGGTTGTATGCTAAGGTAAAGACCTATGGGTTTAAAGTAAGTATGCTCGCCAAGAGGTCGCATCACGTGCCTACGTATCCTAACAAGGACGAAATCAGAGCAACCTCAGTTCTCCTAACTAGGGAGAGAACTCTTGACTATGGTCAAGGCTCAAGGGGAATAAGCATCCATAACAATGATACTTATATAGAGTTAACAAACTCTCTAAGTCTATGTTGAAAAGACTAATTGGGGATAGAACATTTGACCATGGTCAAAGTTCCAATGGGAATATGCATCCATAACAATGATACTTATATAGAGTTGGAGCTGCATTGATGGCTACATTATGTGGTTCTTAACCGTCTCACACCTCTACATGGTGCCCACTGCCGAACGATCATGGCCCAGACAAGCTCATCAGCAGATTTTAAAGGAGCAACAATCTCAGTTGGACCGTCCTGAGGGGCCTGATCACAGACGTGTATTGGATGACATCATTGCAGTGTCAGAGGGGACACTTATATACCACAGGCATCATGCCAGGACGGGTGAGATCGATGGCCGAGGATGCAGATCAGGCGGTCGAGGAGGTGGGAGAGGCATAGGCGGAGGAGGGGATGCAGGTGTTGTCAGGCACACACAGTAGTGGCTGTGATGTTTTTTTGATGTACTATATTTTAATGATATTGATGTACTATTTTTTTATGATGGTTATCCCATATTACTTCTTTTATATATATATATATATATATATATATATATATATATATATATATATATATATATATATATATATATATATATATATATATATATATATATATATATATATATATATATATATATATATATATATATATATATATATATATATATATATATATATATATATATATATATATATATATATATATATATATATATATATATATATATATATATATATATATATATATATATATCATATTATTTTATTTACGGATGTATGTCATTTTATATTCATCTGCAATAGTTAATTTCCATCTGCGACCAACAAAACTTATTTTTTTTTTTATAAAAAAAACATGTTCCAATAAAATTTCAGAAATGTATCTCCGGAACTTTTTCGGTAGATGCATATCCAGCATAAAGAAAAAAATAGTGTGTCCGAATATGTATCTCCGAAAACAGGCACTACAAGAAATATTGCATTTTTCCACATGTTTTTTCAGGTCACTAAGCCAAAAAAACACTTCACTAAGCAAAATTTGCGACGTGGGTAAAGCACGTCGGAAAAGCAATGGTGGAAACATTTCCCCATGTGAAAATCATGTCACTAATTTGTGACATGGGATTCACGTCGCAAACAATCAAAATAATAGAAAATGTTCCCACGTGAAATTCAAGTCACTAATTAGTGACATAATTTTCACATGGGAAATCACCTTTCCCAAAATGTCTGCAGCACGTTATGCCTGACATCAATGAAAATGTTTCCATGTCACTAATTAGTGACGTGGTTTTCATGCCACAACTAAAAATCTATTTTATATTAGTGACTTTTTTTTCACTTCACTGTATAATTTAATAATAATAAAAATAAATATTAATGAAAACAACGAAGTAATAAACAATAAAATAAAAAATTAAAATAATTTTCAATTAAATTTTTTTTTAAATATATACATTAAAAAAATATAAATATTTAGTCACATAATATTCACGTCACGAACATAAAAAATAAAAATAAAAATTGTCACGTAATTTTCACGTCACAAAAATAAATAATAATAAAAAAAAGTTATTCATCGTCAGTACTAAATATAGCATCTCCGTCTTCTTCATCATTTTGGACAGAATAATTTGATTGTGAGGCAAAAAATTGTCGCATTGTGCCTCCATGTCGGATTGCCGCTTCCTCATTTCCTCCATTTCAGCATTTTGTTTATTTCTCATATTCTCCATTTCGGCCTTTAGGACCGCCTCACGTGCCTCCACCTCTCATCTCGCCTCAGATAGAGCTAACCATCTCAATGTTGTCAACATTTCTGGTGTCGATTCTGCCTGACGAGATCCTCCTTCCCATCATTGAGTCTTTGAAATAAAGTTCAATCCCTTTTTTTATAATCGCCAGCCAAAGACCCAAGACCAAAAAAACATCCATTGACTCCCTTCCCGCCTACTATTAAATTCCAAATATAAAGATCGACACGTGGATCAAGCGGTGCATTCCCAATCGACATATATTGAGGATTTTCAGTTAGAAATTGGGCAAGCAAGGTCTGATACAACTCCTACACACATATTAAAAAAATTAAATTAAATATAGTTTAAACAATTTAATTATATACAATAATTATGAAATAAAATAATTCAACTATAAACAAGTTACCAAGGTTGATTTGGAACAGCCATCAACAAACTCCCCCGATTTTTTGGTTTGGGTCTTCACAAATAGCTCATTAATTCATGGCTCCCTCCCCAAATCATTTTTCTAATTAAAATAATGAAGTTTAGTTAAATATATAATAATACAAAATAGAACTTAAAAAAATAGTTATAATTACCATTCGTCGACGATGTTCGCCGATACTAATACTTCCAATTGTACTAAGACAGTCACCTGCTTCAGATGCCCTCATCTTTTTAGCATGTTCAGATCTTCTTTGAAAATCTTCTGTCTTCTACCACTCAATAAGTTCCCCAAATATTTCCCCGCCTATCCAGTTAGGACGAGTTTGACCTCTTTCCCAACGTTGTCTAGCATTCCTAAACATGTCAGATAATCTGCTAGATACCTTACTTCTAAAATAACATAACTATAATAAAAATACAATTTACCTTGAATTTATCAAACCATATATCTTTCTCAGTATCTGGGAGCTCTCTGAAAGACTTAACGAGTTTTGTATACATCAATTGAATGACCTAGTTTACAGCAGGCCGACACGGATCAAAACTAAACAACAATTATTTGAATGAGTATTAAACATAAAATGATAATATATATATATATATATATATATATATATATATATATATATATATAGTTAAATAAATATTATAAATTAAAAACATACCCAGATCCCTCAGGCCTAATCAGATGTCATCCTTCAACCACCAAAAGCTCCCCTGCAATATGATTTGTCTGCTCCTCATGAACATCGTCATCCTCCTGAATAGGGTGGTCATCCTGCTCCTGACACGCAGGTATATGTGTAGGGTGTGGAATGCGGGAGCCAGATCCCCCTGGCTGGTGCATGGAGGGAGTTTGCTGAGGAAAACTAGATCCTACAGGCTGCGGCGTGAAGGAATATTGCTGAGGAAAACCAGATCCCCTAGACTGTACGAAGGGAGTCTGCTGAGGAAAACTAGATCCCTCAGGCTACTGTGTGAAGGAATAATGCTGAGGAAGAAAACTAGATACCCCGGGAAAACTAGATCCCCCAGGCTGTTGCGTGAACGTAGACGGTACCTGGGGAAAATTAGATCCCCTAAGAGGATGCATGAAAGATCCCCCAAATGGACTAATAAACGATGATTCCCAAACAGAACCGTTTGGGAGGAGGAGAGTAATGTCGTAAATGGCTGTGAAGTTTCTACGGACATTAGATCTGTCTGAGTCTGTGAGCAAGAAGCATACATGGGCGAGGGAGGTACCTCACGTACTCTAGCTCTCGAACAGGGATGGGTCTCCTTAGCCTTACCCTTGTCAGTTTGGGGTGGCATTGTATCTATTTTGAAAGAGTTATCAATAAATAGATCAAGACTATTATCAACACAATATATACACATAAAAATCATTTGCATTCATATAAAACAAATTATACATTAATAAAAATTGTTCGAACACATATAAAAACTATCTATTCAAACTCTTCATGCTCTTCATCCATATTATTTTCATCATCTGATCCAATAATGTCCTCATATCCAAACTCTTCATGCTCTTCATCCACATTATTATCTACCAACAACACAAATGCATCAATTTGACGACCCTCGGCCAATGTATCACACAAATTTGTAATTTCTTCAACTTCAACCACATAATTAATTTAAGAAATTTCATCATCTTGGTAAGTAGCATCTTCCACTAGATCTTCTGTTTCAATATGACCTAATGGTTTTATTTTGATTACAATACACCATCCATGTTTACGTGACTGAATTGAAGGGTACGAAACATAACAAAATTGTTTAACGATATGTGACATTATGAAAGGGTCATACTCTTTGTACCTTCTGTCGATTCGAATATCAACAGTGTTATATTTCTTTTCTGTTTTTGTGCCCCTGGCAGATGGATCATATCAATCATAATAAAACAAGACAACTCTATTTTCCGAGTCCAAGTAATTGTATGCCAACTCGTAAATATGCATAACAACACCATAGAAGTCATCTTCACTGCCATCTATAACTCCTTTAACAAATACACCACTATTTATGGTTTTTTTCCCTTCTGTCCAAGCCTAGGTGTGAAATTTATAGCCGTTCACAAAGTATGTGTGCCATTTAATTGCTCTTTTAACAGGGCCTCTAGATAAGTTTCTCAAATGAAGTATTTCTTGAGTCGGTGCAACAATGCATGACAATTAATCCTTGAACCATGCTGGAAAAGATGCATGTATGTGACCGGTAGTTGCTTGTTCACCGATGCTTTGAAAATAGGAGACGTTAAATGCGCTATAAAGAAACATACTATTAGTTAGAATGTAATAATTCAATTTGTAAAGCCAGATAGGTAGTTATGTTAATGGTATACTTACTCAAGATATGGCCTAACTTCAATACAGTTAATTAGAACATGAACATGTGCAGATTGCAATTCTTTTTGGGTCAGCCAATGCACATTCTCCTTTCCAGAGGGGCGACCGGGAAGACCGAAGATTGACAAGGTAAACTGAATTCTTTTGTTAACATCAAATTCATTCCTTATGATTCTTTGAGTTAACATCAAATGATTGAAATAATGACTGCAAAAATGTGATGTTTCCTGATGCAAGTAATGCACACATATTGATCCTTCAACTTTAGCTTTATTTTTCAATGATCGCTTTGAATCACCCATGAATATTTCAAAGGGATACATCCATTTATATTAAACAGGGCCACCAAGATAGGCTTCATATGCAAAATGAACAGGTAGATGCTCCATAGAGTCGAAAAAACCAGGTGGAAAAACTCATTCCAACTTGCATAGAATAATTAGAATATTTTGGTCCAACTTAATGATGCTATCGACTCTTAAAGTTAACGCACAAATATCTCTTAAAAATTGACTTATTTCAATTATTGGATATAACACATGGTTGAGTAGTGAACTGAACGCAATTGGAAGCAATCGTTCCATGAAAATATGACAATCATGACTTTTCATTCCATGCAACTTCCTAATTTTGGTGTCAGCACACCTTGCTAAATTTGAAGCATAACCATCTGGAATTCTCAATTCATTTAACCATCGACAAACCGCTTTAGCATCTTGGGAAGTTATACTGTAATAAGCCTTAGGTTTTAATAATTTTCCATTAGGTCGAGGCTTCAACTCCAACTCTTTTCTATCACACAAAATTTCCATGTCCCTTCTAGCCTTCTCATTAATATGCATAACATCAAGATTATGTCGCAATAAATTATCTTTCCAATATGGGAGGTCCCAAAATATACTTCTTTTTGTCCAATTGTGTTTGACCCCATATCCTTGAATTATGCATGCTTCACCATAATCTGTGTATTTTGGCAGTTCAGAAACTCGATTCTATATTTCCTCTGGTGACAATCGTGGAGGAGGCAAATCTTTTACTCGTACATCTTTTTTAAAATCAGTCTTGTTTCTTCTAAAGACATGGTCTCATGGTAGGAATCTGCGGTGACAGTCAAACCACAAACTTTTCCCTCCAAATTCCAAAGTAAAAGCCTTTGTGATTCCATGCAATATGGACATCCCATTTTGCCATGTGTACCCCAACCAGATAACATTCCATAAACGGGAAAGTCATTAATAGTCCACATCAAGGCAGCTCATAAAGTAAAGTTTTGTTTGTGAGATATATCATAGGTCCATTCTCCAATCCACAACCTCTTCAAATCATCTATTAAGGGTTGTAAATAAACGTTGATTCCGACTTTAGGACTTTACGATCCTGGAATGAGGCAAGTTAAAAACATGTATGGTTTTGACATGCACATCTCTGGAGGGAGGTTGTAAGGGGTTATGATAACTGGCCAACAGGAATATGCAATTGTAGATGCTTGGACGTATGGAGTAAAACCATTAGAGCATAGTCTGAGTCTGTCATTTCTAGGTTCTGCAGCAAAATCAGAATGTACCCTATCAAAATGTTTCCATGCCTCACCATCATATGGATGCCGCATAATGCCTGAACTTGTTTTGTTCGTATGATGCCATGTCATTTGACTTGCAATGTGCATTGAAGAAAATAATCTTTTTAACCTTGGTATTATCGGCAAATAAAATATGGACTTCACTGCTATACGTTTTTGTTTACGGTTAATGGCTTTACTACGAACTTGATATCTCGGACTCTGCCGACCCCTCAGACAATAGTGTATTCATTTCTTTCAATAATTGGTAAAATATTTGTGCTTCCTCATTCGGAAACTCTTCCCCATCAAAATCCCGAGGTTCATCATATGTCACATTTACTCCAAATGCATTGCCAACCATATCATTGATCAAATAAAATTATTCCTCAAATTCCATATGTGATCGACTGCTTGATGTGTGTGTATTACTTATCTCTGCATGTACATTACTCGACAGTTGTTCTCCATTATATGTCCAAACCCAATCATTTTTAATGAAACCCTTCCTCTTCAAATGACGCTCTACTTCCTCTGAGTCACTAATTATAGGTCTACATTCACATTTAAGACAAGGACATCTCACTCCTCCTTCACGTCGACAACATTCTTGACGTTCTACTTCCTCTAGGTCACTAATTATAGGTCTACATTCACATTTAAGACAAGGACATCTTACTCTTCCTTCACGTCGACAACATTCTTGTGCAAATGCCAACGTGATAAACCCCTTAACTCCTTTCTCAAAATTTGGTGTAAGTCCACGTCTGCCTGGTAATGTTTTATCGTACATCCAACTACGATAGCAACGAAAATATTCCATACTGCACATTTGTACTATCATTATATATCATTTTAATAAAATATGTGATTTTAATATGCAAAATAATATAATTCTTTTCACATTATTTTAACCTAATAAAAATAAATTTAAATATTTTTAAAAATTCTATTTTTTCTAATATAATATATATTATGTTTACTAAAATATAATATATAATATGTTTATTAAAAATTAACACATTTAAAATATAATATATACTCATTATTTTTAAAAATCTATTTTTTCTAAAATAATATAAATTATGTTTACTAAAATATAATACATATTCTAAAATATAATATATAATTTGTTTACTAAAAATAACACATTTAAAATATAATATATATTCTTAATTTTTAAAAATCAGTTTTTTCTAAAATAATATATATTATGTTTACTAAAATATAATATATATATATATATTCTATAATATAATATTCTAAAATATAATATATAATTTGTTTACTAAAAATAACACATTTAAAATATAATACATATTCATTATTTTTTAATAAAAATACTTCTATTTTTATATATTTACAATTTTGTTTTCTAATCTACTTAACTTTATGTTTTTAAAAAAATAATTTTTAATTTTTTCTATTTACAATTTTGTTTACTAAAAATGTTTTTAAAAATTCTGTTTTTTCTAATATAATATATATTCTGTTTTTAATTTTAAATACATATTTAAATACAACAACCCAAATAATATATATTTTGTTTAACTTTATTTTTCTAATATATATTCTGTTTTTAATTCTAAAAATATATATTTTGTTTCTAATATAATATATCTTCTAATATTTTTAATTTTATCTTTCAAACACCCAAACAATATTACATATTTAATTACAACAACAACAAATTACTAAAGTTTTATAATCAATAACCAAACATTTCATATATACCTATAAATCTGATAAATAAATAAATTTAATTACGTAACTACCTCAATGGAGCAAATTTTTAAAACTTTATCTTTCAAATCTTCTTGAATCTTCCAAATCTTAATCTTCTGGAAATAAAAATAAAAATTTAATAATAAGAAAAAATTAAAATAAAAACAAAAAAAAGAAAGTAACATTTACCTGCAAATATTTGTGAAGCTGTGATGCAAAAATGGAGGAGAGGAACACGCAGAAGGAAGGAGGAAGAAGGAAGAAGGAAGGAAAAAGGAAGAGAAATGCATGAAGGGATCAGTTCTGAGTTTTGAGAATATATAGTCACATTTGCGACGTGGTAGACACGTGGCAAAGTACCCATGTGAACACCACGTCGGAACCCTAAAAAAATACTCCTATTTGCGGCGTGATTTCAACATGGGAAAGTTGCCACGTGAGATGCACGTTGTAACACCCTTTTCTACCCCACAATTATTATGGCAAAATAACAGATATATCAGAGTAAATAAGTAAATCTCATAAAAGCCACCAAAATGGCGTATATTTCCCAATGTCATCACAGTAGGTCAAGACTCCGTAAACAACGGGTTTTCCCTAAAATACATCAAACAACATAAAACAGCAAAATTCAAAGGCATAAGTCAAGGTTTCTTCATCAGGGAAAATAAGCAAAATAACTCAACGATATAAAGTTTAACTCAAAGAACCCAACCCGATGTTACATATCAGAGCAAGACCCTCTAAGTTAACCATAAAGGCTAACGACTCTAAACTTCAAAAATACTCCTCGACGGCATCCACGGCTAAACTTGGTCATCTACACGTTACCCACGTGGAGGTAACATTCAAATAAGCAGGGTGAGTAAAACAATTCATAATAATCAATGTATGAAAATCAACATGTAATGGCATCATAATCATATTCAACAATTAATGTTCCTCAATATGCCTCAAAGGACACAACGTCATAATTCATACAAAAAGACTCATACACTATACCAAAAAGGACCTTTAGCAGCGCTTTTTTTGGCCTTTAGCAGCGCTTTAAAGCGCTGCCTAAAGTGGCGCTGCTAAAGGTAAAGGTAGCGCTTTTTTTATGGAAAAGCGCTGCTAAAGGCTCCCTTTAGCAGCACATTTAACTGCGCTTTTTTACCCCTTTAGCAACGCTTTTGAAAGCGCTGCCTATTCCCCCCCCCCTTTAGCAGCGCTTTTAGAAGCGCTTTCTTTGACCCCCCTATAGCAGCGCTTTCTTTGACCCCCCTATAGCAGCGCTTTATTAGCACTCTCTCTATCCCCTTTAGCAGCGCTTATACATAAAAGCGTTGTCTAATGTGCACGATTTGGAAATTTTTTTTCTTTCTGAATAATCACATTTTATATATATTTTTCAATAAACCTGCTTATATTACATTCCCTGCTTATATAATTCAGCCTTTTATTTCAACACTTTGGCCTTATATACACAATTCAACACTTTGGCCTTTAAGTATATATACATTGTAATTCATCACTTTGCCCATAATAACAAATCCGTTAACTTTACATATAATTACAACATCACAAATCCGGTCAATTTACATATAATTACAAATCCGTTAACTTTACAAATAGATACGAATTATACAATTATACCATTCTCAACTCAAGAATAAATTGACACCATTCTTCCTTAATTTCTTCCAATCTTACCTTCGAGTAAGTACCGCACTTGAATTCATCAAAATACTACATAATATAACAGAACATGCACAATTTAGTTTTAAAACTAATTACTCAGATGAAATATCGGTTAATTATCAAAATGAATCATATAACTTATGAATTGATCCATACCATGATTGGAATCTCAATTTGACTAGAAAGAATAATTTCCTTCATAAAGCGCAATTCAAAATATCCGCAGTTAATCTCATTGCGCTGACGAGGACACTCTAAATGGAAAAAACAAACGAACATTTATCAGGATATATAGTTTAAATAGTTTGATCAAGTAGAACCACTATAACAGTCAAACATGGGAAAATATACCTCCACTCTGATCCAACTGATGTTGTTAGCCTTACTTTTTCGCACTGTTGCATCTCTTTGTGCTCTGAATATTTGTATAACTCTAACATAATATAAACGCATATTTAGAACAATGTCACATAATAAATAAAGATATATAATTATTCAGAACAGTATATCTCATCACTTACGTATCAACCATGTTCTTCAGATTTTCATATTTATTTGTATCGCCATCCAATGAATCTATATAATAGACTATTTCTTTCATCAGATTAATCGCGACCAACAACCAGTGTCCACTATAAAATAAGACAACAGTTTAGACGAAAATTTTATATAGAAAAAATTGAACAATTATAATAAATGAATTTAGAATAAAATCTAACCCATGTCCGGTATTGTATGACAACAAGAACAACTTCTCCGTAGTCGCGCCCATAAATCTCTAGACTGCGTACTCTTTGACTGTATTTGGTGTCTGGTCTATTATCCGTGAGTTGATACAGCTAGCAGATAAGAATGCGAATATTGAAGTCAAATCATTCGGGACCAACAACTTGTCATACAAGAGCCTAAAAAAAACATAATCAACAATAGAATATTCAGTTAAACGAGCAAATTTTAAAATGTTCAATTATTTAAATAAAATGCATCGGAGTACCTGATGTAGGAATGCATAACACCGACGCCCAACTCAGAATGTGTGAAAACCTGGTCAAAATCCTCTTTAGCAATTGTTTCGGGATATTCAAAACCGAAAATACCTTCCTGCATAGGTATTTGACGGATGCCACCCTCAGGCACATCTTTTGTTCCTACTAGTGTTTCAAGACACATCCTAAATCGAGGAACAAATGCTTTTTTTGGCTCGACCTTTTTTTTGCTGGGCACCTTGGAAGTTTTAGGCATCTTACCCTTGCTGACTTGTTGCGACTGCTGATCATGAACCTAAAAGTCATATATAAGTTCAGTAATTAATGTATATTAAGATAATCATGTAACTGTAGTAGTACCTGTTTCTTTGATGCAGCTGAATCGGTATCCCGCACAATAATTCTATCATCTTTTGATTTGGATTTTGAGGGAGTCTAAGATCATCATGTAAATAAGAAAACGTAAATGTAAGAATAACTTTCATGTACGGTCATAAAACATTTGAATATTACAAGGTTCAACCTACCTCATCATCTAGGAAAATGAGATTTGCCGGCCATGCAACATACGCTCTTATTGCGTCTCCCACCACTGTTGCGTCTGAAACATCATCCTGTATAGGCAACAACGCTCCCCCCCTCTAACGCAATATCAACCGATACTTCAAAAATCCAGCAGGGAGCGGTTTATGGTGAAGTAAGTCTCCCAGAGTGTTATGCACCTTTCCCTTGGCAACCATGCGATAAATCGGTGACGATAAATATAGCCGACAAGGTGAAATGCCCTAAACAAATAATGATCAGTTACTGTGTCAATTAAGAAAACTGTGCTAAATTAATTTTAATGTAATATATACAATTACGTATCTCTGGAAGCTTCTGCGGACAACCGATACTATCTTTGTCACTAGTAGCCTTACCCTCTGGAGCGCGCCTTTCCGCCATGTATATCATATTAAACCATCTATATCAAATATCAAATATCATATCTATATCTCATACTTTACATCAACAACAACAACAAAAACAATAAGTCAAATAATATTAAACCATCTATATCAAATATCAAATATCAAATATCATATCTATATCTCAATAACACTAAAAACATCAAATATCATATATCAAATATTAAATTTACTTGCATGTCATCAAACCTTAATTACTCAAATATCATATTAAACCATCTAAATCAAATATCAAATATCAAATATCAAATATCATATCTATATCTCATACTTTACACCTCTATCTATATCAAATATCAAATATCAAATATCATATCTATATCAAATATTAAATTTACTTGCATGTCATCAAACCTTCAATGCAAAACAACACTAAAAACAATAACGGAATAACACAAAGAGACAATAACACTAAACCTTCAATAACTCAATAACACTAAACCTTCAATAAAAACAACAACAACAACAACAATAATATTAAACCATCTATATCTCAATAACACAAAGAGACAATAACACAGTAAACCATCTATATATATCTTCAAATACCATCTATATAAAACCATCTATATCATCAGAACAAAAAAACCATCTATATATATCTTCAAATACCAACAATGGTGAAAAGATAAAAAAAACAAGAAAAGCAGAGTAAAACTTCACATACCGTAACAATGGTGGAAATGCAATGCAGAGAAAAACGGACGGTGAACGGTCGGTGAACGGACGGAAGAAGGTGATGATCGTACGGAAGAAGGTGATGATCGGACGGAAACGTAGGTTAAGAGTTCTGTTCGTTCGTTCTTGCGTTCGCCAGAGAAAGAAAGAAGACAAGAAACTACGTGACTGTTCTGTTTCTATTAAAATTCTAGAGGGTATTTTAAAATTATAATATGAATACCTATAGCAGTGCTTTTTAAAGGCCTTTAGCAACGCTTTAAAAGCGCTTTCATAGGGTGCCTTAGCAATGCCATATAGTAGCGCTTTATAGAAAAAGCGCTTTCTAAGGGTTCCCCTTTAGTAGTGCTTTTTAAAAGCGCTTTCTTAGGGTGCCCCTTTAGCAGCGCTTTTTAAAAGCGCTTTCTTAGGGTCCCCCTTTAGCAGCGCTTTTTAAAAAGCGCTTTCTTAGGGTCGCCCTTTAGTAGCGCGTTTTTAAAAGCGCTGTCTTTGGTAGGCACTTTTTTTCTTTTTTTTTTACTGACCCTTTAGCAGCGCTTTTGCAAAAAGCGCTGTCTTTCTATGCGCTGCTAAAACTAATTTTTGGCGTAGTGATAGATGCAAATGCGACACAACTTAATGCATGTGGTACCAATCATCACAGCTTGATGGACACTGGACCATCAACCCTCCATAGATCCCCATCAATAGGATCGATTCTACTAGAGAATTGGAGCACATTAAAACACTCCATATCCACACAATGGGATTGAAGCCAAAGTAATCGAGGTCCTGAACCGAAGTCCGGATGCACATGAATGCATGATGCACATGTCAATAATAATCCTCATAATAACAACATATGGTGCATCATCATTCATCATATTCATCATCATCACATAAATCATCATATCTCATGTTATCATATAATTCATCAAAATCATGGTAATATCATCATAATACATCATAGAAATCATCATGTCATCATGTACACATCATATAAAACTCACTGTCATACTCATGTTAATTCATCATAGAAATCACATAATCAAACATCAAAGCATCGCTGTACACAATCAACATTCACGAAACTCTGCTACGTTTGCTAGGCGAGTCTGGGGTGAGTTTCTTCGCTAGGCGAAGCATTCTTCACTAGGCGAGTCTGGGAACAACATGGTTCACTAGGAGAACTGTGCGATGACAACAAATTCTGCTATGCACCAGAACTGATTTCCACCCAAATGCTCATACGATTCACTTACCTAATGCCCCAAAACATTCCTAAATCATCCCTAAAGTCCTACAGCGATCCAGGCACAAAACCTACGGTTCATTAGGCCAATCCCGCGACATATTCACGTCCTAAATCACAATTTTTCCTTCAATTACACCCTAAGGCATTAGAGTTACTCACTATTCAATATTCAATCCCTTCAGGGTCAGACATATAACAATTTCAAGGTTTTGGCCACAAAGGCCTAAGGTTTCCTTATTCTCATCTCTATGCTCAAACAGTCAGGAATACTAACCACTAACCACAACCATCAGGGTCTCATTATCAATTTCCATATTTTCCCAAGATCAATCCAAAATCGCTTAAATCTAAAATCAACCATAAACACATCGAAAGGCATACATGGAAAATCATGAAAAGCTATACTCCTCATACCTTAGCCGATTCAAAGCTTTCACGATTATCTCTGGGAATCTTCTGCCTCCAACCTTCTCCTCAGAGCTCTGGCCATAATATTTTTCATGATTAACAAATAAATTCTAATTCCCTTTAGAACTCTATTTTGTCAAACCTAGTCTTGGGCCTCACAATTTGGGCTTTTCCCTATTACCCTTACTAAATCCTTCAAATGCCCAAATTGCCCTTATTTCACTTATATTCATCTTAATTAATAATAATACTAATAAATTAATATTATATACTATTAATCAAATAAATAACCCAAAAATGCACACTTTTCCAATAATTCACAAAACCACCGAAAAATGAATATTCTCAATAAAATAAATAAATTAAAATATTCCAATTAAATTTGGGGTGTTACAACTCTCCCCCACTTAAAAGAATTTTCGTCCCCGAAAACTACCTCAAGAAAACGGAGTCGGATACGACTCCTCCATCTGATCTTCATGCTCCCAAGTCCAACTTTCTCCAGCTGGTCCTCCCCAAACTACCTTCACTAAGGCAATCTCTTTACCTCGCAGCTGCTTCACTTCTCGTTCATCAATCTGAACAGGCAATGCCTCGACAGTCAAGTCATCTTGCACTTGTACATCATCCATCTGAATCACATGCGACGGATCTGGAATGTACTTCCTCAACTGAGACACATGAAACACATCATGCAAATTCGCAAGCGACGACGGTAAAGAAATCTGATAGGCTACTTCCCCCACCCTCTGCGAAATATAATACGGACCAACAAAACACAATGTGAGCTTTCGAGACTTCAAAGCTTGACCAACACCAGTCACCGACGTAACTCTCAAAAACACGTGATCTCCCTCTTGTAATTCAAGTGCTTTCCTCCTCTTATCATGTTAACTCTTCTGACAGCTCTGCGACGCTTTCATATTTTCTTGGATCATCTTGATCTTTTTGGTCATCTCTTACACAATCTCAGGTCCGAGCACAACACTCTCGCCTGACTCATACCAACACAAAGGAGTCATACACCTCCTACCATACAAAGCCTCATACGGTGCCATTCTGATACTAGAATGGTAACTGTTATTGTAGGTAAACTCAACCAACGACAAATAACTATCCTACGATCCACCTTGATCCAAAACACAAGCTCTCAACAAATCCTCTAAAGACTGGATAGTTCTCTTTATCTGTTCATCCGTCTGCGGATGATAGGCAGAACTCAACCTCAACTTAGTACCCAAAGCTGTCTGCAAACTTTCCTAGAATCTTGATGTAAATCTCGGATCTCTATCAGACACAATACTCGACGGAACACCATGCAACTTCACAATCTGCTCAATATATACTTCTGCAAGCTTCTGCAACGAATAATTGATCCTCATCAGTATAAAATGAGCCGATTTAATCAATCTATCAACAATCACCCAAATCAAATCATATCCCTTCAAAGTCTTCGGCAAACCTATCACAAACCCATAGAAATGCTATCCCATTTCCATTCTGGAATACTCAACGGTTGCATCATACCCAACGGTCTCTGATGTTCAATCTTCGACTTTTGACAAGTCAAACAAGCATACTCGGCCATCAAAACAACTTCTTCAAGTCTTGATACATCTTTGTGGCACCAGGATGAATACTCAACCCGCTTATGTGACCTTCTTCAAGAATGCTCTTCTTGATTTCTGGCACATCGGGAACACACACTCTATCTTTGAACCTCATCACACCATTCTCGTCGATTTGAAAATCACCTCCGTTACCTTGATTGATTAACGAGAGATGATCCACCAAACTCAAATCAAACTTCTGACTTTCTCTGATCTCTTGGAGAATACCACTAGTCAACTTCAACATGCCCAACTTCACACTGTTAGCAATCTCTTCACAGACCAAACTCATGTCTCTGAATTGCTCAATCAGTCATAACTCTCGAACCATAAGCATCGACATATCCAAGGACTTCCTTCTTAACGCATCAGCCACAACATTAGCCTTACCAGGATGGTAACTCAATTCAAAATCATAATCCTTCAGAAGTTCAAGCCATCTTCTCTGCCTCATATTCAACTCCTTTTGATTAAACAAATACTTCAGGCCCTTGTGATCACTGAACACCTTGAACCTAGACCCAAACAGATAATGTCTCGAAATCTTCAACACAAACACCACAGCGACCAACTCTAAGTCATGCGTATGATAATTCCTTTCATGAACCTTCACTTGTCTGGAAGCATAAGCAACAACCTGACCATTCTGCATCAATATGCCTCCAAGACCCATCTTCGACGCATCACAATACACCAGAAAAGACTCACTCGGATTTGGCAAAATCAACACTGGAGCAGTCGTCAACTTCTTCTTGAGTTCTACAAAACTCTTCTCGCAAGAAACATCCCACACATAAGCTTGACCCTTTCGAGTCAACTGAGTCAATGGCAATGCCAACTTAGAAAAACCTTCAATAAACCTGCGATAATAACCAGCCAACCCAAGAAAAACTTCGAATCTCAGTAGTAGACTTTGGAGTCTCCCACTGCAGTACATCATCAACTTTCGACAATTCAACAGCAATTCCTCCACAAGAAATCACATGGCCAAGGAAGCTCACTTCCTTCAACCAAAACTCACACTGAGACAACTTGGCATAAAGCTTCTTTTCCTTCAAAACATGCAATACCACTCTTAGATGTTGCACATGCTCTTCTTCGAACTTAGAATATATCAAAATATCATCAATAAACACCACCACAAACTGATCCAAATAAGGATGAAAAATCCTTTTCATATACTCCATGAATATACCAGGTGCATTAGACACACCAAACGACATCACAGTATATTCATAGTGTCCATACCTCATCCTGAAAGATGTCTTCGGAATATCATCAGGCTTAACACGAATCTGATGATAACTTGACCTCAAATCAATCTTGCTAAACACACAAGCACCCACCAATTGATCCATCAAATCATCAATCCTCGGAAGTGGATACTTATTCTTAATAGTCACCTTATTCAACTGCCGATAATCCACACACAACCTCATACTACCGTCTTTCTTCTTCACCAACAACACAGGAGCACCCCATGGAGAAACACTCGGTCGAATAAACTTCTTCTCAAGCAACCCTTCCAACTGTTTCTTCAATTCTCCTAACTCAGATGCATACATCCGATAAGGAGCCATCGACATAGGACTAGTGTCTGGTATTACCTCAATAGTAAACTCTACCTCGCGCTCGGGAGGTAAGTCACCCATGTCATCTGGAAACACCTCTAGAAATTCCCGAAAAAATGGTAGCTCCATGCCCACTGCTTCACAATCAACTGGAAGCGATGTAAACAAAGCAAACATCTGCGCCTCATCTTCCAAGAGTTCTTCCACTTGCTGGGCAGATACAAACATCAGTTCTCCACCATCGCCAAACTCAGGAAACCTCACAGTCTTGTTGTAGCAATCAATATGAACATAGTTTTACTCCAACTAGTTCATTCCAAGGATAACATCAATCTGATGCAAAGGTAGACAGACCAAGTCCATCACAAAATTCTTATCATAGATGGTCAAATGACAGCTCAAACAGACTAATACAGTAGTCATAAAACCATTAGCCGGGGTATCAATGACCATACTTCCAATCATAGAAGACAAATTCAAGTTCAACCTCTTAGCACATTCAAGAGAAATAAACGAATGAGTAGCACCAGTATCAACTATAGCAATCAATTCAACATCATTAATAAAACAAGTACCTCTTATCAAGTTATTTATCTTGGATTCTTCTGCACCGCTCAAAGCAAACACTCTGCCACTTGTCTGAGCAACAATAGCAGTCTTCTTCGGCTGCTGACACTGGGTACTGATATGACCCTTCTCTCCACAGTTGAAGTAAGTTGGAGCTTCATGTTTATAATCAGTAGCTCTATGACCCCTCTTGCCGTAACGGTGACATCTCAACGCTCTACAATTCTCAGCACGGTGGCCTTGCTCGCCACACTTAAAACACTTACCTGGAGCATTAGTCGCTCCCCCACTTGGCTTTTTCCCATCAAAAGCCTTCTGCTTCCCTTTATCACCAGAAGTCACATACGGTTTACCTCTATACTGACCTTTCTCTTTCTTCTCACTCAACTGCTTGTAGTGAGTAGATCGAGTTCAACTAGCCTCATCATAAATTCTGCTCTTGTCCACCAGCTTTGAAAACCGACGAATCTGCTGGTACCTAATTCCCTGCTTAATCTCTGGTCTCAATCCATTCTCGAACTTGAGACACTTCAACATCTCTGCATCAGCATGGTTGTTGTAACGCCCATTTTAATTATCTCGTTTTTCTGTGTTATTTTATTTTTGGTGTGCTTTTGTGGGGGTGTGGTTGAGCGCGATGATGTGTAGCCCTTAAGTTGGAGTTTATTAGTAACTTTGGACTTTAAGACTAATAATAAAATTATTGATGATAATGATAATTTAATGCATAATAGTAATATTATTAATATTATTATTATTAATATTATTATTATTAATATTATTATTATTGATTATTATTATTATTATTATTATTGATTATTATTATTATTATTATTATTATTATTATTATTAATATTATAATTATTAATATGGAATAAGAATTGGAATAAGGGGCCGTTTGGGAAAGAATTGGAAAAAAAGAAGGAGAACACGATAGAAGAAGTGGAGCACGATCAAAGAGGAATTTGGAAGGAAGAAGAGGAAGCACGGTCAATTGGAGCAAGAGTGAGGAGGAGGAGAATCAAGGGGAAGCTAGGATTTCTGATTCTTCGAAGAGTTTCTTCATCCGATCAAGTTATCGAGGTAAGGGGGGGGGGGGGAGAATCGGGTTGAAATTCAGTAGTTGCATGAATTCTAGGTAGAAGGGGATTTTCCCTAACCCCATAGGTTTGTGATGATCATGGTTCTTGTATGGTTGTGATTCTGAATTGTTGATGATAAGTTATAACCCCTTGCATGTGATTGTTTGAATAATTTGGGGATTTCGGGTAGTTGCCATGTTTATGCCGAAAATGAGTTAATTGTTAGAGCTGGTGTTTTACTGAGTAAAATCGAGAATAGATTTTGTAGTTAAGTTGTAGGATATTGGTCTGATATTGTGGGAGCTGGTTTGAGTGTAATCGGTTGAGTTCGGAGAGTCTTCCCGACTCTGAGTAGTGGAATTTTTGTGAGATCGCAGACCTTCGCCAGTTGCTTCGCTGAGCGAGCTAGTAGTGAACCTTCGCTAGGGATTCGCTAGGAAAACTGGGTTTGTCGCGGTGAAAATCGGATACCAAACTATTGATTAGTTTGAATCTTTAATTCATTTTTTACAACCGAACTTTGATTTGTCCAAAGGAAGAGATAAAGATCGAAATTCCCACAATGCAATGCAAATGCAAGGTTTATAGAGTTATAGGTTCGGGGGTTGGTTAAACTTAGGGAAGGTTCTAGCATCCTAAGATTCTGTAGTATCCTACAGGAACCTCTTGTTTTATATTTGTTTATTGCTATGTGTTTATCTGCTTAAGGGATTAAAGACCCTAGTGGTTTATATCTAAGTATACTCGATAAGACGTCGCATCTTATGCCTACATATCCTTACGGGAGTGGAATCAGAGTACTTGTAGTTCCCCTAAAGGGTTAGAGGAGTTCTTTGACTGTGGTCAAAGTTCCTACGGGTTTAGGGTAGTTATTTTGATTGGGTTTAGGAGAAGAGACGAGTCTTCATGTTAAGGGAGAGATAACCACCACAAGTGTAAAGGGGGTCGTAGGAAATGGTCTTTGCATCGTCTTAAGAAAAGGGCTTAAGTACTCGGATGGTCGCCAAGTATGCCTTTATCGCTCTTAAGGCAAAGTTCCTACATGTTTGATTGTATTGTTGTGGAGGTGGAGATTATATCTCACTTAAGATGATTAACATCTATTCTCTATTTGTGTTTGAAAAGTTTGTATTGTTGATTGTTTTGTTTGTCTAAGTTGTAAAGAATAAAGACAAGGTCCTTCCTATGAGGTAGGATCTATCCTAAGAAGATCGACTTGAATGGGATCAAGGATCGTGGGGAGAATGATGCAGATGATATGCAACTACACACAAGTGTTGACTCATGTGTAGGTTTTTCCTTTGGACGGAATGCGATGCGATAATGTAAATGCGATAATGTAAATTGCGGTAAATAAATTGCGGAAATGTAAACCATACAGGTATGCATGAAAGCATTGAGGTGTAGGTGCAAGTGTCGTGGAGTGAGGGTGCGCGATTGATTTGTATTTTATGCGGTTGATTTAATTTTAGAGGGATTCAAAAAGTTTGAATTATAAGAAAAAAAGCATTTTGATCTTTTAAATAAAAGTTACATTAATTATTATTATTTTATTTATAAAAGTTGATTAATATACTAAGACTTTATTATTAACTAAATAAATTGACAAAAATGTGTAATTGCTTAAAAGTCCCTTTCTCCTTTTAGTGAAAGAATGCTATTTTGATGAGGTTATTAGAATGAGAAAGAAATTAAATTGGCAAATATTTTAATAAGAATTAATATGATTAAAAAGGTTGTTCTTAGTTATATATAAAAAGCACGGTTGATTAAATTGTAAAATTAAGACAAAGCAAGACAAAAATTAATTAGGAAGGATTACTAAAGGATTAATTAGCCAGATTGAGAAAATCATTAGTTAAAAAATAATTAATTAGTTAAAAAAAAGATTAGAGAGGTGATTAGCGGTAAATGTATGAGGTGTCGTGAGTGTGTGTAGGAACCAATTCCACAAAGTACTTGAACAGAACAAAAATGGAAAAAAAAAGATGAAGCGACGGAACCCTAAACCCCCATTTTCGTCCTCCCCTCAATCGGTACTCTTCTCCCAATCGCGGTCGATCTCTCTTATTCGTTGTCCCTTTCCATACTTT
This sequence comes from Lathyrus sativus, assembly GCA_963859935.3. NCBI lineage: Eukaryota > Viridiplantae > Streptophyta > Magnoliopsida > Fabales > Fabaceae > Lathyrus > Lathyrus sativus. The sequence goes on from OZ012740.1 coordinate 573,569,121, forward strand.
AACCTGAAATCAAAACCAGAAAATGTTAAAAGATCGGTGACATTGATGAGAACAAAAGCTTACCGAACCGTTGGCGACGGCGATGCTTGGAGGTGATGGAACGGCGTCTCGTCGATTGAACTCGTGGTAGTTGGAACCAATTTCGTCAACAGAGAAGATAAGTTCTCCCTCTCGATCTCTTATGGTTTTCTGATTTGATCCCTTCGTCAATAATCTCTCCTTTTTTTCGATTTTTTGTTTTGGGGTTTTTTTTTTGTGGTGTTTGTGAATTCAGTCCCTCCCTTTGTGTTGTTGTGAAAATCTCCCTCTTATAGGCTTAAAGGGAATTCTCTGCGTTTAAATGCCATGATTGGAAACTTTGAATGCTGATTGAAACCTTCTGTTTTGGTTATACCCTAATTTGAAAAACTTCCCTTTTTGTTCCAATTTCTGTTAAATGAGAATCAAATTGCATTAACCCGTCTGTACTCAAATGATTTGGATATTCTTTAAATCTTCGTGGAATATTCTTCAGGGAATTGCTAACTTGGAAATTGTGATTTGTAGGTGTAATTAGCAATGGGTTTGGGCCTGGGAGGGATTCGTGGTCCAGAGGAAAAAGCAAATCCTGATACATTGAGGTGGTGTTGTCATCACTGGCAGGGGCACATCTTCAATCTTGGTAGGGTATTTTGCTTTAATATGCTCCGCCATATTATGAACAAAGTCTTCGTCGAGTTTGCACTTTCTAGCTTCTGATGATGTAGGAGATTGTTGAGTGATTATGGCCTTGTACATGATGTTTTCTCTTGGTTGATGGTGCGTATCATGGCGGGTATTGTTCCACAATTTTGCTGAATCCACTTTCAATTCTACGAATTTCAACAGGTTTAAGTCCTTTGATTTGCCTTGTAATTCGTGAAGCTGCAGCGTGTAAAAGCAATGTTACGATATGGTAGTTTACTTCGGATGCTCGCACTTGGGGCTAGGGAGTCCTTGGTAGCAAATATCCTTGATTCCTCTCTGGTGGGCTTTAGCAATATCTTTCTCATCGGGGTCTTTTTCCAAGAAGGGAAAAGGAGATTCCTCAAGGACAGGTAGACCAACCAAAAAAGAATACTCTTCCAATGTAGGTAGCAACTGGAAATCTGGGAAGGTGAAACAATGGTAGAGAGGATCATAGAACTGCAGTAGAGTGGCAAGAATTCCTTCATTCACTGAGCAACCCAACAAAGATATCAGCTTCCCATACTTGTTCTTGAATTCTTCTTGATCTTTGATGAAACCCCACAACTTCTTTAGGTCATCCAACTTGGGACTCTTAAAAGTATATTTCATAGTATGTCTTTTATTTGAAGCCATAGTGACCTACAATGTCCATAAACGAAAGTAAATCCCATGAAGTCCGATGCAGAATGATGTAATATGAATGCAACAAACACAGGTATTCACATAAGGACATAAAGATAAACAAACAAGGGGCACCCTAGGTTTGCAACGAGCATGGAGTGAAGGTGTACCCTTCCCAAAGGTTTAAGGACTAAAGGTTGTTTGTACCTGCAGAATAAGGTTCTAATGGGACTCAGAATCATCAGCCCATCTATCGGATATTATCAATTTCCCAATTACTCGAGGATTAATAATATTCTCAAGAGAACTTCTTTTGAGTGTAGCTTCGCGTAGCACTATTTCGGAAGTACTCCCTCATAGTCCCGCACTACGTCCTAATAAAGGCCAAAGTTGGGTTAAGGTAACTACGGTCCTCAATATCATAGGCTCCAAGGTCGAAAATAACAAGTGTCTTCACGATTACTCGTTCAACAGTACTATTTCGAGAGGGCCTCAATTGAGCGGGATTCTCGGTTCAACTTAGTTGGGATTCAACTCCCTATAAGCCTCCTCGACTATATCACCATCCTATCTTAATTTCTCTCAAGTTCGGGTGTAGAACTTTATCTCACCACTCAAGAATAATACCCAAAAGAAATACAAGAGAAAGCATATAAACAATTAGTCAAGTAGGCTGATATATAAAGCAGTAAACAAATAAAATAAGATAGGGAAACCCACTAGAGATGTCCCCTGTGAGGTCGCCATTTCTGTCGCGGTGAAAATCGGATACCAAACTATTGATTAGTTTGAATCTTTAATTCATTTTTTGCAACCGAACTTTGATTTATCCAAAGGAAGGGATACATATCGAAATTCCCACAATGCAATGCAAATGCAAGGTTTAGAGAGTTATAGGTTCGGGGGTTGGTTAAACTTAGGGAAGGTACTAGCATCCTAAGTTTCTGTAGTACTCTACAGGAACCTCTTGTTTTATGTTTGTTTATTGCTATGTGTTATCTGCTTAAAGGATTAGAGACCTAGGGGTTTATTTCTAAGTATACTCGATAAGATGTCGCATCTTATGCCTACATATCCTTACGGGAGTGGAATCAGAGTATCTGTAGTTCCCTTAAAGGGTTAGAGGAGTTCTTTGACTGTGGTCAAAGTTCCTACGGGTTCAGGGTAGTTGTTTTGATTGGGTTTAGGAGAAGAGACGAGTCTTCATGTTAAGGGAGAGATAACCACCACAAATGTAAGAGGGGTTGTAGGGAATGGTCTTTGCATCGTCTTAAGAAAAGGTCTTAAATACTCGGATGGTCACCAAGTATGCCTTTATCACTCTTAAGGCAAAGTTCCTACATGTTTGGTTGTATTGTTGTGGAGGTGGAGATCATATCTCACTTAAGATGATTAACATCTATTCTCTGTTTGTTTTTGAAAAGTTTGTATTGTTGATTGTTTTATGTTTGTCTAATTTGTATAGAATAAAAGACAAGGTCCTCCCTATGGGGGTAGGTCCCATCCTAAGTGATCAACTTGAATGGGATCAAGGATCTAGGGGAATATGGTGCAAATGTAATGCAACTACACACAACGTTGAATTATGTGCAGGTTTTTCCTTTGGACGGAATGCGATGCGATAATGTAAATGCGATAATGTAAATTGCGGTATATAAATTGCGGAAATGTAAACCATACAGGTACGTATGAAAGCGCTGAGGTGTAGGTGCAAGTGTCGTGGAGTGAGGGTGTGCGATTGATTTGTATTTTACGCGGTTGATTTAATTTTAGAGGGATTCAAAAAGTTTGAATTATAAGAAAAAAAAAAGCATTTTGATCTTTTAAATAAAAGTTACATTAATTATTATTATTTTATTTATAAAAGTTGATTAATATACTAAGACTTTATTATTAACTAAATAAATTGACAAAAATGTGTAATTGCTTAAAAGTCCCTTTCTCCTTTTAGTGAAAGAATGCTATTTTGATGAGGTTATTAGAATGAGAAAGAAATTAAATTGGCAAATATTTTAATAAGGATTAATATGATTAAAAAGGTTGTTCTTAGTTATATATAAAAAGCACGATTGATTAAATTGTAAAATTAAGACAAAGCAAGACAAAAATTAATTAGGAAGGATTACTAAAGGATTAATTAGCCAGATTGAGAAAATCATTAGTTAAAAAATAATTAATTAGTTAAAAAAAAGATTAGAGAGGTGATTAGCGGTAAATGTATAAGGTGTCGTGAGTGTGTGTAGGAACCAATTCCACAAAGTACTTGAACAGAACAAAAATGGAAAAAAAGGATGAAGCGACGGAACCCTAAACCCCCATTTTCGTCCTCCCCTCAATCAGTACTCTTCTCCCAATCGCGGTCGATCTCTCTTATTCGTTGTCCCTTTCCATACTTTAACCTGAAATCAAAACCAGAAAATGTTAAAAGATCGGTGACATTGATGAGAACAAAAGCTTATCGAACCGTTGGCGACGGCGATGCTTGGAGGTGATGGAACGGCGTCTCGTCGATTGAACTCGCGGTAGTTGGAACCAATTTCGTCAACGGAGAAGATAAGTTCTCCCTCTCGATCTCTTATGGTTTTCTGATTTGATCCCTTCGTCAATAATCTCTCCTTTTTTTTCGATTTTTTGATTTGGGTTTTTTTTTTGTGGTGTTTGCGAATTCAGTCCCTCCCTTTGTGTTGTTGTGAAAATCTCCCTCTTATAGGCTTAAAGGGAATTCTCTGCGTTTAAATGCCATGATTGGAAACTTTGAATGCTGATTGAAACCTTCTGTTTTGGTTATACCCTAATTTGAAAAACTTCCCTTTTTGTTCCAATTTCTGTTAAATGAGAATCAAATTGCATTAACCCGTTTGTACTCAAATGATTTGGATATTCTTTAAATCTTCGTGGAATATTCTTCAGGGAATTGCTAACTTGGAAATTGTGATTTGTAGGTGTAATTAGCAATGGGTTTGGGCCTGGAAGGGATTCGTGGTCCAGAGGAAAAAGCAAATCCTGATACATTGAGGTGGTGTTGTCATCACTGGCAGGGCCACATCTTCAATCTTGGTAGGGTATTTTGCTTTAATATGCTCCGCCATATTATGAACAAAGTCTTCGTCGAGTTTGCACTTTCTAGCTTCTGATGATGTAGGAGATTGTTGAGTGATTATGGCCTTGTACAGGATGTTTTCTCTTGGTTGATGGTGCGTATCATGGCGGGTATTGTTCCACAATTTTGCTGAATCCACTTTCAATTCTACGAATTTCAACAGGTTTAAGTCCTTTGATTTGCCTTGTAATTCGTGAAGCTGCAGCGTGTAAAAGCAATGTTACGATATGGTAGTTTACTTCGGATGCTCGCACTTGGGGCTAGGGAGTCCTTGGTAGCAAATATCCTTGATTCCTCTCTGGTGGGCTTTAGCAATATCTTTCTCATCGGGGTCTTTTTCCAAGAAGGGAAAAGGAGATTCCTCAAGGACAGGTAGACCAACCAAAAAAGAATACTCTTCCAATGTAGGTAACAACTGGAAATCTGGGAAGGTGAAACAATGGTAGAGAGGATCATAGAACTGCAGTAGAGTGGCAAGAATTCCTTCATTCACTGAGCAACCCAACAAAGATATCAGCTTCCCATACTTGTTCTTGAATTCTTCTTGATCTTTGATGAAACCCCACAACTTCTTTAGGTCATCCAATTTGGGACTCTTAAAAGTATATTTCATAGTATGTCTTTTATTTGAAGCCATAGTGACCTACAATGTCCATAAACGAAAGTAAATCCCATGAAGTCCGATGCAGAATGATGTAATATGAATGCAACAAACACAGGTATTCACATAAGGACATAAAGATAAACAAACAAGGGGCACCCTAGGTTTGCAACGAGCATGGAGTGAAGGTGTACCCTTCCCAAAGGTTTAAGGACTAAAGGTTGTTTGTACCTGCAGAACAAGGTTCTAATGGGACTCAGAATCATCAGCCCATCTATCGGATATTATCAATTTCCCAATTACTCGAGGATTAATAATATTCTCAAGAGAACTTCTTTTGAGTGTAGCTTCACGTAGCACTATTTCGGAAGTACTCCCTCATAGTCCCGCACTACGTCCTAATAAAGGCCAAAGTTGGGTTAAGGTAACTACGGTCCTCAATATCATAGGCTCCAAGGTCGAAAATAACAAGTGTCTTCACGATTACTCGTTCAACAGTACTATTTCGAGAGGGCCTCAATTGAGCGGGATTCTCGATTCAACTTAGTTGGGATTCAACTCCCTATAAGCCTCCTCGACTATATCACCATCCTATCTTAATTTCTCTCAAGTTCGGGTGTAGAACTTTATCTCACCACTCAAGAATAATACCCAAAAGAAATACAAGAGAAAGCATATAAACAATTAGTCAAGTAGGCTGATATATAAAGCAGTAAACAAATAAAATAAGATAGGGAAACCCACTAGAGATGTCCCCTGTGAGGTCGCCATTTCTGTCGCGGTGAAAATCGGATACCAAACTATTGATTAGTTTGAATCTTTAATTCAGTTTTTGCAACCGAACTTTGATTTGTCCAAAGGAAGGGATACAGATCGAAATTCCCACAATGCAATGCAAATGCAAGGTTTAGAGAGTTATAGGTTCGGGGGTTGGTTAAACTTAGGGAAGGTACTAGCATCCTAAGTTTCTGTAGTACTCTACAGGAACCTCTTGTTTTATGTATGTTTATTGCTATGTGTTATCTGCTTAAAGGATTAGAGACCTAGGGCTTTTATTTTAAGTATACTCGATAAGATGTCGCATCTTACGCCTACATATCCTTACGGGAGTGGAATCAGAGTATCTGTAGTTCCCCTAAAGGGTTAGAGGAGTTCTTTGACTGTGGTCAAAGTTCCTACGGGTTCAGGGTAGTTGTTTTGATTGATTTTAGGAGAAGTGACGAGTCTTCATGTTAAGGGAGAGATAACCACCACAAATGTAAGAGGGGTTGTAGGGAATGGTCTTTGCATCGTCTTAAGAAAAGGTCTTAAATACTCGGATGGTCACCAAGTATGCCTGTATCACTCTTAAGGCAAAGTTCCTACATGTTTGGTTGTATTGTTGTGGAGGTGGAGATCATATCTCACTTAAGATGATTAACATCTATTCTCTGTTTGTGTTTGAAAAGTTTGTATTGTTGATTGTTTTATTTTTTGTCTAATTTGTAAAGAATAAAAGACAAGGTCCTTCCTATGGGGGTAGGTCCCATCCTAAGTGATCAACTTGAATGGGATCAAGGATATAGGGGAATATGGTGCAAATATAATGCAACTACACACAACGTTGAATTATGTGCAGGTTTTTCCTTTGGACGGAATGCGATGCGATAATGTAAATGCGATAATGTAAATTACGGTATATAAATTGCGGAAATGTAAACCATACAGGTACGTATGAAAGCGCTGAGGTGTAGGTGCAAGTGTCGTGGAGTGAGGGTGTGCGATTGATTTGTATTTTACGCGGTTGATTTAATTTTAGAGGGATTCAAAAAGTTTGAATTATAAGAAAAAAAAGCATTTTGATCTTTTAAATAAAAGTTACATTAATTATTATTATTTTATTTATAAAAGTTGATTAATATACTAAGACTTTATTATTAACTAAATAAATTGACAAAAATGTGTAATTGCTTAAAAGTCCCTTTCTCCTTTTAGTGAAAGAATGCTATTTTGATGAGGTTATTAGAATGAGAAAGAAATTAAATTGGCAAATATTTTAATAAGGATTAATATGATTAAAAAGGTTGTTCTTAGTTATATATAAAAAGCACGGTTGATTAAATTGTAAAATTAAGACAAAGCAAGACAAAAATTAATTAGGAAGGATTACTAAAGGATTAATTAGCCAGATTGAGAAAATCATTAGTTAAAAAATAATTAATTAGTTAAAAAAAAGATTAGAGAGGTGATTAGCGGTAAATGTATAAGGTGTCGTGAGTGTGTGTAGGAACCAATTCCACAAAGTACTTGAACAGAACAAAAATGGAAAAAAAGGATGAAGCGACGGAACCCTAAACCCCCATTTTCGTCCTCCCCTCAATCAGTACTCTTCTCCCAATCGCGGTCGATCTCTCTTATTCGTTGTCCCTTTCCATACTTTAACCTGAAATCAAAACCAGAAAATGTTAAAAGATCGGTGACATTGATGAGAACAAAAGTTTATCGAACCGTTGGCGACGGCGATGCTTGGAGGTGATGGAACGGCGTCTCGTCGATTGAACTCGCGGTAGTTGGAACCAATTTCGTCAACGGAGAAGATAAGTTCTCCCTCTCGATCTCTTATGGTTTTCTAATTTGATCCCTTCGTCAATAATCTCTCCTTTTTTTCGATTTTTTGTTTTGGGGGTTTTTTTTGTGGTGTTTGCGAATTCAGTCCCTCCCTTTGTGTTGTTGTGAAAATCTCCCTCTTATAGGCTTAAAGGGAATTCTCTGCGTTTAAATGCCATGATTGGAAACTTTGAATGCTGATTGAAACCTTCTGTTTTGGTTATACCCTAATTTGAAAAACTTCCCTTTTTGTTCCAATTTCTGTTAAATGAGAATCAAATTGCATTAACCCGTCTGTACTCAAATGATTTGGATATTCTTTAAATCTTCGTGGAATATTCTTCAGGGAATTGCTAACTTGGAAATTGTGATTTGTAGGTGTAATTAGCAATGGGTTTGGGCCTGGGAGGGATTCGTGGTCCAGAGGAAAAAGCAAATCCTGATACATTGAGGTGGTGTTGTCATCACTGGCAGGGGCACATCTTCAATCTTGATAGAGTATTTTGCTTTAATATGCTCCGCCATATTATGAACAAAGTCTTCGTCGAGTTTGCACTTTCTAGCTTCTGATGATGTAGGAGATTGTTGAGTGATTATGGCCTTGTACAGGATGTTTTCTATTGGTTGATGGTGTGTATCATGGCGGGTATTGTTCCACAATTTTGCTGAATCCACTTTCAATTCTACGAATTTCAACAGGTTTAAGTCCTTTGATTTGCCTTGTAATTCGTGAAGCTGCAGCGTGTAAAAGCAATGTTACGATATGGTAGTTTACTTCGGATGCTCGCACTTGGGGCTAGGGAGTCCTTGGTAGCAAATATCCTTGATTCCTCTCTGGTGGGCTTTAGTGGTGAAGATAGATTGCTTTCTCAATCTTGAGTTCTAGATGGCATTGTGTTACTAACATCTTCTTCTCGTTTTGCAGCAATAACGTTTTGATGGCTGGGTGCAATCATATGTGAATTGCTTCGAAGCCGCTGACGTGAGTACTATAGAGATTGCTGTCATGGTATATGTTGCGGTGGAAATAGGATAACAAACTATTAATTAGTTTGAATCGCAATTCAATTCACAACCGCTCTTTGATTTATCCGAAGGAAAAGGTCAAAAGAGGGAAAACCTATTTTTGCATCGTAAACACAACGCGGGGAAAGATCTAGGGTTCGGGGGTTGGTTAAATTTAGGGAAGGTATTAGCACCCTAAACTTCTGTAGTACTCTACAGGAACCTTTTGTTCAAATGTTTACTATCTGCTTTATTTATTTGCTTAAGGTATATGTACAAAGGATTAGAAGTGAGAAAAGAGACCTAAGGGGTTAATTCTAAGTTTACTCGGCAAGACATCGCATCCTGTGCCTACGTATCCTTACGGGAGTGGAATCAGAGTAATCGTAGTTCCACTCAAAAGGGAGGTTAGAGACTTCTTGACTGTGGTCAAGGTCTCAAGGGGAATAAACATGCCTTAAGGACACGCTTACGCGGAGTGTAGAAACTCCAAATCTCTACGTTGAATTGTTAAGTTATAATTAGGGTTAAATTAGGTTAGGGATTCCGCGGCGGGAAACCCTAAAATGAGCGCGGCGGCTCTTTGACCTAATGCTAGGGGTAAAATTGTAATCTTGCCTGCGGCGAGGCATTTGTGAAAATTAGGGTTTGTGAGGTTAAAATTAGGGTGATTGACACGGCGGTCAAACGGTTAATCCTAATTCCATCGGAAGGATGACAGAGTTAATGGTAAGTGTAAAACGTGATGAAAAATGAATAAGCGCACAGTTATGAAATATAAAGTGCTGAAAAAGATAATGCGACAATTGTCTCGCCAAATTGCAACTAGGAAGCAGATACATATATAATAATGAATTGGAATTTAAATACAATCTGCAGAAAAAACTGGAAAAAAAAGAGTTAGTGAAAGTTAGACAGCAATATGATCAATGATGAAAACAGTTAAGACAAAATGCAACTGAAATATTTATTAGTGATTTTGTTAATATTTTTAAAAAAAGGATCTTAAGTTTTAAAAAAAGTAATTAATATTAATTTTAAGAAAATTTTAAAAAAAGATTTTAATTTTAATATTTTTTTAAAAAAGAGTTTTAGTTTTATTTTTTTAAAAAAAGTTTTAGTTTAATTATTTGAAAAAAGGTTTAAGTTTTTTCATTTAAAAAAAGTTTTAAAAATCAAGTTTTATTATTAATTAAAAAAGAGTTGTATTATTATTTAAAAAAGTTTTTAGTTATTATTTAAAAAAGGTTTCAGTTTTATATTGTAAAAAAATTTTAGCTTATATCGTAAAAAAAGGTGTTAATTGATATGTGAATTTTTTTAGTTTATATATTAAAATATTTTTATTTTTTTAAAATAAACGAGAAAGAAAACAATATAAACATAAAAGAAAGTTTGGGCCGGAAGTTGGGTGATCAAGCCCCAACCCGACCCGGTTCACAATATGGAAAGAGTCTTAAGGGAAACCCTAATAGGGAACCCTAAAGTTACCGCGGCTGGTGTTTCATTCTCCCACCATCTCCATCGTTCTCTTTTCGTTTCCTCTAGGCTGTAACGTCCGTCGCCGTTTCTCCTGCAATCAAAACATGAACAAATAAACACTCGATCTCCCTACCTTTTTCCATTTGATGCTAGGCTTGAACTATGGACGGTGAGGAAGAGCTTCAGCTCTCTGAGTCCGCAAGCTGATATGGGTTCGAGGAAGGTTTGACCGAGTTTGGTTTGTCAACCGATGATGAATTTTTCTGAGGTTAAACGGTTGCGACTCACGGTTCACGGTTTGACGTTTTTCGCTAGATATTCCAGACGGTGATGATGTTATTTGGCCTTTGATGCTTGCGCCGTTTCGGTTTGGTGAGTCCGTTCCTTTTTTTCCGATGATTTTGTGGCCGTTTTGATGGTTCGTTAGGTTTGTTCGTGATTTTTCGGCCCTTTTCGTCTAGGGTTTCAACGAGGTGATCTCACCCTTTTTATAATTTCTCTTTTGGGCCTTTGATACCAGTGGATTTGCGTTATTGATTTCTGATATTATTTGATTGGGATTTTCTGATATGATTCTGATATTGATTGGATCTTTTCTGATACTGATTGAATCTCTTTTTCCTTTTTGATACAGATTTTGTTTTGTGGTTTATCAGAACACGTTCCTTGATTGAATTATGGATTCATTTGGATATCCTTTTCAGATGTTGATTCACATTCGTTTTGGATATCCATCTGGTTTGATCTTCACGACTTTTCTTCTTCTTTTTTCAGAATCGGTACTACGGCTTTGGTCGAGTTAAACGCCGCCGAGGATGGTCACATGGTGATGATGACTTTAAGTCTGAACCTTCTGGTGTTACTTCTGGTTTTAACGGACTTGGTTCTCTGATTTTCAGGTGCTGCAATTTTCCGAACCAGTTTGAACTTGAACATTCATGTCCAATTGTGAATCCGGATTTTGCTTAGTGTTGCCTCGAGACATTTACTTGGTAGTGGCTGCGAGTTTGGGGCAATGATGTTTCGATTGAGCCTCGGCTTCGCATTTTGGTTTACCACATTGGGTTGAGGCTTATGTTCAAATTGACGCGCGAGCACAATTATGAACCTACCTCGCTTTTCTGGTATGATGTGTGTTATGATTTGTGCTGTTGTCTGATGCAATTCGGTGTGGTTATTCACGTTTTTTGTGACTTGCAATTCGAACTGGTTTGGACTTGCGAACGGGCTACCTTCTGAGGTATTTTGGCTGTGATATCAAATTGAAACTTGACTTTAATTGATGCTTCTGAACTTTTTGATACAGCGTTTGATGCAATTTGACGCAGTTTGGTTTGTAGTCCATTTTTCTGTTCTGTTTGAACTTGACTCTTCTGGTAAGGACATGGTTTCGCCTGCCTCTTGGTAGCAGTTTGTGATCCAGTTGGTTTCTACCCTGTTTTTTTTTCTGATAAGGATTAGTAGCAGCTTTTACTTTCTGTTCATATTTGGGATTTGACTTTCATGAACTCACTTATGTGGTTCAGAGTTGATGCAGTTTTGGAGTATCTTTTGTTGTGCCAACTTCTGATACTGTTTGATTCTTTTTGGCAGATGCTGTGAATGCACTGGTTTCATGGATTGTTCGGTTGAGCTTCAGTTGCCTCGTTTATAAAGTTGAACTGAATTGTTCTTGCAATTGAAACATATCCGGATTATGATTAGTTCGGCTTTTCAAATCCAATTTCGGCATATGACCCTTTTCGGCAAATCATTTCAGTCCCCATTTCATTTTACTCTTCATCTCTCGGTTGCCCCTTAGATAAGAACAGATGTTACCTGATCTGACGCTAACGGCGCGGATCGGTAACGGGGGTAGGACGCAGCTTCGGTTGTGCCACTCCCGGCACTCGATGATGACGATGTTCAGAGAGTGTCAAACAAACTTCTAACCCTTTCCTGCTTCTGTTTTGTTTTGTTTCCCTTTGTGCAGGTTAATCAGAGATTTGCGGTGAAGATCGAGGGACATCACAAAGAACACTTAGAAATCTTTAGGATTTAGGACTCTTTAGGAAATACAATTTCATTTCTCTTTTGTAACTTGTAATAAAAAAAAATATTATGAATAAATTCAATAATATTCTTTATCCAAATTACTTCCTCTTTGTAAATTATGATATGAATAAACTTCAAATTTCTATCCAACTTTACTTTACAATTTGTAATAATAATAATAAAATATTATGAATGAACTTCACATATTCTATTAAAATCATTTTCCAATTTCTTTTCCATGATTTAATTTGCAAACACCTCAACATCCGATTAAACCTCACCAGTCAAGCATCCCTGAATAAAGGTTGAAATTAATTCGATCCAATCTTGCATAATAAGCTTAGTACCCTCAACATGAATAAGTTCCATTAATCAGTCGAAGTTTCACTGTTTTCCTTTTAGAATGAACGGGAAGATAGAAGAATGAATTCTGGCCAAAACCATGTTTCCCAGACCAGATTCTCGCATCGCCTTGAACCCAAACAAAATGATATCTTAACATAATCAACCCACGTAAATAAATGACTCAGAATAAAACCTCATCAGGCCAAAAAATTACGAATTATGCTTCAAAATGACCAAAACGCCCCTAGGGGTAATTCCTGCAAAACAACTCGCGCTCAATAATTGGTTAGTGATTAATGGATGCAAAAAATGAAATGTCATGCGCCATGACTGTCTAAATGTAAGGGTAAATTTTGGGGTATTACAGTTGTCCCTATTTAAATAGCTACACCGGACGATTTGAGTGACAGAGACTCGAGGAATCGTGGTGGAGAGATTTAAATATAGATAACCGAAAATTTTGCCCTTATATGCGGCGATATGCAATGCTATGGACAAAGCGAGAACAGATTAATGCGGATGATATGATGCGTATGCTGGAATGATGAATTGCGAAAATGCTGACGAATGCGACGACACAGGGACAGACGCTACGAGAAGAACACACTGGGGAAAACGACGCGCTGGGACACAATACAACACTGGGGAATTCTAAAATGATGGTCAACTGGTGTGAACACGACCAATTGTCATCTTTAGATCTGGAATGAGATTCTCAAATGGAGATGGCACCTATGAGACGGCCTCCACTAGGGAATCTAAAAGTAAAACTGGATCATGTACGACTGCAAGATCGATTACAGAATGCACGGAGCATTGAGCAAAGAATAACATCCAAGCTTCTGTAACCTATCCCTCGTGGCAGGATCAAACGGACCTTTCGGAACTCCGTAGCAAATATACAGGGTAAGAAACCGGCTGTATGCCAAAATAAATGGGCTTAAAGTGGTTACAACATGATCCTAAATGGAGATGGCACCTATGAGACGACCTCCACTTGGGGAATAATAAAACTGGATCTACACGATTGCCAGATCAATTATAGAATGCTGGAGCATTGAGCAAAGAATAACATCCGAGCTTCTATAAACTATCCTTCGTGATGGGATCAGACGGACTTTTCGGAAATCCGTATCAAATATACAGGGTAAAGACCGACTGTATGCCAAAATAAATGGACTTTAATGGGAAATGCCCTGATAAGCTTCTCGAGGGAGAACTGTCACTTATCGTTGGAAGGGACTTACATGCCAAAACGGATAAGCACTCAAATAAAGAGGTTGCTGCTTATCTGATATATAAATCTTCTCATATTTAAGGTCGGTGCCTGGAATACGTTTCAGATTCTTCTTTTACTAAAGGATAAAATAAACTTCTTCATACTTCCGAGGACAGCGCGTCGGGCATGATTCCGCTTCTTCTTTTGCTAAAGGGTAAACTGAACTTCCTCATACTTCAAGATTCATGCTCTCCTGAATATGATTCTGCTCCTTCTTTTACTAAAGGGTAAATGAACTTCTTCATACTTCAAGATCTGTGCTCTCCTGAATATGATTCGGCTCCTTCTTTTACTAAAGGGTAAATGAACTTCTTCATACTTCAAGATCTGTGCTCTCCTGAATATGATTCGGTTCCTTCTTTTACTAAAGGGTAAATGAACTTCTTCATACTTCAAGATCGTGCTCTCCTGAATATGATTCCGCTCCTTATTTTACTAAAGGGTAAATGAACTTCTTCATACTTCAAGATCGTGCTCTCCTGAATATGATTCGGCTCCTTCTTTTACTAAAGGGTAAATGAACTTCCTCATACTTCAAGATCGTGCTCTCCTGAATATGATTCGTCTCCTTCTTTTACTAAAGGGTAAATGAACTTCCTCATACTTCAAGATCGTGCTCTCCTGAATATGATTCGGCTCCTTCTTTTACTAAAGGATAAATGAACTTCTTCATACTTCAAGATCGTGCTCTCCTGAATATGATTCCGCTCAAACCTCCCCGTACTTCAAGATCGTGCTCTCCTGAATACGATTTGGTTCAAACCTCCCCATACTTCAAGACGACAGGGAAAATGGAAGCCCAACTGCTCAATGGAGATGGCCATTTGCTGCGAGTCATAGCGAAGATAGGATCAGTTTCTCAAGCGAGAAATGTCGCTTATTTGCAAGAGTGGCAATAATAAGCTTCTCATGTAAGAACTACTTGTAGAGGTGATAACAGATGATGATAAGCTTCTCGGCGGAGAACTGTTGCATACCGTTGCTGAAGAACGTTACGATAAGCTTCTTAACCGAGAACTGTTGCTGATCGATTGTGATAAGCTTCTCTTGTGAGAACTGTTGCTGATCGATTGTGATAAGCTTCTCTTGTGAGAACTGTTGCTGATCGATGATAAGCTTCTCTTGTGAGAACTGTTGCGTATCTTGTTGTGTAAGGTTGTTATATCGATAGGCTTCTCAAGCGAGAACAGTTGCATACCGATGCTGTAGGATTGTAAAGTGTTGTACCGATAGGCTTCTTAGGCGAGAACAGTTGCATACCGATGCTGTAAGATGTACTGATAGATTTTCCAGGCGTGAACTGGCGTGCACTTGCAAAGGATTGTGATTGATTTTCTTGAAAGATAGTGCAAAATAAATGCACATCCGGGTACAGTGATAAGCTTCTCGGGCGATAACAGTCGCATATCTGCTAAGGTATGGCGAAATTTTTTTAGATGGTGCAAAATAAATGCACGTCCGGTTGGGCTCGACGACCGACAAGACTGAGATTCAATCTAGGATCGAGCTAGAAAGAAGACTGGTAATCAAGACTCCATTGAGGGAATGAACTCGAAGGGTAAATATCATATCCTGGCGAGGAAAGATAGCTGAAGTAACCGTCATCCACGAGGATCGAGCTCTGTGGGGAAACTGGAAACACATATGTATTTTATGCTTAGGGATGACAATCTATTTGGAGAGAATGGACGAACCCAGTTACTCGGCGGTAACAACCAATGACGGCGAAACATAATGAACCTGTGAATGCTAACGCATATGTTGATGCATATGTTAATGTGAATGTATGTTAATGTCTATGTAGTTAAATATGCAAGATGTAATGAAATGAGTATGTAATGAGTATGTGAAATGAATGTGTAATGAGTATGTGAAATGAATATATGAAATGGGTGTGTGATGCTTATGCCCTTGCGTATGCTGACGAAACAGACTAGAGACGGGACGAGAGATGAAATAAACATCTCAACGGAGATACCCTGCGCCCTCTGCAACCAATACGTCAATCATGGGTAAGAAAAATCAATGGTAGAACCCAATCTGATTTCAGAATTCTGACTTCTCTGGGGAGAAGGTAATTTTCTTGGGTGCACAGTATCATGTCTTTACATGGGGAGGAAAACCTGAGGGACACTTTCGAGTTACCCAAGACAAAGTTGTTAGCTTATAGTCTCTCTGGGGACTAAAGGCCGCCGCGAGTAAAATCCATCGGGTGCATGAAGAAAAGTTGTGAAACCCCATGGTTTTGATCTTGAAGGACCTTATAGTAGTCGCCATTTGTTTCTTCAAAAAAACACGGTGCCCCAGGATACTTGCGTTGTGAGGTATGGTCATCTCAAGAGGATTTTATAGAGAACACGGAGTCTGGTTGCCCCGCTGTTTTCAAACTCTTTGAGAGGTTTGTCAGGTCTCGACGTAGCTAGCACAAATTAATCGTGTCAAGACGACATCTTCGAGAAATAGCTTTTAAGAACATCAGACTCGCGTTGGTAAGCGAATTGGGAAACTGCCTGCCCCTGTTTAGCAGGATCTTCAAGTTCCACGGGTTATGTCCATATGTAACTCTCTAAGATATCAAACAAAGTCGTCATGCCTAAAATGCCTATCCTGAGCTTGTCAATGCACACATATATTTGTCTTGAATTTTTGTTTTGAAAAAGATATCGCAATAACTTGTGACCGAAGTCACTAGTCAGGATATAAGTTTTAATTATAATGCCAACATGAATTTTTTCTGAGCATAGCTCGTAGGAGTCAGGAAACGTGATCTTGTCGAGTATGCTTTCAACCGAAGTCCTACTTCAATTAGGTCTTTTAAAGGTTGTATCGTGGCTCGGTTCACGGTTTAAGAAACAAAAGGATAAAGGCTCAAAGTTATATTTGTACCCACCCCTTCTTCGTGATGTTCTCCAATCCTAATTCAGTTAATCGGATACGAACACTCATATCTCCAACGGATTTGCTATGGTCGAGAACTTATCAAGGCTTTGGACATGGCAGTCACTCACCTATTTCTAATGGCAATTCGATCACACGACCTTGTTATTTATAGGGATTCAAAAAACTAATGGTTTATTGCTCTTATTCCCTAACTTTTGACTGGACAACGTCTATTGTTTTGACTTTGGAGTCCAGCGGGATGCCCCAGTTTTGCCTAAGTCTCCTTCATAGGTTTTGACTTAACGGGCTCTTATTTTTTTTTGAATATTCTTTTATGCACAAGTCGTGTGACTCTTTTGAAAGGCTCGTGACTGCCCCACTCCTTAGATAACCGAGGGATAGTCATTGTATTGGACTTCTTAAGATGCTAAGGATAAATTCTCGAAGGTTTGCTCTTCCTTTTTGAGAATCTAAGTGCTCGATCGGTTTAACTGAAACCTACCCTGCCCCAGGTTAGGATGAGGGTTCTTAAAAGAAAAACTCCTACTTCAAGGCTCAAAGAGGTGACTAGGGATTAACATCCTTATATCTCCAGTGTTTGGGATTTGAAACAATGCCTTACATCATCAGCAGGTTTTAACTGAAAGCATACGACAAGACATCTGACATTTTAGGTTCGTCATCCTCCTCCCGATTCTCCATCAGAACAAGAGATCGGGTAAAGTTGGCATTATGATTTATGAAAACGTTTTTTTTTGAATGAGTGAAACGAATGGATTTATTCAAGACAAACATATGCGTTGCATTAATTAATCACAGATAGACAAGTTCATTCATGCTAAATATGCTCAATCAAAGGGAAATACATATAAATAAACAAATGAACTGTCGGAAAAATCCTTCTAAATGTTTATGAAATCTTGCGTTCAAGGGTAACAGTTTCCTTTGGCGGAGCCTCAATGGAAAGGACGTCTGGTTTATGATCACTGTGAGTCGTCATGGCTTGCCCCAGTTATGCTGGTCACATCTTCAACAGTTTTCAGTCGTAGCTTCAAAATAACTTTCCCAGATTCTTTGTTGATCCCGGTCATATCATCTTGAGGGTTACTGAAATGAAGCGAGCTAGGCCTCTGAATAATTACTGGATTCGGCTGATTTGCCACAGGAATAGCATGCTTTGCAGAATTCGAACTCGACAAGTGAGGGACCCCGAGAGGAGTCTCGATCTTCATCTGAGCATCGCTAAAAGACAACTTCTTCGCTTCTAGCAAATTTCTGACAACTTTCTTAAGAGCATAGCAATTCTCTAGATCATGGTCGGGCGCACCCTCATGAAATAAACAATGAGCGGCAGCGTTGTAACCTGCAGGTAATGGATTAGGAGGAGGACCCAAAGCACGGGTGGTAATCAGACCTTGTTGCACCAAATGGGAGTATAACTCAGTGAAAGTCATCGGAATTGGAGGACAAGGCTTATACTGACTCTTACGGGGATAAGGAACCTGATCCTGTGATTGCTGGTGAACAGGAGCGTTGGGCACTCGTTGACTGTTGACAGGAACTTGCGTAGGCGGATAACCGGAAGGTTGTTGATGAATCGGTGTTTGATATACCGGAGATGACTGCACAGGATGGTATGTAGGAAACTGCTGATCGAAAGGAGGTGCAACAGTAGCCACATAGGGTTGTTGGACATATGGAAACGGATAACCTTGAACATAACTCTGCTGATGTTGCCAAGGTTGAAGAGTAGCCATTTTGCGGTTCCTCGAACGTGTAGGTCCTTTACCATGGTCGGAGTTAGGAGTTTTGCACTTTGGAGGGGTAGCTCGTCGAACTGGTTGAGCACTAGGAGGCACCAAACTGGATTGAAGACCATGAGGAGGTACATTCTTGACAGTAACAGCTGGTTGAGGTTCCACAATGGTATTAGTAGTCTCAGAAACAACAGTAGACTGAGCATCCACCTTCACACTAAGAGCTCGTAACATCTCCAAAATCTGCCCTACACTTCCTCGAAGATCTTCGAGTTCATGGATGACACGGTTGATCTCTTGGTTTTGATCTTCCATCCTTTCGAAGGGTTGTATTGATGCAGAGAACTTAGGGTGACAAAACTGGAAGGTGAGAGAACCGAGTATAAGAAATCGGGAGACACATGCAATGCAAGAAACATATGATGCTATAATGCGAATGCAAATGAAAATTTCATGGAATTCAAATATTTACGAATATTGCGGAATACCAAGGAAACTTTTAATTCATTGAAGACAAATAATATTCTTGCAACCGAAATAGCTAAATAAAAGCCTAGAAAATCCTAGAGAAGCATCTTCCACAACTTCAGTGAGCAGACGGAGATTCGGAGGAAAATAAATATTCGTAGAGCCTTCTCTTCTTGTAGGATTGTATCTCATCATTCTTCGACTGAATCTGCTTTTGAAGTTCTTCGTACTTGCTGACCATCACATGGTATTTGTTCTTCCATGATTCTGCTTCGCATTGTGATTTCTTCAAAGTGATCTTCAAAGTCTCAGCTTCAGTCATGAAATACTGGACAGATTCTTCTCTTTGAGGTAAAGGATCTTGGCGAGAGTAGGGCATCTTCAACTCAATAGCTCTTCCTCGAACCCATTGAAGGTATGGTTCTATAGACACACAATTAGGTCTGCCCAAACTTTCTTTGTCTTTCCTATGCAGATGATTCCAAGAAGATAGAATCTGATCTTGAAGCTTTTTGTCGTCTTTGAAAAAGATTTTCTCCACATGAATACCTTTAGGCGGTTCCTTCAAGGGGTATCCCAACTGTCGGCGAGCTAATACTGGATTGTAGCTAATTCCTCCATTGAAACTGAGCAAAGGCACATTGTTGAAGTTTCCACAACTATTAATGATCGATATCCCATCGTACATGCGATTATACCAATCAATATCAGAGTGAGTTAAAGCCATAACTTTTTGCGACCAACGTTCTTGATTAGATCTCCAGAACGGACCGGACTTGGGTAAGTGAGAAATAAACCACTTGTATAGTAATGGCACACAACATGTAATCATTCCTCCACCATGAAAGTTTCGGAGATGTACTGAATGATAAGTATTACCCAATAGCGTTGGAACTAGATTTCTTCTCATGAAGGTCTTGCTTGCATTAAGGTCCACAAACCCCTCAAAACTAGGAAAAAGCAGCAACCCATAAATAAGCAAAGCAAATATTGTCTCAAAGGCAAACATGTCTTTATGATCGGCATAAAATTGGGCTTTCTTGATTAGGAAGTCCCTGGGAAAACCGGAGGTCCCCCCTTTGGTGATCATATTGTTTTTGACATCGGATATCCTTAGACAAATGGCTTTAGCAATATCTCGTTCTTTAGGGTCTTCCTCCAAGAAAGGGAATGGAGACTTATCCAAGATAGGTAATCCCACCAATTGAGAGTACTCTTCTAAGGTAGGTAAAAGCTGATAATCTGGAAAGGTGAAGCAGTGATAATCTGGATCATAAAACTGTAGCAAAGTCGCAAGAAGTCCTTCGTTTACTTGAATCTTCAACAAAGACAATAGCCTTCCATATCTGTTTTGGAACTTTTCTTGATCTTGAACCAAATCCCTTAGCTTCTCTAGGACTTCCAAATTAAAACCCTTAAAAGTAAATTTCAAAGTATGCCTCCTAGAGTGATCCATGGTATCCTGCAATGTTCATAAATAGAGTTTGAATTCCATGAAATCTTAATGCGATATGATGTTTTATGAATGCAATGCATGAAAACACACAGAGTCCTAGGTTAAAGGAACGTGAGCGGAGTTAAGGTCTACCCATCCCCAAAAGGAGTGTACTATGGGTTAGTTGTACCTGCCGAACAAGGTTCTAAAAAGTGCCCAAAGTCATCAGCCCATCTTTCGGATATTATCAACCTTCCGATTGACTCGGGGGTTAATAATATTCTCAAGAGAACCTCTTTTGAGTGTAGTATCGCGTAGCAACCGTTGTAGGATTACTCCCACATAGCTCTCGCACTACGTCCTAAATAAGGCCAAGGTGGTGTTAAGGTACTACGGTCCTCAATATCACAGACTCTTATCGACCATGGAAAAAGTTTTCACGATTATACTCGATCAACCGAACCATTTTCGAAAAGGTCTCAACTGAGCGGTGATTCTTGAATCAACTTAGTCGGGATTCGACTCCCTATAAGCTTCATCGAATATATCCCCATCCTATAATAATGTCACTAGTCCGGGCGTAGGACTTATCTCACAACACAAGGTACCGTCCCAAAATCAAAATACAATATATACATGCAAATGAATAGTAAAACAAATAGTAATAAATATGAACAAATTAGGGATAACCCTCAAAAGTTTAGTAAGTCCCCAGTGAAGTCGCCATTTACTGTTGCGGTGGAAATAGGATAACAAACTATTAATTAGTTTGAATCGCAATTCAATTCACAACCGCTCTTTGATTTATCCGAAGGAAAAGGTCAAAAGAGGGAAAACCTATTTTTGCATCGTAAACACAACGCGGGGAAAGATCTAGGGTTCGGGGGTTGGTTAAATTTAGGGAAGGTATTAGCACCCTAAACTTCTGTAGTACTCTACAGGAACCTTTTGTTCAAATGTTTACTATCTGCTTTATTTATTTGCTTAAGGTATATGTACAAAGGATTAGAAGTGAGAAAACAGACCTAAGGGGTTAATTCTAAGTTTACTCGGCAAGACATCGCATCCTGTGCCTACGTATCCTTACGGGAGTGGAATCAGAGTAATCGTAGTTCCCCTCAAAAGGGAGGTTAGAGACTTCTTGACTGTGGTCAAGGTCTCAAGGGGAATAAACATGCCTTAAGGACACGCTTACGCGGAGTGTAGAAACTCCAAATCTCTACGTTGAATTGTTAAGTTGTAATTAGGGTTAAATTAGGTTAGGGATTCCGCGGCGGGAAACCCTAAAATGAGCGCGGCGGCTCTTTGACCTAATGCTAGGGGTAAAATTGTAATCTTGCCTGCGGCGAGGCATTTGTGAAAATTAGGGTTTGTGAGGTTAAAATTAGGGTGATTGACACGGCGGTCAAACGGTTAATCCTAATTCCATCGGAAGGATGACAGAGTTAATGGTAAGTGTAAAACGTGATGAAAAATGAATAAGCGCACAGTTATGAAATATAAAGTGCTGAAAAAGATAATGCGACAATTGTCTCGCCAAATTACAACTAGGAAGCAGATACATATATAATAATGAATTGGAATTTAAATACAATCTGCAGAAAAAACTGGAAAAAAAAAAGAGTTAGTGAAAGTTAGACAGCAATATGATCAATGATGAAAACAGTTAAGACAAAATGCAACTGAAATATTTATTAGTGATTTTGTTAATATTTTTAAAAAAAGGATCTTAAGTTTTAAAAAAAAGGAATTAATATTAATTTTAAGAAAATTTTAAAAAAAGATTTTAATTTTAATATTTTTTTAAAAAAGAGTTTTAGTTTTATTTTTTTAAAAAAAGTTTTAGTTTAATTATTTGAAAAAAGGTTTAAGTTTTTTCATTTAAAAAAAGTTTTAAAAATCAAGTTTTATTATTAATTAAAAAAGAGTTGTATTATTATTTAAAAAAGTTTTTAGTTATTATTTAAAAAAGGTTTCAGTTTTATATTGTAAAAAATTTTTAGCTTATATCGTAAAAAAAGGTGTTAATTGATATGTGAATTTTTTTAGTTTATATATTAAAATATTTTTATTTTTTTTAAAATAAACGAGAAAGAAAACAATATAAACATAAAAGAAAGTTTGGGCCGGAAGTTGGGTGATCAAGCCCCAACCCGGCCCGGTTCACAATATGGAAAGAGTCTTAAGGGAAACCCTAATAGGGAACCCTAAAGTTACCGCGGCTGGTGTTTCATTCTCCCACCATCTCCATCGTTCTCTTTTCGTTTCCTCTAGGCTGTAACGTCCGTCGCCTTTTCTCCTGCAATCAAAACATGAACAAATAAACACTCGATCTCCCTACCTTTTTCCATTTGATGCTAGGCTTGAACTATGGACGGTGAGGAAGAGCTTCAGCTCTCTGAATCCGCAAGCTGATATGGGTTCGAGGAAGGTTTGACCGAGTTTGGTTTGTCAACCGATGATGAATTTTTCTGAGGTTAAACGGTTGCGACTCACGGTTCACGGTTTGACGTTTTTCGCTAGATATTCCAGACGGTGATGATGTTATTTGGCCTTTGATGCTTGCGCCGTTTCGGTTTGGTGAGTCCGTTCCTTTTTTTCCGATGATTTTGTGGCCGTTTTGATGGTTCGTTAGGTTTGTTCGTGATTTTTCGGCCCTTTTCGTCTAGGGTTTCAACGAGGTGATCTCACCCTTTTTATAATTTCTCTTTTGGGCCTTTGATACCAGTGGATTTGCGTTATTGATTTCTGATATTATTTGATTGGGATTTTCTGATATGATTCTGATATTGATTGGATCTTTTCTGATACTGATTGAATCTCTTTTTCCTTTTTGATACAGATTTTGTTTTGTGGTTTATCAGAACACGTTCCTTGATTGAATTATGGATTCATTTGGATATCCTTTTCAGATGTTGATTCACATTCGTTTTGGATATCCATCTGGTTTGATCTTCACGACTTTTCTTCTTCTTTTTTCAGAATCGGTACTACGGCTTTGGTCGAGTTAAACGCCGCCGAGGATGGTCACATGGTGATGATGACTTTAAGTCTGAACCTTCTGGTGTTACTTCTGGTTTTAACGGACTTGGTTCTCTGATTTTCAGGTGCTGCAATTTTCCGAACCAGTTTGAACTTGAACATTCATGTCCAATTGTGAATCCGGATTTTGCTTAGTGTTGCCTCGAGACATTTACTTGGTAGTGGCTGCGAGTTTGGGGCAATGATGTTTCGATTGAGCCTCGGCTTCGCATTTTGGTTTACCACATTGGGTTGAGGCTTATGTTCAAATTGACGCGCGAGCACGATTATGAACCTACCTCGCTTTTCTGGTATGATGTGTGCTATGATTTGTGTTGTTGTCTGATGCAATTCGGTGTGGTTATTCACGTTTTTTGTGACTTGCAATTCGAACTGGTTTGGACTTGCGAACGGGCTACCTTCTGAGGTATTTTGGCTGTGATATCAAATTGAAACTTGACTTTAATTGATGCTTCTGAACTTTTTGATACAGCGTTTGATGCAATTTGACGCAGTTTGGTTTGTAGTCCATTTTTCTGTTCTGTTTGAACTTGACTCTTCTGGTAAGGACATGGTTTCGCCTGCCTCTTGGTAGCAGTTTGTGATCCAGTTGGTTTCTACCCTGTTTTTTCTGATAAGGATTAGTAGCAGCTTTTACTTTCTGTTCATATTTGGGATTTGACTTTCATGAACTCACTTATGTGGTTCAGAGTTGATGCAGTTTTGGAGTATCTTTTGTTGTGCCAACTTCTGATACTGTTTGATTCTTTTTGGCAGATGCTGTGAATGCACTGGTTTCATGGATTGTTCGGTTGAGCTTCAGTTGCCTCGTTTATAAAGCTGAACTGAATTGTTCTTGCAATTGAAACATATCCGGATTATGATTAGTTCGACTTTTCAAATCCAATTTCGGCATATGACCCTTTTCGGCAAATCATTTCAGTCCCCATTTCATTTTACTCTTCATCTCTCGGTTGCCCCTTAGATAAGAACAGATGTTACCTGATCTGACGCTAACGGCGTGGATCGGTAACGGGGGTAGGACGCAGCTTCGGTTGTGCCACTCCCGGCACTCGATGATGACGATGTTCTGAGAGTGTCAAACAAACTTCTAACCCTTTCCTGCTTCTGTTTTGTTTTGTTTCCCTTTGTACAGGTTAATCAGAGATTTGCGGTGAAGATCGAGGGACATCACGAAGAACACTTAGAAATCTTTAGGATTTAGGACTCTTTAGGAAATACAATTTCATTTCTCTTTTGTAACTTGTAATAAAAAAATATTATGAATAAATTCAATAATATTCTTTATCCAAATTACTTCCTCTTTGTAAATTATGATATGAATAAACTTAAAATTTCTATCCAAATTTACTTTACAATTTGTAATAATAATAATAAAATATTATGAATGAACTTCACATATTCTATTAAAATCATTTTCCAATTTCTTTTCCATGATTTAATTTGCAAACACCTCAACATCCGATTAAACCTCACCAGTCAAGCATCCCTGAATAAAGGTTGAAATTAATTCGATCCAATCTTGAATAATAAGCTTAGTACCCTCAACATGAATAAGTTCCATTAATCAGTCGAAGTTTCACTGTTTTCCTTTTAGAATGAACGGGAAGATAGAAGAATGAATTCTGGCCAAAACCATGTTTCCCAGACCAGATTCTCGCATCGCCTTGAACCCAAACAAAATGATATCTTAACATAATCAACCCACGTAAATAAATGACTCGGAATAAAACCTCATCAGGCCAAAAAATTATGAATTATGCTTCAAAATGACCAAAACGCCCCTAGGGGTAATTCCTGCAAAACAACTCGCGCTCAATAATTGGTTAGTGATTAATGGATGCAAAAAATGAAATGTCATGCGCCATGACTGTCTAAATGTAAGGGTAAAATTTGGGGTATTACAGTATGCTTACTTGGAATTGGCTGTTAATAGTAATTTGATGTGCAGATTTGTTGATTAATCCTCTTCGCGACTGAATGTCGATTCACAGGGCGCGGAGACTTGGTGACGTGAATTGGATTTGTAGTTGTAGCCCTGCCTTAAATAAATCCTGGCTTGTTTGTGCAGGAGATTCACGCATCCTCTGCAGCATAAGGGAAGAGCTGGAAGTTGCTTTGGATTTGGGGCAATGGTTGCAGCTGATAATTTCGGTGGAAGATAACTCCAATGACCAAAATTGGTATATTCCAAACATTCCAGGTGCAACCTCAAAATGGAAATTGACACAAGGGGCAAGATGATTTGTGAGATGTTGAAAACCATTTGTAAAGGCAAGCAGAATGAAATTTGTGTTTGCAAGTCTTGCAAGCAAGGCGAGGAATGCTGTGGTTTGTAGTGTGGATGACACTGTAACAGATTGGACACTCCTCAACACCTTCAAATTCTTTATCAAAATTGTGCTTCCAAATTCCAATAGCTTCTGCTAAAGCACCATTCTGATTACGAACAAATAGCATCATTGACATCAACCATTTCCTTTGCTTGACCTCACTAATTCCAAGGCTCCTAGTACAATCAACATCTACGGACCTTAGTGGATAAGATGCAGGGAGACGGATGACTAGATCCATTCCTGTTTCATCCTTAGTGTAAGTAACAACAACCTCATTCGCTGATTTGCTTACACTAACTGAGAAATTTTCGTCACGAAAGTTGGATTTCTTAATCTGGGTTAATTCGTTTGAAATAAGGGGAGGGCTGCAGCAAGTCCTTGTAAAATATTCAATGGCAGTTGATGTGTTACAATCGCGCAAATCATTAAACCAGCCACGGACGTAAGCAGGAAGAACATGAAGCATCAAGCCATATATTGCTCCAGCAAGTGCTGAAATTTTCTCCGACTCAATAGGCCAAAGAGATTCCACAGAGAACAAGAGTGAACCAGTGTTGGTGGCTTTGGTTGCAGCACTTGCCGGTTTTGATAAGCCCCCAGAAAGCTCTGCATCTTTCTTCTTCAGACTCTGAATCGTGGAAATCTCAATAGGAATATGCTGAAAAAGGAAATCTAAAATAACTAGAGTAGAAGAATCTTGAATGTACTGGATCAATCTCTCCCTGTCAGATGATGATGAAGGCAATGACCATAGATGTGATATCAACAAAGACCAAGCCAGGAAGAGATTTACCCTAACAGGTTTGAAACTTGTCTTAAAGCTACCGTAACCGCCTTTTTAATTCACTTAAATAAGCTCGGTTACGTTTGATAGCGTTTGGTGAGTTGAGTTTCTTATATTTTATGTCCAAACATTGCCAAGAATAGCTTTGTGAAGTCTTGATAGCTTTATCTGATTTGTGAGTTGTTTTACGCAGGGAAACCGAGCCATGTATGGACGGGAGCTGCAATTGAGGATATTTAAGAGAAGGCAACATCAATCTGAGATCTGGTTGGACTTCCATTACTGTACTGAGCAAGTTTGAAGCAAATTGTTCAAATAAAGTTGAAGTTATAACGTTTAGCTGTTGCGATGACGGTGCACAAGTCTCGTAAAGCTTTAATGTTTGATGTCATGAACTTTGTATCTCCTCCTGAGTTTAGAATAAATTTGAATTTGGAGCTTTTATATCATTTGAACTTTGAGGTAGCATGTAGTATTATCAGTGAACTTGTATTATTGAGTAGTGAACTTTGAACTTCGGTTGAATTTTGACTTATTTTCAAGTTTTTCAATGTAAATCTCTGGATATAGTATTATGAGCTTTTGACGTTTATTGTAAATCCTGTCCCATGTATATAGTAGCAGCGTTGCAGTTTGAATGGCTGAGTTTTCTTTAATGTGCACACTTCTAAATTTCCAATCTTGAAGCTTGAACAAACTTGGACCTTTCTAATGTGATGATGAATTAACCTTCCATATTGAGTAACTTTGAATGTAATGTCCTGAATTGGTGTTTGAATTGGGAAAAAAATTTTCACTTGTGAACCATGTATGGACTTGGATTTTAGAACTAAGGCGGAGAGCTTCGTGTCATAAATCCCTTCTTGAATTCAAATGTATTCTTCTTCAAAGTTTCAATTTTCACTCTATTAAAAGACCTCCTTCATAAATAGAATCAAAGCCATGCCATTAAAAACTTTTAGAGACTAACATTAGGCATGCAATTCACACCGGTTCTCAAATTAATATTTTTGAAACTCCATGGACGGGAGGCCTTAATCCTTCTTGGGAAGTCTCTGAGAAATTTTGGAGTGATAGACCTTGTGTTGATCAATGGACTAGAAGAGTAGGGACATATCCTTCTTTTGTATCCACATAATTTGCAGAGGGATAAAAATCTGGTGGGAATGCATATAACTTTCATGACTTTTAAACCTCCGGTAGTAATCCTAACTTTACAAAACAAAACGAACAAATGGTTAACATGGTTAGTTATGCATGGATGACTGATATGCAAAGGCAATGCTCAAGGAGGTGGGATCTTGTGGTCAAAAATTAGGGTGCAACAGGTAGCGAGTGCTTCCAGTAGCCACTGTCTTCCTTCGCTAGGGTGATCGTTG
This sequence comes from Lathyrus sativus, assembly GCA_963859935.3. Classification (NCBI taxonomy): domain Eukaryota; kingdom Viridiplantae; phylum Streptophyta; class Magnoliopsida; order Fabales; family Fabaceae; genus Lathyrus; species Lathyrus sativus. The sequence goes on from OZ012740.1 coordinate 573,596,963, forward strand.
AGCGAGCATGTAGCGAGCATTCGCTAATGCTTTGCTAGGCGAATGGGCCAACGAGCATGACAATATTTCGTGTTTTTGTGTTGTTTTGTTCTGTCCTCTTGTGTTGTTGGACCCTTGTTGGTCGTGATTGAATATGAGATTGATATTGAACTATGGATAGTGTATGTGTGGTGTAGAACATGATTTCCTTGATATTCGTTTAATTTGAATGATTGAATTTGGTGTATGTGATTGCATATGTATGTGGTGATGTGTGGGAAGTGTATGTGCAATGTATAAAATGTGATCAGGAGGATCGTGTGCACAGTGTGTGCTTGTGTTTGTTGTGTGCATTGGTGTCTTGCATAGCATAATGTTGGGGTTGAATCATTGCTCGGATGGAGTGTATGTGATTCACACGTGCTCTGGAAGGGAGTGTGGTAGGAATAGATCATTTCCATTGGTGGGTGTATGTGAACTATTCTGAGTTTGATTGCCCATACTCCGAAGGGAGCGGGGTAGGGATAGATCGTTGCCATTGGTGGGTGTATGCAATCTATCCGGGTTCGATTGAATGAACCAGTGAGTCGGTACCGCATATCATGGTGTTGTGTTGCATATGTTTGCATTGTTGTGTGTGCTGTGTTGGTGTGGGACAGTAGGTCCGGGTTGATGTATGTGAAATGATATTTATATGTTTACTGCCTTTTATTCATGTTCATTATTACCGTTATATTTTGATCGTGATTTCTCACCCCTTTTTCTTGTTGTGGTCTGTGCTTCCTCGGAAGTACAGATAATCCAGGTGCGTAGCTAGCTTAGATAGTGGCGAGTCGAGTTGTAGGGATGCTCTGATACATAACACGGGGCTTTGGGGAGTTATTTGTTTATCTGATGATTTTGTTTTGACTCTGTGTCGTATCATGTTCTGATGAATCCTTTTGGTGGATATGTTTTGCATATTTTGGGCGGATGGTCGAATATGATATATATGATGTATATGATGTTTATATATATATATATATATATATATATATATATATATATATATATATATATATATATATATATATATATATATATATATATATATATATATATATATATATATATATATATATATATATATATATATATATATATATATATATATATATATATATATGATGATTTCCGTTGTTTAATTGTTGAAAAATCATTTAATGAAATGTATTTGTTGGGTTTTTCTTTTGTGATATCCCATTTTGGTGTGGAAACTCTGATTTTAATTTGATTTAATTGAAATTTATTTTATTTTGGGAAACGGGGTGTTATAGTTGTAATGCGGACAAAACTTTACCAAAGACTCAAACTTTGCCGCATACTCAACCATAGTCATATTACCTTGTTTCAACTCAAGAAATTCCACCTCTTTCTTTTCCCGAACATCTTTAGGAAAATACTTCCTCAAAAACTCTTCCTTGAACACAACCCAAGTTATTGCAATGCCATCATCTCCCAATCTCTGACGAGTGTTATCCCATCAGTCCTCAGCTTCCTCTGCCAGCATATGCGTACCAAACTGTACCTGTTGCGCATCAGTGCACGCCATAACTCGGAAAATCTTCTCAATCATTTTTAGCCACTTCTGCGTACCATCAGGATCATGAGTGCCCACAAAAGTCGGCGGATTATTCCTCTGGAACTTTCCCAAAGCACGAAACTCATATGGAGGTCCACCATTCTGAGCCATCACTTGAGCAAGTGATTCCAGTGCATCAACATTAGCACGATCTTTCCTCCCCGCCATATGCAACCACCAATAGGGTTAGAAGAAAATGACTCATCCAATAATGTTCACACACTATTGACTGACAGGGGACTAACAACATAAACACTTGGCCGGACGGACCTGTTCTGATACCACTAATGTAACACCCTTTTCTACCCCATAATTGTCATGGAAAAATAACACAGATATCAGAGTAAATAAATAAATCTCATAAAAGCCACCAAAAGGGCGTACATTTCCCAATGTCATCATAGTAGGTCAAGACTCCGTAAACAACGAGTTTTCCCTAAAATACATCAAACAACATAAAACAGCAGAATTCAAAGGCATAAGTCAAGGTTTCCTCATCAGGGAAAATAAGCAAAATAACTCAACGATATAAAGTTTAACTCAAAAAACCCAACTCGATGTTACATATCAGAGCAAGACCCTCTAAGTTAACCATAAAGGCTAATGACTATAAACTTCAAAAATACTCCTCGACGGCATCCACGAATAAACTTGGTCATCTGCACGTTACCCACGTGGAGGTAACATTCAAACAGACAGGGTGAGTAAAACAATTCATAATAATCAATGTATGAAAATCAACATGTAATGGCATCATAATCATGTTCAACAATTAATGTTCCTCAATATGCCTCAAAGGCCACAACGTCATAATTCATACAAAAAGACTCATAGATGCAAATGCGACAAAACTCAATGCATGTGGTACCAATCATCACAGCTCGATGGACACTGTGCCATCAACCCTCCATAGATCCCCATCAATAGGATCGATTCTACTAGAGAACCGGAGCACATCAAAACACTCCACATCCACACAATGGGATTGAAGCCAAAATAATCGAGATCCTGAACCAAAGTACGGATGCACATGAATGCATGATGCACACGTCAACAATAATCCTCATAATAACAGCATATGGTGCATCATCATTCATCATATTCATCATCATCACATAAATCATCATATCGCATGTTATCACATAATTCATCAAAATCATGGTAATATCATCATAATACATCATAGAAATCATCATGTCATCATGTACACATCATATAAAACTCACTGTTATACTCATGTTCATTCATCACAAAAATCACATAATCAAACATCAAAGCATCGTTGCATACGATCAACATTCGCGAAACACTGCTACGTTCGCTAGGCAAGTATGAGGCGAGTTTCTTCGCTAGGCGAAGCATTCCTCGCTAGGCGAGTCTGGGAACGACATGGTTCGCTAGGCAAACTGTGCGATGACAACAAATTCTGCTATGCATCAGAACTGATTTCCACCCAAATGCTCATACGAATCACTTACCCAATGCTCCAAAACATTCCTAAATCATCCCTAAAGTCCTACGGCGATCCAGGCACAAAACCTACGGTTCATTAGGCCAATCCCGCGACATATTCATGTCCTAAATCACAATTTTTCCTTCAATTACACCCTAAGACATTAGAGTTATTCACTATTCAATATTCAATCCCTTCAAGGTCAGACATATAACAATTTCAAGGTTTTGTCCACAAAGGCCTAAGGTTTCCTTATTCTCATCTCTATGCTCAAACACTCAGGAATACTAACCACAACCATCAGGGTCTCATTATCAATTTCCCTATTTTCCCACGATCAACCTAAAATCCCTTAAATCTTAAATCAACCTGTTGCACCCTAAATTTTGACCCCTTAGATCCTCATCATCATTTCAGGATCATACTCATGTGATTATCTAATCTTAACCCAGTTCAAGTTTGTCTTTGATAAGATACAGATGAAGCAGGGTTCCGCACAGTCAAAATCGAAGCTTCGAGGGTTTGTTCAATCAATGTTTTGGATTGATTCAACCATATAACAAAGTCAAGGATATTATATGAGGTCAAATGAGAATCCAATTTGAAGTTGTCACCCCAGAATCAAGAACAATGCATTTCAGGGTACCCGATTAGGGTTTTCGATAAGGAAAAGTCAACTGTGGTTTGACTTTTGTTTTAAAAAGTGTTATAATGGTGGAATCTAGGTCCAACAAGTTCATATGTCTTAGTAAAGTCCATTCAAAAAGTTTCAAGGTCTCAGAAAGTCCAAAGTGTCAACAGGCGACTCGGTAGTCACCGATCAATCGTACGGTTGACCGAAAAGTCAACTCTTCAATTTTAAGGAATCTGACCTCAAGGTGTGAATAAAAAATGTTCCTTATTTCATATTACACATGCCCATAAATTTTCATGGACATTGGATCAAGCATGAATGAGTAATCAAAAAATCGGGAAATTAGGGTTTTGAAAGGGGCTAGACCCTAACTCCTTAACCACTCATCCAAATGAGTTGGTTCCAAGCTCATTGGAAAGATTTTGACAAGTCCTACAAAAGTTCCACAGTGGTCCACAATCAGAAAATGCATATTTTTTTGGAGTTATTACCAAGTTCATTACAAGAGGGAAAAATGACTTAGAAAAATTCTAAGTTATTTCACTTTTTAAGCTTATTTTCAGCCAACTTTGAAGAGATTTTTGACCTAGTTCCACTTGGAGTTAGAAGTTTTGGTAAACATGAATGCTTTAGAGCTACATGAGGGCTTTCCAAAAAGTATTAGAACTCCTCAAAAGGATTTGTGAGCAGAGAGTTATGGATTTGGCAAGATGGTGTTTCAACACTTGAGTCCCACATTGACAATTTTTCATAAACTCATTCTTTGATCACTTGGACCATTTCTAAGCACCTAGATCTTATTTTTTTTATGATATTTATATGTTTTGAAGTGTAGAATTGTGAAGGAAATGCAGAGGAAGTGAAAGTTAGAAGCATTGCAAGTTGGCTTGCAAGTTGCAAATGCAACTTGCATTATAAAATTCAAGAAAATGCAAAAGGTGAAAAGTGGAAATCAGAAGCAAACATGCCCCTACTCCCCCTAGCATCACTTCATCCAATCTAAATCCATCATCACACTTGACTTTCAGCTTACCTCCAAGCCAAGAAAACACTTTTGAGAGATTTGAACCAAAATTCCACTTTTCCCTCTTAGGAAGGAAATCTCTCAATCTGTCCTTACCCTTTCATTTCCCTATAAATAGAGGACTCCTCTACCTCATTCCACACAGAAGATCCCCTCTAAGAACCATAGAAGTCACAAGCTCTCTCTCCTTCCCTCTTTACTTCAAAATCACAAAATCTCAAAATCACAAAAACACCAAAAAGCTGTCTTGACAGTCCAGCCCCTAAACTCACTTCCACACATTAAAACTCACCAAGAACCATCCACACACTCCATAAACATGGTATAAAAGGTGTCCAAGCCTTTAAACCACTCAAAAACACCACCCTCCCAAAAGTCAACTTTCACACCAAGTTACTTTGACCACTATGCTCAAAATATGCTAAATCTCACACCAGGCCTTTTCCATCTGTTCTAACCACCCATACACCTCATATATATCATGTTGAAACTGTCTAAAGCATAAAAGATCAACTGGAATTGTTCTTACACCAACTGTCACAAAAATTGCATCTTACTTCACAAGGAAGAAAAGTTTCAAAGCTAGGTGGTGCTTGAAGTTTCTCTGGTTTTCTTAGCTCTTTTGCTTGTTCAAGTTTGGCTACAAGAGGTATATAATGCTCAAACTCTTCAGTATTCATGCATTGTCATGTTTCACAATTTTGAAATGCTTGTTGTGAGAATCTAGTCTTGCTGTCCCAAGTTGCTTTTTGTAAAGAGTTTATGTTCATTGCCATTTTGTTGCTTTTTGTCAAAAGCATAATGCTTCTGAGGTGTGTTGATGATGTACCATCAAGATTTTGCTCTTTGTTGTTAAAAATGTGTTTTGAGAAAGTGACCATAAGAGTAGCATCAAGGGTTTTGACATAAACTTGTTTGTTGATTGGCAGTTTGTTTTGCTTTGGTTTTAGACTTGTCATTTCTTATTTACTTCAAATTGTTGCCACTGATTTTCACTCAGTATGAGCTATGCTTGCATCCAAATTCTTGAATCATTTTTGCATCTTCCATTCAATATGCCATTAACATGACTGTCAGAATTTTGAGGAAAAGGTGTTTGAATTATTAGCATGAAACCAATTGTTATTGCATATATGATGAGTGTGCATCATTATTTTGACTTAAACTTCACCATTTTGAAAAACACCCCTGCTGTACTTGCATTCTGCCTCAAACTTGTTTTGCATAGCAGCCATTATGTCAAACTTTGCATTATTTGACGTTTGCTTGCTTTCTTGGTTTGAGCATACTTATTATCATGTTTATGAGGTGTGTGGATGTTTTGTTTAAGTTGTTTATACCTGTTGTGGTTTTTCATGTTCAATGTGTACCATTTGCATCAAGATGCCATCACTATGTCACTTTCTGATTTGGAAGCATTGAGTCTGCATTTTTAGCCTAGAAACATCCTTTAGCATATATGTGGTGTGTGTGTGTCATTGTCGTGGCATGAATCTTATTGTTTTGAAAAATACCTTGTTGCATCATCAAGTATGGTTTCAAGACAGTTTTTTTGCATTTTTGACCATCAACATACCAATTTCTGTCTTGTTTGAAATAGACATGAACCTCAAGCATGATCTCATTCATTTTCATGATTATTATGTGTGTGTATTGTTTGTTTGAGTTGTTTCCATCTGGTTTGGTTGTTCACTTTCAAAATGCCTCATTTTGCATATTATTGCCATGATCATACCAATCTTTGTTTCAAGCCAGAAGTTATTTAATTTTGAATCCAAAATCATCCATTTACATGTTTATGATATGTATGTATGAATTACATGATCTGTTTTCACATGATTTGATCCTTCACTTTCAAAGCGCATCATTATCATCAAAAATGCCATCTATGTACCAGTTCTGTTTTTGAAAAGTGATGTGCTTAAATTTTGGCATGAAATCATCATAATTGTGATATGTATGCATCATTGGATTAGTATGAAAGTCACTCATTGAGAATCATCCAACTTGCATCATCATTCCTTGTACCAAAACTGTTTTACAATGCAGCAAATATGACAAGCTTTGTTTTGTGTAAGATGTGTGTGTTTTTGAGTTTGAATTCGTCTACCATTATGACTTTAATTTTGTGAGCTTTAATTATATGAGTTGATCTCATTTGTTTCATGCTGTCATTTCCAAATTGCACATCAAAACCTCTATTTTTGCAACTGCCATACCAGTTTTGTTTCTAATGGGGTTATGCCCAAGCTTGAGTTGTGAAAACATTTTTTGATTGGTTTATGACTTGTGTATGATGTATGTGTGGTCTGAAAATGCACCAAACTTGCTTGAATCTTATTCTTGCATTTCAAATGTCACCTTTTTCCATGAAGAGGTCTTTTCCATTTCCATTTGATTTGCAGTTGGTCTACATGACTAGAATCATTTGCATACATGTTTGTGACTTGTTTGAGGTGTTGATTTGTTGTGAATATGCTTAAATATGTTTTGACAACTCTTCTTGCATTCCACAAATTACCAAACTGCAGCTTGACCACTTGTTTTGCCACAACCTATGTTGAAACCAGCTTTGTGCTTAAACTCATTTGTTAACATATTTAAGAGGTGTGTGCATAACTTGTATGATGTAAATATGACTAGAAACTGATTTGAACTCCTTCATGCATCATCAAATACCAAAGTGCAGCTTGAACATCTTTTTTCACCACAGCCTGTTTTGAACTTATCCATCTGCCTAGAATCATTGGTTGATGTATTTATAGTTTGTGTGTGGTATCTGTTTGATTTGAATGTGCTCTGAATGTGCCATGAGTTCCATTTTGCATTTCAAAACACCAAGTTACAAGTGCTATCGTGTTTTTAATTAGGAGTATTATTTCACAATTTCAACACCACCATTGCATTCCTTGTTAAAAATCACACATGTTTGACTAAAATTTTGTTAAAATCCATTGAGTTTTGGCTGAGATATGAATCAAAACGCATCCATGATTTTACTTGTTCTTGGTCCTTTGAATGTTGCCCAGAAGTCCATAAAGATATACCATATATATTAATGGGGTGGCATTTATACTTGGATGTATAGCCACCCCAGTGATAGAAGCCTTGCCATAAAACACGCCTTTCACCTTGCAAACCTGGGTTCGATCCACAGTGGAGATCAACCCTTTTGCTATTTTTCCTTTTTTCCTTGTTTTTAATATTTTCTTCCTTTTATCTCTCTCTCTCTCTCTCTCTCTCTCTCTTTATCACACGTGTGCTAAGTGGCTCAGTGGTTGTTTGTTGAAGTTGTGAATCTGAGGGGCGTGGGTTCAACTCCCTTCTTTGCCCCTTTCTTTTATTTAATTGTTTTAATTTATTCATAATTCTCATCAATTTTCATAATTTCATAACTTGTTCATTTTTTAACATTTTTCACCCATTCTTTTTGCATATTGTTCATATTAATGTCTACTTTTATTTAATGAATTAAAATTTCAAATTGTTTGTAATTTCATTGCCTCTAACCACTTGGAAGTTGTGCACGTTTTGAAATCATTATCCCACGTCTTATTGACTTTCTTTCTCACCATGCCTGATTAGCTTGTGGACTTGCTTATTTCTATTTTACTTTATGTTAGTCAACATGATAGGATTATTTTATTTGGTTCTTACCATGAGTTATTTTGTTGCCTCTGAGAAATTATTTAAGCTTGACCTGTTGTCACATTTCTTGCTTGATTATATGCTTTGATCGTCATCAATGCATTTTTGTGGCTATATTTAACATGTTTGCTTTATATGATTGTCACCATGCTTTTATCTTCATCATGTTATTACTTTGTTAAGTAGTTTTATTTTTCCCAAGTGATGGAACTCGTTAGTTCTCGTCCAAGTTGCCTCCTCTCTCTCCTTCCAAAGGAAAAGTCTCTCCATCGACCCTTGTGTCGTGAAAAGCTCATTATCCCTCATTGACTTTGTTAAGTCATATTTAACCTTAGTTTAGAAGCCATTAGAATTTTCTTTAAGTCTAAGAAACCCACCTTTACTAGGAGTGTTCTTCAACTAGAACCCTAGGATAGAGTTTTTCAACTCTATGTAAGAATCATTGTCATGGATTCTTACTTCCCCCTTTTGAGTGGTCAACTTAGACTAGGGAGTTTTGTTAAACTACACAAAAACATTATGATGTTTGTTCCCCCTTTAGCATTGGTCATAATCAAGTGTTCTTCATCCCTCGTGAGGCGAACTACGATTGCTCTGATTCTATCCTAGTTAGGATACGTAGGCAGAAGATGTGATGTCTTTGCGAGCAAACTTAGAAACCATCTTTAGGTCTTCACCTATACCTTTTTACCCAATCCCAAACCATATCAAATACCTAACAAACCTAGCAAGCAAACAAACAAAAGGTTCCTGTAGAGTACTACAGATGCTTAGGGTGCTAACACCTTCCCTAGGTATAACCAACCCCCGATCCCCGAATCTCTTAGCGTTGTTGTTACATCGCGAAAAGGGTTTTTCTTTCTTTAGACCTTTCCTTTGGATAAATTAAAGTTCGATTGTAAAAAAATTAAAGATTCAAGTTAATTCAATAGCTTGATATCCGATTTTCACCGCAACAGAAATGGCGACTTCACTGGGGAAAGGTCTCTCTTTTGAGGGTTTAGCCTATCTTGTTTGATTACTTGCTATATTTGTGATTACTTATAAATATGTACATATGTGCTCTGTTGGATCTTGGGAACTTTGAGTGGTGAGACAGTACTATACCCGTACTTGAGCGCACTTATGATAGGATGGTGGTATATTCAAGGAAGCTTATAAGGAGTTGATTCCCGACCAAGCTGACTTGAGAAATCACCACTTAGTGGAGGCCCTTCTGAGAGTTAGTGTTGTTGAACGAGTATTCGTGAAAACAATTCTACTTTCTACATAGGAGCCCGTGACATTGAGGACCTTTAGATTACCTCTTTACCCCACTTTGGCTTTGTTAGGACGTAGTGCGATGACTATGAGGGAGTAATCCCGAAGTAGTTGATACGCGATGCTACACTTGGACGAGACTCTCTTAAGAATATTATCGACCACCGAGTTATTTGGGAAATTGATAATATCCGAAAGATGGGTTAATGACTTTGGGAACCTCTTAGAACCTTGATTCTACAGTCTTAAAAACCTTAGTACATACCTTTGGGATGGGTAGACCATGGATCCACGCTCGTGTTCTCCAAAACCTAAACCTTTGTCTGTTTATCTGTTTACCTAAGTGCATATATGAATCTTTGCTTACCTGTGTTTGTGCATTCATACATTCATGAGCATCATATCATAAAGTTTCATGGAACTCAGACTTTTGTTTGTAAACATTAAGGTTATTATGGATGGTGGAAAGAAGAAAATTGTGAAGTACACTTACAAGAGTCCTAACTTGGATGATATAGAGAAGTTGAGCACTGTGGTGACAGACCTAGAGGGGTTCAAAAGCAGATATGGGAACTTGTTGTCATTGTTGAGGGTAAAGAAAAAGATGGATCTTGGACTTCTCTCCACACTTCTCCAGTTTTACGATCCGATTTACCATTATTTCACTTTTCCTGATTATCAGCTGGTACCTACACTTGAGGAATATTCTTGTTTGGTTGGGTTACCCATTCTTGATAAATCTCCTTTTCCAATCATGGAGAAAGACCCTAAGGAGGAAGATATTGCTAAAGCTACACGCTTGGGATTGAGGGATATTCAGGAAAACATGACTACTAAAGGAGGAGTCTTTGGCCTAACTGCAGAGTTCTTGGTTGGGAAGGCTCAATATTATGCTAATCATCTGAGTATGGACGCATTCGAGGCTATCTTTGCTTTGCTCATTTATGGTATCTTTTTGTTCCCGAGTTTTGATAATTTTGTGGACCTCAATGCCATTAAGATTTTCTTAAAGAAAAATACTGTGCCTACCTTACTAGCTGACGCCTATCATTCTGTTCATTTGAGGAATTTTCATAAAGGAGAAATGGTTACCTGCTGTGTCCCTTTGCTATACAAGTGGTTTATTTCTCACTTACCTAAATCTCATGTTTTTTGGAGGAAGGGATGGTGGTCTCAGAAAGTTATGGCTCTCACCCACTCTGATATTGATTGGTATAGCCGTGACTATAATGGGATAAAGATCATTGACAGTTGTGGAAGCTTTGGTAACGTACCTCTTCTTGGTACAAATGGGGGAATCAGTTACAACCCTGTTCTTGCTCGTAGACAGTTGAGATATCCTTTGAAAGACAAGCCCAATAGTGCTCATGTGGAGAATATTTTCTTTAAAGAAGATTTGGAATTGAAAGAAGAGATCCTAAAAGCTTGGGGTCATGTGCATAAGAAAGGAAAGGAAGACCTACGAAAGCCTAATTGCGTCTCTCTCGAGCCCTATCTCCAATGGGTCTGAAAGAGAGCTATTTAATTGAAGATGCCCTATCCTCAGCAAGAACCCATGGTTTTGAAGGAGGAGCGCCCATTGATCTTTATGTCCGAAGAGGAAAACTTAAAAATTGCCTTGAGAAAGTCACAACAAACAGAAGAAGCTTGGAAGCACAAGTACCAAGTAGTCGTGGAAGAAAATGATGAACTCCAGAGACAACTCCAGTTGAAAGATGAAGAAATGAGTTCTTGTAAGAAGAGGAAGGCGCAGGAAGATTTATTTTCTTCCAGCCCTCAGCCGACTCCATGGAAGCTAATTGTGGACAAGCTCATTCTTGAGAAGACACAGATGGAGGAAGAAATCAAGAAGCTCAAAGCAAAGGAGGACTTTTTGTTAGAATTTATTTAGCTCTATGTTTAGGACTTTTTGTAAGATGTACTGGATATTTTGTAATTCAATCTTGATAATCAATGAAATTAAATCCATGATGTTTTGATGTTTACAAATATCTGAGTTCCATGACACTTTGCGCATTTGCATTCTCATTTATTAAACATTCAAGGAACTAAAGTTTGTTTTACAGATATTATCAAATGGATTCTGGAAAAAGAACAACTGCAGAGATTGTGTTCCGAAGCCCAAATCTGGAGAATCTAAGAAGACTGGTAAGCTTAGTGGAAGATCCTGAGGCATTCAAAGAGAAGTATGGGAATGTGTTATCTTTGCTTGAGCTTCAAGTAGATGAGGAGATGTTATCAGCACTTATGCGGTTCTATGATCCGACCTATCATTGCTTCACGTTTCCAGACTACCAATTGCTGCCAACCTTGGAAGAATATTCCGTGTTGATGGGATTAGGTATTGCCCCTAGACCATTTTCTGGAAGAGAAGGGACACCTAATGAAAGAGTAATTGCAGACGCCGTATATCTAGATATGACTGAAGTACGATCACACTTGACTACTAGGGGAAGCCTGTATGGGTTACCAGCTATGTTCCTGTTTGAAAAAGCACAATCTTATGTTGAGTCAAGGAATGTGGAGGCATTTAAGGCTATCTTGGTTTTGCTAATTTATGGACTTTTCTTGTTCCCGACTATTGATAATTTTGTGGAGGAGAATGCGATCAATCTTTTCTTACTCAAGAATCCTGTGCCCACGTTGTTGGATGATACATATTTTTCTATCCATCGTAGCAATCGTTATGGAAGTGGACAAATTGTATGCTGCACTGCTCTTCTCTACAAGTGGTTTATTTCACACTTGCCGAGACTACCAGCACTTTGGGATAGACAGAATGGACTCTCATGGACAGAAAAGATATTGTTACTCAAGCACTCAGACATCAAATGGTATGACCCCATGTATGGGGGGATTTCTATGATTCAAAGCTGTGGAGACTTCCCAAACGTACCGCTTATTAGCACTAATGGTTGCATCAGTTACAATCCTATTTGAGCCCATCGCTAGTTGGGACATCCAATGAAGAGTGAACCAGACTCAGTTCTTTTGAGGAGTTTCTACATTGAAGAAGGGAAAGATCTAGCTTACAAAGCTCGAATTGTGTATGCTTGGCGTCGCATTAATATAAGAGGAATGACTGCTCTAGATTACCCCGACATAGCTGTTTCAGAATCTTACTTTTCATGGGTAAAGGAAGCTGCATTGAAAATGTTCTACACCCGTTTTGAGCCTAGCCCGACAAAACTCACTCTTGTGGAGGAATTAAAAGCTGCTTTGACCAAGGCTGAAGAACAAGGAAGAACTTGGAGGGATAAATATTTCAAGGCCATGCAAGAGAAGGAAGAGCTCCAGGAGTTGGTTTATCAAAGTGGAAGGAAGAACCAGCTTGAAGACGAGGGACCCTCCGGCCAGAAGATCTAGGATCTTTTTGTTTTCTGTATTTTATCATTAATCTGTATTGAAGATTTGTATTCCAGTTTCGAATTGTTATTGTAAAACTCTCCAGTTGTTGTTTTATGAAGATTTGTCTGCTTTGTTTTCCCCATTATTATAATGTTTGCAAATATAGCTTTAAAATTCCTTGAATGTTTAATTATGAATTTGCATTTTTGCGTTCATAAGCATTGCATGTGCATGTTCTTGTGTTGTGTCTCATCTTGTTGTCTTGTCTCCAGAAAGAATCACACTGAATCCTCAACACCGATACAATATCCGAGCCCAAACTCGTTTGAGAATGGAAGGACAGAATTTGGATGTGGATAGAATTGATAATGAACTCGGAGAGCTACGAGGAGGTATGGGGCAAATCATGGAAGCCCTACAAGTCATTCGTGAAAAACTGGACACTCAAGCCACTGTTGTTTCTGAAATCACTAATATAGTTGTGGAGCCGATCCCAACGACAGTCACTGTTGCAAATGTACCAACCTATGGGTTACCACCAGGATTTGTACCTCCACCATCAAACAACCAACAAGCAGTTCCTATAGGGGAGAATTTCCTCAAGTTGTTCCTACGTATACTCCAGCCTCTGTTCAAACTCAAGTGCGCCCTGTTTTCCATAATCCTCCACAAGTGTATGAAGTTCCTGATGGGTCTGAAGAAGAAAGTGGACGACATGAGAAGTTGAAAGAGACTGTAGAGACTATAGGCAGGAAGGTCAGAGCAATGGAAGGAAATGACATCTTTGGTACTGATGCCAGAGATATGTGCTTAGTGTCTGGATTGGTAATTTTGATCAGTATTCTGGTGCTACTTGTCCTCGGACGCATATGATTATGTATTACCGAAGAATGGCCGCACATGTAGAAGATGATAAATTGATGATTCATTGTTTCCAAGATAGTTTGAAAGGAGCTCCTGCTAAATGGTATTTGGGTTTGGATCAGTCTCGTATTCACAGTTTCCAAGACTTAGTTGATGCTTTCATAAAGCATTACAAGTACAACATGGATTTGGCTCCTGATAGAAGACAGTTACTGAGTATGTCACAAAAGAGTTCAGAATCATTCAAAGAATATGCGCAAAGGTGGAGGGAGACTGCCTCTCAGATGGAACCTCCTTTGAGTGAAAAAGAGTTGACAGACTGGTTCGTCGATACAGTAAGACCAGAGTTTTATGAGAAGATGATCAGCAGTGTAACCGCGAGTTTCTCTGATATAGTAGATGTGGGGGTGAGAGTGGAGTTAGGAATGAAGAATGGAAAAGTGGCTAATGGTTCTAGTAGTTCTAGCAACAACAATGTCAAGAAGATCAGTGGTAATTTTCATAAAAAGAGGGAAGGCGAAACAAATGCAATAGCAGTGGGAAGAAAGAATCGTACTTGGAGACAGCCTTACCAACAGTATAAGCAACCTCAGCAAGGCTTTGTTCAGTGGCCTCAACAAAATTATGTTCAGCAATCTCAGCAACAACGACCAATGTATCTATTACAGTATGCCCAACAACCATATGTGGCAGCTGTAACACCAGCTTTCAATCATCCTGTTCCCAATTATCAGGCAGTGCAGCCAGCACCCGTGTATCAACGAACGCCCAACGCTCCACCCTATCAGCAACATCATCAACCTAGAGCTCAGGCACCCAGACAGAACTACCAGAATCAGAGACCAACAACAAAACCTCCACTTCCTCAGATAGCGATGACTTACACAGAGTTGTACCCCTCCTTGGTACAACAAGGGTTGGTAACAACGCGACCGCTAAATCCAGACACTACATCTCCTCACTACAATCCAAATGTTCATTGTGCCTTTCATGAAGGTGTTGCTGGTCATGACTTAGAAGGTTGTCTTGCCTTAAAAAATCTTGTCAGGGAGTTAATAGAAAGGAAGATTTTATCTTTTAATGACATGCCACCTAATGTTAAAAGTAATCCATTGCCGAATCATGGAGGAGTTAATGCTATAGAGGTTTCAGATGAGAAATTGGTTGGTAATGTGTCAGAAATCAAAACTCCGTTGAGATCATTACATGAAAAGCTATTGAAGGCGGGGCTGATTAAAAGTATTCATGAAAACTGTAAAGAGTGTTCTATTGATCCCAAAGGGTGTGATGTGGTGCGAAGAGATATGCAAAGATTGATTGATGATGGAGTATTGCAAGTGTGTAGCAAAATGAAGAAAGAGAAAGTTGAGGTAATTGAACCTGTTTTCAATCTACCAAAGAAGGGTGAGAAGGTTCCGATGTTCAATATGGTCAACAAAAATGCAAAGCCTGTTTTCAACAAATCTGCTATTGATCAGCCTCGACCGGTTATTATTCAGAAACCAAGACCATTTCCTTTTGAGAATACAAAAGCCGTTCCATGGAAATATGATATGACTGTGACAGACCAAAGATCTGGGAAGATTATTCAGAAGGAGGAGGTGAAAGATGACCAGGTTGACGTGACAAATATCGCAGGTACAAGCAAGATGACCCGTAGCGGTCGAATCTATCAGCCAAAGATAACAGTAGTCACTCCAAAAGAGGTTATTCCTATTGCGACAACAAAAGACAAAGAGGTACCGAGTACTGAAGGAGATGACGAGGAGTTCTTAAGGATTATTCGGAAAAGTGATTACAAGGTTATTGATCAGCTTCATCAAACACCACCGAAGATATCGATCCCGTCTCTCTTGATGAATTCTCCATCCCATAGAGAAGCCCTACAAAAGGTATTGAGGCAGGCACATATGACAAAAGATATAACTCTCGGCCAGTTTGATTCAGTGATAGCCAATATTACAGAATGTAACATACTAAGTTTTAGTGATGCAGAATTGCCAAAAGAAGGACGTAATCACAACCGTGCGTTGCACGTATCTGTCAGGTGCCAAGAAGACACATTGGCACGAGTTTTAGTTGACACTGGATCCTCATTGAATGTATTGCCCGCAAGATCGCTCGCGAGGTTAGCATATGCAGGGGCAGAAATGAAGCCGACATCGTTAATTGTTAAAGCTTTTGATGGTTCAAGAAGAACAGTTATTGGGGAAGTGGAGTTGCCAATTATGAAAGGACCTCGTGAGTTCAATATCACATTTCAAGTGATGGATATTAACCCAGCTTACAGTCGCTTGTTGGGACGACCTTGGATTCATGAAGCTGGAGCAGTGACTTCCATGTTGCATCAAATAATGAAATTTGTTGTGAATGACAAACTGGTAATTGTACACGGTGAAGAGGATCTGATGGTGAGTAATTTGTCATCATTCAGGTATATCGAGGCAGATGAAGGCGCATTAGAAACTTCATTTCAGGCACTTGAGATAGCTAATGCAGTGATGATAGAAGAAACATTGGCTAAGAGTGGTCCATCTTTTGCATCCGCTCAAAGCATCAAGTCTACATTAGAAGAAGGTACTCCTGTAGGTTAGGGAGAGGTTATTGAAGTAAAGCCAAGATTGGGTCGCCAAGGGTTGGGTTACAAACCAACTCATGATGAAGCACCAACACATGACAAAGGACGCCCGAAGACTATTCAAGAAGTATTCATCAGTGGAGGATTCCAAGTCAATGCTGTGGGAGAAGATGTTGAAAATGAAGACCTTGAACATTTGGTGTATCATTGCAAATCTACTTTCAGCAACTGGGAAGCTATTGAGATTCCTGTGGTCTTTCCTGAGTTAAAGTAATTTGTTTGTTGTCTTTTCTTGTTGTTGTTTTTAAACCTCCATAGCCATGCCCAAGGCTATAGGATTGTTTTGTAAGGGCCCCGTGCTTTCAAGAATATTAATGATAAACGAACTATTTTGTTAAATTCTTCGTGTTATTTCCTCTACTTTCTTGGCTTTCACTTTTAAAAGAAAAATGGCAATTTAAAAAAACCAAGCAATTTCCTTTTTTGTGTGTGCTGCATTTGTCTTTGTGTGTTTTAATAAATTAAGCCATTCCAACGTGCAGTGATATCCCAAAACCCGTTGAATCCTATGACTTTGCATTCCATCCTGACTTTGATTCACCAATATACCAAGCTGAAGATGAGGACGAAGATTTTGAGATCCCTGATGAACTGGTAAAATTGGCACATTATGAGCACACAGAGCTTCAACCCTACAAAGAGCAGGTAAAAGTCATTAATCTTAGCACCGAAGAATACAAGAAAGAAGTCAAGATTTGGGCAACTCTAGGGGCAGAAGTCAAGCAGCAATTAGAGAAGCTTCTGAAAGAGTATGTGGATGTATTTGCATGGTCATACCAAGATATGCCAGGTTTAGACACTGACATAGTGGTTCACAAGTTACCGCTTCAACCAGAATGCCCACCGGTTAAAAAAAAGCTCCGAAGAACAAGACCTGACATGGCTCTTATGATCCGAGCTGAAGTGAAGAAACAGATTGATGTGGGTTTCTTGGCAGTATCCAAATACCCCGAATGGGTGGCTAATATTGTACCTGTACCGAAAAAGGATGGAAAAGTCAAAATGTGTGTGGATTATAGGGATCTGAATAAGGCCAGTCCGAAGGATGATTTCCCTTTGCCGCATATTGATACGTTGGTGGATAATACGACTCATTTTGCAGTTTTCTCATTTATGGATGGTTTCTCCAGCTACAACCAGATTAAGATGGATCCAGATGACATGGAAAAACTACTTTGATTACTCCTTGGGGAACTTACTGTTACAAAGTTATGCCTTTCAGTTTAAAGAATGCAGGTGCTACTTATCAAAGGGCCATGGTGGCTTTATTTCATGACATGATGCACAAGGAGATAGAGGTATATGTTGATGACATGATCGCCAAATCTCAGAGTGAGGAGGACCATTTGGAACATCTTTTGAAATTGTTTAAGAGACTCAGAAAATATCAGTTGAGACTGAATCCAGCCAAGTGTACCTTTGGGGTAAGATCTGGGAAGTTACTCGGTTTCATCATCAGCCACCGAGGGATTGAGGTAGATCCAGATAAAGTCCGAGCCATTCAAGACATGCCAGATCCACAAATTGAGAATCAAGTTAGAAGTTTCCTTGGAAGGTTGAACTATATATCCAGGTTTATTTCTAATATGACTCCTACTTGCGAACCCATCTTCAAATTATTATGCAAGGATCATACGGTTGTTTGGAATTCAGATTGTCAGCAAGCTTTTGATAAGATTAAAGGTTACCTTCAAGAACCTCCAATCTTGATACCTCCTGTTCTGGGAAGACCTCTCTTCATGTATTTGACAGTGCTAGAGAATTCAATGGGTTGTGTGTTAGGTCAGCAGGATGAGTCCGGACGGAAAGAGCACGCCATCTATTATTTGAGTAAGAAGTTCACTGATTGTGAAAGTCGATATTCACTATTAGAGAAAACTTGTTGTGCCTTGGCATGGGCCGCCAGACGTTTGAGGCAATATATGATTTGTCATACTACTTTGTTGATTTCAAAAATGGATCCGATAAAGTATATTTTTGAGAAGCCTGCTCAGACTGGAAGGCTCGCCCGTTGGCATATGTTATTATCAGAATACGACATCCAGTATGTAGCCTAGAAGTCCATCAAGGGCAGTGTTTTGTCAGATTATCTTGCAGATCAACCGGTTGAAGATTATGAGTCTCTCAAATTTGATTTCCCAGATGAAGACATTATGTTGGTAAAAGATTGTGAAGAGCCAGGTCCTGATGAGGGCCTGCAACCAGGTCTTTGGTGGAAAATGATGTTTGATGGTTCCTTGAACTACAGTGTGCACAGTGTAGGCGCCGTTTTGATGAATCCGGAGGGTGGTTATACTCCATTCACAGCCAGATTAGACTTTGAATGCACAAACAATATTGCCGAATATGAAGCTTGCATTCTTGGCCTCGAAGGCAGCTATCGATCTCAGAGTCAAACTTCTTGAAGTAAGTGGAGATTCAGCTTTGGTTATTTATCAAGTTACCAGTGAATGGGAGACTAGACATGAGAATTTGATCCCTTAATAAGCCTACATTGTTAAGATGATTGAGTATTTTGATGAATTCACCTTCAAGCATGTTCCGAGATCTGAAAATCACATTGCTGATGCTCTAGCCATGTTAGCCTCAATGTGGAAAGTCAGGTACGTCAACGATGCTACTCTCATTCAAATTGAACGCAAGACTGAGCCCGCTTACTGTCAGATGGTTGAAGAAGAAACTAATGACAAACCATGGTTCCATGATATAAAGAATTACTTGTTAAAACAAGAATATCCAGCAGATGCTACGTCACTTGATAAGAAAACTTTGAGACGATTAGCATCTAAGTTCTTTCTCAGTAACAATGTGCTTTACAAAAGGAATCATGACATGGTCCTGCTTAGATGTGTCGATAGATGATAAGCGGATTTATTAATGCAAGATGTTCATGAAGGAATTTTCGGTACTCATGCCAATGGATATGCTATGTCTAAAAAAAATTTGAGGGCTGGGTATTACTGGTTGACTTTGGAAACTGACTGTATTCAATATGCCAGGAGATGTCACAAGTGTCAGATTTATGCGGACAAGATGCATGTACCTCCGACATTGCTAAATGTGTTGTCATCACCTTGGCCTTTCTCTATGTGGGGCATTGATATGATTGGGGAAATAGAGCCAAAAGCTTCTAACGGACACCGATTTATTCTGGTCGCTATTGATTATTTCACAAAGTGGGTTGAAGCCGTATCCTACACCAACGTTACTCGACAAGTGGTGGCCCGTTTTATCAAGAAAGAGATTATCTGTCGGTACGGAATCCCGAACCGAATCATAACAGATAATGGTACCAACTTGAACAACAAGATCATGAAAGAGTTGTGCGATGACTTTAAAATTGAACATCACAATTCTTCTCCTCATCGTCCCAAAATGAATGGAGCTGTAGAAGCTGCGAATAAGAACATCAAAAAGATTTTGCAAAAGATGGTGAAAACTTACAAAGATTGGCATGAAATGCTGCCATTTGCCTTGCATGGGTACAGAACGTCTGTCCGCACTTCAACAGGGGCAACCCCTTTTTCTTTGGTATATGGAATGGATGCGGTACTTCCTATTGAGGTCGAGATACCTTCCTTGAGAGTCATAATGGAAACCAAGCTTGAAGAAGCAGAATGGGTTAGGGAAAGGTTTGATCAGTTGAATCTTATTGATGAGAAATGCATGTCTGCAATGTGTCATGGTCAGTTATATCAGAAGAGGATCAAGAGAGATTTTGACAAGAAAGTTCGCGTCCGAGAGTTCCGAGAAGGGGAGCTTGTACTCAAAAAGATTTTACCAGTTCACAAGGATGCACGGGGAAAATGGATGTCTCACTATGATGGTCCGTTTGTTGTAAAAACGGTCTTCTCTGGAGGCTCGTTGATTCTCACAACTATGGATGGAGAGCAGCTTACTCACCCGGTAAATTCTGATGCAGTACGAAAATATTACGCCTAAAAAAGAACCCGATAAGTCGAAAACTCAAGAGAGCGGCTTATGCAAAAGTTAGGGTTGGGAAAAAAGAAAAGAAAAAGAAGAAAAGAAAAAGAAAAATTAAAAGCTCGCTAAGTTGAAAACCCGGAAGGGCGACTTAGGCAAAAATGAGCGTCCCGGTGGATTGAAAACCTGAAAGGGCGATCCAGGCAAAAGTTAGGGACAAAGGCGTTTCACTGCATCAGATGAGTTGTCACTTTGACGAAAGATTCTACAAGAATTCATCTCAACCGCTCTTGTCAGAAGCGAGGATTTTGGGGAGTTTTAGTCTTTAGGGATAGTTGGTCATGGGATTCAATGTAACCTTGTCCATGTTGCCATTTTTCACTTGTAAAACTTCTATGAAATTTTGTCATTTGCAAAATTTCATTCTTGAAAAAAATCACTTTCGGGCCATTCTTTCTTGTACAATTTATCATGTCCTTTATTTTCTTTGTTATGCAAAATATTGTTTGTTGATCAACGATAATTTTGAAAACACTAGGGTCAAATTATTGAATAAAACTTGAAAGATTAACAAACACAAAATGCTTCGACTCACGGAAAAGATTCGAGGAAAATCATACTTCCCCGAAGTCTTAGGGTGGTAGAAACTTTGATATGCGATCCTAATGCATTTCCCATTGAAGTGTTAGAAGAGTTGAGTTGTTGGATTTCCTTTGGTCATGTGTGGTTATCAAAATTGAAGACCATCTCTCAGAATTTCTTATGATGATGTGAAGACTCATCCCTAGTGGAGGATTTCTGGGCGTTTATTTGAAGTTACCTTGTCATCGTTGCCTAGCTTGCTTAAGCTTTGTTCCCCAGTAGAGTTGGGTTTATTTCCCAAATCCACATACACCCTTCATCCTAGGTTCAGTGTGATTCACTTCTTCTTTTGGTTTGTTGTGCTATCTGTCAATCCCCTTTGAAGTCTAGTCGTTACTAGTAATCCCCATTTAAAGTCCAGACATAACTGGCAGTTGTTCGAAATCCAATCATTATTGGTATCTTTTTTGTCGTCACCATATTTTAAATTCAGTCGTAACTAGAAATGTTAGATCCAATCGTTATTGGTATCTTTTTGGTCGTCACCATATTTTAAAATCCAGTCGTAACTAACAATGTTAGATCCAATCGTTATTGGTATCCTTTTGGTCGTCACCATATTTCCTTTAAATCCAATCGTAACTGGCATCGTTTGAAATCCAATCGTCATTGGTATCTTTTGGTTTGGTCGTTACCAACCTTTCCCCTGAAGTCTAGTGGTAACTGGCATTGTTTTAAATCCAATCGTTATTGGTATTTATTGGTTTGGTCGTCACCAGCCTCCCCAACTGAAGTCTAGTGACCGCCAGCGTTATCATAACCAAATGTTGTTGGTATACCCTGACTTGGTCGTCATCAATCTCTTTTAAGTCCAGTGGTTACTGGCATTGCTTGAAACTTGGTCGTTAGTACCGCAAGTTGGTTGTCACCAATTTCCCCAGTCGAAGTCCTGTATTTTACCGATTTGATTTGGGAAACCCCATTTGTTATTACCTTGGGTTGGTCGTTACCATTTCCCCCAGAAAGTCTAGTGGTTACTAGCACTGTTTGAACTGTTTGTTAAAACCGGGTGACATCAGTATCCCCAGTGAAACCTTTGCTTCCCCCAGTCGGTCTTGGAGATCTAGTCGTTACTAGTGTCCCCGGTGTGTCTGGTCCTGTTTCTAGTCCATTCCTGAAGATCCCGTTTGAACTCTTCGTTGTAGAAAGTTCCTCATCTGATCATCCCCATTGAGGTTCGTGTCGCTAGTCTTTCACTTCCCCGGTGGAAATTTTCTTTTTTTCCCCAGCGGAGTGTATTCTCTTCCCCAGGGAGTTTGTCTTCCTCATTAGATTTTGTGTCCCCATGTGAAAGTTTCCTCCCTGTTATCATCATTAGTCATGTTTGAACTGTTGATTGTTATGCCTCGGTTTTTCCCCAGTGTCGGTTTCCCTGTGAGTGGTTACTCGTTGTTTTGCTTTTCTTTTATTTTTGCTCTTGTGTCTGCATATAAGCATCATAAAGCATCATTTAGAATTCATGGCATATCATGACCTGTCCTTTTTCATATCGTCGGATCTAAGGGACAAAATTTCTGGTTTTCTATATTTAAATGCCTTTCACTGCGATTCTACGAGGATTGTCATCTCTCAGTTCCATCTAGTGAAGATATTTAAATAGGGGCAACTGTTGCACCCAAAATTTTGACCCCTTAGATCCTCATCATCATTTCAGGATCATACTCATGTGATTATCTAACCTTAACCCAGTTCAAGTTTGTCTTTGATAAGATACAGATGAAGTAGGGTTCCGCACAGTCAAAATCGAAGCTTCGAGGGTTTGTTCAATCAACGTTTTGGATTGATTCAACCATAGAACAAAGTCAAGGATATTATATGAGGTCAAATGAGAATCCAATTTGAAGTTGTCACCCCAGAATCAAGAACAGTGCATTTCAGGGTACCCGATTAGGGTTTTCGATTAGGAAAAGTCAACTATGGTTTGAATTTTGTTTTAAAAAGTGTTCTAATGGTGTAATATTGGTCCAACAAGTTCATATGGCTTAGTAAAGTCCATTCAAGAAGTTTCAAGGTCTCAGAAAGTCCAGAGTGTCAATAGGCGACTCGGTAGTCACCGATCGATCGTACGGTTGACCGAAAAGTCAACTCTTCAATTTGAAGGAATATAACCTCAAGGTGTGAATAAAAAATGTTCCTTATGTCATATTACACATGCCCATAAATTTTCATGGCCATTGGATCAAGGATGAAGGAGTAATCAAAAAATCGGGAAATTAGGGTTTTGAAAGGGGCTAGACCCTAACTCCTTAACCACTCATCCAAATGAGTTGGTTCCAAGCTCATTGGAAAGCTTTTGATAAGTCCTACAAAAGTTTCATAGTGGTCCACAGTCAGAAAATGCATATTTTTGGAGTTATGACCAAGTTCATTACAAGAGGGAAAAATGACTTAGAAAAATTCTAAGTTATTTCACTTTTTAAGCTTATTTTCAGCCAACTTTGAAGAGATTTTTGACCTAGTTCGACTTGGAGTTAGAAGTTCTGGTAAACATGAATGTTTTAGAGCTACATGAGGGCTTTCCAAAAAGTATTAGAACTCCTCAAAAGTATTTGTGAGCAGAGAGTTATGCATTTGGCAAGATGGTGTTTCAACACTTGAGTCCCACATTGACAATTTTTCATAAACTCATTCTTTGATCACTTGGACCATTTCTCAGCCCTTGGATCTTATTTTTTCTTATATTTATATGTTTTGAAGTGTAGAATTGTGAAATAAATGCAGAGGAAGTGAAATTTAGAAGCATTGCAAGTTGGCTTGCAAGTTGCAAATGCAACTTGCATTATAAAATTCAAGAAAATGCAAAAGGTGAAAAGTGGAAATCAGAAGCAAACATGCCCCTACTCCCCCTAGCCTCACTTCATCCACTCTAAATCAATCATCACACTTGACTTTCAGCTTACCTCCAAGCCAAGAAAACACTTTTGAGAGATTTGAACCAAAATTCCACTTTTCCCTCTTAGGAAGGAAATCTCTCAATCTGTCCTTACCCTCTCATTTCCCTATAAATAGAGGACTCCTCTACCTTATTCCACACAAAAGAGCCCCTCTAAAAACCAGAGAAGTCACAAGCTCTCTCTCCTTCCCTCTTTACTTCAAATTCATAAAATCTCAAAATCACAAAAACACCAAAAAGCTGTCTTGACAGTCCAGCCCCTAAACTCACTTCCACACATTCAAACTCACCAAGAACCATCCACACAATCCATAAATATGGTATAGAAGTTGTCCAAGCCTTTAAACCACTCAAAAACACCACCCTCCCAAAAGTCAACTTTCACACTAAGTTACTTTGACCACTATGCTCAAAATATGCTAAATCTCATACCAGGCCTTTTACATCTGTTCTAACCACCCATACACCTCATATATATCATGGTGCAAATGTCCAAAGCATAAAAGATCAACTGGAATTATGCTTACACCAACTGTCACAAAAATTGCATCTTGCTTCACAAGGAAGAAAAGTTTCAAAGCTAGGTGGTGCTTGAAGTTTCTCTGGTTTTCTTGGCTCTTTTGCTTGTTCAAGATTGGCTACAGGAGGTATGTAATGCTCAAACTCTTCAGTATTCATGCATTGTCATGTTTCACAATTTTGAAATGCTTGTTGTGAGAATCTAGTCTTGTTGTCCCAAGTTGCTTTT
Source organism: Lathyrus sativus (assembly GCA_963859935.3). Lineage (NCBI taxonomy): Eukaryota > Viridiplantae > Streptophyta > Magnoliopsida > Fabales > Fabaceae > Lathyrus > Lathyrus sativus. The sequence continues at coordinate 573,621,639 of OZ012740.1, forward strand.
TGTAAAAAGTTTATGTTCAATGCCATTTTGTTGCTTTTTGTCAAAAGCATAATGCTTCTGAGGTGTGTTGATGATGTACCATCAAGATTTTTCTCTTTGTTGTTAAAAATGTGTTTTGAGAAAGTGACCATAAGAGTAGCATCAAGGGTTATGACATAAACTTGTTTGTTGATTGGCAGTTTGTTTTGCTTTGGTTTTAGACTTGTCATTTCTTATTTACTTTAAATTGTTGCCACTGATTTTCACTCAGTATGAGTTATGCTTGCATCCAAAATCTTGAATCATTTTTGCATCTTTCATTCAATATTCCATTTACATGACAGTCAGAATTTTGAGGAAAAGATGTTTGAATTATAAGCATGAAACCAATTGTTATTGCATATATGATGAGTGTGCACCATTATTTTGGCTTAAACTTCACCATTTTGAAAAACACCCCTGCTGTACTTGCATTCTGCCTCAAAATTGTTTTGCATAGCAGCCATTATGTCAAACTTTGCATTATTTAAAGTTTGCTTGCTTTCTTGGTTTGAGCACACTTATTATCATGTTTATGAGGTGTGTGGATGTTTTGTTTAAGTTGTTTATACCTGTTGTGGTTTTTCATGTTCAATGTGTACCATTTGCATCAAGATGCCATCACTATGTCACTTTCTGATTTGGAAGCATTGAGTCTGCATTTTTAGCCTAGAAACATCCTTTAGCATATATGTGGTGTGTGTGTGTGTCATTGTCGTGGCATGAATCTTATTGTTTTGAAAAATACCTTGTTGCATCATCAAGTATGGTTTCAAGACAGTTTTTTGCATTTTTGACCATCAACATACCAATTTCTGTCCTGTTTGAAATAAGCATGAACCTCAAGCATGATCTCATTCATTTTCATGATTATGATGTGTGTGTATTGTTTGTTTGAGTTGTTTCCATCTGGTTTGGTTGTTCACTTTCAAAATGCCTCATTTTGCATATTATTGCCATGATCATACCAATCTTTGTTTCAAGCCAGAAGTTGTTTAATTTTGAATCCAAAATCATCCATTTACATGTTTATGATATGTATGTATGAATTACATGATCTGTTTTCACATGATTTGATCCTTCACTTTCAAAATGCATCATTATCATAAAAAATGCCATCTATGTACCAGTTCTGTTTTTGAAAAGTGATGTGCTTAAATTTTGGCATGAAATCATCATAATTGTGATATGTATGCATCATTGGATTAGTACGAAAGTCACTCATTGAGAATCATCCAACTTGCATCATCATTCCTTGTACCAAAACTGTTTTACAATGCAGCCAATATGACAAGCTTTGTTTTGAGTAAGATGTGTGTGTTTTTGAGTTTGAATTCATCTACCATTATGACTTTAATTTTATGAGCTTTAATTATATGAGTTGATCTCATTTGTTTCATGCTGTCATTTCCAAATTGCACATCAAAACCTCCATTTTTGCAACTGCCATACCAGTTTTGTTTCTAATGGGTTATGCCCAAGCTTGAGTTGTGAAAACATTTTTTGATTGGTTTATGACTTGTGTATGATGTATGTGTGGTCTGAAAATGCACCAAACTTGCTTGAATCTTATTCTTGCATTTCAAATGTCACCTTTTTCCATGAAGAGGTCTTTTCCATTTCCATTTGATTTGCAGTTGGTCTACATGACTAGAATCATTTGCATACATGTTTGTGACTTGTTTGAGGTGTTGATTTGTTGTGAATATGCTTAAATATGTTTTGACAACTCTTCTTGCATTCCACAAATTACCAAACTGCAGCTTGACCACTTGTTTTGCCACATCCTATGTTGAAACCAGCTTTGTGCTTAAACTCATTTGTTAACATATTTGAGAGGTGTGTGCATAACTTGTATGATGTAAATATGACTAGAAACTGATTTGAACTCCTTCATGCATCATCAAATACCAAAGTGCAGCTTGAACATCTTTTTTCACCACAGCCTGTTTTGAACCTATCCATCTGCCTAGAATCATTGGTTGATGTATTTATAGTTTGTGTGTGGTATCTGTTTGATTTGAATGTGCTCTGAATGTGCCATGAGTTCCATTTTGCATTTCAAAACACCAAGTTACAAGTGCTATCGTGTTTTTAATTAGGAATATTATTTCACAATTTCAACACCACCATTGCATTCCTTGTTAAAAATCACACAAGTTGGACTAAAATTTTGTTAAAATCCATTGAGTTTTGGCTGAGATATGAATCAAAACGCATCCATGATTTTACTTGTTCTTGGTCCTTTGAATGTTGCCCAGAAATCCATAAAGATATACCATATATATTAATAGGATGGAATTTATACTTGGATGTATAGCCACCCCAGTGGTAGAAACCTTGCCATAAAACACGCCTTCGATCCACAGTGGAGATCAACCCTTTTGCTATTTTTCCTTTTTTCCTTGTTTTTAATATTTTCTTCCTTTTCTCTCCCTCTTTTTATCACATGTGTGCTAAGTGGCTCAGTGGTTGTTTGTTGAAGTTGTGAATCTGAGGGGCGTGGGTTCAATTCCCTCATTTACCCCTTTCTTTTATTTAATTGTTTTAATTTGTTCATAATTCTCATCAATTTTCATAATTTCATAACTTGTTCATTTTTAAACATTTTTCACCCATTCTTTTTGCATATTGTTCATATTAATGTCTAATTTTATTTAATGAATTAAAATTTCAAATTATTTGTAATTTCATTGCCTCTAACCACTTGGAAGTTGTGCACGTTTTGAAATCATTATCCCATGTCTTATTGACTTTCTTTCTCACCATGCCTGATTAGCTTGTGGACTTGCTTATTTCTATTTTCCTTTATGTTAGTCAACATGATAGGATTATTTTCTTTGGTTGTTACCATGAGTTATTTTGTTGCCTCTGAGAAATTATTTAAGCTTGACCTGTTGTCACATTTCTTGCTTGATTATATGTTTTGATCGTCATCAATGCATATTTTGTGGCTATATTTAACATGTTTGCTTTATATGGTTGTCATTATGCTTTTATCTTCATCGTGTTATTACTTTGTTAAGTAGTTTTCTTTTCCCCAAGTGATGGAACTTGTTAGTTCTCGTCCAAGTTGCCTCCCCTCTCTCCTTCCAAAGGAAAAGTCTCTCCATCGACCCTTGTCTCATGGAAAGCTCATTATCCCTCATTGACTTTGTTAAGTCATCTTTAACCTTAGTTTAGAAGCCATTAGACTTTGCTTTAAGTCTAAGAAACTCACCTTTACTAGGAGTGTTCTTCAACTAGAACCCTAGGATTGAGTTTGTCAACTTTATGTAAGAATCATTGTCATGAATTCTTACTTCCCCCTTTTGAGTGGTCAACTTAGACTAGGGAGTTTTGTTAAACTTCACACAAACATTGTGATGTTTGTTCCCCCTTGAACCTTGGTCATAATCAAGTGTTCTTCATCCCTCGTGAGGCGAACTACGATTGCTCTGATTCTATCCTAGTTAGGATACCTAGGAAAAAGATGCGATGTCTTTGCGAGCAAACTTAGAAACCATCTTTAGGTCTTTACCTATACATTTTTACCTAATCCCAAACCATAGCAAATACCTAACAAACCTAACAAGCAAACAAACAAAAGGTTCTTGTAGAGTACTACAAATGCTTAGGGTGCTAACACCTTCCCTAGGTATAACCAACCCCCGATTTCCGAATCTCTTAGCGTTGTTGTTACATCGCGAAAAGGGTTTTTCTTTCTTTAGACCTTTCCTTTGGATAAATTAAAGTTCGGTTGTAAAAAAATTAAAGATTCAAGTTAATTCAATAGCTTGATATCCGATTTTCACCGCAACACAACCATAAACACATCGAAAGACATACTTGGAAAATCATGAAAAGCTATACTCCCCATACCTTAGCCGATTCAAAGTTTTCACGATTATCTCTGAGAATCTTCTGCCTCCAACCTTCTCCTCAGAGCTCTGGCCACAATATTTTTCACGATTAACAAATGAATTCTAATTCCCTTCAGAACTCTATTTTGTCAAACCTAGTCTTGGGTCTCACAATTTGGGTTTTTCCCTCATTACCCTTACTAACTCCTTCAAATGCCCAAATTGCCCTTATTTCACTTATATTCATTTTAATTAATAATAATACTAATAAATTAATATTATATACTATTAATCAAATAAATAACCCAAAAATGCACACTTTTTCAATAATTCACAAAACCACCAAAAAATGAATATTCTTAAATAAATTAATTAATTAAAATATTTCAATTAAATTTGGGGTGTTACACCCGTCGGAACTTTACCAGCATTTAATATATGAATGTTGCAATATTAAATGACAAAGCAACGATACAAAAAAAAATTAATACATTAATGTGTTCCATTTGCGACGTGGAAGGCACGTGAGAATGCTGGAAAAGTCAAATTCATCATTAATGTATCTCAACCGTAAAAGTAAAAGCTGACCAACTTTAATATTTTCAAACGTTCCCATGTGAGTAGTTTGTGACTTGTTTTCCACGTCGCAAATATAAAGACATTTTTGAATTTTTTATTCCCATGTGGTTACCACGCCATAACTAAATCTTTGAAAAATTCAAATTTCTCTCCTAAAAAACAACACTCATCGTTACAAATTTTAAGTTTGAAAGGAATATTAATTAAATATTGTAGTGACGTGGTTTATACGTCGCAACCTCTATTTTTTCTCACTGTTTACCACGTCACTAAATCACTAGCCAAAATGCAAATTTTCTTGTAGTGAGAAGGCATAAAAGAAATTTCGCTTGGTGCCTAAGAAATTTCTCTAAAATGTAACAACACACTCAATGCATTCGGTGAATACCTGCCTGTTCCGATATTGGCACACACGCTGCATTCATAACAGTCTAGGTACTTTAGCTTGTCCAAATATTAATATTTCACTCACAATTTTAGAATTACACAGCTGTGTCAAAATACAAAGTATACATAGCAAATAATTCTACAAACAAATTTAAACTTTATACATACATACAAACACTTCAAATGAAAAATAAAACTCACTATTAGTCCACCATCCTTTATTCTTCAATAACAACATGCAAGTAGTAGTTTCATTTGCACAGCAAGCAACTAAGTTGACAAAGCTTGTTAATATGCAATCCTTCCTTCTGAACAAGCCACTGTAGATAAATTCCAGATGCTCGCTGCCAAAAGTATTTTGCCAAATTAAACTACTAGGTGTATATTGAAAATAAGAATGCAAAACGTCCAAAAAAAAGGCAACTGAGTACTCACTGTGCTGTGTGCTGTGCGTGGTAGAAATATATTCTACTGAATATGAGTTTGGACGACTTGACAATTGGGTGGGATGTTAAACGTCTCAGGACTGATTTCCCTTGGCATGTTTGTTAACTTCAACTCAAGCAGAGTGCTGATATGCTCTAGTCCATCAGGAAGCATTTTCAGATGGGGACATGATCTGATTTCTACCTGTCTGAGACAAGGGAGTGCTTCTGGCTCTATCTTCCATTCCTCTAACTGCTCCAACTTCCAAAGTTTTAATACATAAAGCTGAGGAAAGCTATGAGATTCGCAAACCATAGTTGTTCCCGTGTATGACTCTGCGAGTAAACACAGTGTCCGAAGATTTGGAAAATCTTTCAAAAGTATCATGGGATCATCTTGTAGTTTTGAATGTGATAGGGTAAGTTCAATGAGGCTCAGTGGAAATTGGGACAGAATAGATGAACTGTTCAAACTTCCCAGCAAATACATGTTGGTGAGATATGCATTATTTTCGAAGGACTTCAAGTGTAATGTCCAAGGTCGACCTTTTTCATCTCTAGATTTCAGTCTCAGTGACTGAAGGTATTCTAATTTTGTAATCCAGTCAGATACTGTCTCAAGTTGAGCTATCATAGGCTCTTGGTTTAGTGACATTGATTGGCATGCTAATCCCAACTTTGTGATATTGACCAATTTGTCCAAGCCACCCTTGACTGGAGTCTCCTCGTCCACAAACAGTCCCCACAATGTTTGGAGGTCAGATAGAAAATTACTTTTTGGTTGAGGTGGAAACCTGGTGCGGTAAGTCTCACTCAAGAAGAGGTGTCTGAGTTCCATCTTCCAGATTGAGGTAGGTAGAGTATGTATGTAAGTATGTTTGAGATCAAGTGTTTGAAGCTTCAACAACTTGCTTATAGATGATGGAAGTGACTCTAAGTAGGTCCATCTCAACCCAAGATACCTTAGCCGGGTAAGTCTTGATATGCATTTGGGCAAGTTGGGCTTGTAAACGCGTTCAAGATCAAGCACCAGAAGGAGTAAGAAGTTATCACTTGAAATACATCCCTTGAGAAAGTTACCTACTTGTTGTCCAGGTTTACTCCCCTCCTGAGTATCAAAGGAATGAAAAGAGAGAACGTCCTTGTAATAGGTTTGAAAGGAAGTTGAATCAGTACTGTCACCATGAATGTGATCGTTCCAGATATCATCTTTATCAAGATGATCTACAACTCGACGAATAATAGACTTTTTTGGGTCTGCATTTGAATCCATGGCAGCTCCGTGGCCTTGTAGAAATCTAGACTCGTTAGCCTTTGACAACAGTTGCTGCAAAGTACTAGGGAGACGACATGTTTTCACCTTCCCGTTGTGCTTTCTCTTGGCAACTTGGACCATGTTCCGATCTATCAACTCTGTCAAGTACCTTTCTGCAACTAGCTCCGGGGGCACTTCGTTATCTTCTACTTGATGAACCAGACTCTCGGCAACCCACAAAACAACCAACCTTCTGACAGGGATCTCAAATTCAGCGGGGAATAGCACAAAGTAAAATAGACATCTTCTCAGATATGAAGGTAAGTTTGTATTAATTGTATCTGACATTTCAGACCAACTTTGCATTTGATCTTCATTGAGCTGCTGGCCCCCCAACACGCTCGACCACTCCTCATGTGTAATGTCTTTATGAGAAAGCAAATCACTCATTTTCAATATTTGTAATGGCAACCCCCCACATTTCATCACAATATTTTTTCCAATCTTGATAAGTCCTGTTTCTGACTTGGGGGGAATGTCCACCTTCAAATGTCTTGTGAACAACAGCCAACTAGTTTCATCATCTAATAACTGTAATGGGTGAAGAATGATTCTACCTGCTGCATGTTGGGCTACATTTGCATTGCGAGTGGTAAAAAGAACTCTGCTTCCCGTTGACATATCGGGTATGGCCCTGTTCAAGGCATCCAAGTAAACTTTGGATGTTTTTTCTATGCCATCAACAACTATGAAGTACTTCGTACAGGCCAAGGTTCCGAGTAAATAATTAGTGGACAAGTTTTCTTCTTCTACAGTAATTTGCTTGGCGGCTGCCTTGCCAATTTCAGCAACAAATTGGTTTGTCGTACAATTTGACGGCAGTGACACCCATATGTGATGCTGAAAATGAGTTACAACAGTGTTGTCTTCAAATATCAACTTGGCTAGTGTTGTCTTACCAGTGCCTCCGATTCCAACAATCCAAGTAATGCAGCGACGTTTCTCGTCTGACAATAACTCTGCCATCAGAACTTGTGTGTCATCATCAAATCCAACCACACTGGAATTCTTGACAACAAGAGATGGTTGCATTCTTGCACGTAATATTTGAACCTTGGATACGACTCGGCTTTGAATATGCACTAAACCATATGCTTTTCTTCTCCTAGAAGTATCTTCAATTTTGTTTATGATACCATCTAGCTTCTTACTAACAACATGTCGGGTCCAGTACTTAAAAATGTAGTTAAGAATTGGCATATGCTTCAATTTGGCATAATATTTGTTAATGACAGACTGCGCTTCATGGGAAATAACTCTTAGTTGCTCCACCCAGATTCTGGATCTTCCATCTAGTTCTCCCATTGCATTTGCATCCAGAAGCAACGCGTCCATCAAATCCTTTTCCCCTCGGATTAATTGGACCTTCTTTTTGAACCCCGTGACAGGCTGATATGAGGAGGAAGAGGCAGCTGCTGCTGGCGTAGCATCCGAACTTTCATCATGTTCAGCAATGATTTCATTCTCAATATCTCTTTCTTGAATGCTTCTATTTGGGACTAATAAAGGGAGAATCTCTTGGCGTGTTCTTTGAATATTTCCAATGCAATAAATGACCTTCCTATCTGATATATCAAGAATCTCTTTCAACAAACAGTTAATGTCCTTGGAAAACTTAATTCTGCTCAAACAACCACCCTTACCTTTTTGATATGCATCAATAAGAGATTGACCATATTGAGACAGCACTCTCAGTTGATCCACCCACACTGTCTGCCTTTTATTTAGGCCTTCTGCACTCTCAGTAGTATCACTTAAAAACGCACGAATTTGAGCTAAATATATTTGTGTACACTTCAAATTCGTGTCCAAAGACCTCCACAAATTCCTACTCCATGCAATAACTTCAATAAGTAAGTAACTCAACATGAAAAGGAACATTGACAGAAAAGGGTGAAACTGAAAAAGGTAGAAATTTGGTAAATAAATTACAGTGAAAAACAAGAAGCGAATAAACCATCTTATTGTTTTCGTTCCCTTCCATTTCTTCTTCTTCAAACTGAACTTGGATTTCCGTTTTGTTCTTTTTCCTCTTGCATCAACTATCATGTAAACGGCAAAAAAGAAAATGATCAGGCACAAGAAGGATAGTGGCCTGGAGTCGGAAAGAGTAGTAGCAATAAGGAATAGGATGTCGAGAATTATATAGCTCTCTTGTGTGAAGTCTGGAACGGGAGTTGTGTTTTTTAATTCCAGTCCCATGTCTAGTAGTCCCCCAACTTCGTAAGTCAAACTTCTGTGCGTTGCATCTCCTATTCGGGTCCTGATATACTTCAGCTGCTTCTTAAATTCATTTTCAGAAGCATAATCGGCTAATAGATATAGGAGCTTCTTAAGTCTACCCATTTTAGACCATCTTTCCTTGACAAGGATGAAATTATCCACAATACTTTCAGTATAATTGCAAAGTTCCTTCACCTCTTCCAACCACACATTTTCTCTTTCACTTCTTGACCAAGAGACAATATTATTTTGCAGGTAGATGAATTCAGCTTTTAGTCGCTCCACCATCTCGATCACCTCTTCACTGGTAACTATAATAGTTTGACTCAGAATGTGATCAAGCTTCTCCATAGCTACTACCACTACTACTTGTATTTGCTTTCTTTGGATTCGGTTGGAAGAGCACCAAGATAGGAGATATTTTAAACTTTAGAACCTATAAGAAATGTGTCACTTCACTGCACTGCATAAGTTGGGAAGAAGAGGACGAAGACATTTGTGGGTAATAGCTGTGTAATATAGACTATTACAGATAATTAGCAAAAACATGTTTGTCATACTAATAAGACAGTTCACAAATCAAATGGACACTCTGTTTGTCATTTTTCACTAGTGGCATGATATGAAATTTTGACAGTTTGTCATATATCTCTTTCTGGACTGGAAGAGAGGTTTAAAGCTTACTGGTTATCACATACAAGTTTTATAGGGTTGAATTCACAAAAATAAAATTCTTGTGATAAATTCTTTAACCATAAGAGCTCATATGTGGCATGAGTCATGGCTCGATCTCAACTTTTCTATTTAATCCTAACAATAAATGTTTGTCTTTTGCTATTCCATGAGATCAAATTTCTACAAATAAAAACATAATATTTTGATGTAAAACGTCTATCACTTATATCTGATGCTCAATCAACATCTGAATATTCAATAATATCAATGTCGTCTATATTAAAAAAAAAAAACCTTTTCTAGGTGATCCTTTAATATACTTATCTATTCGATTACATGCATCTCAATGATTGTCACAAAGTGACGTGATTCGCAACAGTTTATCCCAAATTGTTGCAACATTTTACTAAAATTTTCAAACCATGTTCGAGGTGATTGTTTTAAGCCATACAAAAACTTGAGCAATTTACATATCCGGTTACATTCCCCCTAAACAACAAATCCAGGAAGTTGTTCCATTTAAATACCGTCTTCCAAGTCACCGTGTAAGAATACATTCTTGATATCCAATTGAAATTGAGGTCATTGTTTCATAACAGTCATGGTCAGAAAGAGACGAACACATGCCATCTTCGCGAGGAAAAGTATCACTATAATCTTGACCATAGACTCGAGTATATCCCTTTGTCACTAGGCAAGCTTTAAATTGATCTTTTTGTCTATCAAAACCCATCTTAACATTAAATATCCACCTCCAACCAACAACAGTTTTTCTAGAATGAAGAGGAACATGCTCCCAAGTATGATTAAATTCAAATGCCAATCATCATCTATTGCGACAATAAATCTAATTTGCACATAGCTGCAAATCTATTTTTCCATGAGAGAATGAAACACATACAAATCGATTGTCATGTGGTAAGAGATAAAGTGTTAGTACATATAATTCTTATCACTTCAAAGGAGCAAATTGTTGATATGCTCATTAAATCATTACACCCGAGTCCATTTAATAATCTTCAAACTAAACTAGGAATAATTGATATTCATTTTACCTTGTGGGGGAATGTTAAATGTAATAAAGAATAAGAGAATATAACTAAATATGTTGATAGAGATTCAAAACTGAAAAGTAACAAATCAATTAGTTATAAGTTAGTTATTGTTACTTGATGTATAAGTAACCACATACTCTTTTTGTATCAAGTGAGATTTTTAAGTAATGAAAAGCTTGAATATCATTTTCTCTCAATCCTCTTCATGCTTTTACTTGATTAGATTGAGTTTTATTAACAAATACAATTATTCCATCTTCAGATGTTAAAGGAGATAGAAGCAAGTTTGTGATATTTGATGCATGAAGGCTTGCCAAATCGCTACAGTCCGTAGAAACCGAGGAGAATTGGTCGAAAGAAAGTAAATGGGAAATGCTATAAAACAACTATATTGAAATTAGGTTAGTATTTTTATATTAAAATCGTGTTACTTTTATAATTGAATAAAAAAATAGTTTTCTTCTTCCCAACTTCATTTACTAACCTCAAAAAATATTCAAAAACTTCATAGCTATCAAGTCTCCGATTTTATTCAAATCAAAATCAAATAACTAAATTTCATGACAAAACTCGTTTCAATCTATCAAGCATGTGTAGTTATGTAATATATTTTTCTTGTTTATTTTGTTTTCATGTTGCATTCACCATTTTTTGTCTCGTTTTATATCAAAAGAAACCTTCTAGAACATATTTTCCAAATTACATACCTACATGATATATAGGTTCTTTTGGAAGACAAACTATGAAATTGTTTAATTTATTTGGGGTCCATTCTAATTTGTTTTTGTCAAACTAAAAAAACACTATTTTTGTCTCTTAATTATTCAACTTTTATGATTAATTTAACAATTAAAAAAAGCAGTCACTAAAAAGATTTTTTTAAATTTTTAAGTTTTTTCTCTTACTTCGTTAAACTCATAACAAGAAAATCTAAAACACTAAAATCCATAAAATCTAGAACACAAAACGCGTCTTGTTAATGATGATGTTGTTGAAATAAATTAACAATATTATTATTGTTTCTTTCAATTTGAAAAATCGATAAGGGTTGTTGAGTTAATGCATCTTCTGCCTCAATTAAATGATTATCATCTTCTACTTCGATCTTGCATGGATATTATCAAACTCTTTTTTGATCTTAGAACATGTCAATCTAAGTGTTGTGTTATTTATATGTGTAAGTATACATAGTCTAATAGTAGCAAGTGTTTTAAAAATAAAAGTATCGATCCCACAAAAATTAATATTAACTTAAGTTGATTTCTAATTCAAAACTTGTGAAGAGTCGTAAGCAGAGATTAATAATAATATAGTTGTCACGTGTTCATATTAAAGAATAATGAGCAGAGATTAATAATAATATAGTTGTCACGGGTTCATATTTAAGATTAATGAACAAGGATTAATATTAATATAGTTGTCACATATTCTATTTGAGAGCTATTAAGTCTTGTTGCTCAGGGTGATTTTACGCTAGAACAACTTGATGTGAAGACAACCTTCTTACATAGTGATTTGGATTAGGAAATTTATATGTATCAACTTGAGGGATACAAGGTTAAGGATAAAAAGAGTCAAGTATGTCGCTTGAGTAAATCACGTTATGGATTGAAGAAATATTATCATCGATAATACGAGCGATTCCACTCAATTATGTTAAAGCATAATTTCTCTATAAAGGATAAGATTGTTGTGTATACATTCGTAAGCTTAGAGGAGGTGGTTATATTTATCTTCTAATGTATCTGGATGACATGTTTATTGCTTCGAAGAGTAAGGCAGAGATAGTTAAGTTAAAAACTCAACTTGGTAAAGAGTTTGAGACAAAAAATTTAGGAGTTGCAAAGATAATACTACTTATGGAGATTAGAAGAGAAAGATCAAATTGAGGATTGTTCTTGAGTAAAAAGGATACATTGAACGAATTGTTAAAAAGTTTGGAATGAAAAGTGTTAAATCAATGGTGACTCAATTTGCTCCATGTTTTAAGCTCTCTAGTTAATAATTTCCCACCATAACGGAAGATAAGGCATACATGAAATGTGTTCCTTACACTGGTGCAGTTGGCAGTTTAATCTACACTATGTTGTTTACACTGGTGCAGTTGGCAGTTTAATCTACACTATGTTGTATACATGTTCAGATATTTTACAAGTGGTTAGGTTGTCAGTAGAAATAGTGTTAAAGGGTACCATTGACATGTATTTATGCTTTGGACGAAATACATAACAATTAAACGACTTTGTTGATTCTAATTATGCTGGTGATCTAGATAGATGTTGATCAACTATTGGTTATGTATTTAAAATATATGATGCTCCAATTAGTTGAGAATCGATGTAACAAGCTACAGTGTCACTATCTACTACAGAGGCATAATACTGTTAGACGATGACGTAGATCTAGAAGCGGGGTTGAATAGATCGCTTGCTTAAAAGATTCGGTGCTACCAATAAAATTGATTTTTAAAATTTGTTTAATTGCGGAAGCGGCCGAGGAACTACACACGTCTAAAACGAACGGTTACTAAAAAAACGAATATGCGTTAAGCCTATGAAATCCGACAACGAGATATGAGAATCACTAAGTTAATCACACTATCAATTTGATTCAGCTTATTATATGATGTGACTAGTTCCAATGCCTTAAAAAATATTAACACTATAAAAAGACAGCACACAAGGCTTTTAGTTCAGACAATTTATCAAACACTTGGAGTGCAGAGCACTACAAGTGAGTTCTGTTTTGAGAGTGAATTGTTCAAGTTTCCTCTAACAATCAATGATTGTACTAGGTTCAAAAATTAGTTTAGCACTACTTAAACCAGACCTAGATTGATATGATCATTTGAACTAAAAACACAAATATTAAGCAATATAAATGTAAAGCAAAAGACACAATGATTTGTTGAGGCAGTTTCCCCGTTGTCCTCGCTCGGGGTACGTCTGCCCTCAATTCTAATAATAGAATTGAGACCTGTTAATATATAGATATAATCTGTTGTTGAAATTTTATACAAGAAGCGAATAGCTATCAAACAAACGAACATTATTGTTGTTGTATATCCTATTTCTTCTTTCCCCTTAATTCAAGTTGAATCAAGTATTCGACAACTGTGAATAAACCTCCGATTGCGACACTATCTTTGAACAACCTTCAGTCTTCAAAATCTGGCCCGGCTGATTTCAATCACCTGGGTGTCGAACCCGAAACTCCCACTCACAATCCTCCGTTTACCGTTACTAAATCGACAGAACCTCCAGCTCCTCGATTACCTTCACCCACCTGAATATGTGATGAGACGAATCGTGTAAAAACCCTCAAATTCAGAGAATCTTGGAGGACAAAACCCCAAAGATTTTATTCAAGAAAAACCTGTCGATTTCTCAACCCGGACCGGATAACCCAATCTTCGGCTTCAAACGTTATCACCTATAAAAATTCACTATGCACAACAAAGATGATTATATGTAATTATTGTGAAACTCTATGAAGAGAATGAAGATGATGAGAACCAAATCGACACCTATTTCACTTTTCTTGTTTTTCTCAATGTTGTGAAGTGAAAGTAGCAACTAAACTTATATACCAAACATAACTGACATAAAAAACAAAACCACTTTACAAAGACAGTTGACATAACAAAAATTTGACATAAAACAGCGAAAGGTCGACCTATGCAAAAGAGGGGGTCGACCTGAGCTGACCCGAATGTAAAACTGTGCAGAAAACAGAACCATGCGTCGTTCGGAAAAATGTATGCATCGATGCATAACATGCATTTTTAGACAACTGAGAATGCTTACAGTATGAGTCGACCGGTGGGTTGACGCGAGCCCACCTGAAGCAAATACACAAAAATGAATTGCAGTATGAGTCGATCGGAACAGGTCTTTGGTCGACTCAAAGCCCTGAAACGATCAAAAATGCCTATTTTCATATTTTTCGACACTCTTGATGATACCTATGATATGGCACACGACACAAAGAAATTCAAACTCATATGACACACATTTATGACAATCTATATGCAACAACCGTTATATTTTATACGAGCATTTGAATTATGAGAGACAAAACATGCAACTACGACAAGATGATAACGCCCAACATATATTCTTTTACGGAATGGAGTTTTGACATCATCGAAACGAACACATCTATATATGAGGCTTTGCCCTCACATACTCCCCCTTTTTGATGATGACAAAACACATAGAACCTGATGTATGATAAATCACGTTATCCTCCCCCTTGCTCGATGCCTTCATCCCTACATACTCTTTTATGCTAATATTTAGTCTTCAGCTGTGATGGTTCGGATTCTAATGTATTGCTTGACACTTTCCCTTTGACAACATCAAAAAGAAAGAAACACCTATCAATGAATGGTATAAAAGTAACAACAAACACATATTTCAAAACACTTGCAACAGGCTATACATTAACATACATCCATATATAACATAGTTAATGAACATATAACAAAATGATAAATAGAGCCACGCACAGATAAAATAATAAAGATTGCTAGGTTATTAAAAAAAACATTAACCATACATAAGTTCATAACCCATGACATTTAGATGCAACCACAAAAAAAACGCATAAGTGCAATAATACATAGCAACATTGAAAACAGACTAATGAGATGTAAGATGCAGTATACACAGCAACTTCAAGGTCTCCTCCCCCTGAAATGGTGGTCACACCCTCGATAGGGATACTCCAGAGGTAATTGGGCATCGACTCTTTCGGTGAACTCCAAAACCGCTATGTTTTGGGTGTTGAAGCTAGTGGCAAGAGCCCGGTGTTGATTGGCAGCTATTTCAACAAACCCGTCGAACCTTCTCATGACACTGGAAGAAAAAGCATTGAAGTTTTCGGTGTGAGTTTCAAATTGACTTTGGAGTTGAGAAAGACGCTCATCATGAGCAGTCATGAAGGAGTGATGTTCTAGCTGCATAATCCTCATCATCTCGAGGCGTTCATCAAAGTGTTGTTGAGGCGGATTTGGGAATAGTGGAAGATCATAGCCCCATTATAGAGTTTCTTGATACTCCGAATGGTGTTGAGGCCTATAATTGTCGCCCAACGATGTCCAACTAGTATGCTGCCATTCGCCTCACCCTTGGTCATTCGCATGATCCGCGGGAGGAAATTGGTCAAGCCAACTTCCATCATCTTGATCTTCAACCTCCATGGGTTGTTTGTCACCCTGTTCATCTTGGTCTTTTTCTTGTACCTCTTCATTTTGATCATCACTGTCGTTTGATTCTTCCAGACGTGAGGTAGTTGCCTTGATAATGAACCTGTAACGACTTTGGGTTTGATCCCAGATATACCCCATCATTGTAAGAATCTTTTGGAAGAACTCTTGATCCGAAGTTAGGGATTTATACGGAATACCAGGAACAATGATTTTGGCATGATTGATAACTTCTTGAATGAAAGACCCATACGAGAGAGCAGTGCCTTTACCCGAGTCTCTTAGTGAATAAATCCTGCTTGCTATATAGTGAGGCCAACTAATTTTGATCTGCTTCTTCAAAATGTAGATCAAGTGTACCTCAGCTTGATCAACTCGCGAATATCCGCCTTTCTTTGACCGCAAAATATGCGCCACAATCCACTGTAGGATTCTATCCATGGGTTTTAAATTTCCCGTAGTGGCTGTCTTAGGAAAAAGGTCACTTGCCACAATATCATCTGCATACGGTTTCTTCATCATTGAGTTCAAAGCTTCTTTGAACTCGTAGCCAATGAAAGTGTTAGTGTCCGTGGCCTTAATTATGGGCTCAGCAGAAACGGGAGACATTTTAAATAAAGTTTTCCAAACAGAGTCGTTTACACATGCCTTGGTGGTTCCGACTTTAGTGTTAAACTCAAAACCTTAAAACTTTCCTTGAAGGCCAGTGTAGAATATCCTTACCAGGTCTTCATTGTACTTTGTATTGCACTCTAAGAAATTATTAAAACCTTGAGCATCAAGAAGGTTTATCACCTGTGGGATGTGCATGCGCTCAGCAGTCAGTTGATAGTACGCACATTGCTTTACGATAGACCGCTTATCGAAGTTTTTGTCATAGATCTCAGCAAATTCAAGTGGAATAAGTGACACAGCCATTGCTGGAAGAGATGTAGACGATGGACCTGCATGGGATGAAGAAGCTCTACTGGATTGTTTGCTGGTAATTCTGCGGGTGGACATGTTCACTTTCAAAGTTTGAGAGAGTTCTTGAAGATAGAGAAATGATGATGACTTTACCCCTTTGTAGTAAATACTAGGTTTTGGGAAGAGAGGAATAGGAGAATAGCCTTGATGTAGGTATCAATTTACAATGCAAAATGTCTTAATACAAATGAATTGGAATGAACAAAATGATTAAATGAGAAATGAACAATTTCATAAAAAAAATTCAATGAATTTGCGCGATGCGTCGACACGAAAGTCTATGCGTCGGTGCATACTGTGTTGAAAAACAAACATTTGAAATAACAGAAGTATGCGTCGACCGGAAAATGTTCAATTTATGAGTCGACCGCTACCTTACATAGGTCGACTCATGCAGGTAAAACAAGCAAAACTTAAAATTTTGACTATATTGGCATACATTAAGACATAAATACAAAGCCAAAACATATTTTAAGCATACAACAGCGTGAAATACAGCAACCACTATATATACGACAAAGATGACACATAATTTGATACATTACATTTTGTGAACATGAAGATTGTGAGAGATTTTAGTTAAGGAAGGATATTACCTCAACTCCAAGAGTAGCTAGATGCACACACATATGGATTTTAACATCTTCATTTGTTAGATATCAGATGAACAAAGTACATATAGACATAGACATATATAATGTGCGGGAGATTTGACTAAACACAATCCGAAGTATCAAGAACACCTAGTTCCCGTCGGATATGAAAGAAAGGCCCAGTAGCAAGAGGTTTTGTAAAAATATCAGCTAGTTGATTTGTAGTATCAACATGCTCAAAAACCACGTCGCCTTTCTCCACATGATCCCTAAGGATGTGGTGCCGAATTTCGATATATTTGGTGCGTGAATGCAGCACAGGATTCTAGTAAGATTGATGGCACTCGTGCTGTCATAGAAAATTGGAATACGTTCGAGTTTGAGATTAAAGTCGAGCAATTGTTGCTTGAGCCATAATACTTGAGCACAACAACTGTCGGCTGCGACGTATTCCACTTTAGCGGTTGACAAAGCTACAGAGACTTGCTTTTTTCTATGCCAACTTACCAAAGAGTTTGAAAATAGGTGACATGTGCCACTCGTGCTTTTCCTATCTGATTTGCACCCCGCAAAATCAGAATCGGAGAAGCCAACCAAGGAGCAATCATTTCCCTTAGAATACCATAGCCCATACTTTGGAGTACTCGAAAGGTATCTAAGTATGTGTTTTACTACTTTTAGATGGGATTCTTTAGGAGAGGATTGATACCTAGCGCACATACATACATTAAACATAATGTCGGGTCTAGAGGCAATAAGATAGAGGAGAGATCTGATCATACCTCGATACTTTTTCACCTCTACATCCTTACCACTTTCATCTCGACTGAGATTTAACATGTTGGCATTGGTGTATCGATAGCTTTGGAGTTTGCCATGTCAAACCGCTTGAGAAGATCAAGACACTATTTCCTCTGGCTCACAAAAGTACCCTCCTCTAGTTTCTTGATTTGTAATCCGAGAAAATATGCGAGCTCCCCCATCATACTCATCTCGAATTCTCCCTGCATTAGATTAGAAAACTCCCTTATAAGATTCATGTTAGTTGACTCAAAAATGATATCATCAACATAAATTTGTACCAAAATTAAATCTTTTCCTTGATGCTTAATGAAGATGGTTGTGTCGACCTTTCCTCTTGAGTAACCTTGATCAAGGAGAAACTTGCTTAGACGATCATACCAAGCCCTAGGGGCTTGCTTGAGTCTATACAAGGCACATTTTAATTTCTATACGTGATCAGGATGCTCATGGGATTCAAATCTCGGAGGTTGGGTAACATAAACTTCTTCATTTATATAGCCATTAAGGAATGCACTTTTCACATCCATTTGAAATAGCTTAAAATTTTTCGCACAAGCAAAGGCAAGTAAAAGACGTATAGCCTCGAGTCGGGCAACTGGCGCATAAGTCTCATCATAGTCGATGCCTTCCTCTTGGTTATACCCTTGCGTGACTAAACGTGTCTTGTTACGAGTTATTACTCCGTTTTCGTCCAGTTTATTCCTAAACACCTATCGGGTGCCAATTACTCGATGACCTCGCGGAGGAGGAATAAGGTCCCAAACTTCATTTCTCTTAAACTAATTAAGTTCCTCTTGCATTGATAGGAACCAATGTTCATCGAGTAAAGCCTCTTTTGGGTTTTAGGTTCCACCTGAGAAATGATAACAGAAATTAATTAGCTTTGATCGAGTCGTCACCTCCTTTGATATATCACTGAGGATATTATCGATGGGATGGTCTTTAGAAGACTTCCAAGCTAGAGGAAGATCATCTTTGTCAGACGGATGAACTATTTCAGTTTCTTCATGACAGTTATCTTTTTCCTCCTCAAATTTAGCTAGGTCAGGTTGATCAATTCCCGGCTCAACACTTTTGAGTATGTCTTCCAAAGATACACCTGCACCATGAACTAAACTACCTTTTCCGAAATTTCTCGGATAAGACTCATCAAATTTTACGTGAATGGACTCTTCGACAGTAAGTAATCTCTTGTTGTATATTCTATAAGCTTTACTTGACTAAGAGTATCCGAGGAAGATACCTTCGTCGGCCTTGGAGTCAAATTTACCTAAACTTTGTTTCCCATTATTTAACATGAAACACTTACAATAGAAGACATGTAGGTGAGAGACATTTGTCTTTCGCCCTTTTAAAAGTTCATACGGTGTTTTGTTTAGAATAGGGTGAATGAGAACCCTATTCAATACATAACATGCCGTACTAATGGCGTCAGCCCAGAAATACTTAGGTAACGCACATTCATTGATCATAGTTCTCCCTAACTCTTCCAAAATTTTATTTTTGCGCTCCACAACCCCGTTTTGTTGAGGGGTACGCGAAGCAGAGAAATTATGATCAATTCCGTGTCTACCACAATATTCCTCAAACAGATAATTCTCAAACTCACCTCCATGATCACTTCTAATTGATATGATGTTTGTGCTTAACTTGTTTTGAGAAGGTAGTCCAGCAAAATCTAGAAAAATCATCGATTATTACAAAACCATAATAGTTACCACCTAGACTTTTAATTCTAGATGGCCTAAATAGATCCATATGGAGAAGTTCAAGAGGTCTCGTAGTTAAAACAATATTTTTAGATTTAAATGAGATCCTTGTTTTCTTCCCCATTTGGCATGCATCACATAGGTGATCCTTGGTGAACTTGATTTTAGGTAGGCCTATGACTAGATCTTTTGAAACTATCTTGTTTAGCAAGTCAAAATTGACATGTGCTAAATGTTTATGCCATAACCATGAGTCCTCACTCATTGTCATGAGACATTTATCGCTAGTCAATGATACTTCATTCAAATCCAGCATATAGACATTATTTACTCTTAGACCATTAAACACATCCTTCATTTTATCATTATGCTCAATTAGGCAACAATCTTTTGAAAACGATACTTTGTATCCTTTGTCGCATAATTGACTAATGTTAATGAAATTATGTTTAAGGCCCTCGACTAGCAACAATCGGAGATAGTAGTGGATGAAGGATTACCTGCACTACCTTTTCCAAGTATTGCAGCCCAGTTGTTGTCTCCATAGGTTACAAATCCCTCCTTCTTTGCCACAAAAATAATGAAGAGAGATATGTCTCATGTCATATGTCTTGAGCAGCCATTGTCGAGAACTCATCTTCTCTCGGTAGTCTCAAGACGTTGTACCTATGAACACAATTAGCAAGAATAGGTACCCAATTGTTTATTGGGTCCTAGGTTGTGAGTGAAAACATGGTCGCATTTAGGCAACCATTGATAAACCCCTTTAGGAACCAAAAATCTCCTAAATCGACATTTAGCAATTGTGTGACCCTTCTTGCAACAATACAAACAAGAAAAGTTAACTTTTGAATCACTTTTGCTATCATGGTTTTTTACAACATATGTGTATTTTTGATATGGATTAACCATACTCTTTCTAAAATGAGCTTTATCAATAGCAAATGTAATTTTGGGTTCTAGAGCCTTGTTAAGTTTGGCATTTAGATTTCTAACTTTATTTTGCCAATGTAACAAGTATCACACCCGAAGTTAACAACTCTCTTTCTTATTTCCTCACAATCTACTTTTGTACTTTCCACTATGGAAGCTTTTAATGCCTCTAGTTTCTTTTTGGAATCACAAATATTTTGCTCTAGGTGAGGAAAGATTTGTTTATTTGAGACAAGCCTTTTAAAAGCTTATTTTGCTTCATAATGTAAAGTATTAAAAGCAGTTTACAATTCAAAATGAGACAATTTAGAGGAATTTTAATATTTCGCATGTCGTACCTTTTTCTTTTTGTTCTTTTGATGGGCGGAAAGGCAAAGATTGACAGATTTGTCTTCATCACTAGAGTTGTCATCCTCGGATGACTCGCTATCGCTTTCCCAAGCGATATACGCTCTCTTTGGCTTAACTTGCTTCTTATGTGACCGACTTGTTTCCTTCCCTTTGTCCTTTTTCATCACGGAACAATCCGATTTGTAGTGTCCAGTATTTCCGCAGTTATAACACAACCCTTTTGTTTTATTTCCTTTATTGTCGTCATTTTTGGAGTATCTTGATTGTTTTTGAAAGTTGACAAGATTTTTCTCAGAATGTTGGATACCGTTCTTTTTGACATAGCGATTGTATCACTTCGCAAATAGCCTCATATCCTCAATATTCTTGTCATCATCTTCGTCATCACTCGTGGTGTAATCACTAAGCTCTTTTGTTTGAGACTTTGAGTAAGAAGTCTTGAGAGCGATAGACTCCTTTTCAATATTTTTCGTTTTCTCCTTCTGTTCCTTTTTCTCATATTGCTCTAGACTAAGAAGCATTTGTTCATGATCTTGCAACTTTCCGAACAATATTGTAAGATCCAAAATCATGAGATCGTTTGCTGCTTTTATGGTAGTTACCTTTGGTTTCCATTCCCCGTTAAGACATCTCAAGATTTTGTTAGTAGCAACATCATTGGCTACTGGCCTACCTAGTGAGTATAGTCTATTGATGAGATGAGTGAATCTCTTTTGCATGTCAGCAATGGTTTCCCCTTGCTCCATGTGAAAGAGATCAAACTCTTGTGTTAATGTATTGAGTCTCACTAGTTTAACATCATTGGTTCCCTCATGGGCAACTTGCAATGAGTCCCACATAGCCTTTGCAGTTAAACATTGAGAAACGCTATAATATTCGTCAACTCCCAAAGAGGAGATCAAAATATTTTTGGTTTTCCAATCGTAATTATACTTCTTCTCGTCATCATCATTCCATTGTGCTTCAAGCTTAAGCATAATCATGTTATTTTCATCGGTCATGGTTATTTCCATAGGACCGTTCAAAATAAAATTTCATACCCTCCTGTCAATGGAATTTATATGCACATGCATGCAGTCTTTCCAGTAACTATAGTTTTCGCCATTAAAAACAAGTGCTCTATTATAAGCCCCTTTAGGTTCGTTAGCCATTTTCTACTAAGTTATACTTGAAGCACGGAATGAACTGGTGCTCCTGATACCACTTGTTAGACGATGACGTAGATCTAGAAGGGGGGTTGAATAGATCGCTTGCTTAAAAGATTCGGCGCTACCAATAAAATTGGTTTTTAAAATTTGTTTAATTGCGGAAGCGGCCGAGGAACTGCACACATCTAAAAAAAACAGTTACTAGAAAATCGAATACTCGTTAAGCCTATGGAATTCGATAACGAGATATGATAATTACTATATTAATCACACTATCAATTTAATTCAGCTCACTATATGATGTGACTAGTTCCAATGCCTTAAAAATATTAACACTATGAAAAGACAACCCACAAGGGTTTTAGTTCAAACAATTTATCAAACACTTGGAGTGCAGAGCACTACAAGTGAGTTCTGTTTTGAGAGTGAGTTGCTCAAGTTTCCTCTTACAATCAATGATTGTACTAGGTTCAAAAATTAGTTTAGCACTACTCAAACCAGACCTAGATTGATATAATCATTTGCACTAAAAACACAAATATTAAGCAATATAAACGTAAAGCAAAAGACACAATGATTTGTTGAGGCAGTTCTCCCGTCGTCCTTGCTCAGGGTACGTCTGCCCTTAATTCTTATAATAGAATTGAGACCTGTTAATATATAGATATAACCAGTTGTTGAAATTTTATACAAGAAGCGAATATATATCAAACAAACGAACACTATTATTGTTGTAGATCCTATTTCTTCTTTCCCCTTGATTCAAGTTGAATCAAGTACTTCGACAGTTGTGAATAAATCTCTGATTGCAGCATTATCTTTGAACAACCTTCAGTCTTCAAAATCTGGCACGGCTGATTTCAATCACCTATGTGTCGAACTCGAAACTCCCACTCAGAATCCTCCATTTACCGTTACTAAATCGACGTAACCTCCAGCTCCTCGATTACCTTCACTCTCCTGAATATGTGATGAGACGAATTGTGCAAAAAACCCCAAATTCAGAGATTCTTGGAGGACAAAACCCCAAAGGTTTTATTCAAGAAAACCTGTCGATTTCTCAACCCGAACCGAATAACCCAATCTTCGGCTTCAAACGTTATAACCTCTAACAATTCACAATGCACAACAAAGATGATTATATGTAATTATTGTGAAACACTATGAAGAGAATGAAGATGATGAGAACCAAATCGACACCTATTTCACTTTTCTTTTTTTTTCTCAATGTTGTGAAGTGAAAGTAGCAACTAAACTTATATACCAAACATAACTGACATAACAAACAAAACCACTTTACATAGACAGTTGACATAACATAAATTTGACATAAAACAGCGAACGGTCGACCTATGCAGAAGAGGGGGTCGACCTGAGCTGACCCGAATATAAAACTGTGCAGAAAATAGAACCATGCGTCGATCGGAAAAAGGTATGCATTGATGCATAACATGCATTTTTAGACAACTGAGAATGCTTACAGTATGAGTCGACCGATGGGTCGACGCGAGCCCACCTGAAGCAAATACACAAAATGACTTGCAGTATGAGTTGACCCGAACTGGTCTTTGGTCGACTTAAAGCCTTGAAATTATCAAAAATACCTATTTTCATATTTTTCGACACTCTTGATGAAACCTATGATATGGCACACGCCACCAACAAAATCAAACTCATATGACACATTTATGACAATCTATATGCAACAATCATGATATTTTATACGAGCATTTGAATTATGAGAGACAAAACATGCACCTATGACAAGATGATAACGCCCAACATATATTCTTCTATGGAACGGGGTTTTGACATCATTGAAATGAACACATCTATATATGAGGCTTTGTCCTCACAAATACATGGTCGTAACATGAGGAGTGAAAGAAGCATTGTGGCTTTGGGGTCTTCTTTATAATTTAAGCATAAAACATGAATATGTTGATTTGAGTTGTGTTATCCAAAGTGCAATTCACTGGCAAAGAATCAGGTTCATCGTGCATGTACAAAAAATATTGATGTTAGATATAATTTTATTCGAAATGTCGTAGAGGAAGGTCATATTTCTCTTAAAAAGATTGATTTTTTTTCTTGTGGGGATAGATGTCGTACACGTTGTTGAAACAACTTGCCCAACTTCTAAAACCAGTTTAAAAACAGTTTGAAAGTAATAATAAATAATGAAGTAAGCTGTAAAATAATACAAGAGACTGGTAACTCAATTCAGTGAAACCATACCTTTGTCTGGGGGCACTCTACCCAAAAAAAGGAAATTCACTATTTTGAATTCGAACAATTAGTCTTATAAGAACCTTCAACCCCTTGTTGTACCCCAAAATTTGACCAACCTCTTTTCTTATCTTTGGCTTATGTTTCATTACATTTTTAGCATTAACATTTGCGTATCATGATCATTTACAAGGGATCAAGTGTTTATTTGTGGAGAGTCCTTTATTGGCTTCAAGTTCAAGCAAAGACGTAGTCAAGGAGCCATCAGAGGATTGTCAAGGGGCCTATGAGATTTCATCATTGGAGTGGGCATGTGATAGAAGCTTGTTGAATGCCTCAGAGATCATGGTGGAATGGAAATGGTCACTCAATTCATCTAAGCAATGCTTAGACAAGAAAGGATGGAATTAAGGTTTCGATTCTGATCAAGATAAATGTATTTCTTGGGGAAAAACTTGTTTCCTTGGACTCCCATATGTCCTAAGGTGTTTGAGTATGAGATTTTGACCACCAATTTTAATCAGAGGAGTTTCAATTGATTAGTCAGTTGAAAATCAGGAGATTTGAAAAAAAGTCAACTGTGTAGTGAAAAAGTCAACTCTTGACTTTTTGAGGTCAAGATAATGATTCTTAAGCTCAATGTGACCAATGGGTGGAATTTTATCAAGAAAAGTCAAGGGGATCATGAAAAGTCAAGAATTGTTGAAACTTGCCACTTTTGGAAAATTAGGGTTTTAGAACTTTCTATTTATGGAAAGTTTTATGTTTGGAACAACCATCTTCAAAGCCACTTTTCATCATAATCAAGGTTTCAATTGGACTTGGATCAAACATCAAAGTTGTTCCTTGTATTTCAAGCTTTCCAAAAAGTCCAAGAAGTCCTCCATTGGACTTGAGAAGCTCAAGATATGATCAATCAAAGTTGGGGGTTGTGAATGATTTCAAAGTTGGCAAATTGAACAGATTTTTGCACTCACTTTGCAAGCCAAGTTTCATCACTTTATTGATGTCCAATGGAACTTTGTCCCAAATGAGAGTTGTAGAGTATGCTCCAAGTTTTCCAAAAAGTCCAAGAAGTCCTCAATTGGATTTTAGAAGCTCAAGTTATGGATGTGCAAAGTTGAGAAAAAAATAAGATAAAATCCATAACTTAGAATTTTTCTAAGTTATTTGTGGACAGATTTTGTGGCACGATTTTCAACCTCAAATTTCATGATCTTCCAATGATCCAATGGAACTTTCATCAACATGAAAGTTGTTCTACTCCATGCCCTATTTACCAAGAACTCAAGTTTAGGGCAATTGGATCTTTGAGCACCAAGATATCATTGATCAAAGTTGGAGGTTTGAGCATATTTTCAAAGCATGTATTTTGATTCATCTTAGCATGTATTGCAAGTATTCATGCAGAATCATATGTTGCCCAAGTCATGCGCATAAGTTGTATTTTTCCCACCAAACTTTGCCAAAATGGGACCAACCAAGCTTGTATCATTTTGTGACATTTTGAATTTCTCTTGCTCAAAGAGGAAAGGACAAGCTACCCTCTATACTGGTGCTTACAGTCTATTTCTGTTTTATTTTCCTGCTCCAACAGAGCTACCTCCAAGACAAGCATGCCTTTGTCCTTGCTCATCACCCACCCTTGATGAAGGGAACTTTGAATTGGTGCAAGTCTATCCATTGATCTCTCACCTCAGTAAAATTCCCCAAAACCCCTTTTTCACATCCTATATAAGTTGAAGAACAGTTGAATCAAACCCTAGCCACCATTTGAGAGAGAAATATGATTTTTGCATTTTTGCTCTCCTCTGAAATTCCTTCGAATCTCACTCACTTCCTCACCATTTCTCAAACTCTTCATCACAACTTCACCACCTCAACACCCATTTGAGACTGTTTGCAAAAAGAAGGAGCTGCTACCTTTTCTCTCAAACTGCTCTGAAAACCAGTTGTTGCATCAAGAGGGGAGGAAACATCAGAGTTTGCTCAAGAAGTTTGATAGCTTGCTGCTAGCTTGCTGTGAGGAGTTTGCAAGAGGTAGGTGTTTTTAAACTTCCTATTTTATTGCATCAACATCATTTAAACATGTTTGAGCTTGTATTTGTTCTTGGAATTGGTTGATTTTTATTTGAAGTGTTGATGTTGTTTTATGATGACAAGCTTGTTTTATTTGTGTGCACTTGGTTTTGGTAAATGTTTGTGAAGTCTGTGTTGGATCTATTAGTTCATATTAGCATGTCTAGAGTCTGTTGACTCTTTTGGTGAGGGTTGTTCCACTCCTATTTGGTTTTTGCTTAGTTTCAGATATATCTTTTAAAGCTTTGGGATTAGGATGTGTTATTTAGTTTGTCTAGTTTGTAGTTCAACAGTATGTTGGTTGGGCTAAATTTAGAGTGGTGGCTGTCAATAGGGCAGTGTGTGTAGTTTTTGTTTTGGTAAAGGTGTGGATATGTGTTGTTGAAATAGGTGGTATTTTTGTGACTTTGTTTTGGTTGAGTTGGTTTTCATCGCTGCCAAATGTTTTTCTCATGATAAAACCTGTTTTAAAAGAGTGTCATATCCTGTGTGAATGAGCAAGTTATTGGATATATAGGAGTGTCACCATGTTTGAAACTCCACTGTTGTAGGTTTATTTTGAGTCAGGTTTTATCAACACTTTGTTTAAGTGTATCAACTTGACTGGGCATTTTTAATATCAGAATGAGGTACTGCATAATCAAAGGCTTGATCTTGTTCTTTTCTGGTTTAGTTTCAGTTTAGTGTTGTATGCATTGTTTTTTTGGCTTAGGAGCTGCTATTGGGGGTTGGAGCCATCACCTCTGCTGGGAGGCCTTGGGCTTGTGATGTTAGGTTCATGATCCTGCTCTGTGCTAGTTTAGCATCTTCAGGCTGTTAGGTTTTTTATTTGGTTTGTTTGAGTTTTGTTAGCTCAGGGTTTAGTTTGTAGGGGTAATTTGGTTTATACACTTGATTTACATCAGAGGTGTTTATTTGGGATAGAGATAGATAATCAGGTTTATTGCCATGAGAGTGTTGGGCTGGTTAGTAGGGTCAGACTGCTGCAAGTGGGGAGGTCTTGTGAGTGACTCAGGCTTGATGGGTTTTGTTAACAGGTTGTTTTAGTTAGGCTAGTGAGGCTGGACTGACAAGTTTCAATAGGATCTCTATTAGTTGGCTCTGGTTAAGGAGGGAGGTTTCTGTTTTGATGCTGAACTGATTGGAGTTTCAGCTTCATTGACATTGCATTGATGCTCAGGTCTTTGTTTATTTTGTTGAAAGGCAGATTTTTAGACTTCCATATAAGCCTGTTTGGATTCCATTTTTGTGGCAGATGGTGGATGAGGATTAAGATCATGGTTTTTTTGCAGCTTTAGACTAGATTTAACTTACTGTCAAGAGTGCATTTTTGTGAAGATATGATGTCTTGAATCCCTTTATGACTGTTGTTGGAGGCTGATTTTCACATGATAAGAGTTTGTTCATGTTGTGAGTTCCATCAAAGATTTTGTTTCTCAGGCTGAGAGAGGACTTTGGTTTGCCTCTAGATGGGTGGTAGGAGCTTGTTGAATACCTAGAATTGGAACTTTTTGCATTGGCTTGTATTCACTCAGCCTGGACATGTTAAATGTTAGAGCCTTGTTTTATTTAGCACCAGTCCTACACCCTTAGGTTGTGGCATTAGACAGTTGATTTTCAATTGTTTGTTTTGAATTGGGTTCTGACATGTCCAAGTGGTCGTTATGTTGTCAATGTTTGAGCAGAGTTTTGATCCTTGCTAACACACTAAGTCTGTTGGCCACAGGTTTGCTGTTGGAATTGGTGGATAGGTTAGTGAGAATTTTGTGTTGGTGTGTTTGGCAATTTGCTGTGCAGTCGGGATTTTTAAGTTCGTTTTGTTTGTTGGCTAACTGAGATTGGTTGTGGTTCATGCTGTTATAACTTCAAAAGTGCATTTCAAAAGTGCATTTCAAAACTCATTCTTGCGTGAATATTTGAATTTCTATGTGTATGCTTTATTTGAAAAAACTGATGATGTCACTGTTCTCCTTGTGAAAAGTTAGTCAATTTAGACTAAAAGTTTGCCCAATTTGGTTGAGGTATGAGGAAGTTGTGATTGAAAACGCATTTTGAACATGTTTTGCCTTTGTTCTTGCCCAGCTCAGAATTTGCTTTGGCTTATATTTAATTGGGATGGTTTGATACACGGATGTATCGCCACCCCAGTGGTTGTCACTATGTCCTTAAGACCTTGCCTTGCCATGAGGACGCCGGTTCGAGCCCAGCTGGGGGCACTTTGCTTCTTTTTATTTTCTTCTCATTATTTTCATGTTTTCAATATTTGTTCTTTCTTTTCCACCTATGTTCACACGTGCGCGCTGGCTGGAATGGTTATGTCTTAGGCCTGTAGCTTTGAGGTCAAGGGTTCAACCCCTTTGTGGAAGCATTTCCTTGTTTTTTTTAGCATTTGTTTTCATTTATTTTATTTTATTTTATTTTATTTTTTTATTTTAAAAATAGTTTTAAATATCCAAAAATAAAAATAAAAATCATTTGTCTATTATTTTAAGTGTGTTATTTTATTTTCCATCCCACTTTATTTTATTTTATTTTTCATTTTTATTTTTTATCATTTTATTTTTGAATTAACAATTTAATGTGCATTGATGGATTATCTTTTATTCCAATCACTTTCTTTTCTTTTTCTTTTCTCTTGTGAGTGAATTATTCTGTGTTTACTTGGCCTTGTGCCATGATCCCCCTAGGATTCCTAGTCCCTCCGTTTAGGATGGGAGTAGGAGAGACATTAGTTGTTCAATCCTATGCATGATAACATTAGGTTAATTCTTCCCCTTCATCTCAACTTTAGGAGCATTGTACATGATAACTTTAGGGTCCAGTTTCCTTTTAGATCGAGTCTTTCTCTTCTCATCTCCTAAACAATTCAAAGCATTTAATAAAGGATAATTTGTGTCGTATGCTACGAGCCTTAAGTATTCGAGAAATAATGGTTGGGGGTCTCCTCTCAACTGTCTAGAGTGTTTAGCGTATGCCCTTTGGGCGATATGCGACGCATTCGCTCTCGAGTCATAGTCTTTAGTGTGACATGAGTTCCAAACCATAACTCAATCCACTTCTTTGTCTTAAAAATCACAAAAACAAAAACATCAAATATTTTTATCCTTCAGGATTCCTAATTAAAAATCATTTTCAGAAAGAGTTTTGTTAAGCTTTGGTTCTACCGCAAACAGGCATCGTCCCTAACTGCTAGAATGAAGGTTTATCCCTACTCGATTTAAAAACACTTGAACCAACCTGTGGTCGTGCCAGCTCGAACTACGTTTGCTATGATTTCTCATACCAGATGAGGATGCGTAGACACAAGACGGAAATGTCTTGGCGAGCAACCTTCCCCACCTTTCACCCGTAGTTAGCCGAACTACGTTGACTCTGACTTCTCACTTCATATGAGATACGTAGGCACAAAGCGTCGTTGCTTTGCCGAGTCACTTCCTTTTCTTTTATCCTTTGGCATGTAGCTAGATAGTTTTAACACCCTTTAGATAGACAACACAAGCGTGGATCCCGTCGAGTACGACGGACGTGAGGGGTGTTAATACCTTCCCATTGTGTAACCGACTCCCGAACCCGAGATTTGGTTACGATGACCGATCTTATCCCTCTTTTCGTTAGGTTTTCTTTGAGCGTTTCCTTTCCCTCCCTTGGGATAAATAACGCACGGTGGCGACTCTTCTGTCATTGCCGGCCTTCAATTTTTGCAGTAGCGACACCCCTATGAAGTTTTATGTCTTTCTTAATCCTAGTGACTTTCTATTTAGGTATCCCTAAACATGAAAACCCACCCACTTTCATCAACCACTAACCCCTAGTGATCAACCTCAAAAATAAGTCTATTGATTGTTAACTTTACAACTCAACTAAGAAAAACCAACAACTATGCCAAGTTACTGGAACACAGAGTGGTGTACAACAACATGTTAAATTTACAACTTAACTAAGACAAACCACAACTATGTCAAGTTACTGAAACATAGAGTGATGTACAACAAAGATCCAACATTAATCCTTAAAATAAGATTGTAAGCATTAGTGTGGAAACATGAATCAAAAACCCTGGCACAAAGAACATAATCTTGTGTAAAAAAAAACCCTAATAAAACATGAGAATTGAGTCTCCTTATATAACAATGTCTTCTGAGCTTTTTTCTTATAGATCTCCAATTTATGTTCGTTTAGAATAATATCGAATCTTGTTGGAATTGATTTCTCCATAAAAATCTCCAAAAGATATGATTTGTTGCATTCAAATTTAAATTTAAATCTCCATTTAAATTTGTTTAGATCTTTAACTATTGTCAAACAAATCAACCACACATTGCTAACAAATATGCAACAAATTTGATTTAAATCCAATCACAAAATTCACACCAAACAACATCCCTCATGGCCTGCTGATAGGGCCAGATGTTGCATTGCACGTGCTAGAATACCGTGTTCCATATGTTGCACCAGTACATCTAAATTAACTTTTCTTTTTGACTTATAGATCTTCTATTGTAGAGTGAATCTTGGATAGAATAAATCTGAACTAAACAGTAATATTATTTATCTACTACTAAAGACTAGATGTTATAGCATATATATTGGAACATCGTGTTCAACATGTGTCCCTTATACACTAGAAAAGCTTGAACAAACCCCATATTATTTTGTATAATGCAAATAATTCTAAAAGGACCAACAATCTCCCCCTTTAGCAAATTTTGGAAAAACAAATCTTCAAGCAAAAATACATCTAAGTATGAAAGATATACTTAGACCAACCATCAGCAGCAGTTGAAGAATATCCATCAGAGAATACATCAACAGTAAAAGCCATAGCAATACATCTCAGTAGCACAAGGCAAAATTCACGAGGAAGTTACACATACATGAGTCGTTAGGTAGTTACACACATAGTGCTCCAAAACAGTCAGTCATGCATGAACATATAGTTAGTTATTAGTAGTAAAATATTAGAAGCTACTACTAACACACATAAGTCAACACACACAAGGGCCAGATACCATGCCAAATGCTTCAGCATATGTGTAGCACCCCAAAATTTGCCCTTTTGTTTTTAACCGTAACTTGCTTATGTTTCGTTCATTTTTGCGTTATCATTGTGCATATCATAGAATTGGCTCTTGAGACATGGGATCAAGTTATTTATGTGGCTCAGAGATTTCATTATCAAGGTTTTCTTTTATTGCAAGTTTTTAAGCAACAAACATCAGAGGTTTCAGCATTTATTTTGCTCAATAATTGAGCACCCGATTATATTTTCTAGTAGGTTATTTTAAGCACAGGAGATGGTTCACAGTTTATTTCAGGAATTATACAGGTGCGATATCAAATGAAAAGTTTCAGAGGTAGAATGAAGCTCAGAGTAGGTGGTTACAGTTGATTCTCCAACTTTCCCTCTTTGTGGCGCCAAATTTGAATTTTTGAATGTGGTAATCGATTACCACAATCAGGGTAATCAATTACCTCAAGCGAATTTTACCCAATTTATTCATTCTTCAGCATTGAAACAATTTGGATTTTATTTTTGATCATGTGATTCCTATGTGCATCAGTAAAAGGATCTAGAATTGGTTCAAACTAGATTCATTTTCACAAATTAATTCAAATTCCCTCCAAATTTAAATATTTCATTCCTAATTCCACTCCTAATTTCCATTTCAAACACTAACCCACACTCCAAACCACATTTTAATTCCTAAACTAGGGATTATTTAAACAAATTCACTCCAAACCTCTCATAACTCTCACTCATGTTCTGAATTTTCAAAATCTCACTTCTCAATTCTCTCAACTTTTCTCTAATTCTAAAACCCTCAAAAGATCTCCAAAGTCAAAATCTTCACAAATTCTTCATTGAAATTTGTTAATTCTTGAGCTAAACCTTCATTGCATCATCATCCTTGGTTCAATTATGGTGTGGAAGTTTATTTGGATCTTGAATTAAGTTGATGGAATCACTTTTGGAGGAGCTTTTGCTTATTGGTGGCTTAGTGCTTGGATCTTCAAGTTTTCTTGCTAGAGTTTCATAGATCCTTGGATTTCTTGCTTGGATATGTTAATTGCATCTTAACAATAATCACCAAAGCAAATCTCAGCTTTGTAGGTTGGTAAATCCTAGATCTAATTATGTTTTTGCTCAATCTTGCATTTCACAATGTAGATCTTTAGTTTGTTGTTGATATTTTACCGTTGCTTGCTTCGATCTTTGATCTTGTTGTTTGATTGATGTAATTGGTGTTTGGTTGTTGTGATACGACCTAATTTTCATGCATAATTAATTTCTTGTTCATTTGGATGATTGGATAAGTCATTTGCTGCTGAAAGTACTTTTTGGAAGTTGATTTTTTTTCCACTGTCTCAGGGGTAATCGATTACCACAATCAGGCTAATTGATTACCCTGCTCATTTTACACGTGTTTTTGAATTTTTTTAAGTGGGTAATCGATTACCCACATACTGGTAATCGATTACCACTGAGACAAGATGTGTTTTCCTTACTCTTTCTTGCTTGTTTGGGTTCCTTTTCACTCTTAAACTTCATGGATTGATACTATACATATTTGTGGATTGTTTTTTAGCTGTTTCACCTCACATGACAGTATGCTTGCGTTTCTTCGATGCACGACATTTTATTTCCTTGATGCATGTCCATGATCTATTTGTGTTGCATTCTTGATGCATCCTTCATGATGTTTGCTTGTGCCTACTTGTTTGCTCATTCTTGATGCTCGCTTTGCTGGATATATGGTTCATGTTCATGTTTCTCTTTGATTTCATGATTGCATATTCTTCGATTCCATGATTGCGTAATAATTTCAAGCGAGTAATTATTGAATTGTCCATGATGCTTATTGATGAGTGGTTAAGTATGCAATGTCATTGAAATTTGTCCATGCTTAATTGCTCGGTGCTTAATTGTTTACACATGCGAATCAATTACTTTTTCTTGATGCTTGTTTATGTTTGCAATTCATGTGTGTTTGCTTAAATGTGAAGGAATATTTTTGATCTTTTCTTTTGATGCATGATTATGCTTGGTGATTGAACTTCATTATTGATTGATCAATCTTGGATGTTGTAGCACCCTAAAATTTTCCCTTTCATTTTTACCGTAACCGGCTTTTTTTTCTCTGCATTTCTGCATATCATAACATTGGTTCTCGAGACATGGCATCAAGGTATTTCTGTGGCTCAGGGTTCCCTTTTATTGCAAGAGTCTAAACAGCGAGCATCAGAGGCTCTGACATTTATTTTGCCCAACAATCGAGCGGTCAATTTTATTTTATTCAATAGGTTATTTTCAGCCCGGGAGACTGTGTACAGCTATCTCAGGCATTCTTACAGTTATGATATTCAAGAGCAGGTTTCAGAGGCATAACATGGTTCAGAATAAGTGGCAATGGGCAATTGTACAGGATTGCCTCCATTTGGCGCCAAAAGTGGCAAATTTTGAATGTGGTAACTGATTACCTGATATAGAGTAACCGATTACTTCAAACGAAATTGGCCAAAATATTTGAATTTTCAGCATGTGCAATTTTCCAACCATTCTCAACCATTGATTTCACTTGATCATATTTGGAAGGATCTAGAATTGTTTCAACTTTCACCATTTCCCTCCAAATTTCAAACACTTCATTCCTAATTCCACTTCTAATTTCCATTCCAAATGCCAATCCTCATTCCAAACCACATTTTGATTTCAAACCTAGAGCTTATTTAAGTGAATTTGCTCCAAACCTCACACAATTACCCTTCATTTTCAGATTTCACACTCATTTTTGAGAATTTGCTCTCCATTTTTTCACTCCCAAAACCTCCATTAAAGCTCTTTCACTTGAGTTCTTTGATTCTTCATTGGAATCATAGAATTCTAGAGCTAAAAGTTCATCTTCATTATCTTCAATTCACCATTCAATTTTCGTTTGGTTTTGGATCTGAATTTGGAAGTTAAATTGGAAGTGCTCTTTGTGGATTATTTTGCTTGATCTTGCTTGTTCTTCATTTTTACCACAAGGAAACTCTTGGATCTTGAAGAATCTTTGGATTTATAGCTTGTATCTGTTAGTTTCAAGTAAATCAACACATACCAAAGCAAATCTCAGCTTTGAAGGTTGGTGAATTCTAGATCTAATCTAATTTTGAGCTTATTTGAATATTCACAATGTAGATCCATGGCTTTTGTTGCTTTTTGATCCATTTTGATGATTTAAATCTTGGTGATTTGTGATTTCAGTGCTTGATTTTGTTTACATGATGTTTGATCGTTGTTTCTTAATGATAATTTCGTGCTTGATTGATATCATGTTCATATGGATGATTGGAAAAGTTGTTTGATGCTGAAAAATGATTTTAAAAACTGATTTTCTGCTTCTGGTTCAGTGGTAACCGGTTACCTTATATAGGGTAACCGGTTACCTTATCAAATTTCATGTTTCTGGGCTGTTTTTCATCAAGTAGCCGACTACCTTATATAGGGTAACCAATTACTTTGGGCAGATTGCCTTTTTCTTGTTGCATTTTTTACATTTTTTTTGCCTATTTTTTATTTCTTATTTTTGCATTTTTTTGCTTGTTTGAGTTCCTTTTCACATGTAAACTTCATGAATTAATATGATGCATTTATGTGCTTTGTTTTGAACATATTTCATCATTCTTGAATGTTTGATCTCGATTCTTCGACGCACAACTTTTGGTTTCCGTTTTGAATGTTTAGCATGTTCACGTGATTTGTTTGGTGAATGATCATTTCACTTGTTTGTTTATAGCATGTTAATTGATGATCATTGATGATTATGTTGCTGAATATTGTGATGCATGATTACATTTGTTTCCATTTCCGCTTCGTTGCATGTTTGTTTGGTCGGCTGATTGTCCAATTTAATTTGAAAAGAACATGTTGATCTTGATGATTCTTGTTGATGCATTGTTGTTGATCGATTATGTTTGATTATTGAAGCATGTTCATTGTTTCCTGATATCTACCCATTGTCGCTTGCGCGAAAATAAGGTGCCGGCACAACAGAAGAGTCGCCACCTTTCGTTATTTATCCCTCAGAGCGGGAAAGGAAACGATCGGAAAAACCTGACGAAAAAGGTATAAGACAAGGTCATCGCAACCATTGTCTGGGTTCGGGAGTCGGTTACGCAAGGGGAAGGTATTAGCACCCCTCACGTCCGTCGTACTCGACGGGATCCTCGCTTGTTTGTTTACTTGGACGGGTTGGTTATAATCTATCTACCTATCAAGGCTGGCTGAAAAAGAAAAGAAAAATGACTCGGCAAAGCGTCGCACTTTATGCCTACGTATTCTCATCAGAGAATGAGAAATCAGAGTCAACGTAGTTCGGCCTACGAAGGGTTATGGGGGAAAGGTTGCTCGCTAGGATGTCGCGTCCTATGCCTACGTACTTTCATCTGGTATGAAAGATCAGAGCAAACGTAGTTCGGGAAACTACGGGTTATCTCCTAAAAGAAGTGTTTTTTATTGTGTCTGCGATTTCGACCGCACTAGAGACTATGACCTGAGAGTGAATGCGTCGCATGTCACCCAAAGGGTACCATACTAAACATCCAGACTGTGGAAAAGAAACTCTCCCACAATCCTTTCTCAGATAGCTTAAGGCTCGTAACGTACGAAAGAAATCATTCATGATTACTGTATTTTAAACTGCTTCGAGATGAGAAGAGAACAGGCCCAACTAGGAGGGAGACTATCAAGTCCTACTGTTATCATGCCATGGATTCATCCTATGGTTGAGGTTTAAACAGGGAACTCCTAGATGTTGTCATGCATAGGTTTCAACCTAAAAGTCTATCATCAAATCCTCATCAGAAGAAATGAGAGTCCTAAGGGATCATGTCAATGATACACCAAAACAGACAAAAGCATCAGCTTAACAGTAAAATGCATGCAATGCAAGTGAGGGAGGAAATGTGTGTGGGGCTTCAGCCTCCACAAGCTCGTCTCGACCTCAAGCCAGTCATGAAATAACAGTAATCATACTGAAATAAACAACATGCTATCAAGCAAAAATGGTAAATTGCAATCATACAGATGAAAGAAATGAAATGCTATCAAGCAAAATAAACACATGGGCAAGGGAGCTGGGCTCTACCGAATACCCGCAAGCAAAGCCAGGCAGTAACAATACAAGCAGATGCACTCATGCTCTTATACTGAACTTATTCTAAATGTGCTTAATCTAATGCAGCAGACAAATCAGACAAAACACACAATACATCAAAGAAAACAGAAGAAAGACTCAGCTCCTCCAGCAGCAACCCAGTCTTCAGACTTCAGAGATCCCTTGCTTTCCAGGTACCAACCCTACAACATGAGTATCAACTCATCTTCTCCCTTTGAGCTTCAGCTCCTTTGATCAGCTCTACCTTCAGGCTTCACTATCTTCAGGGATCTTCAGGCATCAACTTGATCTTCACAGAGTCTTCAGACTTCAATAATCTTCAAGGAATCATCCTCATCAAGGCCTTAGCTTCCATGTTCCATGGCTCCAATGCTCCAGCAAACAAGATTCAGTTAACAAGATGAGGTGGGGATGGTACAGTACTCACTGACTTCCAAAGGATGCCATTGAGGACTTAACATCAAAAGAAAGGCTCTCTCAAAGTTCTACCTTATAGGGCAAGGTCACTAATCCCTCCAAAGGAGAGAGGTGAATACCCTTAAGGGACTCTATGTCACACAGAAGAAAGGAGGTGAACAAGACACTCCTTGTTTATTGAACAAAGTATTCTATCTAGGGCTCTGCCTATGCACCTATAAACCTATAAACAAAACAACAAAAGCTATGCTAAACTCCTCTGCAAGGTCTTCAAAGCTTCCATGATGATCCACAAGGTCTTCAACTCAATCTTCAAAGCTCACACACTCAAAGGAGAAGGAAAGAAAACACAACAATACAACTTATGCCTTTAAGCAACACACATACTATCCATACATTCAAAAATCAATGAAAAATACTAAAACACCATGCAATATTCTAGTAAAATTCTAGGGGATTCTATTTAACTACCCTTAAGTCCCATATATTCCCCATAGGCTAACTTGTCCTAAAAACCCCAAAAACAAATTTGTTCAAGTCTACCTATACAACCTAAAACCCTAATTAGAGCACCTAAATGTCCAACAATCAAACTACATCAAATTTTAATCTACAAATCAAGAGATAAATCCTACATGAAACTAGGGTTCAATATCTAACTATTCCAAAAAGAATGGCTCAAAAATCCTAAGGGAAAGTCCTAAAACAATTCATAGAAAATGAGATACCAACTAAAAGAAAATAAATGCCCTATTTAAAAGAAAATATCACCAAAAATTCTACATTAAAAATAAAATCCTATTTTTATTTTTATATTTTTCTACACATTATTATCTAAACATAGAAAAAAGAATGAGCAAAAAAACATTATTTATCAATTTTTTATGAATTATCAAAGTTCATTAAAAATATAAAACAAAATAAAAATATAAAATGAGGAAAATGAGGGAGGGGGGTGTGGATAGAACATGCGCGCAGTTCAATTCGCTTGGGCCATATCATGGTGGGGTGCAAATAGAACACGGGTAAGCCCAGAATTCCTTCATTAAACTAAACGACGTCGCTCAGCTTTGAATTTTCCCTCCGTTTCTGAGTTTGATTTCCAACCGTGCGATGGAGTCTTCAGTCAACACTTGCCAGCCTGATCCAACGGTGCACATGCGTCTTCAACCTTAAGACTAAAAAGCTAGGGTTTTGAACCTCCATGGAAGCCATGCACGCATATACTTCAAGCTTTCTGTTCTCTCTCCACAAGCCATAATTCATCACGATGTAAACATTAAAATCGTTCAGAATCTCTCCCTCTACAAGACTGTGGTCATAGTATGCTTTGAAACTCAATGTAATTCTCAACCCGATCGTGACAAGTCCTTGGTTCACTTGAAATGCACTGCAACTTATCATCATAATTCTTGCTCCAACCTATACTAATCTAACCTACACGTTATGGTGATCATTCTAAACCACAAAGCTAAGTTCCTCATGCACTAACCTATGAGTTTCAGGTCCAAACAGTTTTAACACCCTGCTATGAACTATCACCAATTGGCCCTAAACTAACCAGAAATGATCCTCTATCATTCTACATCACATCTAAACTAACAACCTAATGTAAAACTATCTAAATCAAGCTAAAGAAGGTAAATTGCACCTGAAGCAAAATCTTGGAGATGATGATGAAGCTCGTGGATCTGATGCTTTGGATGCTTGGATCTTGATCTACTATTGCTACACTCAATTCTGTTTGCAACACCTTGATGAATCTTGCCTTGAATCTTGTGATCCACTTGAAGTTGCAACTTGTGTCTTGATGAATAAAGTGCACGAAATTGGATCAATTGCACTCAGAACTTGGTTGAATTCTACTCCATGATGATGGTTGAATATGGTGAAATCAGTATTGGTGATGATTGGTGAAGGTTTTGTGAAATTGGGATCAAATTGCAATGAGAGAGAATGAGAGAATTTGTGAAGTGTTTTGCCAAAAAATGGGAATCCAACCCTTGCTCAATGTCCATTTCATGATTATATAGCACTCAATGGAAGTTTCCAGCACCATCTTGCACTTTCCCTTGCATTCCAAGCTTGATCCAACTTTGTTATGTTTCTTTAATCATAAGTAACCTTAAGTAACTTTTATTTTTTCCACTAAACTCAAAAATGTGCTTGAACCATTGTCTTTAAAATGGTTTTTCCAATCAAAATGATATATTGGATGACCCCATTTGGATTCCTAGATCTTCCAAACCAATTTCCAATTCCAACTTTTTAAACTTATATGCCATTTTTAGTTCATTTTTGACCAATCATGCAAATTCATGCTATGAGCTTTTCCAACAATTCATGACCTTCTTTCTAGACTTAAAATCACATTTTGAACAACTTTCATGTTTTGAGCTTTTCCATTTGAGGCTTGGAAGTAGGAGATATGGCATTTGCTTAAAAATGACCTATAACTGACAAATTACCAAAATACCCCTGTCTTGTTCAAACCATAAGTTGAGTTCCACAAATCCTATCAAGGACTTCTACAACTCAAATTAAATCTAAGAAGATGCCCTCCAACATTCATGTTGACCAAGAGATCATAGGAATCATCCTACTAGGGCAAAAGTTGTCTGCAAGTTGGGTGACTTTCAAGGACCCAGATTCACACCTCAGCTGACCTGTAATTTGTCAAAACCATAACTTGAGCTCTGTAAATCCTATCAAGGACTTCCACCACTAAAATTAAAGCTAAGAACAAGCTCTACAACATTCATGTTGTGGGGAAGATGAGATATCAATCACATCTAGAGCTAAAACTGCCTGGAAGATAGGGATCAAATTAGGGTTTTTTCACTGACAATCCTCAGAAACCCTAACTTGAAACTTCTCAAACTCCTCAATCCTGATGAGTTGGTCTAGGAATCATCTTTATAACTTCTCCATGCATTATTCCATGATCTCATGGCCCTTGGATTAGGTCTCAACCTTCTCAAAATCTTCAGTTATCCTAGGGTTGACCTAGTCAAAACCCTAATTCTACCATTCCTGGTTGAATCTTCTGAATTCTTGCATAATGACTTCTCTGGGCTTCATGATGGCCATCAAGACATCTCATAGCCTTTCTCAAAACATCAAGTTCATTCTCAAAGTCTCAGAATCATCTGAGGGGCACCCACAACTCTCAAGTTATGAAGCACACAACCCTGGTTCCAACCAATTCTCTTGAACTTTCTGATGAAGGTATCAACCTGCAAACACTTGATGGATAAATAATTGTTGGTCAAATTTTAGGATGCAACAGCTGCCCCTATTCAAACGGCTTGAACCTGACTGGGTGAGAAGCGAACGACTCAGCCAATCAAGGTGCGAGACGATTGAATACCGGTAAACCCGAAAATTTGCCAACTGCACGAGCACACGGTACTCTGCGGGGAACAAACCTTTGAATATTGCAATGCTAGCTGCTCAACAACTAGCTGGAGAAATACTGATCTGACGTCGCCGTCAGTTATCCACGTTAACTTCTTCTGATATTGCCTTCAGACAACCACAACACCCAACATCGCCGCTGGAAGACTAAATCACCTGACATCGCCGTCAAGAACAACCATAATTCGGGGAAACAAGCGTCCAACATCGCCGCTGGAGAACTGAATCTGACATCGTCGTCGGAAACAAACATCCTCTTAGAGACACTCGACATCGCCGTCGTACAAACATCATCTCTACTGGGGATTTGAAGAGTCTGACCTCGCCGTCAAACAAACATCCAACCTCGCCGCCGGACAAATGATGATCTGGAACAACTCTGACCTGGGGTTCACCCCTGGTAAGTGGAACAAAAGGTACACTTGCGTATTCGGAACTACTCCGCTGGGAATGAGAGGCTTAACCGAGCACACTCTGATCTGGGGTTCACCCTCAGAACCATAACGAACATCGGAATACTACTGCACACTGCCCGCCGTAGAACTTCAGCATCAAAGATATTTGAAACCCTGGCCCCTGGCCACTCCAGATCCGCTGGAAAAAATATTCAAGTATTTCCGAATATAGATGGAACCCTGGCCCCTGGCCACTCCAGATCCGCTGGAGAATCTTCAAGTATTTCTGAAGATAGATGAAACCCTGCCCGTCGGCTATTCCAGCTTCAGCTAGAAAGAACATCCTTGGCCTTCAAGGATGTAAACTTTGCCCGTCGGCAACTCTGCAGGAGGCATCTTCGACTTCAGTCTAAAGCAATGGTCCTTGACCTTCAAGGATACCTGGATATACCTTCAGGCAACTCCGCCTCTGCTATAGAGCATCCGAGACTTTAGTCAGGGATATATTTCGGCCTTCAGTCCGAAAAATGAATCCTAGGTCATTCCTGACCTTGGGGATAACCTTGCCCTCAGGCACCTTCGCTTCAGCTTAGGAAAATTGTGACTTCAGTCAGAGAAATGGTATCCTGAGCCATTCATGACTCTACGGGGATTCAAACACTTTGCCTTCAGGCAAAACTCCGCTTCAGCTGGAGAAACATCTTCGACTTCAGTCAGAAGAAACACTACTCACTAGATCGCGATCAATCATCACCTCAGGGCAACTGACTTGGTCTTCAGACCAACACAGATCATCTTGGTATATCTACAAACTTTGGAACCTTGTCTTCAGCCACCCGTTGACTCATCAACAAGGAAATCTGAACTCACAGGAACCTTCTGGTATCGCCTTCAGGCATTTACGAAGTCAATCTTCAGATTAGACATCACTTTTGGAGCAGACATATCACGCTGCTAAGGACTTCAAGAATCATCTTGAACAAACAAATCCGTCGGGCACCTTCGGGAATCATCCTGAACCGATAACCTTTCTGGAGACTTTATTCTGCGGGGTATTCCAGGAACCTTCCTGGGCAACTCTTGCTGGGGACGCTACTGGGGAGCTCAAGCATCATACTAGGCGAACAACTCGGGAAGCTGTACTGAGGTCTTAAGAATCATCTTAAGCAAACGGCCCTGCTGAGGAATTCAAGAATCGTCTTGAACTGAAGGCTTCGCGGGGGATCTTAAAAATCATCTTGAGCGAGCGACCGTGGGGATTACACCGGGGTCTTTAAGAATCATCTTAAAAAAGCGACCTTGTTGGAGAGAATATCAGGGATCGTCCTGAACAACTGGTCTTTCGGCTGAACACCTATAAAACAAGGATGACAATAACCTAGATCATGCTTATGATGCGTATGCTTCTGCGCCATGCCCCACACGGTGGGAATGATATGCGTTTATGCTAAATGCTGTGCAATCATGCACTATGTCATGCAATCATGCACAATGCTATGCGATCCCGTCAGCAAAATAAATGTCGAGGGGGAAATTCTCCTGTCGAGGAGAAAGCACTACTCAGATAAAGGAATCATCCTGCTGAGGAGAACGCGGACACGCCAATATTAATCAGGCTCTGTCTGGGGAAATGATCTTCCATTGACTGCTGCAGGGAAAACAACTTCAGCTGATCTGCTGCGGGGGGACGAAGCTCTACGAGAACTCGGACCTGCGGGTATCCATCGCGAGAATAAACTGCGCAGCCGTCTCGGCTAACTCTTCTAGGGATGATCACTCTGTGGGGAAACAACTTCAGCTGCTCCACACTCCGCTGGGGAAAAACCAATCACGATCTGATCAGCCTCCAAGGACACGGCTCTCTTGGACATCTGCAAACTCGGCTGGGGAAGGAGAAATCATTCTGCTTCGCTGGAGAGAGTGCGACTCTGGGGAAATACAGCATCAGCTGTTCAATATCTGCTAGGGAAAATCCACTCATGGTCCCAACTGCTTCCAAGGATTCTGCTCTTCTGCGGACTCAGCCGGGGAGAGAAATCATTCTACTTCAACGGGAGGGTACGACTCTGATGAGGAAATTCAATTTCGCCGGGGAAGAAAGAATCATCTGACTTCGGGGGAGAGTACAACTCTGCAGGGGAATACAACATCAGTTGTTCCACTGCTCTACTGGGGAAGAGGGAATCATCCCATCTTAGGAGAGAATACGGCTCTGGTGCGGAATCTCAATTCCACTGGAGACTTCAGTCTGGCACCATCGGTTACTGCATCCTTCGGCATACGAACAGCTTCCTGCGAAACCTGCACTTGTGACCCGGTGCTGGGGAGACACCTGCTTC
Organism: Lathyrus sativus; assembly: GCA_963859935.3. Taxonomy (NCBI): domain Eukaryota; kingdom Viridiplantae; phylum Streptophyta; class Magnoliopsida; order Fabales; family Fabaceae; genus Lathyrus; species Lathyrus sativus. The sequence goes on from OZ012740.1 coordinate 573,664,904, forward strand.
GGCGACTTTACTGGGGAAAACGCAAGCTTCGGTACCCAAACATTTCTATGAACTCTGCACTTGTGACCCGGTGCTGGGGGGGAAGAAGACATCATTCTTCGGTGCTTGGCTCAGCTGATGGGGGTAACGCTCCTTCAGGACGCGTCTGCTTGGGGAAGAAAATTATCTCTGCCTGGGGAGACATATCAATGCTCACTTTCTTGCATTCAGATTCTGCGGAGGAGAGACTACTGAATTCTGCTGGAGAAGGAGTACTCGCCCTGCTTCGGGGATACGCACGGCATATCCTCTGGAAGGTGCTACACCTGCAACAACACAAACAAACAAGACAAGGTTCCCTCCTCAAAGGGTCCTATCCAGGTCATTATCTCGTGACAATATTCAGTTAATCAATTGTTTCAACAATCAATGGGCCTAGGCCTGCAAGTTTATGTATGCGCATTTTATCAAAAAAAACATCGGCGTTTTCATTCGCAAACAAAACAGATAAATGCTAAACAGACAAGTAGAATTGCTGAATAATGTGCATTTTATTGATGATGAACCCCTGAACGGGCAAAAATGTTTTACAACAGAGGCAAGCTCCTGGAATGAGGAAGCCGCGCAAAAAAAAGAAAACATAAATATACATCAGTATATACAAATGTCGGCAATCGAGGCGTAGACGAACACCATGAGTTGATCCCTCTAAGACCCACTCGACTTCGATACTTCTCCGACGCTTCAGCTTTGGAAGAGATTGATTCAGATAAACGGCCCTCAGGTCTTCTGAACCACTAAACAATGAAAGTCCATACGCGGAACGCAGTCATTTGCTTATTCAAATCCCTAACTTTTGCGTGAACCGCCCTTTCGGGTTTTCAGCTCACCGGGATACCCTTTTTTGCCGAAGCCGCCCAGTGTAGGTTTTCGACTTCGCGGGTGTACATTTTCCAATATATCCCTAATTTTTGCCCGAACCTTTTATTCTGTTTTTGGTTCGCCGGGATGCCCCTTTTTTGCCTGGACTCTTTCTTTTTTGTCCAGCGGGTCTCTTTCAAGCAAAGTATTTTTTAACTGCGTCCGCGTTCACCGGGGATGCAAAATCTTCACCATCCATCGTGGATAACAACAAAGCTCCTCCTGAGAAGACCTTGCTGACGACATACGGCCCTTCGTAATTCGGAGTCCACTTACCCCGGTGATCGGAGTGTGGCGGAAGAATCTTCTTCAGGACGAGATCACCCGTCTGAAAGCTTCTGGGACGCACCTTCTTATCATAAGCTTTCTTCATTCGGCTTTGGTACAGGAGACCAAATGCAATCGATGCTAACCTCTTCTCGTCCATCAGGCTGAGCTGGTTCAAGCGATTCGTAATCCATTCTGCCTCATCGAGTTTCACATCAACCAAAACTCGCAAAGAAGGAATCTCCACTTCTAACGGTAGGACAGCTTCCATACCGTACACCAAGGAGAAAGGAGTTGCCCCGGTCGACGTGCGCACCGTCGTACGATAACCGTGCAAGGCAAACGGCAGCATCTCGTGCCAATCTTTATACGTCACAACCATCTTCTGAACAATCTTCTTGGTGTTCTTGTTGGCCGCTTCAACAGCGCCATTCATCTTTGGCCGGTAAGGAGATGAGTTGTGGTGTTCAATCTTGAAGCTCTGGCACAGCTCCTTCATCATCTTGTTATTCAAATTCGAACCATTATCAGTAATGATTCTCTCGGGAATTCCATAGCGACAGATGATGTCCCTGTTTATGAATTTAGCTACCACCTGCTTGGTCACATTAGCGTACGAGGCTGCCTCCACCCATTTGGTGAAGTAGTCGATAGCTACCAGAATAAAACAATGACCATTGGACGCAGTGGGCTCGATCTTACCTATCATGTCGATGCCCCACATGGAGAACGGCCAAGGGGAGGACATGACATTCAATGGGCACGGCGGCACATGAACTTTATCAGCATAAACCTGGCATTTGTGACATTTCTTCGCGAATCTGAAGCAATCCGACTCCATAGTCAGCCAGTAATACCCTGCTCTCAGGATCTTTCTCGTCATGGCATGTCCTCCGGCGTGCGTACCAAATGTGCCCTCATGGACTTCTTCCATGAGCATACTCGCCTCTTTCTCATCTACACACCTGAGCAGCACGAGATCGTGGTTTCTCTTATACAACACTCCGTCAGGATTGAGATAAAAGTTTCCAGATAGCCTCCTTAGCGTCTTCTTATCCTGGGTTGACGCACCCGCAGGATACTCCTTAGTCATAAGGAAGGTCTGGATATCGTGGAACCATGGCTTGCCGTCAGTGGCATCCTCGATTGCAAAGACAAATGTCGGTCTATCAAGACGCGAAAGTACAATTCTTGGAGCCTCATTCCAATAATTGACTTTATACATTGAAGCCAACGTGGCTAAAGCATCAGCCATTTGATTTTCAGCCCGGGGTACATGATGAAGCTCCACTCGATCGAAGAACGGAAGCAGCCTCCTGGCATAATTCATGTACGGCACTAGATTCGCTTGACGAGTTTCCCACTCCCCTTTAATCTGGTTGATTACGAGCGCTGAGTCACCATATATGTCTAGATTCTTGATTCTCAAATCAATTGCCTCTTCTAGACCCATAATACAGGCTTCATACTCGGTTTCATTGTTGGTAACTGGAAACGTCAGTCTCGCCGTAAACGGGATGTGGGATCCGTGGGGAGTCGTGATGATAGCCCCGATACCACTTCCATAGGAATTAACCGCTCCGTCGAATATCAACTTCCACTGAGACTTCCTATCTGGCCCCTCATCGGGCAATGGCTCATCGCAATCCTTTGCTTTGAGAAACATAATGTCCTCGTCCGGGAATTCAAACTTCATCGGCTGGTAGTCTTCGATTGGCTGTTCAGCAAGGTAATCAGACAATACGCTTCCCTTAATGGCTTTCTGAGAGACGTACTGAATATCATATTCTGTTAACACCATCTGCCATCTGGCAATCCTGCCCGAAAGAGCCTGCTTCTCGAAGACGTACTTGATCGGATCCATCTTCGAAATGAGCATAGTGGTGTGGTTGAGCATATACTGTCGTAGACGTTTGGCAGCCCAAGCTAATGCACAACACGTCTTCTCCAGCATCGAGTATCGAGATTCACACTCAGTGAACTTTTTACTCAAATAGTAAATGGCATGCTCTTTTCTGCCCGTCTCGTCGTGCTGACCGAGAACACACCCCATACTATTCTCCAGAACCGTCAGGTACATGATTAATGGCCGTCCAGCCACTGGGGGTATCAAGATTGGAGGTTCTTGAAGATACTGCTTTATTTTATCGAATGCCTTCTGGCAATCCTCATTCCAAGTAATCGCCTGATTTTTCTTTAACAGTTTGAACATCGGTTCACAAGTGGCCGTGAGCTGAGAGATAAACCTTGCAATGTAGTTTATTCGGCCCAGGAAACCACGAACTTCTTTCTCCGTTTTCGGCGCTGGCATTTCTTGGATAGCTTTTATTTTTGCAGGATCAACTTCAATACCTCGTTCACTAACGATAAACCCCAATAACTTTCCGGACCGCACTCCAAAAGTGCATTTGTTAGGATTCAGTCTCAGCCTAAACTTCCTAAGCCTTTCGAACAGCTTCAACAAATTGACCAGATGCTCTTCCTCCGTTTGGGACTTTGCAATCATGTCATCAACATAGACCTCGATCTCATGATGAATCATATCATGAAACAAAGTTACCATTGCTCGCTGGTAAGTGGCCCCTGCGTTCTTCAGACCGAAGGGCATTACCTTGTAGCAGAATGTTCCCCAGGGGGTAATAAACGTCGTTTTCTCCATGTCCTCCGGTGCCATCTTAATTTGATTGTAACCGGAGAAGCCATCCATGAACGAAAACACGGAAAACTGGGCTGTATTGTCGACCAACACATCGATATGAGGCAACGGGAAATCATCCTTAGGGCTCGCCCTGTTCAAATCCCGATAATCGACGCACATGCGTACCTTACCGTCCTTCTTCGGTACAGGCACTATGTTGGCGACCCACGGAGGGTAAGTGGTAACGGCTAGAAATCCTGCGTCCAACTGCTTCTGGACCTCTTCTTTGATTTTTACAGCCATGTCTGGTCTCGTCCTCCTGAGCTTCTGCTTGACTGGAGGGCAATCTTCCCGCAACGGCAAGCGATGAACCACGATATCAGTGTCAAGTCCGGGCATATCTTCGTATGACCAAGCAAAGACGTCACTATACTCTCGAAGCATCTCAACCAGTCTATGCTTGACATCATTCTGCAGCGCAACCCCTACTCTGACATTTCTGACGAGCTCCTCAGAACCCAGATTTACAATCTCAATATCCTCCTCGTGAGGTAGAATAACCTTCTCCTCTTGTCTCAACAAGCGGGCCAATTCTTCCGGAAGGTCTTCGTCTTCATCAATCTCATCCTCGGCTTGATAGATCGGGCAATCAAAGTCGTAGTGAGTCGTAGAGGGTCCAGAGTCGATGTCATCTGTTACGTGGATCCTGCAATAACAAGGGTTAAGTTTAAAGCAGGAATATGCAGGTTAGCACGAACCTCGTTGCCATTTTGCTGTTTTTTCGAAATAAACATAAAATAGGAATAACAGAGAACACAATATTCGATTACGAAGAAAACGCCTTTTATTTATTAACAAAATGCATACACATAATCCAACAAGGCCCTGACAGTAAAACCACTATGCCCCGGGCAGGACATAGGGCTGTACAAAGATTGTAAAAAGCAAATCATTACTCTTCACTTGTCAGCTTGACAATCTCCTTGATGGTCCAATTGTGGAGGCGCTCGCCCGGCTTGCTCGGTTGAATCCAGGCGTCAAGATCGCAATCACTGTCTCCGCTGTCCTCCGACGCAGCGTTGATGCTCTCGAAAATTACTCCCCCCTTGGTGAATAAGATCGACCCTTTCCCACGAGACGAGCTGCCAGAAGAAGATGAAGCTTCAGCTCCAGGGGAATATCCCAATCCAAACTTATCCTGTTTGATTGGTATATCCAAGACATGCCCCCAGCCTGGGGTGGAACCGGCTTCGACAACGGCCCGAGCTTCCTTAAACGAGGAGAGGTTCAACTCTTGCTTCTCTGCGACGACAGGAGCCACCTCCTTCACCCTGGCGGTTTCAAATGCTTGGCAAAGAGTCTCATGGATCTCACCATCCATTTCAACGTATTTAAAGGACGACAGGTGGCTTACCATGATGTCCTCCTCTCCATAGACTGTCACTATGCTGCCCCCAACAGCATATTTAAGCTTCTGATGCAACGTGGACGTCACGGCACCAGCAGAATGGATCCATGGCCGACCTAAGAGGCAACTATAGGCGGGCATGATATCCATGATATAGAAAACCGCATTGAACGTCTCTGGACCAACTTGAATTGGCAGGGTCAATTCTCCGAAGACGTGGCGCTTGGTTCCATCGAAGGCTTTCACGACCAGATCACTGGGCGTGCACAGCAACCCACGGGTGTCCAACTTCATCAGTGCCTTTTTCGGAAGCACATTAAGCGAGGAACCCGTATCCACCAGGACATGTGACATAATCGTGCCCCTGCACTCTATTGAGACGTGCAAGGCGCTGTTGTGATCTCTTCCTTTAGGAGTCAGCTCCAGATCCGTAAAACCCAGCCCATTACCAGCATTGACATGGGCTACCACTTCTTCGAGTTGATTTACTGATATCTCCTGTGGCACGTATGCAGCATTCAACACCTTTAGTAACGCGTTGCGGTGCGCTTCAGAACACAGCAACAGGTTAAGAATCGAGATCTTCGACGGAGTCTGATGAAGATGATCTACAATTTTGTAGTCACTTTTCTTGATTAGTCGCATGAACTCTTCAGCATCTTTAACCAGCAAGCCTTTCTCTGCCCCTGCAGGGACCTCTTCAACAGCTTTACCTTTACCCTTATCCACAGCGTCAGCCCGGACCACTTTCTCTGCTGCGACCTCTGCTGGCGCGAACACTCTTCCGCTTCTAGTGATACCACTGACTTCAGTAAGATTCTGCACAGTCGATCCACACGGCTCAAGCTCTATCTTCTGACCATTACAATAAACTTCGGCGCCATAATGCCATGGAACGGCATTAGTACTCTCGAATGGGATTGGTCCGGCCCTAGTGATGGTGATAGTAGGCGGATGAGGCGCAGAAATAGTAATAGGGTGACGAGGAATAGTGATGGTAGCAACTTCATCTGCCTGCTTCAGCACGACTTCCCCTGATGCACTTTCAACGCTCTGGCTGAATTGCAAAATGCCCTCGGTCATCAGACTCTGGATACCTTCGATCAGCTGCTCACACCCATCAGGAAGTGTAGCACAAGCCATACATAACTCCCCGCATCCAGGGAAGAAGCCCTTCCTCAGCAACTTAGCCTTGACAAAACTCAACGGCGTCTTCAAATCTTTGACATCAGTCAGCAAGTCTGAACTCTCCTCAGTGATAACAACATTCACTCCGCCCCCCTTATGATGAGGCATTGGATTTTTGGTGACGTTGGGCACGTTGTCAGAAAAGTTAATAACCTTGGCGTCCACCAAGTCCTGGACTTTGTGCTTAAAAGCTTTACAATTCTCAATCGTATGGCCCGGTGCCCCGGTATGGAAATCACAAGTAGCACTGGCATCATACCCCGGTGGTGGTGCCCCTGTTAAGGGAGCCAACGTCCTCTTTTGAACTAATTGGAGCTGAAGCAACGTTTGCAGAAGCTGTGCATACGACATAGGTGGAGTTTCAAGATGACGGCTTGCCAGGGGAGCCCGATTCTGATATCTTTTATACCCCTGATTATTCTGCTGCTGGGGCTGCTGCTGCGGCGGCTGCGGAGCAGCTGGGATATTTATGCTAGCGATCTGAGGCTGAGGGCCCTTGCCCTTTCTCCTAGCATTAGTGACAGCACTGGCATCTCCCTCTCGACGCTTGCCAGTATAGGGTTTCTTGCTACCTCCTCCAACTGAGGATGGTTCACCCTGAATTTTTCCGATCTTTATACCGTTCTCAACATGCTCGCCCAAAGTGATAAGAGCCGAGAATGTTCCAGACATGCCACTGACCAGCTTTTCATAGTAGATTCCGGGAAGGGTAGCCACGAACATTTGTACCAACTCACGCTCAACCATCGGCGGTTGAACCCGAGCAGCCAATTCACGCCACCGCTGGGCGTACTCTTTGAAGCTTTCATTGTACCGCTGTGAAAGATTCTGAAGCTGAACTCCGTTGGGAGCCAAGTCGCTATTGTATTGATAGTGGAGAACAAATGCTTCTGCAAGATCTTTCCAGGTGCGCACAGTAGCGGGCTCCAAACCCATATACCATTCGAGTGATGGACCAGAAAGACTATCCTGAAAGAAGTGCATCAGCAACTTCTCATCGTCAGAATAGGCGGACATCTTTCTATAATAAGACCGGAGGTGGACCCGTGGGCAAGTAGTACCCTTATACTTCTCGAAGGTAGGTACCTTGAACTTGAGAGGTACTTTAAAGTCAGCAATCAACCCTAGGTTGGACATGTCAACGCCCAATGTGTTCTGATTTTCTATGCTTCTCATCTTGTCTTCCAGCGCCTTGAACCTGAGTCGAGCCTCAGCATTCAACTCTGCCTCTACACCTCTCTGAGAGAATATATCATCCTGATGGTCCTCCAGCCACGGTTGAGGCACCACCAGATTTCCTGCACCAGCATTGCCGTTGACCGGCCCTATGTTAACATTGGCTCCCAAACTACCATTGACGGCGCCAGCCGCGTTGAGTCCAAGATTTGTCATCAGATTGCCGTTAGCACTGCCGTTGCCCCCGGCGGCAGGAACAACGTTCTGTGGAGTATCCCCTGGAGGAGGAGTAGGCACGGCCCCTCCATGAAGTATGCCATTACTGTCAACCCTGGAGATCAGAGGTTGAACCAGAGTACGAAGCTGGTCTTGACCATTCGCGACCACCTGCATCAGCTCCATAAAACGATCCATCCGCTCACGGAGCTCTTGAACATCTGACTGTACCTGGTCCATGATTCTCGTCTGATTAGCGCGAGTTGAGTAGCGGTGGATGAGTCTTTGATCAATCCTGGAGATCGAAAGCAACTCGGAACCTGAAAAACCTGAAAGTAATAAAGGTTAGGAAAAGCAATAAGATATACACCATGCAAATATGCTTCATGCAGATGCATGCGTGTGTCTGTGTGCGTGGGAGATTTTTCCCCGATCCTAGTGCCTTAGTGCCAGTGCTGATAATAATAAGAGGAAGAAGAAATCTGAGCCCAATCATGGAAACATCAATCTCATATATATATGGAAAGGCCTGTCAAGGCAGTACACATTATCAGCGAGTACAAATCAACAGCATGACCTCAGCCAACAAGTCTGGTGATGGTCAGCATACATCAAAGATCAAAAACAACAGGGATATAACTAGTCAAGTACGGCCACGGGCGCGATACTCTGCTAATAACTCCTTTGTCTCTGAACGATCTGGCGAAGTGAGCAACCCCTCGACGAGTAGTTCCCTCTGCCTGATAGTATGCTGAAGCCCCTGAACTGAACTCTCCCAAGCGCCTTCGCCAAAGCAATCCTCCAGCTTCCGCTTCTTAGACTCACACATCAGCTTATGCTCCTTCAGGCTAGCAATAGCTTTGTTGAGACGGGCTTCAGCGGAGTACCTGCGGGCGGTCTCTTCATCAAACCTCCGCTCACTGCCTTTTACCTCGGCTTCTAGCTTAGAAATCTGCAGCATCAGCTTGTCTTCTCGCTCCTTCCTGGTGGCCATGGAAGTCTTCCAATGCTGGTCGAACTTAGATATTCTCCGGTATGCTTCCTCCAAATGCTGCTTCTTCGTAGCTAGCACATCATTAGCAGCTCTGAAGTCTTGACCTAAGCGCTCCCGATCAGCAATCTGCTTTGCCAAGTCTGCACCCAGCTGGCTCACCGACTCTGTTTGCCTTTTGAGAGCATGCACGGCTTCGTTTCTCTCACTTCGAAGCTGAGCTAACTCCTTCTCTAATTCTGCATTTGCCCTCTTCAGTTCATCACGCTCAGCTAATACCTGGTTGTGCTGATGAATGGACACAGTGGTAGGCTCTTCGACTGGTGGAGGACTCTCTGGTCTGACATGAGGGAATGGCATCCCTATAGTGCTGGCTCTGGCTCTGATCCAATCTGAATAAGGAGGGTAAGCTTGGTTGTTGCTCTTCCCCAACAAAGGCTTTCCTCTCGTGCTGATATTGTTCCACGCATACTGAAGCTTGGACAACAAATCCCCCTCTAGAATACCCGTGAGGTACAGAGATTCCCGTACCTCTTCTTCCTTCGGTGGAGTCCTCAAAGCATATGCAAAATGACGAACTAGCAATGATGGGTTGTAGTTGATGCAACCCTTCCTACCTATCAGAGGTACGTTAGGAAACCCATTACAACTGAAGATCATCTCGGTGCCTAACCTGCCTCTGTCAACGAACCAGACAATGTCTTCTGCCGACAAGCTCATGAGACGCTCAGGCCACTCAGCTGTGGCTGCAGACAAGACAGAAGAACCCCTCTTGGGCAAATGACTATCAAACCACTTGTACAACAACGGTACGCAGCATGAAACATTCTTCCCTCTCCGGTTCTCATTCTTGTAATGCACTGAATGGTAAACGTCTCCGATCAGAGTAGGGACTGGATTCCCTGAGGCAAAGATTTTGAATGCATCAAAGTCTACGAAGTCAGGCATGCTGGGAAATAGGATAATGCCATATATGCATAGAGCAAGGATGGCGCTGAAGGCGTCCCAACATTTGTCCTTAGCACACTGTTGAGCCTTAGCTATCAGAAACTGCAGAGAGAACCCTGGGACCTTGTTCCAACTCGTCACTACTAACTCAGAAGCGCCCAAATGGAGTGAGGAAGCCAAGCTAACCAGATCAGGTTCAGCATCCATGTGGACAAAAGGCACTTGCCTTTTGATGGGCACACCCAGCATATCAACATACTCTTCCAATGTCGGCGCGAGAATAAAGTCATGAAAAGTGAAACACCTCAAGGGAGGGTCATAAAACTGCAGAAGAGCATGTAACCCATTCAACTCGGACGTAGAAGGTTTGCAAACCAGACTAAGCAACCTGCCATAAGACTTCCTGAACCTATCCTTCACAGAATCCCCTGCCAAGGCTATCAAACCAGTCAGCTTCGACACATCGGGGGTCGGGAACTTGTATGCAACAGTCTTCCTGAGAGAAGCCATAATAACAACAGAAGACGAGAAATCCGGGATCGGGGAAACGGTACCTGCAACACAGACACACGTTAATGGAATGCAGATGAATGCGCAAACTAATGCAAGATGCAGGTATGCAATAATATATCCAGGTGGCTACTGTGGAGATTCGGTATCAACAGTCACTGATGAGAGGGAAACCCCGGTGTAAGACCACTAATCTGATCTGCTGAGAATAACCATCTGATAGGACCGAGATCAAAATTTTGTTCTGACAAGAGTAAGTGCATGATAATAAGGACCCCGGGCGCAAGATCAAGGAACATCTGTTGAAGTCTTCAGACCCCAAATCAAAATCTGCCCTATCAAGAACAAACACACAGCTGCTGATGAGATCTTCAGACCTCACTCAAAATCTGCCCTATCAAGAACAAATAACATCTGCCGATGAGGTCTTCAGACCTCACTCAAAATCTGCTCCATCCAGAACAAACCACCGATGATAACATACTGATCAAAGCCTGCTCTATCAAGAACAGACAAACACCCGGCGACAAGATCCTCTGATCAAAAACCTCTTGCTCTATCAAGAACACATCTGTAACTGAGAACCCAACATAACTGATTTACTGTCAAGAAAACCAGGTAGTCTGAAGGTCTAAGTTTCCTGCAATAAACCCAGTCCCACTCACAGGTATGGACCTAGACTGACTCAAGGTACGGCATCCTATGCGTTCATCAGCGTCACAGACTTTCAAAACTGATGATACGATTCCCAGAAGGAGTGGCATCATCAAGTCCTGAAGAGGCCTCACTTAGCTGAATCACAAATGATCGGTCCCCAGAGTCGACAATCTACCAAACCAGCAACCGTATCAACCCAAAGGGTTGAAAGTGAAGCCAACCGGATGAACCTCGTCTGAGCGTGGATTTCATGAGACACTAGTGCCTGCAAAGCAAGCACGCGCCCACTAATTTCCACTCTAAGTCTATGGTGCACTCAAGCCTGGGTCTGGCTTCTCACTCAATCAGAACTCCCATCCACAATAGCACAAATAATCATATTATACTGGAAATAAAATGCGGGAAATAAAGTGCGAGAAGTAAAAATGCGGTAAATAAACGCAACCCAGCAAGCAAACATACAAACGATAGGATTGACTCGCAGGGAACCGTTGGATCCCAAAACTGACTCGCTTTCGGGACGTTGGATCCCTAGGAAACTATTCGATCCCCAGCAGAGTCGCCAGCTGTCGCTTGCGCGAAAATAAGGTGTCGGCACAACAGAAGAGTCACCACCTTTCGTTATTTATCCCTCAGAGCGGGAAAGGAAACGATCGGAAAAACCTGACGAAAAAGGTATAAGACAAGGTCATCGCAACCATTGTCTGGGTTCGGGAGTCGGTTACGCAAGGGGAAGGTATTAGCACCCCTCACGTCCGTCGTACTCGACGGGATCCTCGCTTGTTTGTTTACTTGGACGGGTTGGTTATAATCTATCTACCTATCAAGGCTGGCTGAAAAAGAAAAGAAAAATGACTCGGCAAAGCGTCGCACTTTATGCCTACGTATTCTCATCAGAGAATGAGAAATCAGAGTCAACGTAGTTCGGCCTACGAAGGGTTATGGGGGAAAGGTTACTCGCTAGGATGTCGCGTCCTATGCCTACGTACTTTCATCTGGTATGAAAGATCAGAGCAAACGTAGTTCGGGAAACTACGGGTTATCTCCTAAAAGAAGTGTTTTTTATTGTGTCTGCGATTTCGACCGCACTAGAGACTATGACCTGAGAGTGAATGCGTCGCATGTCACCCAAAGGGTACCATACTAAACATCCAGACTGTGGAAAAGAAACTCTCCCACAATCCTTTCTCAGATAGCTTAAGGCTCGTAACGTACGAAAGAAATCATTCATGATTACTGTATTTTAAACTGCTTCGAGATGAGAAGAGAACAGGCCCAACTAGGAGGGAGACTATCAAGTCCTACTGTTATCATGCCATGGATTCATCCTATGGTTGAGGTTTAAACAGGGAACTCCTAGATGTTGTCATGCATAGGTTTCAACCTAAAAGTCTATCATCAAATCCTCATCAGAAGAAATGAGAGTCCTAAGGGATCATGTCAATGATACACCAAAACAGACAAAAGCATCAGCTTAACAGTAAAATGCATGCAATGCAAGTGAGGGAGGAAATGTGTGTGGGGCTTCAGCCTCCACAAGCTCGTCTCGACCTCAAGCCAGTCATGAAATAACAGTAATCATACTGAAATAAACAACATGCTATCAAGCAAAAACGGTAAATTGCAATCATACAGATGAAAGAAATGAAATGCTATCAAGCAAAATAAACACATGGGCAAGGGAGCTGGGCTCTACCGAATACCCGCAAGCAAAGCCAGGCAGTAACAATACAAGCAGATGCACTCATGCTCTTATACTGAACTTATTCTAAATGTGCTTAATCTAATGCAGCAGACAAATCAGACAAAACACACAATACATCAAAGAAAACAGAAGAAAGCCTCAGCTCCTCCAGCAGCAACCCAGTCTTCAGACTTCAGAGATCCCTTGCTTTCCAGGTACCAACCCTACAACATGAGTATCAACTCATCTTCTCCCTTTGAGCTTCAGCTCCTTTGATCAGCTCTACCTTCAGGCTTCACTATCTTCAGGGATCTTCAGGCATCAACTTGATCTTCACAGAGTCTTCAGACTTCAATAATCTTCAAGGAATCATCCTCATCAAGGCCTTAGCTTCCATGTTCCATGGCTCCAATGCTCCAGCAAACAAGATTCAGTTAACAAGATGAGGTGGGGATGGTACAGTACTCACTGACTTCCAAAGGATGCCATTGAGGACTTAACATCAAAAGAAAGGCTCTCTCAAAGTTCTACCTTATAGGGCAAGGTCACTAATCCCTCCAAAGGAGAGAGGTGAATACCCTTAAGGGACTCTATGTCACACAGAAGAAAGGAGGTGAACAAGACACTCCTTGTTTATTGAACAAAGTATTCTATCTAGGGCTCTGCCTATGCACCTATAAACCTATAAACAAAACAACAAAAGCTATGCTAAACTCCTCTGCAAGGTCTTCAAAGCTTCCATGATGATCCACAAGGTCTTCAACTCAATCTTCAAAGCTCACACACTCAAAGGAGAAGGAAAGAAAACACAACAATACAACTTATGCCTTTAAGCAACACACATACTATCCATACATTCAAAAATCAATGAAAAATACTAAAACACCATGCAATATTCTAGTAAAATTCTAGGGGATTCTATTTAACTACCCTTAAGTCCCATATATTCCCCATAGGCTAACTTGTCCTAAAAACCCCAAAAACAAATTTGTTCAAGTCTACCTATACAACCTAAAACCCTAATTAGAGCACCTAAATGTCCAACAATCAAACTACATCAAATTTTAATCTACAAATCAAGAGATAAATCCTACATGAAACTAGGGTTCAATATCTAACTATTCCAAAAAGAATGGCTCAAAAATCCTAAGGGAAAGTCCTAAAACAATTCATAGAAAATGAGATACCAACTAAAAGAAAATAAATGCCCTATTTAAAAGAAAATATCACCAAAAATTCTACATTAAAAATAAAATCCTATTTTTATTTTTATATTTTTCTACACATTATTATCTAAACATAGAAAAAAGAATGAGCAAAAAAAACATTATTTATCAATTTTTTTATGAATTATCAAAGTTCATTAAAAATATAAAACAAAATAAAAATATAAAATGAGGAAAATGAGGGAGGGGGTGTGGATAGAACATGCGCGCAGTTCAATTCGCTTGGGCCATATCATGGTGGGGTGCAAATAGAACACGGGTAAGCCCAGAATTCCTTCATTAAACCAAACGACGTCGCTCAGCTTTGAATTTTCCCTCCGTTTCTGAGTTTGATTTCCAACCGTGCGATGGAGTCTTCAGTCAACACTTGCCAGCCTGATCCAACGGTGCACATGCGTCTTCAACCTTAAGACTAAAAAGCTAGGGTTTTGAACCTCCATGGAAGCCATGCACGCATATACTTCAAGCTTTCTGTTCTCTCTCCACAAGCCATAATTCATCACGATGTAAACATCAAAATCGTTCAGAATCTCTCCCTCTACAAGACTGTGGTCATAGTATGCTTTGAAACTCAATGTAATTCTCAACCCGATCGTGACAAGTCCTTGGTTCACTTGAAATGCACTGCAACTTATCATCATAATTCTTGCTCCAACCTATATTAATCTAACCTACACGTTATGGTGATCATTCTAAACCACAAAGCTAAGTTCCTCATGCACTAACCTATGAGTTTCAGGTCCAAACAGTTTTAACACCCTGCTATGAACTATCACCAATTGGCCCTAAACTAACCAGAAATGATCCTCTATCATTCTACATCACATCTAAACTAACAACCTAATGTAAAACTATCTAAATCAAGCTAAAGAAGGTAAATTGCACCTGAAGCAAAATCTTGGAGATGATGATGAAGCTCGTGGATCTGATGCTTTGGATGCTTGGATCTTGATCTACTATTGCTACACTCAATTCTGTTTGCAACACCTTGATGAATCTTGCCTTGAATCTTGTGATCCACTTGAAGTTGCAACTTGTGTCTTGATGAAGAAAGTGCACGAAATTGGATCAATTGCACTCAGAACTTGGTTGAATTCTACTCCATGATGATGGTTGAATATGGTGAAATCAGTATTGGTGATGATTGATGAAGGTTTTGTGAAATTGGGATCAAATTGCAATGAGAGAGAATGAGAGAATTTGTGAAGTGTTTTGCCAAAAAATGGGAATCCAACCCTTGCTCAATGTCCATTTCATGATTATATAGCACTCAATGGAAGTTTCCAGCACCATCTTGCACTTTCCCTTGCATTCCAAGCTTGATCCAACTTTGTTATGTTTCTTTAATCATAAGTAACCTTAAGTAACTTTTATTTTTTCCACTAAACTCAAAAATGTGCTTGAACCATTGTCTTTAAAATGGTTTTTCCAATCAAAATGATATATTGGATGACCCCATTTGGATTCCTAGATCTTCCAAACCAATTTCCAATTCCAACTTTTTAAACTTATATGCCATTTTTAGTTCATTTTTGACCAATCATGCAAATTCATGCTATGAGATTTTCCAACAATTCATGACCTTCTTTCTAGACTTAAAATCACATTTTGAACAACTTTCATGTTTTGAGCTTTTCCATTTGAGGCTTGGAAGTAGGAGATATGGCATTTGCTTAAAAATGACCTATAACTGACAAATTACCAAAATACCCCTGTCTTGTTCAAACCATAAGTTGAGTTCCACAAATCCTATCAAGGACTTCTACCACTCAAATTAAAGCTAAGAAGATGCCCTCCAACATTCATGTTGACCAAGAGATCATAGGAATCATCCTACTAGGGCAAAAGTTGTCTGCAAGTTGGGTGACTTTCAAGGACCCAGATTCACACCTCAGCTGACCTGTAATTTGTCAAAACCATAACTTGAGCTCTGTAACTCCTATCAAGGACTTCCACCACTCAAATTAAAGCTAATAACAAGCTCTACAACATTCATGTTGTGGGGAAGATGATATATCAATCACATCTAGAGCTAAAACTGCCTGGAAGATAGGGATCAAATTAGGGTTTTTTCACTGACAATCCTCAGAAACCCTAACTTGAAACTTCTCAAACTCCTCAATCCTGATGAGTTGGTCTAGGAATCATCTTTATAACTTCTCCATGCATCATTCCATGATCTCATGGCCCTTGGATTAGGTCTCAACCTTCTCAAAATCTTCAGTTATCCTAGGGTTGACCTAGTCAAAACCCTAATTCTACCATTCCTGGTTGAATCTTCTGAATTCTTGCATAATGACTTCTCTGGGCTTCATGATGGCCATCAAGACATCTCATAGCCTTTCTCAAAACATCAAGTTCATTCTCAAAGTCTCAGAATCATCTGAGGGGCACCCACAACTCTCAAGCTATGAAGCACACAACCCTGGTTCCAACCAATTCTCTTGAACTTTCTGATGAAGGTATCAACCTGCAAACACTTGATGGATAAATAATTGTTGGTCAAATTTTAGGATGCAACACCCATGATTGGTGTTTGTTCTTGATTAATTGCATTCAAGCTTGCTGGCTCCATACTTTCCACAGTTCTTCATGCTTCGAACTTGCATGTTGTCTTTGCGTTACTTGCTTGCTGCCTGGCTTTTCACACCTGTTTTTATGTTGAAACATGTGCTGTTATATGTTGCCTTGCTTGTGTGCTAGATTTTATTGTTGTCTTGTGTAGGAGGCACTGTTGTAGCTGCTGCTTTTACCTTGTTTTCTTGATTTTTGACTTGTCTTTGCATACTCCCTTAGGATTCTTATTCCAATTTAATTTCTGATTAAATTTGGAGTAAGATAGACATTAGGAGTTTAATCCATGCATGATACAAGTAGGCTAGTCCCTTATAACCTTAACCCTAGGTCCATCTCTTTGCATGCTAACATTAGGATATAATCTCTTTTCGCATCCCAACTTTAGGAGCACTTTGCATGACAATGTTAGGGCCGAGTTTTCCCTTAGACCTTCCGTGCACCTCTCTTCTCATCTCAAAACACATTCTAACTCATCTAATAAATACAATTAACGTTGTACGCTAGAAGCCTTAAGCACATGGGAAATGATGAGTGAGGGGTCTCCTCTCACTTGTCTAGATTGTTTAGTGTACGTCCCGTCTGGGGGCGATATGCGACGCATTCATTCCTATGTCATAGTCTTTAGTGAAACGTGGATCACAAAGCAAACTTAATTCACTTCACTAAAACTCACAAACAAAAGTCAAACCTTTTATCCTTCGGGATTTGTGTTTCAAACTTCATTTTCAGAAAAGAGTACGTTACTTTTCCGTTCTACCGTTGTTGCGGTGAAAATAGGATATCAAACTATTAAATTAACTTGAATCTTAATTCTTTTACAACCGAACTTTAATTTATCCAAAGGAAAGGTCTAAAGAAAGAAAAACCCTTTTCGCGATGTAACAACAACGCTAAGAGATTCGGGGATCGGGGGTTGGTTATACCTAGGGAAGGTGTTAGCACCCTAAGCATCTGTAGTACTCTACAGGAACCTTTTGTTTGTTTGCATGCTAAGTTTCCTATGTACTTGCTAAGGATTGGGTAAAAGGATAGGTAAAGACTTAAAGATGGTTTCTAAGTTTGCTCGCAAAGACATCGCATCTTCTGCCTACGTATCCTAGCTAGGATAGAATCAGAGCAATCGTAGTTCACCTCACGAGGGATGAGAACACTTGATTATGATCAAGGTTCAAGGGGGAACAAACATGACAATGTTTGTGTGGAGTTTGACAAAACTCCCTAGTCTAAGTTGAACATTCAAGAGGGGAAGTAAGAATTTATGACGATGATTCTTACAAAGAGTTGACAAACTCTATCCTAGGGTTATAGTTGAAGAACACTCCTAGTAAAAAGGTGGGTTTCTTAGACTTAAAGCAAAGTCCAATGGCTTCTAAACTAAGGTTAAATATGACTTAACAAAGTCAAGGGAGGGATAATGAGCTTTCCATGACACAAGGGTCGAATGGAGAGACTTTTCCTTTGGAAGGGGAGAGAGGAGGCAACTTGGACGAGAACTAACGAGTTCCATCACTTGGGGAAAAGAAAATACTTAACAAAGCAATAAACATGATGAAGGTGAAAGCATGGTGACAACCATATAAAGCAAGTTAAAGGTACTAAATATAACCACAAAATATGCATTGATAACGATCAAAGCAAATAATCAAGCAAGAAATGTGACGACAGATTAAGCTTAAAATAATTTCTCAGAGGAAACAAAATAACTCATGGTAACAACCCAAATAAAATAATCCTATCATGTTGACTAACACAAAGGAAATGAAGGTAAGCAAACGTCATAACAATAATAATCATGGTAAAGAGGAAAATCAACAAGACATGCGATAACGATCTCAAAACGTAGACAACTTGCAAGTGGTTGAGGGGTACTAAAAATACGAACAATTTGAAATTTAAATTCATTAAATAAAAGTAGACATTAATATGGACAATATGCAAAAAGAATGGGTGAAAAATGTTGAAAAATGAACAAGTTATAAAAATATGAAAATTAGTGAGAATATGAACAAAACAAATAATTAGTTTTAAAAGAATGGACATGGTGGGGGTTGAACCCACGCCCTCTTGTTTGCAAGCAACAAAAACTGGCCACCAGACCACACGCGCGCAGGTGAGAGAGAAATGAAACAAGGAAAAAAGAAAAAAAGTAAAAGGGTTGATCCTCCTCAGGGATCGAACCCAGGTTCAGCTAGTGCAAGGCGTGTTTATAGGCAAGGCTTCTACCACTGGGGTGGCTATACATCCATTATGTAAAGCCACCCCATAAATATATACGGTAAGCTTTCTTGTATTTCTGGGCAAACACAAGGCCACAAGAACAAGTGAAAAATTGATTTGCGTTTTAATCACAACTAGCTCAAAACTCCATGGATTTTAATGAAATTTTAGTCAAACTCGTGTGATTTTTAACAAGGAATGCAATGGTGTTTTTAGTTTTCCAAAATGAGGCACATAAATTAAAACTCGAAGGCTTAGGCATATTGGAGTATTGAAATGCATTTTGATGCTTATGAGTCAAAACAGTGGCGATTAAGACTGAAAAATAATGTGAGCAGCTCATGAATATGACATGGAAGGTGTTCTATCAAAAGATTGATGCAAAACAAGCTTGGGTTGAAAACTGGCATATGAGTTGCACCTACATTCATAGCATGATGCATTTTCAAATCCAAAGACTAAATCAAACATGCTACAACTAGGAAGAATATTCAAACACATCTCAGATATTATGTACATCAAGTTTGCATACTCAAAAAGCTCACACATAGATCACAACTTTAGCTGGTATATGGAAGTGAGAGGATATTCAAGACAGATTTGTAAGTATGGTGGATTTTAAAGTTCATGCTCAAGGCTTGTGACTTCGACAGATGTAATCAGGTGATATCATACACATACTCTATATGGACTGCTAGTGAAGTTAATAAAAAAGGTAGTACAAATCACACCACATCAAAAAGAGACCAAAATGATACAAATGTTTGAAATGATTTTGAAACAGCTCTGTATCACAACTTAAATTGAACATGGTTCATGATGTTATCACACATATAGCAAGCATACTTAACAGTAAGTCTTCATATTCACACATGAATCAGATGAAGCTGACAGCTAGTCATGGAATTGAAATTTCAGCCAGAAGGTGCTAGTTTCTAGTTTTCAAAAATACAGTTGAAATTTCAGCCAGAAGGTGCTAGTTTCTAGTTTTCAATTCCAGTCATGCCAATTTCACACACCAGTTTCAATTATGCTAACAAGGGTGCCTATATCCCTAGATCAGTTAAAAGCCAAACCAAGCAGTGAGTGGTATGCATAGCAGCCATGAAGATGCAGACAGTGGAAAATCAAATTGAGCAGACCTAGTTTTATGCTAATGCTAACTACAAGTTTCAAATGCAAAGTTGATGTTCTAAATTCATGGATCAAACATAAACATGTTCAGGCAGGAAAATGTATTGCAAAACTGTGGCAGGAACTTCAACAAATTTAATGGCAATGCATTATGGCATGTAGACAAATAGTTCAGATGTAATCATGGAATCAAGATGCACATATCACAAGCATGGAAATGGATGAAATTGAATACTAAACTCAAGCATACTTCAACTGAATCAACTTTTGGTATTGTGAAAAGTGTGCAAGACTGTTTTAACATTATGGTGAGGCAGCAGTTATGCTTATTTGCAGACAGTGAAGTTTTCATTAAAACAAACCATACACACACATCTCATACATTGTGATAAGTAGAATGAGCCTAAGATTTGGGGCATATGGCATCCAAAACAGGTTTTGACATTTTCATGGAAAAGTAAAGCATTTTTTATGGCAGTAGGTGAGATTCAAATGGGAAATGCTTTAAACCAAAATGAGAGCATGTACACACCATTAATGCAGTAACAATAAGGTAGAACTCAAAATCTAGGCATATGTACTTTGATTCAAAAAGGTAGCATCATGATGGTAACATTTTGCAAAATAACAAAGGAGCACCAACTGTCACAAATCCAAAACAACAAGATATGTCTATATTATCATCCATACAAAACCTCAAACATGTATCCTAATGATCATAGGCCTTAAAATCAATCAAAAGCTAGCTGTCATAAAAGTTTGTATGCTCATGGTTCATATTTTTTCAACACAACAATCTCAAAAATGCCAAACATGAAAATATGATGTAAAGTGCAAGGTTCATAGACCACATACCTCTTGTAGACTATTTTGAACAAGCTAGAAGTAGAGAAAACCAAAGATCTCTTTTCTTGGTACAAATTCAAGGATCGCTTCCTCTTGAAGCAATATGCACCTCTTGGGACAGTTGAAGAAATGAGCTTTATCACTGATCTTTAATGCCTTGGATAGCTTCAATATGATGTATATGAGGTGTATGGATGATTAAAACAGCAAGAACAAGGCTAGACAAGCATTTGGCAGATTTTGAGCATAGTGGTGAAAGTAGCTTGGTGTGAAAGTTGACTTTTGGGAGGATGGTGTTTTTGAGTGTTTTAAAGGCTTGGACACCTTCTATACCATATTTATGGATTGTGTGGATGGTTTTTGGTGAGTTTTAATGTGTGGAAATGAGTTTAGGGGCTGGACTGTCAAGACAGTTTTTGGGGGTTTTTGGTGATTTTGAGATTTTGTAAAATTGAAGTAAAGAGGGAAAGAGAGAGGGCTTGTGATTTCTATAGTTTTGAGAGGGGCTCTTGTGTGTAGAATGAGGTATAGGAGTGCTCTATTTATAGGGAAAGTAAGGGTGAGGACAGATTTGTAACTTGGCACTTTTGGAGGGATTTTGAAAGAGGAAACCCTTGGCTTGAGGTTTGGTACAGCTGCAAGGTTCAGAGCTTTGCCTCAGCTGATGAATTAATCAATTGGAAACTACTGAGATGATTAGAGTGGATAGGCAAGTAGGGAACTGCAGCTGCAAGTACAAATGGCAAAAAGTAGATTTCCTTCTTTTATGATTAAAATAATCCCACTTGCATTGCAACTTGCAACCTCTTCTAATCCTTCACTTCTTCTGCATTTTCCTTCACCATACTCTCTAAATATCAGATACAAACATGATCCAAGAGCTGAGGATAGTCCAAGTGATCAAAGAATGAGTTTGTGAAAAATTGCAAATGTGGGACTCAAGTGTTAAAGCACCATCTTGCCAAATTCATAACTCTCAGCTCACAAGGGCTATTGAGGAGTTCTAGTAATTTTTGGAAAGCCCTCATGCAGCTCTAAAACATTCATGTTCACAAGAACTTCTGACTCCAAGTGGAACTAGTTCAAAAATCTCTCCAAAGTTGGCTGAAAATAAGATGAAAAGTGAAATAACTTAGAATTTTTCTAAGTTATTTTTCCCTCTTGCAATGAACTTGGTCATAACTCCAAAAATATGCATTTTTTGATTGTGGACCACTGTGGTATTTTTGTAGGACTTGTCAAAAGCTTTCCAATGAGCTTTGAACCAACTCACTTGGGTGTGTGGTTAAGGAGTTAGGGTCTAGCCCCTTTTAAAACCCTAATTTCCCGATTTTTCGATTACTCCTTCATCCTTGACCCAATGGTCATGAAAATTTATGGGCATCTGTAATATGACATAAGGAACATTTTTGATTCACAGCTTGAAGTCAAATTCCTTAAAATTGAAGAGTTGACTTTTCGTTCAACCGTACGATCGATCGGTGACTACCGAGTCGACTGTTGATACTCTGGACCTTCTGAGACCTTGAAACTTCTTGAATAGACTTTACTAAGCCATATGAACTTCATGGACCATGATCCCACCATTATAACACCTTTTAAATCAAAAGTCAAACCACAGTTGACTTTTCGTAATCGAAAACCCTAATCGGGTACCCTGAAATGCACTGTTCTTGATTCTTCGGGTGACTACCTCAATTGAATTATCACTTGACCTCATATGGTATCTCTGACCTTCTTCCATGGTTGAATCAATCCAAAACATTGATTGGCCAAACCCTCGAAGCTTCGATTTTGACTGTGCGGAACCCTGATTCATCTGCATCTGTCATACCCTAAATTTGTCCTACCTGCTTTTACATTTCATTTTGTACATCTGCCCACCAATTAGTATCCAAAATATGTGGTTGTTGCTCGAGTGCGTGGTATGGACTGAGTTTCAATGGTTGTGGCTTAATTGGTCAGTCAGGCAAATATTTGTTTTAAACACAATGTTGGGGAGAGTATTGATCCAAATGATGCATGTTTAAGGATCAATCAGAGATATGTGTTTCAAAATGAATTTCTCGGTTCATTCATAACCAAAGTAGGATTTGCAGAAATTATGTTAGTTGTGGATTAGTGCTGATTAAGCTCAAATTGGTTCTAATATTGGCATTAAATTCAAAGATTTTTTAAGGGACATGATCATTAATTCTAAGGCGTGGATATGTTGGTTTGTGGTTATATAATTTTCAATGTCATGGTCCATAGTTTCTTGAGTGGCAAGACTTTGATTTGTCTACTTTAAAATGTGGTTGAATTTGTTTTCGAGTGTGAGCGTGATATGCGTGGGAATTTTTAATTTGAGAGTTGTTCTCATTTTATGGATTGATCAAGTATGATGTAAATTGCAAAAGTTGAGTATGAATATGTCCATGCCCAATTCAATTGTCATAAAAAAAAGGAGGCTTAACATATGCTTACGATCTGTAAAGAGTCCTACATTGCAACAAGCCATACTAATCACGTTTGGAATTCACTCAAACCATACAAGGATTGTTGTGCATTTCTTTTCAGTATTATTCAAAGTATACCTCATGTGACAAAAGAGCATTATTGATGCATTTTGCATAAATATGTATGGCAAGTGAGAAAAGAATTTCAAAAAGGTTGTCTTATTGCGCCTATTACAAGACATACATATACATGTTCTGTTATGAAGTCACAAGGCCTAAAACGATGTTGGGTACATGAAACAGTGATGATGTTCATGAATAATATTCAAGATATCAGCATCCCAAACTTCAGAATTTAAACAGTACACAACAGTTTTACAAAGTGATTACATAATACTGTCACAAGTTCTGTCACAGTAAGGTTGGCTTCCAAGTTTGACTCGAAGAGAGCCCGTTGACGGCATCCGCATCGGCTTATATACGAAGCTGCTACAAGCCTTCAACAATAGCCTATCCGCAACACAACGCACCGAAACTGTATGCAGTCACATGTCATTCCAATTTCCCCAATGCCACTACTTGCAAAACGGATAAAATGCGATACGCAACACAGACAGCAGCAAACCGGTGCACCAAGCTGAGAAGAATGAAGAAAGATAACGACACGCCGCCGCCGAAATTTTCCACCCTCCACACCATCTCGGCACATGAGAAGTCAATATCACTGAAGTTGTTTGAAATCATAAAAAAGGCAATAAAAACGTAGCAGTTAAGAGTCATATTGATTACGCGTACTACCTGCGATAAGCTGCACGACTCGCACCGTACTTCCTTATACGGTCTCACCAGCTTCCAACTCCATTCTGCAAAACCAACACTAATAAGACTTGGCCCATAACAGGTGCACAATACCGTTACAGCCAGCACCATAAACCTGCTACACCCACAACAGAAAAAGACGGAAACGAGTTTGTGACATTATTCCTTGAAAATGCAGCAGCACACTCACAATAGCTGCAGAATCGCGGCACCGTTACCTGCTACATATGGCCGTACATTCACCTGCAAAAGAAGAAGGAAAATAAAGACGGCATCACAATAATAATGAATTTTTCCTATCCAACAACGGACCTGATACAAGACCTGCAAAAAAGAACAGGATTATCCCAGCATTGTAATCGAGATGCACTCGGTTTCAGTTTGCTCCTCTTGATGCCGTACATGTCTCTGAAAGACTGAAATATGTTGTTAATGCTAAAAAGCTTGATGTTCAAGACAGTGATATGTCTGCTCTTGTTCGACTTAATAACGGTGACATGAGAAAGGCGTTGAATATCCTTCAGTCAACACACATGGCCTCTCAGCAGATAACAGAAAAAGCTGTTTACCTTTGCACTGGAAATCCATATGCCCAAAGTAATAAACCTGCATAATGATTTTAAGTCATAAACCTGTACAGAGTTTCAGTAAAAAAGGGCATTTTCAAAATCACCACCTACACTTGATAAGTGGTCCGCCATTTTTTGTGTGAATTTCTCATACTGACCCCACAAAATTATGCAGCAGATGAACCCCAAATGTTATGAAATGCGCATTACCGCAAAACCGTCATGGAGGGAGAATCTTCATGAACTTCATAAGCTGTCAAGTTTGATATTTTAGGACCTGTTATCAAACCGGAACCAAACCTGCTATCAAACAAGACATAGAGGTGTATGAGGTTTATGACTTACAAAACAAATCAAAGACAATTAACGAGCATAAAACAGGATAGAAGAGAGGAGTTCATGTGAACACAAGAACAATTCGTACATTCTTTATGATAGTCATCATGGTGTGTCAAGTTGTTGTCTAACATCCCAAACATAATTACAAATCATCGTGAATACCAGTTACCACAGTAAAAATACATGAATCCTATTTACTAGCAGTAAAATCAGGGATGTGGTAAAATGTCTTTACCTCACTACAGACAAAAAGGAAATTAAGTGAATCAAAGCAAAGCCTCACCTCAATCCTTCAGGGATTCTCTCCATATAAAAAATAGATGAGAATGCTGCAACAAGGAGAAAATCCCTAGCAGCCTCCAACCGAAATCCTAATCCTCCTCCAAGATTCAGACCCACTCTTCATCAGTCTTATAACCCAAAACCCCTTCAAAAACTCGAAGTCCTCCAATCGATTTTCCATTTTTTGTCCCTTCAACCTTTACATATCTGTTTTCAAAACATCATCTCCTTCAACATCCTCATACTCCAAAATCACCAACTGCTCCTTCAAAACATTAAAACATAATCTTCAAAAGACAAACCCTTAGACCTTCACCCTCTTCTATGACCCCAAAACAGAAACAAAACCATCTTCAAAAAAAACATCTTCACTGAAAACCTTGCCCTCTCAAAAAAACCTTATTCCCACCACCCCCAAACGTCTCAGAATCGCAAAACACAAACCTTCGAAAATCATACCAAAAACTCAAATCACCCTTTCCGTCAGAAACCCCTCATCATCGTAAATCACTACCAACCCATCATCTTCATCTCTCCATTTCCAAATCTCGCCCAAAAACCATCACACTCTTCACTTTCTCATCTTCAAACCGCTCGCAACAACAACCCTCATCCCCAAAGAACCCACAACCTCCTTCAGAACTACCCCAAAATCGAAACCCACCCTCAGCAATAAACCCCAAATCAATTTCGACCTTCAAATCCGCATACAAATATGAACCAGATTGGAACAGTAGAGACTTAGAGTAATATATTGAATCTGAAAAAACGGAGGCAGAAAGGCGAGGGTGAATAAAGGACCAGATTGAGCGAAGAAAGGAAGAGGGTATTCAAACAAACGAAGGGGTAAATCTGATACTCGCAATCTCGTTTTGGGATTTCAATGGATCTTTTGGAGATGTTCTGTGAAAGTTAACGTGTTACCTTTTCTTTTTTTTTCTTTTTCTGATATTTGGATTTCATTTTTTATTATTTATTAAAAGAAGGAATGGATTAATTGTGCCTTGAAGTTCCCAATTAAGTTTTTATCTTTAGCTTTTTATTAAAATCGATGATGCTTGCTAAAAAAAACGTGAGGATTCCTGTTGAATGTTCTGTTGGTTTTTTAAGCCCATGTTCCTTTTGGTTTATTTGCACCTCCTATTTAGATTATATCCCCCGTATTCATTAGGATGATGGGTGCCTCAAGCCCATATGATTCCTAGTTTTGGAATACACCCTCTGTATTTTATCCATCCCTTTTTTTTCTTTTTTTTGAGCAAAGTTTGTTTTTACTTAACATTTAATATAGTTCTAATTTCATAATTTGGTGCAGTCGTAATTTATTTTTTAACTTACTTATTTATTTATTTATTTGGGTCGATGATGATACCCCATAGTTGTTTTTCTGTCAAATTATTGATGAAAAATAACAAACCCGAGACCAACTTTTCATTTTTTGATTTTTATCGATTTTTATTCATTTTTATGCACTTTTGTCACCTTTTGGTCCATGACGAATTTCAATAAATATTATCGGTCAAATTATTGATAGATGATATTTTATTCGAGACTATTTCATTTTTTATTTCATTTTCCTTTTCATTTCCATTTTTATTCACTTTTTCGGATCAATGATGTCTTTAGATTCGTAAGCGTCGCGTATCGAAGTTGATAACCTTCTCGATTTCAAATCTATGGTGAATAACCATTGGGGTCATTTTCCGTACTTTGGGATCGTGATAGGCTACCTTCGATTAATCGGCATTATGTTTGCGATTAAGACGAGATCCATTCTTTTGTGTCCCGATTCGATTCACTAACCATTAAATTTAATTTCCGTTAAATATTATTGTGAATATTATTATTCATATTATCATATCTCATTATTCATATTCATTCACCCATATTCGAAAATACCTAATAAATTATCGAAACTCCTAAAAGCCAAATTGGTGGACTGTTGGATCTTTGGTCATTTGCAGGTATCCTAACTTTGAGTCGTGCCCGACTTTTCTCAAGGCGTAGTTTAGGACACAAATGCACACACACGGCTTTCTCTTGGGCTACCTTACAATGAGACCCCTTTATTTCGTGCAATCCCGTGTAACTTACATGTATCCCTTCCCCATTCTGATGTATGTTTCGCATTTCTTTGATTATTAGTTTATCTCCTAGGAGCACCCATAGGGACTAGAGCGGATTCAAACTATTTTCAAACTGATTCTCGATTCATCATCGAGCCACTTTCAAACAACCCGTAAGTCGAGTGCTCATACGCATTCGCCATCAACCTATTACAACTCGACCCTTGATGCGTAAGTCAAGTCGGTCTCTTTTTCAAACAATTTCATTTTCAACACGCGTTGCATGCGATAATAAGTCAAACCCTTGATCCAACGTCAAGAGGATTTTCAAAACAAACTATCAATCAACTAACAACTATTCAATTCTTTTCAAGGTGTAAAGAGTAGGTTCAAGTCTTTGATCTTTCTTTCCGTTGTTTATATGCGAGTTATCTTATTCGTGTGTGAGCAATTGACGCCTTTAAGTAATATTAACAAACTCGACAATATTCAACCACCCTACAATTAATCATCCTTTCACTCACCTTTCAAACAACTTCTTTTACGATGAAAAAGAGAGTGTCCCAAGTCTTTGGTTCGCTCTCCCGACTACTTGGATCCGAGAAGCCTTTCTCAAGCTTCAAGTAGTCGTCATCCGACCAATCTCATCCTTTTATATAAACAACCTTCTTTTACGATGAAAAAGAGAGTGTTCCAAGTCTTTGGTTTGCTTTCCCGATTACTTGGGGTCTATAAAGTCTTTCTTAGGCTTCAAGTGATCGTCATCATTTCAACCTTATCCTTTCAAACATATCATTCCTTCATGATGAAAAAGAGAGTGTTCCAAGTTTTTGGTTCGCTCTCCCGATTACTTGGGTCCGAGAAGTCTTTCTTAAGCTTCAAGTAATCGTCATCCGTACCCACTTCAAATCCAATTCAAACCCGTTTCTTTCGTGGTCGTTACCACGAACTACGGACGCTCTGATTCTTTCATTCTTGAATGTAAGATACGTAGGCACAAGATTGCGATGATCTTGGCGAGCACAATTCCCTCCATCTTCCATTTCCCATATCCTTTCCCGTAGTCGAACTACGACGCTCTGATTTCTCATTCTCGTTCGAATTAGTATACGTAGGCACAAGGGCCCCAATCCTTGGCGAGCATCCTATCCTCTAACCATCCCCTTTCCCCTAGTGTCCTTATCCCTTTATAGTATTGATAACACGAAATCGTATATATATATATATATATATATATATATATATATATATATATATATATATATATATATATATATATATATATATATATATATATATATATATATATATATATATATATATATATATATATATATATATATATATATATATATATATATATATATATATATATATATATATATATATATATATATATATATATATATATATATATATATATATATATATATATATATATATTGATGCATAATTCAACTAATGTTTAACTGTTTTCGATCCGATTTCAGGTTATTTCCGCGTTATTTGTCTGATATTTTGCAGGTATTTGATAATCACGTTTAAACAAAGCAATATGAAGAAAAGAAGCAATCACAGATGAAATATGGACGAAAACCGGATGAAAACAACATGAAAAATGCAGAATGCATATTTTGCTGCTGTGACGACCGTCACAGCTCCATGACGACCGTTACACGGGTGACGACCGTCACACGGGTGACGACCGTCACACACCATGACGACCGTCATGCAGGCAAAAACGCCCAACTTCAAATGCACGTGCAAGAGGCAGTTCCAAGTCCCAAATAGTGGACCACTACTCCCTAATATTTCTGCCTCTAAGTCCACCTTCTTCAAGTTATAACCGTTAGAATTCTATTTCTATAAAAGGGGAAGGAGGGGAGCTGAGAAAGGGAGCCGCATTCAGACAACGAAGTGCTGCCCAATTTCATTTCCAGAGCAAAAGTTCAGTTTTATTTCTTTCTATTTTTTTGTTGCCTTTCATTTCTTCTGTAATTCCTATTTCCCTTGTACGATCAATTGGCATAAAGACCAGAATCCTGCCAACATTTGTGGAGGATCTGCCCAAAGGTCAATTGGAATATTTACAGGTTTCTAATTTTAATCGTAATTTCCGTTTTCATTATGATGCATTTTATTATTCATTGTTTTTATTTATGTTTTACCTTTCCTAAATCCATGTCTAGCTAAATCAAGGTAATCGATGTGTAATAATAATTCGGAAGGGATTTGATAATAACCGGTTGAAAACCTTCTTTTTCAAAAGTTGTTTATGGTCTGAGTGTTTAAATTTATTTACTGAATAAACTTCGTCGCGAAAGCGAGAACTTATTTAAAAGTAGTTTTGCCACGAAAGTGGGAAATTAATTAAGGTACGAACCAACAAGCGAAAGCTGCAGCAAGACCAGATAGTAAACACTAGTCATTTGTTTTAATAACAGCGAAAGCACTTTAAAATGAATTAGAACTTAGAGATTTCCAAAAAATAGTTTTAACCCCGAATGGGACACGAAAGCGTACATTTGGCCCTTAAAATTATGATTAGCGTCAACAACCATCGTGAGACGAGAGTCTTCAGATCACTATTTTCTGCTTAAATAAACTATGAAAAATATTTCATATACCGGCAACTTGTCAAATCCCCGAAGAACATAATTACTGCATATCGATTCACGTAATTATAATTTAAGTAACATTCTTAGTTCCCTTTAGTGACAATCTTATTCCCTTAAACATTATCTACCTAGCTAAACATAGTAACTCCCGAGAACACTAGTTTGATTACGAGTCCCTGTGGGATCGATATCTTTTATTACTACGCGATAAACTGTGCACTTGCAGTTAAGTTGTATTAGACATAGAAAGTCGCGATCAAGTTTTTGGCGCCATTGCCGGGGACCCGTTTAGTCAATAGTGTAACCTTCTGTTACGCCGTATAGACTAGGTTAACTATTTTCATTTTTCCTTTACTAGTGTTGTCGATTGTATGCCAAGTAATCGCCCACAAGGCGATATCTTAAAACCTTCAGTCGCAGAACTAGAACGCTTCTTACATTTAAGAAGTCGAATCATTGAGTACCAACTCAAACATAACATTCCCGATCCTCTCACTCCCATTCCCAAATCAGAAGAAAAACCAAAGATGGCCGAAGGACCTCAAAACAAACCGCTGAAGGCATACGCTACACCCTCTCAGATGGAGCCTAGAAGTAGCATTGCTGCCCCAACTATTACTCGAAACAATTTTGAGCTGAAACCATCATTGTTGTCAGCTGTACAACAAAACCAATTCTCAGGAAATGCAACTGAGGATCCAAACGAACATTTAACGAAGATTGTACAATACGTAGACACAGTGAAAGCAAATGGAGTAACTCCAGACGCGATAAGACTTTGTCTTTTCCCATTCTCTCTTAGAGACAGAGCGTGGACATGGTTACAATCCTTACCATCCAACTCCGTTACGACGTGGGAACAATTGAAGAACGTCTTCTTAGCGAGATATTTTCCGCCAAGCAAAACTGCTATGCTTAGAGCTCAAATCAACGGATTTCGACAAAAAGATACTGAATCTCTTTACGAAGCATGGGAACGATTCAAATATATGATGAGAACATGTCCTCACCACGGTCTAGAAGACTGGGTGACAATCCATACTTTCTATAATGGGCTTTTATACAATACCAGATTAATGGTAGACGCCGCCGCGGGTGGTGCGCTTATGGATAAGCCATACGACGAAGCCTATCAACTAATCGAAAACATGTCTCAAAACCACTGCCAATGGGGAGGTGAACGCACTCCAACAGAGAAAACCACAGCGAAAGGTGGGATGTACGAGATCAGCAGCCTTGAAAAGTTCAACGCTAAGGTAGATGCTCTAGCATAGAAAATTGACAGTCTGACCATTAACCCCACTGCAACCGTCGCTGCCGTAACTCCAAACTGCGAATTATGCGGAAGCACCACTCATAATGCACCCGAATGCCCATTGCTAGCCGGAATCCCACCAGACCAAGTAAACTATGCTCAAGGAAATTCCTACGCAAATACCTATAACCCAGGTTGGCGAAATCATCCAAACTTTTCTTACAAAAGCGATAATGCATTGCAAATGCCTACTGCTCCGCCAAGATATCAGAAACCAGCTGCTGCTCAGACTGCACCTAGAAAATCAAACCTCGAGTTGATGATGGAAAAATTCATAGCTACTCAAGCTCAAACAAACAAAGAATTCCTGAATCAAAACATACACACTAGCGAGAAAATTAAACAGTTGACCGGAAAAGTAGACGCTTTACCCACCCACAACAAAATGTTAGAAACACAGATATCACAAGTGGCTCAACAACAAGCCTCTGCTGCCGCACCCGCTGGCACATTTCCTGGACAACCCGAACAGAATCCAAAAGGTCAAGCAAATGCTGTCATATTAAGAAGTGGAAAAGAATTGGACGAACCGATCGATCCGAGGACTGAAAACTCAGCCATGCAACAAAAACCAACTAAACAAACAGAAAAGGAATCCGAGTTAGAGAAGAAGGAAGACAACGAGAAGGAGGATACCGCAAGTGAAAAAACTCAAGCACCTCCAGCGCCATATAAACCACCTATCCCTTATCCTCAAAGATTAATAAACTCTAAAACTTCAGGACAGTTCAAGAAATTTGTAGAGCTCCTTAAACAGTTGAATATCACTATTCCTTTTACAGAAGCGATAACTCAAATGCCGTCATACGCTAAATTTCTCAAAGAAATCCTGTCAAATAAGAGAAAGATCGAGGATAACGAGACAGTTACACTTACTGCAGAGTGTAGCGCTATTATTCAAAACCGCATGCCTCCTAAATTAAAAGACCCAGGTAGTTTCTCCATACCCTGCGTCATAGGAAAGTTCATAATAGACAAAGCTCTATGCGATTTAGGAGCCAGTATTAGTGTTATGCCTTTATCTATATGCAAAAAGCTGAATATGGGAGACCTAAGACCAACCAAAATGTCCGTACAATTAGCTGACCGATCAGTAAAATATCCTGTCGGAATACTGGAAAACGTTCCAGTACGAATAGGACAATTCTACATCCCAACTGACTTCATAATCATGGACATCAAAGAGGACTCTGTTACCCCAATTATCCTAGGAAGACCATTCCTAGCTACAGCCGGAGCTATTATAGACGTGAAGAAAGGAAGGCTAACATTCGAAGTAGGAGAAGAAAAGATAGAGTTCATTCTCACCAAGTTCTTACAAGCACCAGCCATAGACGATACCTACTATTTAGTAGATGAAATTGACGAATGCATAAGAGAACTTGAAAATGAAGAGACCACGTATTCAGAAATAATAAAGATTCAAATACCCGATATTTCTAAAGACGATGATTGGCGTAAACCGTATAAAGACGATAGCCTAAGCGAAAGCTTAGCACTGACCCCAAACCATATGCCAGGTCCGAAGAACCCATCTTTAGAACTTAAAACACTACCCAAAAACCTTAGATATGAATTCCTAGACGATGAACTAAAAAGACCAGTGATAGTCAACGCCGACTTAGGACAACTAGAAACTGTAAAACTATTAGAAGTCCTAAAGAAGTACCCCGCCGCATTAGGCTATAACATAAGCGATCTAAAAGGTATAAGCCCTTCAATCTGTATGCATCGAATTACAATAGAGGAAGACTCTAAAACCTCTAGAGAGCATCAGAGAAGACTGAACCCCATCCTAAGCACTGTAGTCAGAGATGAAGTAAAGAAATTGCTAGATGCAGGAATCATCTATCCAATCTCCGATAGTGAATGGGTTAGCCTAGTTCATGTCGTACCAAAGAAAGGAGGAGTAACAGTAGTTAAGAACGAAAAAGGCGAATCAATAACAAAAAGAGTCGTGACTGGAAGCAGGATGTGCATTGATTATAGAAAGCTTAACAAAACCACACGAAAAGATCACTTCTCGTTACCCTTCATAGACCAAATGTTGGAAAGATTAGCCAAACATTCATATTTCTGCTATCTAGATGGTTATTCAGGATTTTTCCAAATTCCCATTCATCCTGATGACCAAGAAAAGACTACATTCACCTGTCCTTATGGTACTTTTGCTTACCGTCGAATGCCGTTCGGACTCTGTAATGCTCCAGCAACCTTCCAAAGATGCATGATGGCAATCTTCGCAGATTTCATAGACGACATCATGGAAGTATTTATGGACGATTTCTCGGTATGTGGACAAAGTTTCGAAGGATGCCTACAAAACTTAGAAATGGTATTAGAATGTTGTGTAAAAGTGAACCTCGTCCTGAATTGGGAAAAACGCCATTTTATGGTCCGACAAGGAATAGTTCTAGGACATGTCCTATCGAATAAAGGAATTGAGGTCGACAAAGCTAAAATAGAGATTATAAAAGATCTCCAACCTCCAAAATCCGTACGAGAAATACGGAGTTTTCTCGGACATGCTGGTTTCTACCGAAGATTTATAAAAGATTTTTCAAAAATCACATAACCTTTGACCGGCCTGTTGATGAAAGATGTTGAGTTCGTCTTCGACGACGACTGTCTAAAAGCATTCGAAACATTAAAATCAGCCCTTATCACCGCACCGATTATGCAACCACCCGATTGGCGACTACCGTTCGAAATCATGTGCGATGCGAGTGATTATGTTGTAGGCGCAGTTCTAGGACAAAGGAAGGACAAGAAACTTCATGCCATCTACTATGCCAGTAGAACCTTAGACCCTGCCCAAATGAACTATGCTACAACAGAAAAGGAACTTCTAGCAGTTATATTTGCGCTTGACAAATTCCGTTCTTACTTAGTAGGAGCAAAAATTATCATATACACAGACCACACTGCCATTAGGTACCTAATAAGCAAAAAGGATGCCAAACCAAGACTATTGAGATGGATCCTGTTATTACAAGAGTTTGACTTAGAAATCAAAGATAAGAAAGGAACCGAGAACGTTGTTGCAGATCACTTATCCCGAATAGAAGGCATCAAACATGAACCAGTACCGATAAATGACGATTTCCCGTACGAACATCTGATAGCCAAATTAGAAAGTGACATGCCTAACTCAATCTCGGAAGATCCAGAATTCGAAAAAGCCGTAGAAGCCGTCTATGCCCAAGTCACATTACCTTGGTATGCTGACATCGTTAATTACCTCGCTGCAGGCGTGCTTCCACCGGATCTCACTTATCAGCAAAAGAAGAAATTCTTCCACGATCTGAAACACTATTATTGGGACGAACCTCTACTCTTCAAGAGAGGGGCCGACAACATATACCGTCGCTGTGTCCCAGAGGAAGAAATAGAAAATATCATTTCCCAATGCTATTCAGCACCATATGGTGGTCATGCTAGTACATCCAAGACGTGCGCTAAGATTCTCCAAGTTGGATTATTCTGGCCTAACCTCTGGAAAGACGTTCACATTGCTGTGCTAAAATGTGATCGATGCCAACGAACTGGAAACATCTCACGACGCGATGAAATGCCTCAAAAAGGAATCCTAGAGGTAGAAATCTTTGACGTATGGGGAATAGATTTCATGGGACCATTCCCGCCTTCTTTTGGTAATAACTACATACTCGTCGTTGTAGACTATGTGTCTAAATGGATAGAAGCCATTGCTGCTCCAACAAATGACGCACGAGTAGTAATCAAACTCTTCAAAAACACAATCTTTCCTAGATTCGGTGTACCCAGACTCGTCATTAGTGACGGAGGATCTCACTTCATATCGCGAATATTTGATAAACTTCTTTCTAAATATGGAGTCTGACACCGAGTAGCTACACCCTATCATCCGCAAACTAGCGGACAAGTAGAGGTCTCGAACAGGGAAATAAAACAGATATTGGAAAAGACTGTTGCTACCTCAAGGAAAGATTGGTCATCAAAGCTACATGAAGCTTTATGGGCTTATAGGACCGCTTTTAAGACACCAATCGGTACTACACCCTACAAATTAGTTTACGGTAAATCCTGCCACCTCCCTGTAGAATTAGAGCATAAGGCCTTCTGGGCCATTAAGGCACTTAATTTCAACTACACCGAGGCAGGAGAAAAACGAATCTTGAACTTACACGAATTAGAAGAACTTCGATTGAACGCTTACGAAAATGCCCGTATCTACAAAGAACGAACTAAAAAGTGGCATGATAAACGTTCAATCAAGAAACAATTCAGTGTGGGAGACATCGTACTGCTATTTAATTCAAGATTAAAACTCTTCCCAGGTAAACTAAAATCTAGGTGGTTCGGACCTTATGAAGTGACTAAAGTACTTCAGAGTGGAGCTGTTGAAATTACCGATAAGACAAATGCACCGTTTATCGTAAACGGGCAACGTCTAAAACATTATAATAAGAGCGAAAGCAGCCCTCAAGTCTGCAGTATAGCATTGCTTGAGCTTCCAGCTCAAACACCCGAATAGCTTGTCACCAAGCTATCGTCAGGCTTTAGACGTTAAAAACAGCGCTTATTGGGAGGCAACCCAATTTTCCCGCATTTTTCCTCGTTATTGTATTTCATTTTTTATTCTACTTTGAAACTTTAACAAAAATTCTAAACTAAAAAATTGCCACTATTTTTCCTTTCTTTTATTTTCATATTTTTATTTTATTTTTCTCTTTTATCTTTTGTTTTTACCGCTTTTTGTTTTTAAAAATCCTGACTTCAAATTTCTGTTTTAAACTTTTCAGGATTTTAAAAGTCTTCAAAACCTTCCTCCTGTTTTTTTTCCGACTTACCTGCGAGTATGGCCGCGTACGACTTCACAAAGGTTCATTTTCGAGGACTAGCTCAAAAGGCAAGATTTGAAGCATTGACTGAGAGAGAACTAGCCTTAACGTTGTATTATGATAAGTCTACCATGGAGAAACTAGGGATCACGGATAGCATCCAATACCTGTTCAATCAACTGGGTTGGGAGAACACTGCTTTGAAAACCCGTTTTGCTACCTATAAGGACCTCACCTACGAATTCCTTAGTTCCTTCAGGTATTTACCCAACTATGGTTTTGGATCCAACACAGAGCTGATCACCTTTAGGATGTTTGGAATGGACCAAACCCATAGCCGGATGTCATTAGCTAACCTCCTAGGATTTCCTAGTGGACCGCATGTGTTCATCAGTGCAGAAGATGACGATATTGATTTTGAACTCAACCAATTCTGGGGTAGAATCACAGGCGACTATCACCCTGAACCAGACAGAATGTATAATGATGAGATTCATAACCCAACTTTCAAATACTTTCATAAGATACTAGCCCACACCCTTTTCGGGAAAGAAGAAAATATTACTACAGTATCTAAAGAAGAGTTATTTATCATGTTCTGTGCTTCTCAGGGACGTACAGTGAATGCAGTACCTTTCATGATGAGATCCTTCCGACGCCTCACTCAGGACCCACAATCACCTATTCTAATAGGAGGCCTCGTGACAATGATTGCCCACGAGCTTGGCCTTAGATTCCACTTAAATGCAAGTACTAGTTTTGGCACCATCTGACCCATGAATATCCAGTTCTGCTTTAACAGGCGCATTTTAAGAACTATGGGACCTGGACCTTACGAGTACCTCATCAATGACAAACCTGTCCAGCTATTCACATTGCCAAATCATCAGATGACAAGTATCCACAACAAGGACAACTGGTTTTATGAATTGGATGAGCCTATGGGACCTCCTTCACCTCAATCAACACCACAGAACTACATGTACGACAGTGATCACATCTCTGAAGCACACGATTATATGTACTATGAGGATGCTGTATCGGAAGCTGAAGTAGACCCTACGACTCCTCCGCATTACAACACCTATCCTGAGCCCATTCTTGAGGAGACCACTGACAAAATGGATACTGTTCTACTCTGATTGGACAACGTTGACGCAGCTCTGACTATTGTAAAAGACGACATCGCAGGCATACACAGCGAACTCGTAGTCTTCATGGACTTAGTCTGTGACCAGCTCGACTACTACGCACGGAAGTTCGATGAATTGAAGGCACGAAAAGACTAGATATTAGTTTTAGTTTTAGTTTAGTTTAGTTTTCTGTTTTCCGTCCGTTTTCAATTATTTTGATTTTTGCATTGTTAGTTTCCCTATGTATTACATTACAATCATTCTAATTACTTGTTATTTCAATTATAGTCTTTATTCATTTATTCTGTTTTTACGTTATTCTCTGTTTATTGGCCGATATAATACATTGCCATATCATTTATAGGCCTAAACATCATTGCAAGAACACCCCCAAAGCAAAATCCTGCGTTCTGCAGATTTTGTTGGTGTGACGACCGTCACAGAAGCCTGACGACCGTCACAGAAGCCTGACGACCGTCACAGATACGTGACGACCGTCACGAGCCCAAAACTGTTATCTGATATAACAGGGGTTGCGTTTTCTCTCCCACTTCCATCTTTTCAACTTCCAATCATCAAGAACTCACACCCCACTCCCAATTTTCGTTTTCCCCACCTTGCACCATATATTCCAACTCCCATCTCAACTTCCTACTACACTGCTGTCACATTTTTCCACTCCACAGAACCACCTCAATCCACATTTCCTCCATATCCTCCAACAATGGCGAGAAACAACGAAACCCCAGACCTCAGCAACATTGTGTTCAGCGACAGTGACTCAGGAGAGAGATAGCGAGCCAACTATATCGCCTTCCACCAACGGTCGCTACAATCGACCCACTATCCACATATCCCATCGCTCACGGAGCTCGGACTCCTTGACAGCGTCACTTGGATGCTTCAAAGAGCCGGCATCTGTAACATCTCTACCAATCCTCTGCCGACGTACGAACAACTCACCATCGAGTTCCTAAGTTCGTTCACCTATGTCACTTCCAGCGGCGACCTCATCCAACACTCCGGTGCCGCATGCTTCCGGATGTTCGGCACGAACTATCAAGTGAACCAGAACCAGATTGCCGCCATCTTACAATTCCCTCGCGGCGACAATGCTCACCGCCGCCTCACCGATCAGTTTCAGCACGAAGCCTTCGCGCTCTGGTACCAGTTAACCGGCATCAATGCCGATGGTTGGGATTCTCTGCACGCAACGCATATCCACAACCCGACCATCCGGTATTTCCACCGAGCATTGAGCAACACCATCTTCGCCCGGGATAGCAACTATAAGGTGAACTCGAAAGAGCTCTTCTTTCTCCGCTGTGTCTTCAACAACGAGCCCATCAACGCCGCTCCATTCCTCCTGGCCCACATTCAGGCCAACTGTAACCGTGGCTCTAAGCCATTTTACTTTGGCGGGATTGTCACTGCCATTGAACTTGGGCTGAACCTCGGTGACCGCCTCCAGCACCTCCATGCGATTCCCTCGGTGTTCCTCGACACCGACCACTGCAGAGCCTCTCACCTCATCCGTTCCAGAGCCGATGGCAAGTACCACCCGGTAGTGCGTGGCAAAACCGTCCGAAGCATCATCCTTCCATCACGCACCCGGATGCACCCAGAGGATCGTACCAACTGGCTATTTGACCTCGATGCCCCTCCTGCTGCCGCTGCTCCAACTCAGAGCCACACCCAAGGTTCTGATGACGAAATCCAAGCTGAGTTGGGCAGACCAAAGCAACCATAGGCATCGCAACCTCTTCCTTCCGAAGGTACATCCTACCGCCGCCATCGTCCAGAGCCCGACTACTCCGAAGCAGACCTCCGCCGCTCTCTCGACCAGCAGGCCCAGATACTCGCTATGATGCAGCAGCAGAATCAGCGAGCAGAGCAGTTCGAAGCTTGGCATCGGACCCAAATGCAACAACTACAGACCGGCCAAGCAACCATTATTGAGAACTTGGTGAATCTGACCTTGCAGTTCGAAGGACTCCGCGACTATGTCTACCACACCGGAGCAATGAGTTTTGAGGACCGAGTTGACCAAGTCAGAGCCAGAGGACGTGAGCGAGGACGTGACCGAGGCAGAGGCCGTGATTAGTTACCATTTTCCTTATTTGTTTACTATATTTTCAGTTTCTTTGTATTTTCATTTCCGTTGTATCTCCCTCTCGCATTCTTTCAAATCAGTGGGGACACTGATTGAGATAGTGTGGGAGCGGAGCGTTTATTTCCCATTCCATTATACTTTGAATTCCATAATTTCTATTTCAAACATTTTCACGTTTTAGCAAATAAAATCTCTTTTATATATCTTTTTCCCGTTACGCAAACATCCCCACTTTATTCGACGTAAACAAAAAATTTTCGTTCGTTCCTCAAAAGCAAAAGCATCACGAGAATGCGCCCAAGTTCAAACCAAGTTTTGAAACTCCGAGGAGACGACAACTCTAACAAAACCAGTACCGCCCTGACACCTTAGATCTCCGGTTTATGCGAATCGGTTCCACTACCTACGTGTACCAAAGTTTCAAGTGTCTACGCAAACTCAACCCCAAGTAGTTTATACTAGCAGTCAGCACCATCCTAAAACACTTCTAAGCGAGCGACCGATGCAAATAAGTGTATGATCTCCAAAAAGATGAAAAATCATGAAAAGAAAGCCATATAGCCAAAAATATAAAGACGTGTTTCCCTCTAAGTTAGGTGCTCCTCACCCGAGCATTTAGCCCAACGGCACGAAAACTCATTGAAAAAAATCAATGGTACAAGCTTATGATCAATGAAAAAGATCAAAACAGAAATGAGATCATATTCACTAACAGGTCGACTTGCCATGAAAGTGTATGGACAACGGGCTTAATGTGATTGCGCTAGAACAAACAGGGTGAACTTGCCGCGAGAACCTTGACAACAAGCTACAGTAGCATGACTGGGACCGATTTGCATAAGAAAGAGACCTCCGAAGACTTGTAGTCCAGTGTCGTCACCGTACTCGTTTTGTTCTTACTAAGAATCCCGGTTTTTCCCGACTTTGCGAACGAAGAAGCTGCCTCGTGCTTGCCGACTTTTTCCTGTTTTACTTGAGGACAAGCAAAGATTCAAGCTTAGGGGAGTTTGATAACACGAAATCGTATATATATATTGATGCATAATTCAACTGATGTTTAACTGTTTTCGATCCGATTTCGGGTTATTTCCGTGTTATTTGTCTGATATTTTGCAGGTATTTGATAATCACGTTTAAACAAAGCAATATGAAGAAAAGAAGCAATCACAGATGAAATATGGACGAAAACCGGATGAAAACAACATGAAAAACGCAGAATGCATATTTTGCTGCTGTGACGACCGTTACAGCTCCATGACGACCGTCACACGGGTGACGACCGTCACACACCGTGACGACCGTCATGCAGGCAAAAACGCCCAACTTCAAATGCACGTGCAAGAGGCAGTTCCAAGTCCCAAATAGTGGACCACTACTCCCTGATATTTCTGCCTCTAAGTCCACCTTCTTCAAGTTATAACAGTTAGAATTCTATTTCTATAAAAGGGGAAGGAAGGGAGCTGAGAAAGGGAGCCGCATTCAAACAACGAAGTGCTGCCCAATTTCATTTCCAGAGCAAAAGTTCAGTTTTATTTCTTTCTATTTTTTTGTTGCCTTTCATTTCTTCTGTAATTCCTATTTCCCTTGTACGATCAATTGGCATAAAGACCAGAATCCTGCCAACATTTGTGGAGGATCTGCCCAAAGGTCAATTAGAATATTTACAGGTTTCTAATTTTAATCGTAATTTCCGTTTTCATTATGATGCATGTTATTATTCATTGTTTTTATTTATGTTTTACCTTTCCCAAATCCATGTCTAGCTAAATCAAGGTAATCGATATGTAATAATAATTCAGAAGGGATTTGATAATAACCGATTGAAAACTTTCTTTTTCAAAAGTTGTTTATGGTCTGAGTGTTTAAATTTATTTACTGAATAAACTTCGTCGCGAAAGCGAGAACTTATTTAAAAGTAGTTTTGCCACGAAAGTGGGAAATTAATTAAGGTACGAACCAACAAGCGAAAGCTGCAGCAAGACCAGATAGTAAACACTAGTCATTTGTTTTAATAACAGCGAAAGCACTTTAAAATGAATTAGAACTTAGAGATTTCCAAAAAATAGTTTTAACCCCGAATGGGACACGAAAGCGTACATTTGGCCCTTAGAATTGTGATTAGCGTCAACAACCATCGTGAGACGAGAGTCTTCAGATCACTATTTTCTGCTTAAATAAACTATGAAAAATATTTCATATACCGGCAACTTGTCAAATCCCCGAAGAACATAATTACTGCATATCGATTCACGTAATTATAATTTAAGTAACATTCTTAGTTCCCTTTAGTGACAATCTTATTCCCTTAAACATTATCTACCTAGCTAAACATAGTAACTCCCGAGAACACTAGTTTGATTACGAGTCCGTGTGGGATCGATATCTTTTATTACTACGCGATAGACTGTGCACTTGCAGTTAAGTTGTATTAGACATAGAAAGTCGCGATCAAGTATCCTTTAGCATTTAGTAGTGAGAAGAGAAGAATTAAGCTTAGCTAACATCCATCGCAACTCAAATTAAGAGGTTCCCGTCGAGTACGACGGACGTGAGGGGTGCTAATACCTTCCCCTCGCGTAACCGACTCCCGAACCCAAGAATGTGGTTGTGACGACCGTGTTCCTTCCGCGTTTATGAGGTTTTCTCGATATTTTCCTCTCCCGTCTATTCAGGAAAAATAAAGTTCAGTGGCGACTCTGTCGAACCGCATTTCCGCGCCTTTCGCGCGAGGGTCGTATGTTCGAAATGAATTTTTGAGGTGCGACAGCATCTTGACAAAGACAAACTTGA
Source organism: Lathyrus sativus (assembly GCA_963859935.3). Classification (NCBI taxonomy): domain Eukaryota; kingdom Viridiplantae; phylum Streptophyta; class Magnoliopsida; order Fabales; family Fabaceae; genus Lathyrus; species Lathyrus sativus. Next base: position 573,706,792 of record OZ012740.1, read on the forward strand.
ATTGGGTTAAGGTTAGATAATCACATGAGTATGATCCTAAAATGATGATGAGGATCTAAGGGGTCAAAATTTGGGGTGCAACAGTTGCCCCTATTTAAATATCTTCACTAGATGGAACTGAGAGATGACAATCCTCGTAAAACCGCAGTGAAAGGTATTTAAATATAGAAAACCAGAAATTTTGTCCCTTAGATTCGATGATATGCAAAAGGATAGGCCATGATATGCCATGAATTCTAAATGGTGCTTTATGATGCTTGGGTGCAAGACATATGCAAACACAAGAGCAAAAGTAAAAGAAAGGCAAAACAACGAGTAACTACCCACGGGGAACCCGACACTGGGGACTCGATTCTAGGGAAAGCCGCGGCCTAACAAACAACAGTTCAAACATGACTAATGATGATATCTAGGAGGAAACTTTCTTAGGGGGAATACAAAAATCCAATGAGGATGACAACCTCACTGGGGGAAGAGAACACCTTCTACTGGGGAAAAAGAGCAAACTTCACCGGGGAAGCGAAGGACTAGAGACACGAACCTCACTGGGGATGACCAGATGAGGAACTTCCTATAGTGAAGAGTTCAAACGGGATCTTTAGGAATGGACTAGAAACAAGACCAGACACACCGGAGATACTAGTACCGACTAGACCTCCGAGACTTGACTGGGGGAAGCAAAGGTTTCACTGGGGATACTAATGTCACCCAGTTTTAACAAACAGTTCAAACAGTGCTAGTAACCACTAGACTTCCTGTGGGTAATGGTGACAACCAACCCGAGGTGATAACAGATGGGATTTCTCAAGCCAAATTGGTAAAAACAGGACTTCGACTGGGGAAATCGGTAACGACCAACTTGCGGTACTAACGACCAAGTTTCCAGCAATGCCAGTAACCACTGGACTTAAAAGAGATTGGTAACGACCAAGTCATGGTACCAATGACAATTGGATTTCAAACAATGCCAGTTATGACTGGACTTAAAAAGAAACATGGTGACGACCAAATCAGGGTATACCAACAACATTTGGTTATGATAACGCTGGCAGTCACTAGACTTTAGCTGGGGAGGTTGGTAACGACCAAACCAAAAGATACCAATAACAATTGGAGTTAAAACAATGCCAGTTACCACTGGACTTCAGGGGAAAGGTTGGTAACGACCAAACCAAAAGATACCAATAACGATTGGATTTCGAACGATGCCAGTTACGACTGGACTTTAAAGGAAATATGGTGACGACCAAAAAGACACCAATAGCGATTGGATTTCAAACGATGCCAGTTACGACTGGGCTTAAAGGAAATATGGTGACGACCAAAAAGATACCAATAACGATTGGATTTCAAACGATGCCATTTACGACTGGACTTATGGTGACGACCAAAAAGATACCAATAACGAGTGGATTTCAAACACTGCCAGTTACGACTGGACTTATGGTGACGACCAAATTAACAATACCAATAACGATTGGGTTTCGAACAACTGCCAGTTACGACTGGACTTAAACGGGGATTGCTAGTAACGATTAGACTTCAAAGGGGATTGACAGATAGCACATCAAGTCTAAAAGATGGAATGAATCACACTGAACCCAGGATAAAGGGTGTATGTCGATTTGGGAAATAAACCCAACTCTACTGGGGAACAACGCTTAAGCAAGCTAGTCAGAGGTGACAAGGTAACTTCAAATAGGTGCCCAGAAATCTTCCACTGAGGGTGAGTCTTCTCATCGTCATAAGGAACCTGAGAGATGGTCTTCAATCTTTGGTAACTACACATGACCAAAGGAAATCCAACAACTCAACTCTGCTAACACTTCAATGGGAGATGCATTAGGATCTCATATCAAAGTGTCTGCCACCCTGAGACCTCGGGGAAGTATGATTTTCCTCGAATCTTCTCCGTGAGCTAAAGCATTTTGTATTTGTTAATCTTTTCAAGTTTTTATTTAATAATTTGACCCTAGTGTTCTTAAAATTATCGTTGATCAACGAACAATACTTTGCATAACAACAAATAAAGGAAATGGTAAATTGCAAAAGAAAGAATGGCCCAAAATTGATTTTATTCAAGAATGAAATCTTGCAAATGACAAAATTTCATAGAAGTTTTACAAGTGAAAAATGGCAACATGGACAAGGTTACATTGAATCCCATGACCAACTATCCCTAAAGACTAAAACTCCCCAAAATCCTCACTTCTGACAAGAGCGGTTGAGATGAATTCTTGTAGAATCTTTTGTCGAAGCGACAATTCATCTGATGCAGTGAAACGCCTTTGTCCCTAACTTTTGCCTGGATCGCCCTTTCAGGTTTTCAATCCACCGGGACGCTCGCCCTTTCGAGTTTTCAACTTAGCGAGCTCTTAATTTTTTTCTTTTTCTTTTCCTCTTTTTTTCTCTTCTTTTTTCCAACCCTAACTTTTGCATAAGCCGCTTTTTTGAGTTTTCGACTTATCGGGTTCTTTTAGGCGTAATATTCTCGTATTGCATCAGAATTCACAGGGTGAGTAAGCTGCTCTCCATCCATAGTTGTGAGAATCAACGAGCCTCCTGAGAAGACTATTTTTACAACAAACGGGCCGTCATAGTTAGGCATCCATTTTCCCCGTGCATCCTTGTGAACAGGTAAACTTTTCTTGAGTACAAGCTCCCCTTCTCGGAACTCTCGGACGCGAACCTTCTTGTCGAAATCTCTCTTGATCCTCTTCTGATATAACTGACCATGACACATTGTAGACATGTGTTTCTCATCAATAAGATTTAACTCATCAAACCTTTCCCTAACCCATTCTACTTCTTCAAGCTTGGTTTTCATTATGACTCTCAAAGAAGGTATCTCGACCTCAATAGGAAGTACCACATCCATTCCATATGCCAAAGAAAAAGGGGTTGCCCCTGTTGAAGTGCGGACAGATGTTTTGTACCAATGCAAGGCAAATGGAAGCATCTCATGCCAATCTTTGTAGGTTTTCACCATCTTCTGTAAAATCTTTTTGATGTTCTTATTCGCAGCTTCTATAGCTCCATTCATCTTGGGACGATAAGGGGAAGAATTGTGATGTTCAATTTTGAAGTCATTGCACAACTCCTTCATGATCTTGTTGTTCAAGTTAGTACCATTGTCTGTTATAATTCGGCTCGGGATTCCGTATCGACAGATAATCTCTTTCTTGATAAAACGGGCCACCACTTGTCGAGTAACATTGGTGTAGGATGCGGCTTCAACCCACTTTGTGAAATAATCAATAGAGACCAGAATAAATCGGTGTCCGTTAGAAGATTTTGGCTCTATTGCCCCAATCATATCAATGCCCCACATAGAGAAAGGCCACGGTGATGACAACACATTTAGCAATGTCAGAGGTACATGCATCTTGTCCGTATAAATCTGACACTTGTGACATTTCCTAGCATATTGAATGCAGTCAGTTTCCAAAGTCAACCAGTAATACCCAGCCCTCAAAATCTTTTTGGACATAGCATATCCATTGGCGTGAGTGCCAAATATTCCTTCATGAACATCTTGCATTAACAAATCCGTTTCTCGTCTGTCGACACATCTAAGCAGGACCATGTCATGATTCCTTTTATAAAGCACATTGTTACTAAGAAAGAACTTAGATGCTAATATTCTCAGAGTTTTCTTGTCAAGTGACGTAGCATCTGCTGGATATTCTTGTTTTAACAGATAATTCTTTATGTCGTGGAACCATGGCTTGTCATCAGTTTCTTCTTCAACCATCTGACAGTAAGTGGGCTTAGTCTTGCATTCAATTCGAATGAGAGTAGCATCATTGACATACTTGACTTTCCACATTGAGGCTAACATGGCTAGAGCATCGGCAATGTGATTCTCAGATCTCGGAACATGCTTGAAGGTGACTTCATTAAAATACTCAATCATCTTAACAATGTAGGCTCAGTAAGGGATCAAATTCTCATGTCTAGTCTCCCATTCACCGGTAACTTGATAAATAACCAAAGTTGAATCTCCACTTACTTCAAGAATTTTGATTCTGAGGTCGATAGCTGCTTCGAGGCCAAGAATGCATGCTTCATATTCGGCGATATTGTTCGTGCATTCAAAATCTAATCTTGCTGTAAATGGGGTATAACCACCCTCCGGATTCATCAAAACGGCGCCTATGCCATGCCCACTGTAGTTTGAGGAACCATCAAACATCATTTTCCACCAAAGACCTGGCTACGGACCTTCACCAGGACCTGGCTCTTCACAATTTTTTACCAACATAATGTCTTCATCTGGGAAATCAAATTTGAGAGACTCATAATCTTCAACCGGTTGATCTGCAAGATAGTCTGACAAGACACTGCCCTTGATGGACTTCTGGGCTACATACTGGATGTCGTATTCTGATAATAACATATGCCAACGGGCTAGCCTTCCAGTCTGAGCAGGTTTCTCAAAAATATACTTTATCGGATCCATTTTTTAAATCAACAAAGTAGTATGACAAATCATATACTGCCTCAAATGTCTGGCAGCCCATGCTAAAGCACAACAAGTTTTCTCTAAGAGTGAATATCGACTTTCACAATCAGTAAACTTCTTACTCAAATAATAGATAGCATGCTCTTTTCGTCCGGACTCATCCTGTTGACCTAACACATAACCCATTTATTCTCGAGTACTGTCAAATACATGGAGAGAGGTCTTCCCGGAATAGGAGGTATCAAGATCAGAGGTTCTTGAAGGTAACCCTTGATCTTATCAAAAGCTTGCTGACAATCTGGATTCCAAACAACCGTCTGATCCTTGCGTAATAATTTGAAGATGGGCTCACAAGTGGGAGTCATATTAGAAATAAACCTGGATATATAGTTCAACATTCCAAGGAAACTTCTAACTTGATTCTCAGTTTGTGGAGCTGGCATATCTTGAATGGCTCGGACTTTATCTGGATCTACCTTAATCCCTCGGTGACTGACAATAAAACCGAGTAACTTCCCAGATCTTACTCCAAAGGTACACTTGGCTGGATTCAGTCTCAACTGATACTTTCTGAGTCTTTTAAACAATTTCAAAAGATGTTCCAAATGGTCCTCCTCACTCTAAGATTTGGCAATCATGTCATCAACATACACTTTTATCTCCTTGTGCATCATGTCATGAAATAAATCCACCATGGCCCTTTGATAAGTAGCACCTGCATTCTTCAAACCGAAAGGCATAACTTTGTAACAGTAAGTTCCCCACGGAGTCATGAAAGTAGTTTTTTCCATATCATCGGGATCCATCTTAATCTGGTTGTAGCCGGAGAAACCATCCATAAATGAGAAGACTGCAAAACGAGTCGTATTATCCACCAACGTATCAATATGCGGCAAAGGGAAATCATCCTTCGGACTGGCCTTGTTCAGATCCCTATAATCCACACACATTCTGACTTTTCCATCCTTTTTTGGTACAGGTACAATATTAGCCACCCATTCGGGGTACTTGGATATTGCCAAGAAACCCGCATCAATCTGTTTCTTCACCTCATCTCGAATCTTAAGAGCCATGTCAGGTCTTGTTCTTCGGAGCTTTTGTTTGACCGGTGGGCATTCTGGTCGAAGCGGTAACTTGTGAACCACTATGTCAGTGTCTAGACCTGGCATATCTTGGTATGACCAAGCAAATACATCCACATACTCTTTCAGAAGCTTCTCTAATTGTTGCTTGACTTCTGCCCCTAGAGTTGCCCCAATCTTGACTTCTTTCTTGTCTTCTTCGGTGCCAAGATTAATGACTTCTACCTGCTCTTTGTAGGGTTGAAGCTCTGTGTGCTCATAATGTGCCAGTTTTACCAGTTCATCAGGGATCTCAAAATCTTCGTCCTCATCTTCAGCTTGGTATATTGGTGAATCAAAGTTAGGAGGGAATGCAAAGTCATAGGATTCAATGGGTTTTGGGATATCACTGCACGTTGGAATGGCTTAATTTATTAAAACATGCAAAGACAAATGCAGCACACAAAAAGAGAAAATTGTTTGGTTTTTTGAAATTGCCATTTTTCTTTTAAAAGTGAAAGCAAAGACGGTAAAGGAAATAACACGAAGAATTTAACAAAATAGTTCGTTTATCATTAATATTCTTGAAAGCACAGGGCCATTACAAAACAATCCTGTAGCCTTGGGCATGGCTATGGAGGTTTAAAAACAACAACAAGAAAAGAAAACAAACAAATTACTTTAACTCAGGAAAGACCACAGGAATCTCAATAGCTTCCCAGTTGCTCAAAGTAGATTCGCAATGATACACCAACTGTTCAAGGTCTTCATTTCCAACATCTTCTCCCACAGCATTGACTTGGAATCCTCCACTGATGAATACTTCTTGGATAGTCTTCGGGCGTCCTTTGTCATGTGTCGGTGCTTCAACATGAGTTGGTTTGTAACCCAACCCTTGACGACCCAATCTTGGCTTCACTTCAATAACCTCTCCCCAACCTGCAGGAGTACCTTCTTCTAATGTAGACTTGATGCTCTGAGCGGATGCAAAAGATGGACCACCATTAGCCACTGTTTCTTTTATCATCATTGCATTAGCTATCTCAAGTGCCTTAAATGAAGTTTCCAATGCGCCCTCATCTGCCTCAATATACCTGAATGATGACAAACTACTCACCATTAGATCCTCTTCACCGTGCACAATTACCAGCTTGTCATTTACAACAAATTTCATTCTTTGATGCAACGTGGAAGTCACTGCTCCAGCTTCGTGAATCCAAGGCCGTCCCAACAAGCAACTGTAAGTTGGGTTAATATCCATCACCTGAAACATGATACTGAACTCGTGAGGTCCTACCATAATTGGCAACTCCACTTCCCCAATAACTGTTCTTCTTGAACCATCAAAAGCCTTAACAATTAACGTTGTCGGCTTCATTTCTGCCCCTGCATATGCCAACCTTGCGAGCGACCTTGCGGGCAAGACATCCAATGAGGATCCAGTGTCAACTAAAACTCGTGCCAATGTGTCTTCTTGGCATCTGACAGATACGTGCAACGCACGATTGTGATTACGTCCTTCCTTTGGAAACTCTGCATCACTAAAACTCAGTGTGTTACATGCTGTAATATTGGCGATCACCGAATCAAATTGGCCGAGAGTTATATCTTTTGTCACATGTGCCTGCCTCAATACTTTTTGTAGGGCTTCTCTATAGGCTGGAGAATTCATCAAGAGAGACAAGATCGATATCTTTGATGGGGTTTGATGAAGCTGATCAATAACTTTGTAATCAATTTTCCGAATAATCCTTAAGAACTCCTCATCATCTCCTTCAGTACTTGGTACCTCTTTGTCTTTTGTTGTCGCAGCAGGAGTAACCTCTTTTGGAGTGACTACTGTTATTTTTGGTTGATAGATTCGACCACTACGGGTCATTTTGCTTGTACCTGCAATATTTGTCATGTCAACCTGGTCATCTTTCACCTCCTTTTTCTGAGCGATCTTCCCAGATCTTCGGTCTGTCACAGTCATGTCATACTTCCATGGAACGGCCTTTGTACTCTCAAAAGGGAATGGTCTTGGTTTCTGAATAATAACCGGCCGAGGCTGATCAATAGATGATTTGTTGAAAACAGACTTCACATTTTTGTTGGTCATATTGAACACCAGAACTTTCTCACCTTCCTTTGGTAGATTAAAAATAGGCTCAATTACCGAAACTTCCTCTTTCTTTATCTTGCTACATACTTGCAATACTCCATCATCAATCAATCTTTGCATATCCCTTCGTACCATATTACATCCTTTAGAATCAATAGAACACTCTTTGCAGTCTTCATGAATACCTTCAATCAGCCCCGCCTTCAACAACTTCTCATATAGTGATCTCAACAGAGTTTTGATTTCTGACACATCACCAACCAATTTCTCATCTGAAACCTCTATAGCATTAACTCCTCCATGATTCGGAAATGGATTACTTTTAACATTAGGCGGTACATCATCAAAAGACAAAATCTTCCTTTCTATTAACTCCCTGACAAGATGTTTTAAGGCAAGACAACCCTCTAAGCCATGACCGACAGCACCTTCATGGAAGGCACAATGAGCATTTGGATTGTAGTGAGGAGAGGTAGTGTCTGGATTTAGCGGTCGCGTCGTTACCAACCCTTGTTGCACCAAGGAGGGGTATAATTCTGTGTAAGTCATCAGTATCTGAGGAAGTGGAGGTTTTGTTGTTGGTCTCCGATTCTGGTAGTTTTGTCTGGGTGCCTGAGGTCTAGGCTGATGATATTACTGATAGGGTGGAGTGTTGGGCGCTCATTGATACCCTTGTTGAACTGGCTGATACACGGGTGCTGGATGCACTTCTTGATAATTGGGAACAGGATGATTGAAAGTCAGTGTTACAGCTGCCACATATGGTTGTTGGGCATACTGCAATGGATACATTGGTCGTTGTTGCTGAGATTGTTGAACATAACTTTGTTGAGGCTGCTGAACAAAGCCTTGCTGAGGTTGCAGATACTGTTGGTATGGCTGTCTCCAAGTCCAATTCTTTCTTCCCACGGCTATTGCATTTGTTTCCCCTTCCCTATTTTTATGGAAATTACCACTGACCTTCTTAACATTGTTGTTGCTAGAATTACTGGAACCATTAGCCACCTTTTCATTCTTCATTCCTAACTCCACTCTCACCACCACAGCTACTGTAATACCCCAAATTTTGCCCTAAGATTTGTCGTCGCATTTCATTGCATTTTTATTGCATTTAATCAATTACTAACAAATTTGTGTAGTCGTTTGACTTTTTGCAGGTAAATATCATATGGCATGCATTTTTTTTCTAAAAAGTAAAAATGGCACAATTGGCAAGAGGACATGTGTAAGGAGTTGTGAGTGTGAGAGGTTGAGAGTTCGAATCTCACCTTAGTCACTTTTTGTTTTTTATTATTTTTACTCTAAATGTTTCTATCTCTCATTAAAAAATAACAAAAATAGTTTTTTATTATTATTTAATTATTATTTTCGTATTTTAATTAAATTATTTTTTAAAATATTATTTTTTTTCACTTTTTTCTAAATTATTCATAAAAATATCCAAAAAAATCATAAAATAAAAAATATTAGAAAAAATTTTGTTCTTTTTATAATATTTTTGATTTTAGGAATCAATAGGATTATTAGTTTTTATTTTAAGTTTATTTTAAATTATTTAAATTTTTTTTTTCTTAACTAATTATTTAGTTTGGGCTTTAAAGTGGGTTTTAGGGACATTATTGACAATTTGGTGTTAACCCTAATTTGTTCCATATATATACATGTGTTGCCTTGTTGAAAAAAAAGGGGAGAATAAAAAAAACCTAAGAGGAGTGAGTGTCGTTTACCGTTATTTCTATTTCTTCATCTATTACTGTTGTTTCTTTTTCTTCATCGTTTACCGTTATTTCTTTTCCTTCATCTATTACTGTTGTATCTTTTTCTTCATCTTTTACCGTTATTTCTTTTTCTTCATCTATTATCGTTATTTCTTTTTCTTCATCTATTATTGTTACGTTTATATATATAATTTTTAAATTGTTAGAGTTTATATATATATATATAAGATTAATTTTTGATCGAATTATGTCGATACGATGTTTGCACATTTGTGTGCATGACGCGTGACATTGGTGTTAGTTCGATCTGATTGCGATGATCGCATTTTTGTGTGAGCAATAATACTGTTTTTTGCTTAATTTCTTTTTCTTTGCGATAAATTTTGTTTCGTCCGATTTAGATCTGGTTGCGATGAGCGCATTTCTGCGTTAGCAACATTGTTGGGTTATTGGGCACATTTAAAATTCATTATTGCTTTATTATTATTATTATTATTATTATTGTTATTATTAGTATTATTATTATCATTATTTATTATTATTATCATTATTATTATTATTATTATTATTACCATTATTATTATTATTGTTATCATTAATTTATTAAAACTTGTTATAATATAAAAATCTGTTTTTTAAAATAAATAACATTAACATCTTTTCCAAATTAATATGAAAACCTATTATTTTTAAGAAAAACTTTTTTTTAGATAAATTTAAAATAATAACTAAAATCTTTTTTTAAAATAATAACTAGAACCGTTTTTAAAAAAATATTTAATAATAACATTAAACCTTTTTTTTTAAAAATAAAACCTTTTTGTTAGATAATTAAATTAAGACTATTTTTGAAAAGTTTTTTTTAATAATATTAAAACCTCTTTTTTAACTTAAATCAAAAGCTTTTTTATATATCACAAATAAACAACAAAGAATATCTATAACTTTCGCACTTCCGTTTCATAACTCGTCTGATTACTGTCTGACTCTGTCTACTAACGTTGTGTATTCAATGTGCAGCTTGTTAGAGCAACTTTAGTGCAGGGTTGTTAAACCAAAATTCTTTATAGCTTACGTTAGTAATAAGGAATTTGCATTATAGTACTGCTGACATGGCATATGGGATGCTCTAAAACTAGTTTACGTGCTCTACACAAGCAACGTACTCTAACTCATTATTTAACATAAATAATAAATTTTTATTAATTATTTAACATAAATAATAGATTTTTATTAACCATTTAATATCATATGGGGTCAAGTTTTGGTTTCTTATAGACAACCACCATTAAAGTAAAAACTACTCAAATCAACTATAAATTTTTTAAATCCTACAAATCACTTTGGTCCCACAAAAAGTATCTTAGTTTACCCATTTAGTTTACTCCCACTAAAGATGCTCTTACGTTGCTATTAGCTATTTTAATGTGTTTTTCAATTCAAGTTGTATTATAATTGTATCTGTTTCTCATTTGTAACTTCGCGAACAAATTATCGCGTTTACCTTTCCGCACTTTAATTTTTGCTGTTTATATGGTTTAAATTCGCGCATTTGCATCGTTAATTTGTCCCATTGCATTCCTCCGAAGGATTAGGTCTAGCCGTTTGGCCGCCACGCCAATAGTCCTCAAGACTTCAAACCCTTACAAACCCTAACTTTTCACAAATGTCTCGCCGTGGACAAAATTACAAAACTACCCCTAACTTTAGGCCAAAGAGTCGATGCACTCATTTTAGGGTTTCCCGCCGCGGAATCCCTAACCTAACCCTAATGCACTTAACAATTTATAACATAGAGATCGGAGTTTAAGACTCCATGTAAGCGTGTCCTTAAGATGCGTTTATTCCCCTTGAGACCTTGACCACAGTCAAGAAGTCTCTAACCTCCCTTTTGAGGGGAACTACAGTTACTCTGATTCCATTCCCGTAAGGATATGTAGGCACAAGATGCGATGTCTTGCCGAGTAAACTTAGAAGTAACCCCTAGGTCTTTTTTAATTTTCAATCCTTTGTATATACCCTAAAGAAAAATAATTAATGAAATAAATAAAAATAAATAAACAAAAGGTTCCCGTAGAGTACTACGGAAGTTTAGGGTGCTAATACCTTCCCTAAATTTAACCAACCCCCGAACCTTAGATCTCTCCCTTTTAGGTTTTTCCTTTCTTTAACCTTTCCTTCGGATAAATCAAAGACCGGTTGTAAATGAATTAAGATTCAAGTTAATCAATAGCTTGACATCCAAATTTCACCGCAACAGAAAATGGCGACTTCACTGGGGAGTCTTAATTTTTGAGGGTTATCCCTATCTTGTTTATTTTTCTTTATATATTTGTTTCATTAATATTTTGCTCATTTGTATATGTTGTTCAGGGTACCTTCTCGGGATTTACTTTGTGGTGAGATAAGTCCTACACCCGGACTTGAGTGACATTATTATAGGATGGCGATATATTCGACGAGGCTTATAGGGAGTGAGTCCCGACTAAGCTAAATCGAGAATCACCGCTCAGTTGAGACCCTTTCAAAAATGGTTCGGTTGATCGAGTGTAGTCGTGAAAACTTTTACCGTTATCGATTGGAGTCTGTGATACTGGGAACCGTAGTACCTTTACACCATCTTGGCCTTATATAGGACGTAGTGCAGGAACTATGTGGGAGTAGTCCTACAATGGTTGCTACGCGATACTACACTCGAACGAGGTTCTCTTGAGAATATTATCGACCCTTGAGTCAGTCGAGAAGTTGATAATATCCAAAAGATGGGCTGATGACTTTAGGCACTTTTTAGAACCCTTGTTCTGCAGGTACAATTAATCTATAGTACACACCACTTTGGGAAGGGTAGACCTTGACTCCATTCATTGTTCCTCTAAAATTAGGACCTTTGTTTGCTTATGTGCGTTTGTGCTTTGCATCCATAAATCATCATATCATTTCTAGTTTCAAGGAATTCAAAAGTCCTTTGCAAATTCAAGAAGTCCTACATTTTAAAGTCTAACAACTTTTCTCGCTTTCCTAAAAGGGAATGTTTGCAATCGACCGTTGAAATTCTTGAGACCATTGCATGGCATTAGCATCACATTTTTGCATTGCATTTATCCCCGAGTTTCTCCTTCTTGGTCCTATCGTCTTCTAGTGTACCTTTGAGTCGTCAAGCTGATTCCTCGACACAGATATCAGACCAGAAACGGAACAGGAGTCACTTTGATCCTATTCTCATGACTTACACAGAGCTATATCTTGACTTAGTCCGGCAAGGACTGATTACTACAAAGGCTTTACCACCTCCTCTTAATCTTCCAGCTGGATTTAGGGTTGATCTCCATTGTGCTTCCCATGAGGGTTCCCCAGGCCATGACTTAGAGCATTGTTTTGCATTGAAGGCTAGAGTATGTGAATTGGTTAGAACTGGAATACTTGATTTTACAGACAGTCATCCGGATGTTCAGAAAAATCCCTTGCCAGTACATCAGAAATAAAGTTTTGTCACTAGGCCTTTTGTTTCTCGTTGTTTGCACTTTCCTTGTTTTGTTTAAGTTGTTTGCTTTTAATTATGTTTGTACTTTCATTAATGAAATAAGCATTGCGACTTTTGATTCAATTCATTTCCGTCCATTTATTTGCATCTTTATGCTTTATTTTTCAAATGTTTACTTCTTGTCCAAAATTTTGATATGCTAAGATTGGAGGGAGGATGATGAAAACGTTATACCCATAATTGCTGTCAGTATGCTTTCAATCAAACCTTGTTGACGATGTAAGGCATTGTTTCAATTCCCAAACACGGGAGAAATAAGGAAGTTAATCCCTCGTTATCCCCTTCGAGCCTAGAAGTTGGAGTTTCTTTCGTTACAAAAAACCCACAATTTTAACCTTGGGATGGGTAGTTCTCAGTTAACTTGGTTGTGTGTTCATACGATACACCTTTCATTAACAAATTTTCCTTCGCACACGTCAAACAAGTGTCGAAGATGTTTTCTAATCAAAAGGTCGATGATGGTTCACCGTAATCATTAAAATCAAACAGTCACTTTCCTTCACACAAAAAAATAATATAAAAAAAGCAAAAGAAGCCCGCTAAGTCAAAACCTATGAAGGAGACTTAGGCAAAACTGGGGCATCCTGCTGTCTGTAAACTCTAAAATAAACAGTTCAGGCAAAATTTAGGGATAATACAAAGAGATTTTTAAATCCTTATCTTGAAAATCCTCAATGTCAAAACAATCAAATGTTATAGGGGAGTAGTGGCTGCCTTTTCATAGGTCCCTTTGACTTCTGAATCATCACTGCGACGATCAATGAAATCCCTAACTTATGGGAACCTGAATGCATAGTATGAGTTAACTGAGCATAGGACTGAAGATCATCACGTAGATTGGGTGGGTACAAATAAATTTTGAGCCTTTATCTTTTGTTTCATAAACCATGAACCAGGCCACGTTACAACCCTCAAAAGACCTAACTGAAACAGGGTTATTTAGAAAGTATACTACAACAAGGTTGCGTAACCTGACTCCAAAAGATCCTTGCGAATCATTTATTTTGGCAATACACTTTTATTTTAAACTTTGAGTGTCTTGAACCGCCTTGTTCTGACTAACGACTCATGTATTTTCCATCTTTCAAAAATAATTTTTCAAAAATCGCATGAACTTTGCATTACCATGTTTGTATGAATATTTTTGTTTGCAAACTGGCTTTCCTCTAAGGAATTTTCAAACAATGAGAAACTTGGTCAAGTGATCTTATCAGGGGCAAGTTCCTTTTACATCCTGTCAAAGAATTAGTTCAAGATTTGTTCAAGGCAATATCTTTTCAGATTTGGTTTATCCAGAGAATTGTTCAAGACCCAGACTGGGGCAAGCCCTCCGAGGATACAGCAAAACAGTCGATTCCACGAATTAGACAGCTGAAGCAGTTATTAGTTCATTTGACCTGGGGCAGTTTACTTGCATAATCCCTAAGCATTTATTCATCATTCCTACAGTGACTATCAACTTGATACAGTTTAACAGAATGACAGTGATCTCCGTGTTGAGGAATCAGTCCTCCAGTTTTGTCATCTCACCGAAAGAGTCGAGCCTTGTCGTCGATGTCTGCATTTGCATTTGATCATATGTCATAGCATAATTCCTATACATGTGCATATCTTGGGTGCTTTATTCCCCATTTACATTTCTATCTTGGGTGCTTTACTCCCCATTTACATTTCTATCTTGGGTGCTTTATTCCCCATTTACCTCTCTATCTTGGGTGCTTTACTCCCCATTTACATTTCTAGCTTGGGTGCTTTACTCCCCATTTACATTTCTATCTTGGGTGCTTTACTCCCCATTTACATTTTTATCTTGGGTGCTTTACTCCCCATTTACATTTTTATCTTGGGTGCTTTACTCCCCATTTACATTTCTATCTTGGGTGCTTTACTCCCCATTTACATTTCTATCCTGGGTGCTTTACTCCCCATTTACATGTCTATCTTGGGTGCTTTACTCCCCATTTACCTTCTATCCTTGGGTGTTTTATCCCCCATGTACCTTTATCCCGGGTGTTTTATTCCCCGTTTACCAGATATTCCTGGGTTTACCTAACATCATGGTGTTTTACCCCCATTTACTTTTTTTTCCCTAAGGTCGTGTTTTACTCGCGTCTTACCTTGTGGGCAAAATTTATTTACTTGGCATCATGGGTGTTTTATCCCCATTTGCGTTTTTCTCCTGAGCTCGTGTTTTACCCGCGTCTTACCTTGCGGACAATTTCTAATTTACTTGGCACCTATCAACAATTTTGTGTCGTGTCTATCCGACGTTCTTCCAGATATGACATGTCTTCTTCCCTAGTGCAATTCCTCGATGGGTCGTCCCCTGTGACGTTGTTTCGTCTGTATCCGTGCGTTTGTCATTTTCATCATACGCATCATATCAGATTCATATCATATTTAGCATTATAGTTCGTTTTGTTTTGTCCATATCATTGCATAGCACTACGTCTAAAGGCAAAATTTTCGGTTATCTGTATTTAAATCCCTCCACCATGATTTCTCGAGTCTCCGTTGCTCAAATCACCCGGTGAAGTTGTTTAAATAGGGGCAACTGTAATACCCCAAATTTTGCCCTAAGATTTGTCGTCGCATTTCATTGCATTTTTATTGCATTTAATCAATTACTAACAAATTTGTGTAGTCGTTTGACTTTTTGCAGGTAAATATCATATGGCATGCATTTTTTTTCTAAAAAGTAAAAATGGCACAATTGGCAAGAGGACATGTGTAAGGAGTTGTGAGTGTGAGAGGTTGAGAGTTTGAATCTCACCTTAGTCACTTTTTGTTTTTTATTATTTTTACTCTAAATGTTTCTATCTCTCATTAGAAAATAACAAAAATAGTTTTTTATTATTATTTAATTATTATTTTCGTATTTTAATTAAATCATTTTTTAAAATATTTTTTTTTTCACTTTTTTCTAAATTATTCATAAAAATATCCAAAAAATCATAAAATAAAAAATATTAGAAAAAATTTTGTTCTTTTTATAATATTTTTGATTTTAGGAATCAATAGGATTATTAGTTTTTATTTTAAGTTTATTTTAAATTATTTAAATTTTATTTTTTCTTAACTAATTATTTAGTTTGGGCTTTAAAATGGGCTTTAGGGACATTATTGACAATTTGGTGTTAACCCTAATTTGTTCCATATATATACATGTGTTGCCTTGTTGAAAAAAAGGGGAGAATAAAAAAAAACCTAAGAGGAGTGAGTGTCGTTTACCGTTATTTCTATTTCTTCATCTATTACTGTTGTTTCTTTTTCTTCATCGTTTACCGTTATTTGTTTTCCTTCATCTATTACTGTTGTTTCTTTTTCTTCATCTTTTACCGTTATTTCTTTTTCTTCATCTATTACCGTTATTTCTTTTTCTTCATCTATTACTGTTACGTTTATATATATAATTTTTAAATTGTTAGAGTTTATATATATATATATATATATAT
Source organism: Lathyrus sativus (assembly GCA_963859935.3). Classification (NCBI taxonomy): domain Eukaryota; kingdom Viridiplantae; phylum Streptophyta; class Magnoliopsida; order Fabales; family Fabaceae; genus Lathyrus; species Lathyrus sativus. The sequence continues at coordinate 573,723,136 of OZ012740.1, forward strand.
ATATATATATATATATATATATATATATATATATATATATATAAGATTAATTTTTGATCGAATTATGTCGATACGATGTTTGCACATTTGTGTGCATGACGCGTGACATTGGTATTAGTTCGATCTGATTGCGATGATCGCATTTTTGTGTGAGCAATAATACTGTTTTTTGCTTAATTTCTTTTTCTTTGCGATAAATTTTGTTTCGTCCGATTTAGATCTGGTTGCGATGAGCGCATTTCTGCGTTAGCAACATTGTTGGGTTATTTGGCACATTTAAAATTCATTATTGCTTTATTATTATTATTATTATTATTGTTATTATTAGTATTATTATTATCATTATTTATTATTATTATCATTATTATTATTATTATTATTACCATTATTATTATTATTGTTATCATTAATTTATTAAAACTTGTTATAATATAAAAATCTATTTTTTAAAATAAATAACATTAACATCTTTTCCAAATTAATATGAAAACCTATTATTTTTAAGAAAAACTTTTTTTTATATAAATTTAAAATAATAACTAAAATCTTTTTTTAAAATAATAACTAGAACCGTTTTTAAAAAAATATATAATAATAACATTAAACCTTTTTTTTTAAAAATAAAACCTTTTTGTTAGATAATTAAATTAAGACTATTTTTGAAAAGTTTTTTTTAATAATATTAAAACCTCTTTTTTAACTTAAATCAAAAGCTTTTTTATATATCACAAATAAACAACAAATAATATCTATAACTTTCGCACTTCCGTTTCATAACTCGTCTGATTACTGTCTGACTCTGTCTACTAACGTTGTGTATTCAATGTGCAGCTTGTTACGTTGCTATTAGCTATTTTAATGTGTTTTTCAATTCAAGTTGTATTATAATTGTATCTGTTTCTCATTTGTAACTTCGCGAACAAATTATCGCGTTTACCTTTCCGCACTTTAATTTCTGCTGTTTGTATGGTTTAAATTCGCGCATTTGCATCGTTAATTTGTCCCATTGCATTCCTCCGAAGGATTAGGTCTAGCCGTTTGGCCGCCACGCCAATAGTCCTCAAGACTTCAAACCCTTACAAACCCTAACTTTTCACAAATGTCTCGCCGTGGACAAAATTACAAAACTACCCCTAACTTTAGGTCAAAGAGTCGCTGCACTCATTTTAGGGTTTCCCGCCGCGGAATCCCTAACCTAACCCTAATGCACTTAACAATTTATAACATAGAGATCGGAGTTTAAGACTCCATGTAAGCGTGTCCTTAAGATGCGTGTATTCCCCTTGAGACCTTGACCACAGTCAAGAAGTCTCTAACCTCCCTTTTGAGGGGAACTACAGTTACTCTGATTCCATTCCCGTAAGGATATGTAGGCACAAGATGCGATGTCTTGCCGAGTAAACTTAGAATTAACCCCTGGGTCTTTTTTAATTTTCAATCCTTTGTATATACCCTAAAGAAAAATAATTAATGAAATAAATAAATAAAAAATAAACAAAAGGTTCCCGTAGAGTACTACGGAAGTTTAGGGTGCTAATACCTTCCCTAAATTTAACCAACCCCCGAACCTTAGATCTCTCCCTTTTAGGTTTTTCCTTTCTTTAACCTTTCCTTCGGATAAATCAAAGACCGGTTGTAAATGAATTAAGATTCAAGTTAATCAATAGCTTGACATCCAAATTTCACCGCAACAGAAAATGGCGACTTCACTGGGGAGTCTTAATTTTTGAGGGTTATCCCTATCTTGTTTATTTTTCTTTATATATTTGTTTCATTAATATTTTGCTCATTTGTATATGTTGTTCAGGGTACCTTCTCGGGATTTACTTTGTGGTGAGATAAGTCCTACACCCGGACTTGAGTGACATTATTATAGGATGGCGATATATTCGACGAGGCTTATAGGGAGTGAGTCCCGACTAAGCTAAATCGAGAATCACCGCTCAGTTGAGACCCTTTCAAAAATGGTTCGGTTGATCGAGTGTAGTCGTGAAAACTTTTACCGTTATCGATTGGAGTCTGTGATACTGGGAACCGTAGTACCTTTACACCATCTTGGCCTTATATAGGACGTAGTGCAGGAACTATGTGGGAGTAGTCCTACAATGGTTGCTACGCGATACTACACTCGAACGAGGTTCTCTTGAGAATATTATCGACCCTTGAGTCAGTCGAGAAGTTGATAATATCCAAAACATGGGCTGATGACTTTAGGCACTTTTTAGAACCCTTGTTCTGCAGGTACAATTAATCTATAGTACACACCACTTTGGGAAGGGTAGACCTTGACTCCATTCATTGTTCCTCTAAAATTAGGACCTTTGTTTGCTTATGTGCGTTTGTGCTTTGCATCCATAAAGCATCATATCATTTCTAGTTTCAAGGAATTCAAAAGTCCTTTGCAAATTCAAGAAGTCCTACATTTTAAAGTCTAACAGCTTTTCTCGCTTTCCTAAAAGGGAATGTTTGCAATCGACCGTTGAAATTCTTGAGACCATTGCATGGCGTTAGCATCACATTTTTGCATTGCATTTATCCCCGAGTTTCTCCTTCTTGGTCCTATCGTCTTCTAGTGTACCTTTGAGTCGCCAAGCTGATTCCTCGACACAGATATCAGACCAGAAACGGAACAGGAGTCACTTTGATCCTATTCTCATGACTTACACAGAGCTATATCCTGACTTAGTCCGGCAAGGACTGATTACTACAAAGGCTTTACCACCTCCTCTTAATCCTCCAGCTGGATTTAGGGTTGATCTCCATTGTGCTTCCCATGAGGGTTCCCCAGGCCATGACTTAGAGTATTGTTTTGCATTGAAGGCTAGAGTATGTGAATTGGTTAGAACTGGAATACTTGATTTTACAGACAGTCATCCGGATGTTCAGAAAAATCCCTTGCCAGTACATCAGAAATGAAGTTTTGTCACTAGGCCTTTTGTTTCTCGTTGTTTGCACTTTCCTTGTTTTGTTTAAGTTGTTTGCTTTTAATTATGTTTGTACTTTCATTAATGAAATAAGCATTGCGACTTTTGATTCAATTCATTTCTGTCCATTTATTTGCATCTTTATGCTTTATTTTTCAAATTTTTACTTCTTGTCCAAAATTTTGATATGCTAAGATTGGAGGGAGGATGATGAAAACGTTATACCCATAATTGTTGTCAGTATACTTTCAATCAAACCTTGTTGACGATGTAAGGCATTGTTTCAATTCCCAAACACAGGAGAAATAAGGAAGTTAATCCCTCGTTACCCCCTTCGAGCCTAGAAGTTGGAGTTTCTTTCGTTACAAAAAACCCACAATTTTAACCTTGGGATGGGTAGTTCTCAGTTAACTTGGTTGTGTGTTCATACGATACACCTTTCATTAACAAATTTTCCTTCGCACACGTCAAACAAGTGTCGAAGATTTTTTCTAATCAAAAGGTCGATGATGGTTCACCGTAATCATTAAAATCAAACAGTCACTTTCCTTCACACAAAAAAATAATATAAAAAAAGCAAAAGAAGCCCGCTAAGTCAAAACCTATGAAGGAGACTTAGGCAAAACTGGGGCATCCCGCTGACTGTAAACTCTAAAATAAACAGTTCAGGCAAAATTTAGGGATAATACAAAGAGATTTTTAAATCCTTATCTTGAAAATCCTCAATGTCAAAACAATCAAATGTTATAGGGGAGTAGTGGTTGCCTTTTCATAGGTCCCTTTGACTTCTGAATCATCACTGCGACGATCAATGAAATCCCTAACTTATGGGAACCTGAATGCATAGTATGAGTTAACTGAGCATAGGACTGAAGATCATCACGTAGATTGGGTGGGTACAAATAAATTTTGAGCCTTTATCTTTTGTTTCATAAACCGTGAACCAGGCCACGTTACAACCCTCAAAAGACCTAACTGAAACAGAGTTATTTAGAAAGTATACTACAACAAGGTTGCGTAACCTGACTCCAAAAGATCCTTGCGAATCATTTATTTTGGCAATACACTTTTATTTTAAACTTTGAGTGTCTTGAACCGCCTTGTTCTGACTAACGACTCATGTATTTTCCATCTTTCAAAAATAATTTTTCAAAAATCGCATGAACTTTGCATTACCATGTTTGTATGAATATTTTTGTTTGCAAACTGGCTTTCCTCTAAGGAATTTTCAAACAATGAGAAACTTGGTCAAGTGATCTTATCAGGGGCAAGTTCCTTTTACATCCTGTCAAAGAATTAGTTCAAGATTTGTTCAAGGCAATATCTTTTCAGATTTGGTTTATCCAGAGAATTGTTCAAGACCCAGACTGGGGCAAGCCCTCCGAGGATATAGCAAAACAGTCGATTCCACGAATTAGACAGCTGAAGCAGTTATTAGTTCATTTGACCTGGGGCAGTTTACTTGCATAATCCCTAAGCAGTTATTCATCATTCCTACAGTGACTATCAACTTGATACAGTTTAACAGAATGACAGTGATCTCCGTGTTGAGGAATCAGTCCTCCAGTTTTGTCATCTCACCGAAAGAGTCGAGCCTTGTCGTCGATGTCTGCATTTGCATTTGATCATATGTCATAGCATAATTCCTATACATGTGCATATCTTGGGTGCTTTATTCCCCATTTACATTTCTATCTTGGGTGCTTTACTCCCCATTTACATTTCTATCTTGGGTGCTTTATTCCCCATTTACCTCTCTATCTTGGGTGCTTTACTCCCCATTTACATTTCTAGCTTGGATGCTTTACTCCCCATTTACATTTCTATCTTGGGTGCTTTACTCCCCATTTACATTTTTATCTTGGGTGCTTTACTCCCCATTTACATTTCTATCTTGGGTGCTTTACTCCTCATTTACATTTCTATCCTGGGTGCTTTACTCCCTATTTACATGTCTATCTTGGGTGCTTTACTCCCCATTTACCTTCTATCCTTGGGTGTTTTATCCCCCATGTACCTTTATCCCGGGTGTTTTATTCCCTGTTTACCAGATATTCCTGGGTTTACCTAACATCATGGTGTTTTACCCCCATTTACTTTTTTTCCCCTAAGGTCGTGTTTTACTCGCGTCTTACCTTGTGGGCAAAATTTATTTACTTGGCATCATGGGTGTTTTATCCCCATTTGTGTTTTTCTCCTGAGCTCGTGTTTTACCCGCGTCTTACCTTGCGGACAATTTCTAATTTACTTGGCACCTATCAACAATTCTGTGTCGTGTCTATCCGACGTTCTTCCAGATATGACATGTCTTCTTCCCTAGTGCAATTCCTCGATGGGTCGTCCCCTGTGACGTTGTTTCGTTTGTATCCGTGCATTTGTCATTTTCATCATACGCATCATATCAGATTCATATCATATTTAGCATTATAGTTCGTTTTGTTTTGTCCATATCATTGCATAGCACTACGTCTAAAGGCAAAATTTTCGGTTATCTGTATTTAAATCCCTCCACCATGATTTCTCGAGTCTCCGTTGCTCAAATCACCCGGTGAAGTTGTTTAAATAGGGGCAACTGTAATACCCCAAATTTTGCCCTAAGATTTGTTGTCGCATTTCATTACATTTTTATTGCATTTAATCAATTACTAACAAATTTGTGTAGTCGTTTGACTTTTTGCAGGTAAATATCATATGGCATGCATTTTTTTTCTAAAAAGTAAAAATGGCACAATTGGCAAGAGGACATGTGTAAGGAGTTGTGAGTGTGAGAACTTGAGAGTTCGAATCTCACCTTAGTCACTTTTTGTTTTTTATTATTTTTACTCTAAATGTTTCTATCTCTCATTAAAAAATAACAAAAATAGTTTTTTATTATTATTTAATTATTATTTTCGTATTTTAATTAAATCATTTTTTAAAATATTTTTTTTTCACTTTTTTCTAAATTATTCATAAAAATATCCAAAAAATCATAAAATAAAAAATATTAGAAAAAATTTTGTTCTTTTTATAATATTTTTGATTTTAGGAATCAATAGGATTATTAGTTTTTATTTTAAGTTTATTTTAAATTATTTAAATTTTATTTTTTCTTAACTAATTATTTAGTTTGGGCTTTAAATGGGCTTTAGGGACATTATTGACAATTTGGTATTAACCCTAATTTGTTCCATATATATACATGTGTTGCCTTGTTGAAAAAAAGGGGAGAATAAAAAAAACCTAAGAGGAGTGAGTGCCGTTTACCGTTATTTCTATTTCTTCATCTATTACTGTTGTTTCTTTTTCTTCATCGTTTACCGTTATTTCTTTTCCTTCATCTATTACTGTTGTTTCTTTTTCTTCATCTTTTACCGTTATTTCTTTTTCTTCATCTATTACCGTTATTTCTTTTTCTTCATCTATTACTGTTACGTTTATATATATAATTTTTAAATTGTTAGAGTTTATATATATATATATATATAAGATTAATTTTTGATCGAATTATGTCGATACGATGTTTGCACATTTGTGTGCATGACGCGTGACATTGGTGTTAGTTCGATCTGATTGCGATGATCGCATTTTTGTGTGAGCAATAATACTGTTTTTTGCTTAATTTCTTTTTCTTTGCGATAAATTTTGTTTCGTCCGATTTAGATCTGGTTGCGATGAGCGCATTTCTGCGTTAGCAACATTGTTGGGTTATTTGGCACATTTAAAATTCATTATTGCTTTATTATTATTATTATTATTATTATTATTATTGTTATTATTATTAGTATTATTATTATCATTATTTATTATTATTATCATTATTATTATTATTATTATTATTACCATTATTATTATTATTGTTATCATTAATTTATTAAAACTTGTTATAATATAAAAATCTGTTTTTTAAAATAAATAACATTAACATCTTTTCCAAATTAATATGAAAACCTATTATTTTTAAGAAAAACTTTTTTTTAGATAAATTTAAAATAATAACTAAAATCTTTTTTTAAAATAATAACTAGAACCGTTTTTAAAAAAATATATAATAATAACATTAAACCTTTTTTTTTAAAAATAAAACCTTTTTGTTAGATAATTAAATTAAGACTATTTTTGAAAAGTTTTTTTTAATAATATTAAAACCTCTTTTTTAACTTAAATCAAAAGCTTTTTTATATATCACAAATAAACAACAAATAATATCTATAACTTTCGCACTTCCGTTTCATAACTCGTCTGATTACTGTCTGACTCTGTCTACTAACGTTGTGTATTCAATGTGCAGCTTGTTACGTTGCTATTAGCTATTTTAATGTGTTTTTCAATTCAAGTTGTATTATAATTGTATCTGTTTCTCATTTGTAACTTCGCGAACAAATTATCGCGTTTACCTTTCCGCACTTTAATTTCTGCTGTTTGTATGGTTTAAATTCGCGCATTTGCATCGTTAATTTGTCCCATTGCATTCCTCCGAAGGATTAGGTCTAGCCGTTTGGCCGCCACGCCAATAGTCCTCAAGACTTCAAACCCTTACAAACCCTAACTTTTCACAAATGTCTCGCCGTGGACAAAATTACAAAACTACCCCTAACTTTAGGTCAAAGAGTCGCTGCACTCATTTTAGGGTTTCCCGCCGCGGAATCCCTAACCTAACCCTAATGCACTTAACAATTTATAACATAGAGATCGGAGTTTAAGACTCCATGTAAGCGTGTCCTTAAGATGCGTTTATTCCCCTTGAGACCTTGACCACAGTCAAGAAGTCTCTAACCTCCCTTTTGAGGGGAACTACAGTTACTCTGATTCCATTCCCGTAAGGATATGTAGGCACAAGATGCGATGTCTTGCCGAGTAAACTTAGAATTAACCCCTAGGTCTTTTTTAATTTTCAATCCTTTGTATATACCCTAAAGTAAAATAATTAATGAAATAAATAAAAAAAAAAATAAACAAAAGGTTCCCGTAGAGTACTACGGAAGTTTAGGGTGCTAATACCTTCCCTAAATTTAACCAACCCCCGTACCTTAGATCTCTCCCTTTTAGGTTTTTCCTTTCTTTAACCTTTCCTTCGGATAAATCAAAGACCGGTTGTAAATGAATTAAGATTCAAGTTAATCAATAGCTTGACATCCAAATTTCACCGCAACAGCTACTATATCAGAGAAACTCGCGGTTACACTACTGATCATCTTCTCATAAAACCCTGGTCTCACTGTATCGACGAACCAGTTTGTCAACTCTTTTTCACTCAAAGGAGGTTCCACCTGAGATGCAGTCTCCCTCCACCGTTGCGCATATTCTTTGAATGATTCTGAACTCTTTTGTGACATACTCAGTAACTGCCTTATATCAGGAGCCAAATCCATGTTGTACTTGTAATGCTTTATGAAAGCATCAGCTAAGTCTTGGAAACTGTGAATACGAGACTGATCCAAACCCAAATACCATTTAGCAGGATCTCCTTTCAAACTATCCTGGAAATAATGAATCATCAACTTATCATCTTCTACATGTGCGGCCATTCTTCAGTAGTACATAATCAAATGCGTCCGAGGACAAGTAGCACCAGAATACTGATCAAAATTGGGAACTTTGAATTTTGACGGGATTACCAATCCAGAACTAAACACATATCTCTGGCATCAGTACCAAAGATGTCATTTCCTTCCATTTCTCTGACCTTCCTGCCTATAGTCTCTACACTCTCTTTCAACTTCGCATGTCGTCCACTCTCTTCTTCGGATCCATCAGGAACTTCATACACTTGCGGAGGATTATGGGAAACAGGGCGCACTTGAGCTTAAACAGAGGCTGGAGTATAAGTAGGAACTGCTTGAGGAAATTCTGCCCCTAGAGGAACTGCTTGTTGGTTGACTGGTGGTGGAGGTACAAAACCTGGCGGTAACCCATAGGTTGGTACATTTGCAACAGTAACTGCCATTGGGATCGGCTCCACAGCTATATTAGTGATTTCAGAAACAACAGTGGCTTGAGTGTCCAGTTTTGCACGAATGACTTGTAGAGCTTCCATGATCTGCCCCACGCCTCCTCGTAGCTCTCCGAGTTCATTATCAATTCTATCCACATCCAAATTCTGTCCTTCCATTCTCAGACGAGCTTGGGCTCGGGTATTATATCGGTGTCGAGGATTCAGTGTGATTCTTTCTGGAGACAAGACAGCAAGATGAGACACAACACAAGAACATGAACATGCAATGCTTATGAATGCAAGAATGCAGATGCATAATTAAACATTCAAGGAATTTAAATCCATATTTGCAAACATTATAACAATGGGGAAAACAAAGCAGACAAATCTTCATGAATTAACAACTGGAGAGTTTTACAATAACAATTCGAAACTGGAATACAAATCTTCAATACAGATTAATGATAAAATACAGAAAACAAAAAGATCCTAGATCTTCTGGCCGGAAGGTCCCTCGTCTTCAAGTTGGTTCGTCCTTCCACCTTGATAAACCAACCCCTGGAGCTCTTCCTTCTCTTGCATAACCTTGAAATATTTATCCCTCCAAGCTCTTCCTTCTTCTCCAGCCTTGGTCAAAGCAGCTTTTAATTCCTCCACAAGAGTGAGCTTTGTTGGGCTAGGCTCAAAACAGGTGTAGAACATCTTCAATGCAGCTTCTTTTACCCATGATAAGTAAGATTCTGAAACAACTGTGTCGGGGTAATCTAGAGCAGTCATTCCCCTTGTGTTAATGCGACGCCAAGCATACACAATTTGAGCTTTGTAAGCTAGATTTTTCCCTTCTTAAATGTAGAAACTCCTCAAAAGAACTGGGTCCGATTCACTCTTCATCGGATGTCCCAACTGGCGACGGGCTAAAATAGGATTGTAGCTAATGCAACCATCAGTGCTGATAAGCGGTACGTTTGGGAAGTCCCCACAGCTTTGAATCATAGGGATCCCTCCATACATGGGGTCATACCATTTGATGTCTGAGTGCTTGAGTAACAATATTCTTTCTGTCCATGAGAGTCCATTCTGCTTGTCCCAGAGTGTTGGTAGTCTCGGCAAGTGCGAAATAAACCACTTGTAGAGAAGAGAGGTGCAGCATACAATTTGTCCACTTCCATAACGATTTCCACGATGGGTAGAAAAATATGTATCAGCCAACAACGTGGGCACAGGATTATTGAGTAAGAAAAGATTTATCGCATTCTCATCCACAAAATTATCAAAAGTCGGGAACAAGAAAAGTCCATAAATTAGCAAAACCAAGATAGCCTCAAATGCCTTTACATTCTTTGACTCAGCATGAAAATGTGCTTTTTCGAACAGGAGCATAGCTGGCAATCCATACAAGCTTCCCCTAGTAGTCAAGTGTGATCGTACCTCAGTCATCTCTAGATACACGGCATCTGCAATTACTCTCTCACTAGGTGTCCCTTCTCTTCTGGAAAATGGCCTAGGGGCAACACCTAATCCCATCAACGCGGAATATTCTTCCAAGGTTGGCAGCAATTGGTAGTCTGGAAACGTGAAGCAATGATAGGTCGGATCATAGAACCGCATAAGTGCCGCCAACATCTCTTCATCCACTTGAAGCTCAAGCAAAGACAACACATTCCCATACTTCTCTTTGAATGCCTCAGGATCTTCCACTAAACTTACCAGTCTTCTCAGATTCTCCAGATTTGGACTTCGGAACACAATCTCTGCAGCTGTTCTTTTTCCAGAATCCATTCGATAATATCTGCAAAACAAACTTTAGTTCCTTGAATGTTTAATAAATGAGAATGCAAATGCGCAAAGTGTCATGGAACTCAGATATTTGTAAACATCAAAACATCGTGGATTTAATTTCATTGATCATCAAGATTGAATTACAAAATATCCAGTACATCTTACAAAAAGTCCTAAACATAGAGCTAAATAAAAGCTAACAAGAATCCTAAGAAGGTTCTCCTAACAGCCTCAAGTTGAGCTTCTTAATATCTTCTTCCATCTGAGTCTTCTCAAGAATGAGCTTGTCCACAATTAGCTTCCATGGAGTCGACTGAGGGCTAGAAGAAAATAAATCTTCCCGCACCTTCCTCTTCTTACAAGAACTCATTTCTTCATCCTTCAACTGGAGTTGTTTCTGGAGTTCAGCATTTTCTTCCACGACCACTTGGTACTTGTGCTTCCAAGCTTCTTCTGTTTATTGTGACTTTCTCAAAGCAATTCTCAACTTTTCATCTTCAGACATAAAGATCAATGGGCGCTCCTCTTTCAAAACCATGGGTTCTTGCTGAGGATAGGGCATCTTTAGCTGAATGGCTCTCTTTCGGACCCATTGGAGATAGGGCTCGAGAGAGACGCAATTAGGTTTCCCTAGGTCTTCCTTCCCTTTCTTATGGACATGACCCCAAGCTTTTAGGATCTCTTCTTTCAATTCTGAATCTTCCTTAAAGAAAATATTCTCCACATGAGCACTATTGGGTTTATCCTTCAAAGGATATCCTAGCTGTCGACGGGCAAGAACAGGGTTGTAACTGATTCCTCCATTTGTACCAAGAAGAGGTACGTTACTAAAACCCCCACAACTGTCAATGATCTTTATCCCATCGTAGTCACGGCTGTACCAATCAATATCAGAGTGAGTGAGAGCCATAACTTTCTGAGACCACCATCCTTTCCTCCAAAAAACATGAGCTTTAGGTAAGTGAGAAATAAACCACTTGTATAGCAAAGGGACACAACAGGTAATCATTCCTCCTTTATGAAAATTCCTCAGATGAACAGAATGATAGGTGTCAGCTAGCAAAGTAGGCACATGGTTTTTCTTCAAGAAAATTTTAATGGCATTGAGGTCCACAAAATTATCAAAACTTGGAAACAAAAAGATACCATAAATGAGCAAGGCAAGGATAGCCTCGAATGCATCCATACTCAGATGATCAGCATAATATTGAGCCTTCCCAACCAAGAACTTTGTAGTCAAGCCAAAAACTACTCCTTTAGTAGTCATGTTTTCTTGAATATCCCTCAATCCCAAGCGTGTAGCTTTAGCAATATCTTCCTCCTTAGGATCTTTTTCCATGATTGGAAAAGGAGACTTATCAAGAATGGGTAATCCAAACAAACAAGAATATTCCTCAAGTGTAGGTACCAGCTGATAATCAGGAAAAGTGAAACAATGGTAAATCGGATCGTAGAACTGGAGAAGTGTCGAGAGAAGTCCCATATCCATCTTTTTCTTCACCCTCAATAATGACAATAAGTTCCCATATCTGCTCTTGAATCCCTCTAGGCCTGTCACCAAAGTGCTCAACCTCTCTATATCATCCAAGTTAGGATTCTTGTAAGTGTACTTCATAGTTTTCTTCTTTCCATTATCCATAATGACCTTAATGTTTACAAACAAAAAGTCTGAGTTCCATGAAACTTTATGATATGATGCTCATGAATGCATGAATGCACAAATACAGGTAAGCAAAGATTCACATATGCACATAGGTAAACAGATAAACAGACAAAGGTCTAGGTTTGGAGAACACGAGCATGGAGCCATGGTCTACCCATCCCAAAGGTATGTACTAAAGGTTTTCGAATCAGTAGAACAGGGTTCTAAGAGGTTCCCAGAGTCATCAACCCCTCTTTCGGATATTATCAATTTCCCAAATAACTCGGTGGTCGATAATATTTTCAAGAGAGTCTCATCCAAGTGTAGTATCGCGTATCAACTACTTCGGGATTACTCCCTCATAGCCACCGCACTATGTCCTAACAAAGCCAAAGTGGGGTAAAGAGGTGATCTAAAGGTCCTCAGTGTCAAGGGCTCTTATGTAGAAAGTAGCATTGTTTTCACGAATACTCGTTCAACAACACTAACTCTCAGAAGGGCCTCCACTGAGCGGTGATTTCTCAAGTCAGCTTGGTCGGGAATCAACTCCCTATAAGCCTTCTTGAATATACCACCATCCTATCATAAGTACGCTCAAGTACGGGTATAGTACTGTCTCACCACTCAAAGTTCCCAAGATCCAACAGAGCACATATATACATATTTACAAGTATTCACAAATATAGCAAGCAATCAAACAAGATAGGCTAAACCCTCAAAACAAAAAGTCCCCAGTGAAGTCGCTATTTCTGTTGCGGTGAAAATCAGATATCAAGCTATTAAATTAACTTGAATCTTAATTCTTTTACAACCGAACTTTAATTTATCCAAAGGAAAGGTCTAAAGAAATAAAAACCCTTTTCGCGATGTAACAACAACGCTAAGAGATTCGGGGATCGGGGGTTGGTTATACCTAGGGAAGGTGTTAGCACCCTAAGCATCTGTAGTACTTTACAGGAACCTTTTGTTTGTTTGCATACTAAGTTTGCTATGTACTTGCTAAGTATTGGGTAAGAGGATAAGTAAAGACCTAAAGATGGTTTCTAAGTTTGCTTGCAAAGACATCGCATCTTCTGCCTACGTATCCTAACTAGGATAGAATCAAAGCAATCGTAGTTCACCTCACGAGGGATGAAGAACACTTGATTATGATCAAGGTTCAAGGGGGAATAAACATGACAATGTTTTTGTGGAGTTTGACAAAACTCCCTAGTCTAAGTTGAACATTCAAGAGGGGAAGTAAGAATTCATGACGATGATTCTTACATAGAGTTGACAAACTCTATCCTAGGGTTCTAGTTGAAGAACACTCCTAGTAAAAAGGTGGGTTTCTTAGACTTAAAGCAAAGTCCAATGGCTTCTAAACTAAGGTTAAAGATGACTTAACAAAGTCAAGGGAGGGATAATGAGCTTTCCATGACACAAGGGTCGAATGGAGACACTTTTCCTTTGGAATGGGAGAGAGGAGGCAACTTGGACGAGAACTAACGAGTTCCATCACTTGGGGAAAAGAAAATACTTAACAAAGCAATAAACATGATGAAGGTAAAAGCATGGTGACAGCCATATAAAGCAAGTTAAAGGTACCAAATATAAGCACAAAATATGCATTGATGACGATCAAAGCAAATAATCAAGCAAGAAATGTGACGACAGATCAAGCTTAAAATAATTTCTCAGAGGAAACAAAATAACTCATGGTAACAACCCAAATAAAATAATCCTATCATGTTGACTAACACAAAGGAAATGAAGGTAAGAAAATGTCATAACAATAATAATCATGGTAAAGAGGAAAATCAACAAGACATGCGATAACGATCTCAAAACGTAGACAACTTGAAAGTGGTTGAGGGGTACTAAAAATAAGAAAAATTTGAAATTTAAATTCATTAAATAAAAGTAGACATTAATATGGACAATATGCAAAAAGAATGGGTGAAAAATGTTGAAAAATGAACAAGTTGTAAAAATATGAAAATTAGTGAGAATATGAACAAAACAAATAATTAGTTTTAAAAGAATGGACATGGTGGGGGTTGAACCCACGCCCTCTTGTATGCAAGCAACAACAACTAGCCACCAGACCACACACGCGCAGGTGAGAGAGAAATGAAACAAGGAAAAAAGAAAAAAGTAAAAGGGTTGATCCTCCTCAGGGATCAAACCCAGGTTCAGCTAGTGCAAGGCGTGTTTATAGGCAAGGCTTCTACCACTGGGGTGGCTATACATCCGTTATGTAAAGCCACCCCATAAATATATATGGTAAGCTTTCTTGGATTTCTTGGCAAACACAAGGCCACAAGAACAAGTGAAAAATTGATTTGCGTTTTAATCACAACTAGCTCAAAACTCCATGGATTTTAATGAAATTTTAGTCAAACTCGTGTGATTTTTAACAAGGAATGCAATGGTGTTTTTAGTTTTCCAAAATGAGGCACATAAATTAAAACTCGAAGGCTTAGGAATATTGGAGTATTGAAATGCATTTTGATGCTTATGAGTCAAAACATTGGTGATTAAGACTTAAAAATAATGTGAGCAACTCATGAATATGAAATGGAAGGTGTTCTATCAAAAGATTGATGCAAAACAAGCTTGGATTGAAAACTTATATATGAGTTGCACCTACATTCATAGCATGATGCATTTTCAAATCCAAAGACCAAATCAAACATGCTACAACTAGGAAGAAGATTCAAACACATCTCAGATATTATGTACATCAAGTTTGCATACTCAAAAAGCTCACGCATAGATCACAACTTTAGCTGGTATATGGAAGTGAGAGGATATTCAAGACAGTTTTGTAAGTATGGTGGATTTTAAAGTTCATGCTCAAGGCTTGTGACTTCAACAGATGTAATCAGTTGATATCATACACATACTCTATATGGACTGCTAGTGAAGTTAATCAAAAAGGTAGCACAAATTCACACCACATCAAAAACAGACCAAAATGCTACAAATGTTTGAAATGATTTTGAAACAGCTTTGTATCACAACTTAAATTGAACATGGTTCATGATGTTATCACACATATAGCAAGCATACTTAACAGTAAGTCTTCATATTCACACATGAATCAGATGAAGCTGACAGCTAGTCATGGAATTGAAATTTCAGCCAGAAGGTGCTAGTTTCTAGTTTTCAAAAATGCAGTTGAAATGTAACACACACATTGCACAATTCCAGTCATGCCAATTTCACACACCAGTTTCAATTATGCTAACAAGGGTGCCTATATCCCTAGATCAGTTAAAAGCCAAACCAAGCAGTGAGTGGTATGCATAGCACCCATGAAGATGTAGACAGTGGAAAATCAAACTGAGCAGACCTAATTTTATGCTAATGTTAACTACAAGTTTCAAATGCAAAGCCGATGTTCTAAATTCATGGATCAAACATAAACATGTTCAGGCAGGAAAGTGTATTGCAAAACTGTGGCAGGAACTTCAACAAATTTAATGGCAATGCATTATGGCATGTAGACAAATAGTTCAGATGTAATCATGGAATCAAGATGCACATATCACAAGCATGGAAATGGATGAAATTGAATACTAAACTCAAGCATACTTCAACTGAATCAACTTTTGGTATTGTGAAAATTGTGCAAGACTGTTTTAACATTGTGGTGAGGCAGCAGTTGTGCTTATTTGCAGACAGTGAAGTTTTCATTAAAACAAACCATACACACACATCTCATACATTGTGATAAGTAGAATGAGCCTAAGATTTGGGGCATATGGCATCCAAAACAGGTTTTGACATTTTCATGGAAAAGTAAAGCGTTTTTGATGGCAGTAGGTGAGATTCAAATGGGAAATGCTTTAAACCAAAATGAGAGCATGTACACACCATAAATGTAGTAACAGTAAGGTAGAACTCAAAATCTAGGCATATGTACTTTGATTCAAAAAGGTAGCATCATGATGGTAACATTTTGCAAAATAAAAAAGGAGCACCAACTGTCACAAAGCCAAAACAACAAGATATGTCTATATTATCATCCATACAAAACCTCAAACATGTATCCTAATGATCATAGGCCTTAAAATCAATCAAAAGCTAGTTGTCATAAAAGTTGGTATGCTCATGGTTCATATTTTTTCAACACAACAATCTCAAAAATGCCAAACATGAAAATATGATGTAAAGTGCAAGGTTCATAGACTACATACCTCTTGTAGACTATTTTGAACAAGCTAGAAGTAGAGAAAACCAGAGATCTCTTTTCTTGGTACAAATTCAAGGATTGCTTCCTCTTGAAGCAATATGCACCTCTTAGGACAGTTGAAGAAATGAGCTTTATCACTGATCTTTAATGCCTTGGACAGCTGCAATATGATGTATATGAGGTGTATGGATGATTAAAACAGCAAGAACAAGGCTAGACAAGCATTTGGCAGATTTTGAGCATAGTGGTCAAAGTAGTTTGGTGTGAAAGTTGACTTTTGGGAGGATGGTGTTTTTGAGTGGTTTAAAGGCTTGGACACCTTTTATACCATATTTATGGATTGTGTGGATGGTTTTTGTGAGTTTGAATGTGTGAAAATGAGTTTAGGGGTTGGACTGTCAAGACAGTTTTTGGGGTTTTTGGTGATTTTGAGATTTTGTAAAATTGAAGTAAAGAGGGAAAGAGAGAGGGCTTGTGATTTCTCTGGTTTTGAGAGGGGCTCTTGTGTGTAGAATGAGGTAGAGGAGTTCTCTATTTATAGGGAAAGTAAGGGTGAGGACAGATTTGTAACTTGGCACTTTTGGAGGGATTTTGAAAGAGGAAACCCTTGGCTTAAGGTTTGGTACAACTGCAAGGTTCAGAGCTTTGCCTCAGCTGATGAATTATTCAAGTGGAAACTACTGAGATGATTATAATGGCTAGGCAAGTAGGGAACTGCAGCTGCAAGTACAAATGGCAAAAAGTAGATTTCCTTCTTTTATGATTAAAATAATCCCACTTGCATTGCAACTTGCTTGCAACTTGCAACCTCTTCTAATCCTTCACTTCTTCTGCATTTTCCTTCACCATACTCTCTAAATATCAGATACAAACATGATCCAAGGGCTGAGGATAGTCCAAGTGATCAAAGAATGAGTTTGTGAAAAATTGTCAATGTGGGACTAAAGTGTTAAAGCACCATCTTGCCAAATTCATAACTCTCAGCTCACCAGGGCTATTGAGGAGTTCTAGTACTTTTTGGAAAGCCCTAATGTAGCTCTAAAACATTCATGTTCACAAGAACTTCTGACTCCAAGTGGAACTAGGTCAAAAATCTCTCCAAAGTTGGCTGAAAATAAGCTTAAAAGTGAAATAACTTAGAATTTTTCTAAGTTATTTTTCCCTCTTGCAATGAACTTGGTCATAATTCCAAAAATATGAATTTTTTGATTGTGGACCATTGTGGGAATTTTGTAGTACTTTTCAAGAGCTTTCCAATGAGCTTTGAACCAACTCATTTGGGTGTGTGGTTAAGGAGTTAGGGTCTAGCCCCTTTTAAAACCCTAATTTCCCGATTTTTCGATTACTCCTTCATCCTTGATCCAATGGTCATGAAAATTTATGGGCATCCGTAATATGACATAAGGAAATTTTTGATTCACAGCTTGAAGTCAAATTCCTTAAAATTAAAGAGTTGACTTTTCGGTCAACCGTACGATCGATCGGTGACTACCGAGTCGACTGTTGATACTCTGGACCTTCTGAGACCTTGAAACTTCTTGAATGGACTTTACAAAGCCATATGAACTTCATGGACCATGATCCCACCATTATAACACCTTTTAAATCAAAAGTCAAACCACAGTTGACTTTTCCTAATCGAAAACCCTAATCGGGTTCCCTGAAATGCACTGTTCTTGATTCTTCGGGTGACAACCTCAATTGAATTCTCACTTGACCTCATATGGTATCTCTGACCTTCTTCCATGGTTGAATCAATCCAAAACATTGATTGGTCAAACCTTCGAAGCTTCGATTTTGACTGTGCGAAACCCTGATTCATCTGCATCCTAAAATGATGATGAGGATCTAAGGGGTCAAAATTTGGGGTGCAACAACCACAAATAGGAATCGATCCTAACTGCTAGAATGGGAGTTTAATGTCACTCATAAAAAAAACACTTAACCAACCTGCAGTTTCATTTACCCGAACTAAGTTGGCTCTGATTTCTCATACCAAATGAGGATACGTAGGCACAAGACGACGATGTCTTTGCGAGAAATCTTCCCCCATCACCCGTAGTTTCCTGAACTATGTTGACTCTGACTTTCCCATTACACGAGGGAATACGTAGGCATAGGGCGGTGATATCCTATCGAGTCTCTTTTTTTTTCTTTTGCTCTCGTTCTCGTTTAGCTTTATCTTATAGATAAATACACCCTTTGATTAGACAACAAGTATGGATTCAGTTGAGTATAACGGACGTGAGGGGTGCTAATACCTTCCCCTTGCGTAACCGACTCTCGAACCCAAGATTTGGTTGCGATGACCTTGTTTTTCCCGTTCTTCAGGTTTTCTTCGATCGTTTCCTTTCCCTCTCTTTGGAATAAATAACGTTCGGTAGCGACTCTTATGTTTTTCCACCGAGTGTTTTTCGCAGTTGCGACAGATGCATACTTGATATTGTGTTGTTATATGATTGTACATGATTGATGCATATCCATATGCATTTAATTGATGCATTGCAAGTTGTTGTATACACTGTTGTTGTGTTGCATACATGTTGTTAAGTATACATGTTCTGCCTTGCTGCTTTTTACACCTATTTCTTCCTGAAAACATGTGTTGTTAAAAGCTATTTTGCTTGTGTGCTGGAAATTACTGTTGTTTTAAAGCTGAAGTGTTGTTGTAGTTGTTGTTTTTGGTTTGTTTTCATTATTTAGGCTTGTCCTTGCATGCTCTCTTAAGGCCTCCTAGTCCAACTTAATTTTTGATTAAGCTTGAAGTAGGATAAACATTAGGAATTTAATCCATGCACGATAACATTAGGTTAGTCCATTCTTAACCTCAACCTCAGGTCTATCTTTTGCATGCTAACATTATGATATAATTTCCTTCCGCATCCTGACCTTAGGGTCATTTTACATGACAACGTTAGGACCGAATTTCCCCTTAGACCTTTTGTGCGTCTTTCCCTTCTTCTTTCTCAAAACAACATCAAAACATGTAACAAATGTGATGAACATTGTGCGCCACGAGCCTTAAGTATATGGGCAGAGTCGATGACAGTGGGGTAGTTCTTCCAGGTAGTAATGTTGTTATCCATCTGGGCAGAGGTGCTGCTGGTGTTGTCATTCCTCCGGGCGGAGGTGGCACAGGTGTTAATGTTACTCTAGGCGGAGGTGTTACTGGTGGAATTCCTGGTGGTATTGGTGGTGGGAGGGTTTGTGTTGCCCATGGAGCTGGTGGAGCTCATAACCATAAGTGGAGGAAGACATACAAGAGGACGTGTTTTCCATGCGTGACCTAGATGTTGGTCTAGCATCTGAGGCGAATATGAAATTCAAGAGATTGAGGAAAGAATGTTTGCTTTTTAGATCCAGAATGCTTTTGGTCTAGACATGACTAATCTTGGGTTGGTCCCAGGTTGAGAATTTCGCTTAAATTTAAAGCCCCAGACTTTGACAGGTATAGGGGAACAACTTTCCCCAAAACTCACATCCACGCCTACTATCAAAAGATGTCTGCCTACTTCGAGGATAAGAAGCTGCTCATGCATTATTTTCAATATAGCCTGGTTGGGGCATCTTTGGAGTGGTATATGGGGTTAGAGAGGGCTTACATTAGAACTTGGAAGGATCTTGCCAAATCTTTTGTCAATCATTATCAGTACAACAGTGATATGGCGCCCAATAGAACTCAATTGCAGAATATGGTTCAGAAGGGGAATGAAAGTTTCAAGGAATATGCCCAGAGATGGCGTGAGTTAGCAGCCAGAGTTCAACCTCCAATGATGGAGAGATAACTCATCGATATGTTTATGGGTACCCTCCAGGGGCCTTATTTTGAGAAGTTGATTGGGTGTACATTAGTAGGGTTTTCAGACTTGGTAATGGCTAGGGAAAGAGTGGAAAGTGGAATCAGGGATGGGAAGATTCAGAGTAGTAATGGTTCCTCATCTAGAGGAAGTAAGAAGTCGTATGCTGGAGGTTACAAGAAGAGAGAAGGGGACACTAATTATATTTCTTCTTATCGGGGGTAAAGGAAGAGCCAATTAGAATTATACACAGCAGGTTGCTACTGTGGCCATTCCGCCTGCACCTTAGCAATAACATAATGCTCCTGGTTGATATCCAGATCGACCAAGAATGGAAAATAAGTAGTTTGAGACTCTACCTATGCCATATTCTCAATTTCTACATCATTTACTTCAGTTGCAATTGGTTCAGAAAAGAACACTGGCACCTCTTACTGACACTCCTCCACCAGGATATGATGTTAGTGCTCAATGTGAGTTTCATTATGGGGCGCCAGGATACAATATTGATAACTGCAAGGCGTTCAAGCATAAAGTGTAGGATTTGCTTGACTCCAAGGTCATTAATTTCAGTAATGATGGACCCAGTTTGATTCAAAACCATATGCCAAATCATAGTGTGGCAAGGGCCAATGCTATTGGAGATAGGGAGAGGTTAAATTTGGTGGCCAATATGAATGAGTTGAAGACTCCACTGTTAGTTTTCAAAGAGCGTTTGCTGAAGGAAGATGTTTTCCTGGCTTGTGACTTCGATTGTCAAGGATGCGTATTGCAACCAGAGGGTTGTGATCTTTTGAGGAATGGTATTCAGAAACTGATGGATGATGAATAGTTGAAGTTCAACAGGACCATTATTGTGGATGAAGTTAATGATGCTAACAATGAGGTTAATTATGATGGTAAGGACATTGCAACGATATCAATTTCGTACAAGACCGTCTATATATCGACGCCAGTGCAACAAGCACCTGTCATTATCACTACCCCTAGGCCGATACCATATGAGAGTACTAAAGCAATTTTGTGGAACTACGGAGCTGAGGTATTTTGTAATGGACAGGAACAAGAGTTGATGGGTTCTTCGGATGTTGGGTCTACTGTGGACCATATTTTTGGTATTGGGGGTATCACGCCCAGTGGCAGGATCTTCTCTTTGTCGAATGTTAATATTGACAGATCTGATAAGGGTAAAGGAAAGTTGATTGTGGATGATTCCGTGCAACAACAGTCAGGTGATTATTCTTTCTTAAAATATGTAGAGGAATTTATGAGGTTAATTTATAAAAGTGATTACAAGATCGTCGACGAGTTGAATTAGACACCATCAAATATTTCCATTCTATCTTTGTTGATGTATTCTGAGGTACAAAGAAATGCATTGCTAAAGGTGTTGAATGCTACCTATGCTCCTCAGGAGATTTCAGTGAATCAGCTTGAAAGGGCAGTCGCCCATGTTAATGCAGGGAACATTCTGGGGTTTACTAATTTGGATTTGACACCAGCGAGAAGGAATCATAATAAGGCTTTGCATATCTCTATCGAGTGCAAGGGCTCTCTGTTGTCCCATGTGTTGGTAGATACTGGGTTGTCATTGAACGTGTTGCCAAATAAGGCCATTATAAAGTTGGATACACTGGGTGTGATTTTCAGGCCCAGTGATTTGATAGTGCGGGCCTTTGATGGTTCTAAAAGGTCTGTATTCAGTGAGGTGGTTTTGCATATTCAAGTCAGGCCAGAATTTTTCAAAACAACCTTTTACATAATGGATATGCAGCCTGCGTATAGCTATTTGTTAGGTCGTCCTTGAATTCATTCCGCTGGGGTATTTACTTCAACTCTACATCAGAAGCTCAAGTACATGTTTGAAGGAAGAGTTTTCACGATCCGCGGAGAGGAAGACATTATGGTTAGCCATTTGTCATTATTTAAGTATGTCGAGGTTGATGGGGAGATACATGAGACCCTTTGTCAGGCTTTTAAAGCAGTTCATATTCAGAAGGAGCCTCCTGTGGAGGATAAAAAGCCTGGGGTTTCAATGTCTTTTTTTGAAGGAAGCGCGTGTTATGGTTGAGGCTGGTAGTTCCCAAGGATGAGGCCAGGTTCTCAAGGTGCCGATGAAGAAGGATAAATTTGGATTGGGGTATAAGACATCGCAAACTCCGCCGAGATTCAAGGGTCCTGTCAAGTTCACAAGCACTAGGATCATTTTTTATCAGATTCATGCATTAGGGGAAAACGAGGTCGATAGTGACTGCGACATAGATAGCTGGATCCGCCCCTGTATCCCAGGCCAAAGATTGTGCAACTGGTCTTCCGAGGAAGTCATCCTGGTCACTCACGAAGAGTAATTTATCTTGTTTTTACATCTGTCAAGTCATGCACTCTGCCCAATGCGTAGTGACTCATTTGCAGAGCCACACATGTTTTACTTTTAATGTTATCATGAATAAAGGACATTTTTCATTCAAATGATGCGCTCCATGTTTTTCATTTTACTTTTGCACATTTAAAAATGGAAATGTTGTAATATCCTAAAATTTGCCCTCTCTTCTCCTAACCTTAACTGGCTTGCTTTTCTCTTTTATTTGTCTTTTCATTAAGTCATAATTTTGTATTCTTTTATTTGTATTGAGCTCCTAAGACATGGGATCAAGGCATTTTCCTGTGATTCGAGCTTGCAGACGTCAATTATATTGATCTACGTTTCGCGTAGTTTAATCCGACGTGTTCGTTTTAATTTTTTCGTCGCATTTTGATCAGTTTGAGCATTTTAACGGGTCAAAAATTATTTTAAAATCTGACCAAACGGTATTTTTCTGAGTCGTATATTTTGCGCCGATCATTTTAGTGTACTCAGTTTATTTTTTTGAGCATTTGGGTGTCCGACTTTTATTTATTTGAGTTCCGGTTATTTTATTTTTTGTCTAAATAGTTATAATAAATAAATAAATAGAATTATTAGTTTTAATTTTATTTTTATTTTATTTCTATTTAGTTTTAAATAATTATTTAAGTTGGGCTTTAAAATGGGCATTAGGTTAGAGTTAACCCTAATTTGATACCTATATAAACATAAGTGATATTTAAGAAAGGGGAGGGGAAGAAAACTTCATCAACATCAGAAAATCAAGAACAGGTCATCAGAAGAAGAAGAAGAAGAGAGTTTTGAGAAAAACTCAGAAGATCCACCAACAAGGATCATCCAACAGCGCCTGTGGACCCTTTATAGTCTCACTACCACCAGCGGACAACAACCAAGCAAAGAGCCTCAGAAGAAGTTTCATCACCGACCAAGAACACCACCACCTCGTCGTCGAAACACCGTCATCAAAAAACCCAAAACGTAAGATTATGACATTAATGGGTTTGATTTGGTTTTAATTGGTTTCATGTATGAACAGACGAAGGCGAAGCAGGAGAGAAGAGGAAAGTTTCAAAAAGGGCATCCATGGAGGAGCCGCCGCCGGTTGGGAAAAAGAAGAAGGGAAAGGGTTTTTTCCAAACCCTAAAGAAACAACACAGCAACACGATCCACCCCTCTCCTACTCTCATTTGCTTTTTTGTTTTCTTTTATTATTACTATTTATTATTTTATTATTTTTCATGTTATAATAATTATTAGTTAGTATAGGTGTAATAATTCAATTTAATTTCATTATTATCTAACCATAAGACTAACCTTTTTGTTATATATTAACTTAACGTTAAATCATTTTCAATATTTTTAAAGTAAACCATTCATATTCCAATTAAAATCCTTTTCTAGTAAAAACCATTTTAAGGAAAAAAACCAAAATTAACTCCTTTCAAACAAAAGCCAAAATCTTTTTCTTAAGAAACCACTAAGTTTTAAAATAACTTTTTCATGTATTTTATTGAAAACTAACGTTCTAACTTTTCTTTAATTTTTTATTTTTCTTTTCAAAAAAATCTAAATTAACTTTTTCCTTTTTTAAAAAATTAAAATCAATCCTTTTCACAAATGAATTAACCCCTTTTATCCACTAAAACTTTTAAAATAATTACTAACGGTTTTAACCATTAGGATTAATTTTATCTTTGTTTAATTACGAAACTTTACAAAAATAATATTAATAATACTTTCTAACTTAAATTTCCACTTTTTTTCACTTTGTTCTAGATGATGTTGTGACATGTTCCATGACATGTTATACCAGATAGTTAGGGCATGACTATTTTGATAATCTTAGTGTGATTTTTAAGTGTGTTCTGATGCACACGTGGACGACTTTTATGAGTATATTGTGGGAATTTATGTTATTGTAGATTTTGTTACTTTTCATAAAAAATGATCTTTAAGCCTTCTTAGGAAAGTGTGTATTATTCTCCTATTATTATACAGGTTGATTTGCAGCTAGTTTATACTAACTACTGCTATTTGTGTGCCTTAAGAAGCCCAAGTCTAGTAGGTCTGAAGGCTATTTAAAGAGAAGAAAAACCATATTGGTGTAGGTGAGCATATCATGAAGAATTTACAGAATTAGGATTAGCTGTTGTTTTGGTTGGTCCCTAGGGTTTTCGTTTGTTAATTGTATGTCACTCATGTATCTTCTGATGCATTGAGTTTGACTGATTTTTCATTATTCCCTCTAAGCTTTTAAGCAAAGAGTGTATTATTCTTGATTGAAGCTTTTAAGCAAGTTCAAGTATTGTCTTGGAAGTATGCTACATCTATTGTTTGTTGTAGTCACTGGGACTGGGACTGGTTGATATCACTGAGGTGATTTGGAAGTGAGAGTGGATTCTTATATCTAGATGGTGATTTCTAGGTAGAAGTTGCACGGGTAGTGATTAGGTGAAAAGTTGTAAACGGGGGATTTTAACTTTGAACTAATACTATTAGTGGATTTCCTTCCTGGCTTGGTAGCCCCCAGATGTAGGCGAGTTGCACCAAACTGGATTAACAACTTTGGTGTTATTTACTTTTTTGCATTTTACAGTTTTTGGTTGTTGTGTGTTCAAGCTATATTTTGATCCCAGTGTTGTGATATCTGTCTCGACATCTGGTATCTGCGTGCCAGAGTTTCAGAGTTCTCTATGACTTTTATCACAACAGAGATTATTTTGCTCTCAGTCGATGACTCCATAACCTTTTGGTAGATGTTGATGAAAATGAACTAGGTTTTGGTTGATTTTATAATAGCTTATGGGTAACCTAAACGACTGAATAAAATCCTTTGCTTGATTTTTGAAATCGTTACGACCAATAAATATTTAACATGCATTGTACATACCTAATGACACTTGTTACTTGATTATTTTCCCTTCCTTGGAAACTGATCTTGTAATGATGGCATGTTATGCATTTATGACTGTAATTCTTTTCTCTTTTTATTCTTTTTGATGTGACAAAAGGGGGAGAAAAGGTAGTAAGTATTTAATTATAAACTTAACCCATTCAGTGTGTACATAATGGTCATTTATAATTTTTGTACATAACAGTTATTTAGTTTTTATACATATTGGTTATCTTTCCCTGAAGACATATTTTAACTTTCTTGTACATATAACTAAGGAGGAGCTTACAAACCTCAACCTTAGACCATCAGACTCAGAAGGAGCTTATAAACCTTGTATTTTGGTGTTTCCAAAGGAAGTTAAAATATTATGTTTAGTTTTCTTAAATAAAGATCTAAGGGGGGAACTTACAAACCTCAACTTTGGGCTATTTGACTCAGGGGGAGCTTACAAACCTCAAACTCTGATGTTACTAAGAAAGCTAAATACTTGTTTTTGAAAGTAGTGCTTAAGGTGGGTTACAGAAATCAACTTTGGACTATTAGACTCAAGAGGAGCTTACAAACCTCAGACTCTAATGTTGCAAAGAAAATTATAACTGCCCAACATTCTCCTTTAAATACTTACGTCTAATTATCAAAAGGGGGGAGATTGTTAGAACAAGATTTGTTCATGACATATATTCCTTGGATTTTAATGATAACAAAGTATTAAAAGGCACAATTGAGAGAAGATGACATATATTCCTTGTGTTTCTTGTATGCGGGTTCTAATACTTGAGAGAAGCTTAATTGCTAGCTTTTGGTGGTGCAGAATCTAAAAAATACTCTCTAAGTGATGTCTGACATAGACTCTGAAGCTGAAGGTCTCAGCATCAGAAGAAGCAACATTATTGTCTTTATACTTTGTGAATGTAAATTGGCTTCTGGTGATTATTAAAAGTTAGTAGTAAAGTTAGAGTTGTTGGAGTTATTCGTAATGCAGAAAGTAAGCTGCATTGTCAGATCAGTTAGTCAGCTAGAGTCTTAGTTCACAGGGACAGACATGACAAACAAACCATGATGGGGAATACGACGCACTGGGGAAACAACATGACACTGGGGAATTCTAAAGTGATGGCTAACTGGTGCGAGCACGACCGATTGTTACTTTAGAAGGAACGGTAAGAATGGGATCCTCAATGGAGATGGCACCAGCGAGACGGCCCCCACTGGGGAATATCCAAGAGTAACTGTGCAACGGATTCAGGCATGACCGACTGGCACTCTAGAATGACAAGATAACATAGGATCCACACTGCGGTAGGATCAGGCAAACGATAGGTGCTGGAGTTTTTGGGACATTCCTTTAAATGAAGAGATCGAGCAGGATCTTCAGGAATCATCGGAAAATATACACGGAGAAACAAACATCAGAAACATCCAGAAGAACATTGAATGAACTCTGAAACACACCAGAGACACTCGGAAAAACATTGAATGAACTCTGGGCTGCATCCAGAAACAAAATAAAAACATCTATAGGAGCATGAGATGAAGACAAGTCTCTGAAGGTATATCCGAAACATTTAAGAAAGCATTAAATGTACGGGAATATTTTGAAGACATATTTGGAAGAACATCAGATAAGCAACACAGGAGTTCTGGAAGAACGTCAGAACCAAAACTCAATCTGGAAAAACATCTGATAGATTCTGGAAAAACCTCAGAATCACAAAGGAATATCTGGAAAACCATCAGATAAGTTCTGGAAGAACATCATAACAGAGACTCGCTCTGGAAGAACATCAGAGAGAGAAAACATAAATAAGGGTACCAGACATCCAATAATGGCTTTGAATGAAAGGTATAATCACAATATCTTAGAGTGGTATTAGGAGTAAGAGGAGCAGACATATCCGGAAAAACGATCGGATAAGAAATATGTCATATCTAGAAGAACATCAGATAGACACGATAAAATCTGTTGGTATGTGCCAAGTGAGTTGGACTTTGACCACAAGGTGAGACATGACTAACACCACGACCTCGGGATAAATGCAAATGAGGGTGAAACACTCATGATATGCACATGACATGAATTATGCAATGATATATGATCAAATTCAAATGCAGACGCCGATGACAAGGCTCGACTCTTTTAGTGAGATGACAAGACTAGAGAACTGATTCCTCAACATAGAGATCAATGTCACTTTGCTTGGGGACCAAAGATATTACTGCTGAACACATCTCTGCCACACTTCTAAATTGTATCAAGTTGATGGTCCTTGTAGGAAGGATGAAGAGCTTCCTGGGGATCCTTTAAGTAAACAGCCCCAAATTAAACTGTCTGTTATAGATGATCTTATAATTACTTCAGCTTGTCTAATTCTATAGATGATTGTGCTACTATGCCCCTGGAAGGTCTTCCCCAGTGTGAGTCTTGAAGGATCTTTTGGGTAAACTGATTTTGAGAAGGATTTGCCCCTGAACCACAAATTTTAAATTGATTCACAATAGAATCTGGAAGGAATTTGCCTCTGATAGGATCACCGACCAAGTTTCTCATTATTTGAAAATTCCTTAGAGGAAAGCCAGTTTGCAAAAATATTCATACAAACATGGTAATGCAAATTTCATGCAACTTTTGAAACCAAAATCTTTTTTGAAAGATGAATGAGTCGTTGGTCAGAACACGGTGGTTCAAGACACTCAAAGTTTAAAACAAATATGTACTGTTAAAATGAATGATTCACAAAAGATTTTTTGGAGTCAGCTTACGCAACTTTGTTGTAGTATGCTTTCAAAATAAATTTGCTTCAGTTAGGTCTTTTGAGGGTTGTAATGTGGCCTGGTTCACGGTTTATGAAACAAAGGATAAAGGCTCAAAATTTATTTGTACCCACCCAATCTACGTGATAATCTTCAGTCCTATGCTCAATTAACTCATATTATACATTCAGGTTCCTATAGGTTAGGAATTGCACTGATGGTAGCAATGATGGTTCAGAAGTCAATGGACCTATAAAATGACAGCCACTACTTCCCTATAATATTTGGTTGTTTTGACATTGAGGATTTTCAGGGTAAGGATTTAAAGATCTCCTCTTTTTACTATCCCTAACTTTTGCCTGAACTGTTTCTTGTAAAATGCACAGCCAGTGGGATACCCTAGTTTTGCCTAAGTCTTCTTCATAGGTTTCTGACTTAGCGGGCTTTTTCTTTTGACTTTTTTTTGTTCGGAAGAAAGTGAAACTAGCCCAAATGATTACGGTGAACCATCATCGGCTTTTGACTTGGAAAACATCTTTAATACTTACTTGCTATGTATGAAGGAAAATTTGTGAATGCAACCCTTACATGAAAGATGTATTACAGGAACACACAAACGAGTTAAATGTGAACTACCCATACCCCCGGTTAAGATTGCGGTTTTTTTGTAAAGAAAGAAACTCCTACTTCTAGGCTCGAAGGGATTGACAAGGGAATAACTTCCTTATTTCTCCAGTGTTTGGGGATTGAAACAATGCCTTACATCGTCAACAAAGTTTGGTTGAAAGCATACTGACAACAGTTATGGGTATAACGTTTTCATCATCCTCCCTACAATCTTTGCATATCAAAGATTTGAACAAAAGTACATATTTTAAAAGATAAAGCATAAAGATGCAACCAAATAGACAAAATGAATTGAATCAAAAGTCGCAATTCTCATTTCATTAATATAAAAGTACAAACATAATTTGAAGGCAAACAGCTAATATAAAAATAAGGAAAGTACAAACAGTGGGAAACAAAAGGCCTAGTGACTAAATCAATACAAAGATGAGTCGTCCTATCCGAAACACTAGCGTTTAGGAAAATAAATCCGCTAGGGTCAGGCTGAAGTTTCACTTTTGATGCACTGGCAAAGGATTGCTCTGAACATTCGGATGACTATCCTCAAAATCAAGTATTCCAGCTCTAACCAACTTACGCACTCTGGCTTCTAGTGCAAAACAATGCTCCAAGTCGTGGCCTAAGGCACCCTCATGAAAATCGCACTGGAGATCATCCCTAAATCCATCTGGAGGAGGGATTAGGAGGAGGTGGTAAAGCCCTTGTAGTGGTCAGCTCTAGTCGAACTAGGTCAGGATATAGTTTCGTGTAAGTCATGGGAATATGATCAAATTGATTCCTATTCTGATACTGGTTTTGTCTAACAACTGGACATTGAGGAACTTGAGCTGGTTGTGGAGTAGCAACAGCAGCAACAACATGATGATTAGCATATTGAGGTCCATGGCTAGGCCTTCTTGCATCAGTCATGATAGCATTGGTCGGATCCTCTTTCCTCTTATGGAAATTCCCATAGGATTTCTTTGCCCCACTAGAAGATTTAGCAGCCTTGGATACCTTACCAGTTTTCAAACCTTCTTCTAACCTTTGGCCAATAGTCACCAGATCTGTAAAGCTTAAAGAGACACTCCCAATCATCGTTTCCTAATAGAAAGGAGACAAAGTATCCATGAACATTCTTGTTAGTTCCTTCTCTGTTATAGGGGGTTCAACTTGGGTAGCTAACTCCCTCCAACATTGAGTGTACTCTTTGAACGACTCTCTTTCACTCTGAGACATACTTTGAAGTTGACGGTGATCGGGAGCCATGTCCAAATTGTATTTGTATTGCTTCATAAAAGCGTTGGCAAGATCCTGGAAGCAGTGGACGCTATTATGCTATAAGTTTGTATACCATTTAAGAGAAGCACCACTCAAATTGTCCTGAAAGTAATGGATGAGCAGCTTCTGATTGTTGGTGTAAGTTGCCACCTTTCGGAAGTACATAACTAGATAGGCTCTTGGACATGAGTGACCTTTATACTTCACAAACTCAGGAGTCTTGAACTTGGCAGGCAACACAAGACCAGAAACTAGGCACATATTGTTAGCATCTACGTTGAAGAAATCAGTACCCTCAACAGCTTAGAGTCTCCTATTTATGATCTGAAACTATTCACGGGTAATCTCAGGATCAACAAAATCTTCTTGGTCTTCCCCCTGAGCACCGGCAGCATTATACTCATAGGGAGGATTCTCAAAGGGAGCTTGGACATTCTGGTTAACAGTGTGGACCACAGGTCTGGGTTCGGCAAGGGCGGGAGCTTGAAAAACCGATCTGACAGTCTGATCAATTGTAGTTGTAGATGAAAAAGGTGGGAAGTAATTATGAGTTAAACCAAAATCTGGCCAAGTAGATGGTGGCAATTAAACAGGAGGTGGATCAACACTTAATACTTCCTGAATGATGGTCCTCCGCGGTGGCTCTCCTCTGGCAATCAGTACTTGAAGCATCTCGGTGAGCTTGGTCATGCCTGATTTCAACTCATCAATCTCCGTTCAGATTTCCGCATTATATGTCTCTTGTTCTGACATTTGGAGTCTATAGTTAGCTCTAGTCCGATATATGTGTCGAGAAATCAGATTGATGACTCAAAAGGACACTGGGAGATAAAGACAATTGGACATGAGTTACTGGACAGCCATATGATATGCAATGGATCATGTGGAGATGCAAATAGAATGCAATGTGATGCAAGACAGGATGCAAAACACACAAGCAGACAAGGGTCCTAGGTTAGAGGAATATGAGCGGAGCCAAGGTCTACCCATCCCAAAAAGGTAGGTACTATAAGGTTAATTGTACCTGTAGAACAAGGTTCTAAAGAAAGTGCCTAAAGTCATCAGTCCATATTTTGGATATTATCAATTTCCCGACTGACTCGGTGGTTAATAATATTCTCAAGAGAACCTCTTTTGAGTGTAGCATCGCGTAGCAACTATTTTAGGACTACTCCCTTATAGTCCTCGCACTACGTCCTATATAAGGCCAAGGTGGTGTTAAGGTACTACGGTCCCCAATATCATGGACTCCTAGCCGAAAATAGTAAGGGTTTCCACAACTATACTCGTTCAACCGAACTAAATTTCAGGAGGGTCTCAACTGAGCGGTGATTCTCAAGTCAGCTTGGTCGGGACTCACTCCCTATAAGCCTCGTCGAATATATCACCTTCCTATAATAATGTCACTCAAGTTCGGGTGTAGAACTTATCTCACAATCAAGATATCCCAAGAAAGATACAATATATATATATATATATATATATATATATATATATATATATATATATACATATACAAGCAAGAAAATAATGAAGCGAATAGTAAAATAAACAAAGTAGGGGTAACCCTCAAAAGATAGGACTCCCCAGTGAAGTCGTCATTTTCTGTTGCGGTTAGAATATGATATCAAATTATTAATTAATTTGAATCGCATCTTTAGTTCATAATCGGTCTTTAATTTATCCGAAGGAAAGGTCAAAGAAAGGAAAAACCTAATTTTGCATCGTAAACACAATGCGGGGAGAGATATAGGGTTCGGGGGTTGGTTAAGTTTAGGGAAGGTATTAGCACCCTAAACTTCTGTAGTACTCTACAGGAACCTCTTGTTTTAATGTGTGTTATTTTTCTTTATTATTCGCTTAAGGTATATGCTAGGGGTTAGAAGGTGAAAAGAAAGACATAAGGGTTAGTCCTAAGTTTACTCGCCAAGACTCGCATCTTGTGCCTACGTATCCGAGGTAGGGGATGGAATCAGAGTAATCGTAGTTCCCTTTGAAAGGGAGAAAGAGAAACTTCTTGATTGTGGTCAAGGTTTCAATGGGGAATAAGCGTTCTTAAGGAAGCGCTTACGTGGAGTGTGGCGACTCTAATCTCTACGTTGTAAAGAGTTGAATTAAAAAGGGTAAAACTAGGTATTCCACAGCAGGAAACCTAAAACGGAGTACGGAGACTCCTTAACCTAATGCTAGGGTAAAGGGTAATTCGGTCCGCGGCGGGACGACTATGCAATTAGGGTTTGAGCGGTGAAAAAGTCAAAGGTAAAGGACTATTGACGCGGCGGTCAAACGGCTAGACCTATTCCTTCGGAAGGGATTTAACGGTAAATAAAATAATGAAAATATAATTAAGCGGCAGTATAAAAATACGGGAAATGTACGAAAATGGTAAAGGAATTGCACAACGACGATATCCTCGCATAAATTACAACCCAAAGAAAATAAAATGCGGAAAGTAAGGGAGTTGCAAAGCGACAATATCCTCGCGTAAATTACACCCATAAAATAAAATATGAAAAATGAAGTATTATAACAGTACAACTGAGAAAGCAATGAATGGACCGACATAAAAATTATACGAGAATAACCGGCAAGGTTCGATGTGAAACTGAAAGCGCAACGTTAGACGATTTTAGGAAAAGATTTAAAACTAAATGAGGAATTTTAAAAAAAAAGAGTTTGAATTTAAAATGTTAATTTTTAAAGAAATGTTCTGATCAACTTTTAAAAAAGGTTTCTAGTTAACTTTAAGAAAAGGTTTTTTTTTTTAAAAGAATTTTAATTTTAACAAAGATTTTTGATTTTTTTTTAAAACAAAGGCTTTCATCTTCAAAAAAAGAGTTTTAATTTAAGAAAGATTTTAATTTTAAAAAAGGGTTTTAACTTAAGAAAGGTTTTAATTTAACCTAATTAAACTAAATTGTAAAATAATAATAATAAAAAAGGTTTTAACTTTACGAAAGGTTTTATCAACCTAATTAAACCAAAATATAAAGTTAAAATAAAAATGAATGAATGGTTTTAATAAATCTAATTTCCTTAAACTATAAAAATATAAAACAATACTAATAATAATAATAAAACAATGAAATAAAGAAAAAGAAAAAAGAATATAAAGCAATTGAAATAAAAATGGGGGAGGGGTGGCGCAGCTTCTCCATTGTTGTTCTTTTGAAGCTTTTCGTTCATTCCTCCCACCATTTTTGCTCTTCCAGGTAGGGTTCTGAAAACACAAAGTAAACGAAAAAACCGGTTAGTATCAAAATTGTTGACTTTTTTCGCGAGGTTTGAAGCGATTTGAGTTGATTCTTTTTCACCTCTTTTTCTTATTTTTCTGCTTATTGAACTTCCCTTTTTCTTCCCCCTTCTCGATTTTTTTTTTTTTTCGATTCGAAACTGATGCTGAGGTTGCTGTTTATATAATGCTTGTTTGCTTGGGCCTGGGCATGATGGTTGTTGCAATTTTCATGGTTGATTTGTTGATTTCTTTGACCTTGTTTTCAGCAGAAATTTTGGGAAAGTTGTTTCTGGCTTTGACCCTGTTTGGTTGCAAGGATTTTGGGAAAGTTGTTTATGAACTTGGATATCCATTTTTCCTTGATGGGTTTGGATATCCACTTTGGTTCCATGGATTTTGGATGTCTTAAGTCTTGTTTGGCTAAAACAAAAAAATCACATTTTCCAAATAGTCCCTTCTCCAAAAAAAGCACTTTTTCAAAAAATCACTTTTCTCTCTCTTGGAAACAATCTCGAACAGATTATTGTCAGGTCCGAAAAGTCGAAAGTTGAAGAATTGGACGCAGAGACAATTAGGCTTTTTAGGAAAATAATTAGAAATTAATTTGGAATTGTAATTGTCTTTGCACATTGTAATAAAAAAACATAGAATTTAAATAAACAAATTCCATTTTTCTTACTAAATTGAATTTAATTCCCGATCAAATTTCTCTGTGTAAACTCATCTGATTAAACTCAAACAACTAAATTCATTTAATTAAATTTATCCGATTAAGTTCCTCCAACTAAATTCGTTCATATAAATTAGTCTGATTAAATTCATTGGCTTAAAGTTCATCTGATTAAATTCAAACGACTAATTTCATCCAATTAAAATTATCTAATTAAGTTTTGACGTTCCAAACTCCGAATTCGAAAATTAATCATCTTGCACGATTTAAGTCCGACGTAACTACTGAAAACAAATCCCTTTTGCCCTTCCTAGATTAAATCGCACACGGTGTGATTTTCCTGCAAAAACCAACAGACTGGACAAACTGGTTAGCGGTCAGTTAAAATGCGATGCAGAATGAGATAAGATGCGAAAAAAACCTAATAATATAAGGGTAAAAATTGGGATATGACAATATATAAGTAGTTAAAGATTCAAACTGAATCTTTAACAAGGATCAACCTGATGGAGGAGTAACAAGATCAGCAATTATCAACATAGATGATTATGCAAAATATTTGTTGTAGGTTGTAATTTTAAAAGCCTTAAGATTTCTTACACATTAAATATCTTAGAAATCTTAAGAGCTTTAAGTCTTTGTTATGGTGATTTCCCGTACCTCTGATACTTATATCATGTACACCTTATTCTTTATTCTACTGAGGATGACTCTTCTAAAATATGGAGATATAAGCTTGAAGTTGTCTATGAGAGATTCTAAAATTGGTCATCTACAATTATATGCCTTGTAATTGTTATCACCTTGTATTAAACAATCATTTTCTTTCAATAAAAATTGTTTATGTTCTTATGTGCATTTCTTATGTTGTTCAGAGAATAAAAAATTAGGATTAAAACTCTAAAAAAATTAGCAACATTCTCATTGAAAGATTGGAAGTGATTACATTTTTTTTCCAAAGATTTTCTAGATATTTTGATCTCTTCTGAGGAATTCTCTAGGCTCATATGACATATCTAGATTATTCAAATAATCTCCTCAATCTTCCTTTGCAAACTCAAAAGGCTCCTTCCTTTGTAGATTTCTGCATTGTGACTTAGAAGTTCTTCTTCTTCTATGTGTCTCAACAAAGGATGTTATTGTTGAATATGCCTCTAAAGAAATCTGCTTGCTTGAAGACTCTTTGGTTGCTACTTTCTTGTCATTTGCTTAAGTTGTTGCTTTTAGCAGTGTTGTCTTTCTAAAGTCTCTCTTTAGATCCCATATTTGTTTCTACTTATATATGCTTGTGTTCTAAAGATTATATGATTTAGAGAAGTAGTATGCTAAATGTTTTATAGAGCCTATTCGTCGGTTAACTTTAGTCTTTATTGTTTTAATATTGATTAGTCTAATCAATCTTTTAATTTTTTATTCTTGAGAAGTGATGTCTAGTATCTTCTAATAAAGATTCTCTTGAACAACTGTAAATGTTATTTAACATCTATTTACTATCTGTTGTTTTATTTTATTTACCTTCTTACTTTATTCTTGCATATGTCAGAAAATCAAAAGAAAGTAAAAGGAATGTACTGCAAACTAATATTGGACAAAATATTTTTCATTGATCAGAAAAGGGAGATTGCAAAATAAGATGAAGACATTAAGATTAATTAATCTAATTCTTCTAAAGCCCTAAGACTCATGCTGGTTTTTGTGGACCTTGCGTCTCCAGAATTGTAGCATCCTCTAAAATCTCTGTTATGGTATAGATGTTGGTACTCTCAGATCTTGCTTCCATATTGCTCTAAAGCTTGTTGATGAAAAAGACTTATGTTATGGGTGCTTTTATAGTTGAGTCTGGATAACCCAAACGATCGAATAAAAATACTTTTCTTGATCTTAGAAGTGTTACGACCAATAATTATTAAGGATGCACTATACATGATTTTAATGCTCTTTGTTACTTGAATTATTTTCTCTTTGTTGGGAACTGATCAAGTAATGATGGTCTTCTTTGCATTTATGAAAGTATTTATTTTCATTTTCTTCTCTTTTTATTTTTTTTCTTTTTGATACGGAAAAAAGAGGAGAAAGATATATAAGTATTTAATGAAAAACTGAACCTGTTCTGATTTTAATTATTATTCATTTATTATTATTTTAATTTCTATTATTTCAGTTTTTTTACCAGGAGATATATTCTAGTTTTCTTGAATATAGAACTTAGAGGGAGCTTACAAACCTCAACCTTTGGACTATTAGACTTAGGGGGAGCTTACAAACCTCAGACTCTGATGTTGCCAAGAAAATTAAAATTGCCCAACATTATTCTTAAATACTTATGTTTGTCATCATCAAAATGAGGGAGATTGTTAGAACAAGATTTGTTCATGACAAGTATCCCTTAAGGTTTTCTAAGTATGCAGGTTCTAAAGCTTAAGAAGAAACTATTCAGAATATGATATAAGGAATTAAGAGAAGTTGGGTTATTGGCTTTTGGTGGTTCAGAACTGAAGAACGTTCTTTGAGTGAAGTATGATAATATAGGTTTGCATAGACTTTGAAGCTGAAGGTATCAGCATCAGAAGAGCAATATATTATATATACACTTATTGAATGTATCAGCTTTTGGTGATCATTATGAACTAGTGATAAAGTTGAGTTATTCGTACTATAAAAAGCAAGCTACAATGTCAAATCTATTTGTCAGCTAGAGTCTGTGTTTGTTGAGACAAATTTGGTTCATACCATGTATCCTATAAAGTTTTTATGATAATAAAGTACTTGAAAAAACAATTAGGATTTCTAACTAGCTGGTTCTTATATGAAGAATTATATTTACTTGGTAAAACTGGTTCTGACACGGAAGAAGCTATGATCCAGTTCTGATTTTGTACTTGAAAGAAAGTATGATCAGAAAGTTATTATTAGTACAGTTTAGAATCAAAAGCGTGTTTTACCCGCCTGTGAAATTGAGTAATGTCACCTCAAGCTCTGCAATCACGGGACTCGAGAATGGCTGACATTATCTTCAAAAGAGTGTGGTGTACTTATTTCATAGAAGAGTTCTCCAGACAAAGGTCTTATTCAATGGATAAATCTTTCTCTATGAGTTCTAACACCTGATTTATTGGAAAAGAAGATGTACTAAGAGATTTGATCTGATTATAGTCGTTGGGGATGCTTCAGTGACTCTATTTATTTAGCTATAAAAGGAGGAGAAGAATTGAAGATCAATTAAGAGAATAACATTGCAATTACAACTAAAATATACACGCACTGCATTCACTTTTTCCTGTATAGCTTAAGAATACTTAGTTTTAAAATGTTTTCTATTATATTTGAACACCTCTGATTATTTCACTACTAAAAAATTCGGTCACAATTAAGAGAATAACATTGCAACTACAACTAAAATATACACGCAATGCATTCACTTTTTCTTGTATAGCTTAAGAATACTTAGTTTTAAAATGTTTTCTATTATATTTGAACACCTCTGATTATTTCACTACTAAAAAATTCGCGTTTAGTGACCGAATTAGAGACCGAAAAAACTTAAAAACCTAAAATAAAACAAAATTTTGTCTCTGATTTTAGAGGAATTGAACTAATGCACTTTCCTTTGTGAGGCTTTCAGGAGTCCACTAAGCCATTTGGTTTTTGTTGTATAATTTACATTTGCAATGTATATATTATTAATGAAATAGAACTTTCAAATATCATTTTAAAATATTCTTACACTAATTATCATTAAAATTATATTGTATCTAAATTAATAAATTTGTATGGGTTAAGTATTTATATAAATATATGTATATTTTTTAAAACAATAAAAATGTAAATGTTTGACTAAAAATTTAAAAATAAATAAATAAATGGAGAAAATTGGGAGGGAAACAACTTAATAATGAGAAAAACACAACAACAAAAATATTAGTGATCGAAATTTCAGTCGCTGATTTTTTTATGAATTAATTTATATAAAAATGGTTATTTGAGACTGAAAATTATGGTCACAAAATATCAGTCGCTAATTCGGTGGCTAGTTTTATTTAGTGACCAATTTAGTGATTTTTAAAATTTTACTAACATAATGTCTAATTTTGATGGCTAATCCGGTCACTAGAGTGACCAAAATTTTTCAGTCACTAATTTGGTCACTAAAAGCGAATTTTCTAATAGTGTTTAATCAAGTGTTATTGTAAGTTATTTCTTCTTTAAACAGTCAGTTTAAATAAAAGTCTCTTGTCGTGGGCTTGAGCATTGAAGTTTTATATTCGAGGAATCTAAGCAGGAATTCTTGGACTGGAGGTCTAAGTACGAAGTCTTAGGCCTAAAGGGCTTAAGTAAGGAAGTATTAAACTTGATGGGTTTAAGCAAGGAAGTCTTAAGATCTAAGCAGGAAGTCTTGATCAAGTGCAGATTAAGCAAAGAAGTCTCGGGCTGAAGTTCTGAACAAAAAAGTCTTATACTTGAATGTTTGAGCAGTTGTAATCTGTTTGATTATAATGAAAATATCTTGTGCTGCAAGGGGACTGTACTACTCTCAGTTGGAGAGGAACCAGTATAACTATTGTGTGTTCTTTGTTGTTTTTATTTACTTTTGTATACTTTTCCACTGCACTTGTTATCGGGTTTTGAACTTTTGTTTAGAGTCTAAACTCTGGTTTAGAAGTAGAAACGATTTGGCATACACAATTCAACCCATCTTCTTGTGTATTTTTCTCACCTTCAGTGTTCACATGGCTCAAGAAGAGTTGACATGCTTTACAGATATCTACTCTCAATGAATCTATAATACAAGATCACAAGGAATACACTATGGTTAAAAGAGTTACACAATAGATAAAGATCTTTTGTATATTTATCTTTAACGCCTCTTATACTATAGAGTAACAAAGACACTTGTACAAGTTATCTCTTCCAACAAATATCATTCTACAACTGCTATATAAGTAGTTGAATATTCAATCTGGAGTCAAAAAACAAGGAAAATAAAGAAAGAGAGCCAAGAAAAAATAAGTGTTTCACGCTTCTATCATAATGGAAGAATAACAAGATCAACAATGACAATACAATCGAAGATGTAGAAACTCTGTTATTTGTTGTAAATTTTGCAAAGCCTTAAGATTTCTTAAACATTAAATATCTTAGAAATCTTAAAAGCTATGATCTTTGTTATGGTTATTTCCCTGTACCTCTGGTTATATCAAGTACACATTGTTGTCTATTATGCTAAACAGATTGTGTTTAGTAGTTTAGAAAGAAAGTTTCTTTCTATGTGCTTGAGCATCAAAGTCTCTTGTTGTGAGCTTGAGCCAAATAAGCCCCTTGCTATATGTTTGAGAATTGAAGTCTTGATCAGTTATTGGTTAAGCAGTAAAAGTCTTAGACTTAAGGTCTAAGAAGAAGTCTTGGATTCGAGGAATCTGAGCAGGGAAGTCTTGTACTCGAGAAGTATGAGCAAAAGTCTTAAACCTGAGGGGTTTAAGCAAGAAAGTCTTGGATTCATGGAATCTAAGCAGGAAGTCTTGAATCTGTGGGATTTAAGTAGGAAGTCTTGAACCTGGGGGGTTTAAGTAGGAAGTCTTGGGCTTAGGGTCTAAGTAGGAAGTCTTAAATCTCTGGGATTTATGCAGGAAGTCTTGAATTTGAGGGGTTTAAGCAGAAAGTCTCAGGTTGAGGGTCTGAGCAGAAAAGTCTTATGCTCGAGAGCATAAGCAATTGTAATCATGATTTGATTATAGTGGAAAATATATTGTGTTGCAACGAGACTGGACTTCTCTCAATTTAGGAGGAACCAAGATAAATCTTTATGTGTTCTATTGTTATTTATTTGCTTATGTTATTATTCGGATGCAACTTATAATCTGAATTTGAACATGCTTTAGAATCTTAACTTTGTTTAGAAGTAAAGCAAAAAACGATAAACACAATTTAATCCCCCCTTCTTGTGTATTTTTCTTACCTTCATATACTTCCTTGGACGAAGCACACGGGTCATCAAGTGATGCTTGACACGAGATCTTGCTTTCATGAACTTTGTTTTGAAAGGATGCTCCTTTTCCCTCATTGGGTTAATAAGAAAACTTTTAATTGCAATGACTAGATCAAAGTTGGTGGCAACATCAGTTGAATTAATAGAGTAAGTTTTTCAATAAGAGGGTACTTTACACAAAACCACAAACTCCTGTGTGGTGAAATTGATCTTGATTTTGTCAACTCTTGATATGATGGATACACCTTCAAAATTGACGTTGAAGTAGAAATTTTGAAACATCCTTAGATAAATCGGATATGGTTTTTCAATGAATAACTCTCTGAGAAACCCAAAATAAAATGTTTTCATAAGGATAAAAATCTTTGACAAAATTTTCTTCCATGTAAAAGGCCTTGAGCACCTGACGCTTGAAGAAATATTCCTCTTATGTGACTTTTGATGAGAAAGCCTTTAATATAGATATTTTTGAAGAAGGATGAAGACTCTTTATGGGAGCCATAGTGAAGATGATAATAACAATAGAGATAGACACTTGCAATCAAGAACTGCTATAAAATATACATTTGGTAACACCATATTACTACGTCCGTTTAAACAGTCGTAGTAATAACTCATTTTCGCGCACTTAGATTTTTTATTATTTTATTGAAAGACATTTCATCACGGTTTATAATAAAAACTATTGTGATATATGAAAGGTTACTTGCTTTGATTCCCAACACCAACAATTTTTTATATTTTTCGTTACAAAAAGGGCTTGTCCTTATAGTCTTATTGTAAGTGCTCTTAATTGGCTGCATTTTGTGGCATAATATTAGTGTGTGTATGAATGTCATGTTAGATGTTTCTACATTCATTAAATGGACTGTGCAGGATGAGTTTTAACAGCTAATTATAAGTTAAGTTGGATGTCACACTCAATGTTATAACATAGGCCGTGTGACATCAAGCACAGGTTTGTTATTCTGGTAGCTAGAACTTAGGAAACAAACCAGAAGCTCAAGCTAAAATGCAGGAGACATTTTAGAAGCCCTAGGGGATCTAATATGGACCTGGTTAAAGTGGAAAACATGTTGAATTCTAAAGAGAGGTTTTATTATGGATAAAACCTAATTTATGCACCAAGGCCCAATGGACTGCAGCTGCTATAAATATCAGAAGAAGCAACTCAGAGAAGTAACTCTTGACAGAAGAATAGAGAGTACATAAGCAGAGAGTCCAAGCAAGTGAAGAAGGTTAGTCTTCACGTGTAAAAGTCAGTTTAGGAATACTTGTAATCCAAGTAATTGTTTGTTTGATAATTTCTTTGGTTAGGTAGATTCTAGGCAGTGTCTCACTCAAAGTTGTGAAGCAAGAGTGTGTGAGTTCCTTGATTGAAGTTGTGAAGCAAGATCAAGGATTGTATGAGGTGTCTCTTCATACTAAATTATGTAATTGTCTAAAATATCATTGTTGTGTGATTGAGGGGGGGTGAGTAGGTATACTCAGATCTAGAGTGTCTCTAGGTTAAAGTGTCATTGGATAGAGATTAAGTGAGAAGTGCAAACGGGTGGTTTGACTTTGAATTGATTCTGCTTATAGTGAAATTCCTCCCTGGCTTGGTAGCCCCCAGATGTAAGTGTTATTGACACTGAACTAGGTGAACAATTTTTGTGTTATTTACTGCTTTCATTTACAGTCTAAATAGTTAGTGCAGTAGTCAATGTCACAGTGGATGTTATAACTTAGGCAATAACATCTATCGTGTGCCTGCCCAAATTTTTCAATTGGCATCAGAGCAGGCACCCTGCCTGTTTAATCTAGGTGAGATCTAGGGATACAAAATTCTGGTGATATAGACAAAGATATAGGATTCACAAATAGATCTCCAATTCTGGATGGATCTAACTATGACTATTGGAAGCCTAGGATGATTGCATTCCTAAGGTCCTTAGACAATAAGGCTTGGAAAGCTGCAAACTCTGGCTGGGAACATCATGTAAAGACTGACAAGGATGGAGCATTTGTGCAAATCCCTGAAGATGAATGGACCAAAGAGCAAGAAGCATTGGCCCTTGGAAATTCTAAAGCCTTGAATGCTCTCTTCAATGGCATAGATAAGAACATCTTCAGGCTAGTACACCACTGTGAACTGGCAAAGGATGTTTGGGATACTCTGAAAACCACTCATGAGGGAACTTCCAAGGTAAAAATGTCTAGACTTCAAATGCTGACCACAAAATTTGAAAGTCTAAGAATGAAGGAAGATGAGACCATTCATGAGTTCTACATGAATGTCCTTGAACTAGCCAACACCTCAAGAGCTTTGGGAGAGAAGATGACTGATGAGAAGCTTTTAAGGAAGATTCTGAGGTTACTTCCTAAAAGGTTTTCTATGAAAGTGACAGTTATTGAAGAAGCTTAAGACATATGCCACATGAAGGTGGATGAACTTATTGGTTCACTCCAAACCTTTGAGATGAGAATATGTGATCAGACTATGGAG
Organism: Lathyrus sativus; assembly: GCA_963859935.3. Taxonomy (NCBI): domain Eukaryota; kingdom Viridiplantae; phylum Streptophyta; class Magnoliopsida; order Fabales; family Fabaceae; genus Lathyrus; species Lathyrus sativus. Next base: position 573,765,647 of record OZ012740.1, read on the forward strand.
AAAAAGAGCAAAAGTATAGCTCTGGTTTCAAACAGGGCTGATGATTCAGATGATGAAGAGGAAAATATGTCAGAAGCTATAGCCATACTTGGAAGACAGTTCAGCAAACTAGTCAAAAGAATAGATGTTAAGTTTAAACCTTACTCCAAAAGCTTACCTACTGATCAAGGAAACTCTGAAGATAAAGTTAGCCAAGGCAAAGGTGTTCAGTGCCATGAGTGTGAGGGATATGGACATATCAGAAAAGAATGTCCAACATACCTCAAAAAGAAGGGAAAGGGCCTGACTGTCACATGGACTGATTCTGACAGTGAATCAGAAGAAGAGTCAGCTAAACATGTCACTGTTCTTAACAGTGTATGTATTTCTGATGGGGACTCAAGTGAAGAGGAAGTGTCTTTTGAGGAACTTACAGCCTCATATCAAAAGCTCCACACCAGAAGTACTGAGTTATATCAGCAAGGAGAGCAGCAAAAGAAACTCATCAAGGAATTAGAAGCTGAAAAGAGAGAGCATCTGGCCACAATAGACACACTCAGAGGAGAGGTAACTGAGCTAAAAATTCAAAAGAACCAAATGGCCAAGTCCATAAGGATGCTAAACTCTGGGACTGACACCCCTAGAAGAAATTCTTCAGAGTGGACAGACTGCAGGAAATAGGTCTGGACTAGGATTTGTTAAGAAACCAAATCCTGTCTTGAAACTCAAAAGGATGCAGTCTGAGATTCAAATGTTAAAAAGGATGTCACAACCAAAGTTACAACATCCTCCACACAGAAACTGGAATCAAGTCAAGAGACAATTCCAAGGGCATAGATGCTACCACTGTGAAAAACTTGGGCATATTCAGGCTGTGTGCTTCTGGCTGCATGGATTTCCCAACCAAAGAACAATCAAACAGGGTCTGCATAGAAAAAGGAAGCATCATGTTACACATGGAAAAAGGCAGTACCATACCAAGCCTGGAAAGAGGCAGCATCAGGCTAAACTCAAGGAGGAAGTGCCTAACAAGCAAAGACAATGGGTTGCCAAGACTGTGGCTCTAGCAGCTCACACCTCCCTAAGGATGTCAACCAAAGAGGACTGGTACTTTGACAGTGGTTGTTCTCGACATATGACTGGAACAAATAATCTAGTGATGAACATCAAACCCTATACCTCAAGTCATGTAACTTATGGTGATGGAGCAAGAGGAGAAATCAAGGGTGCTGGAAAGCTAGATGGTGCTGGCACTCCACAATTGGAGAATGTCCTACTTTGAGGGACTAACTATGAATCTTATCAGTATTAGCCAGCTGTATGATCAAGGATTCAGTGTCAAATTCATTAAGGAGTCATGTGTGGTGACAAATGAAAAGAATGAGGAAGTCATGAGGGGCACTAGAGCTTAGAACCATTGTTATATCTGGGAATCTAAGAATGTCCTAAATGACTCTGCATCAATTATGGAAGAAAAGCAGGACCTTGAGAAAAAGAAAATCTTGGCCAAGGAAGATGTAGAGGAAATTCCAGATAGAAGAAAGAGGTGAGATACATATCAAAAGGAAGGGCAATCACAGAAAGCTCCTTCAAAAGGCAGAAGTTCTCAGAGGATGAAGAAGATCATAACCAAGAAGTTAGGAAGGAGAACCCCAAAGTGTCATCTAGAAAGGAGAACATGCTATGGGAAAAGTAAAGATGTCATGCAAGCCAGGATAGCATATCCAATGAATAGGTAGTACATAAATGTGGATCTACTATATTGGAAGTTGATAGAGTCCTTGAAAATTGGACAACATCAAGAGACCAATGTCACTCAGGATGTTATGACGTTGTATTGTGACATCCAGAGAAAGAGCATTATGAATCAACTCTTTAATAGAACAGTGCATAGTAATGGCCAACTTCACTCTGGAGGAAAGGGTGTAGAGCTTAGGGACTCTGACACACAAAGGGCTAGTATTCTCACAAGGAAACTTAAAATGATACCAAGTGAAAAGGAGAAAAACATCCTGGGAATGTGGTGTAATACGAAATTATAGCAATTAATAGGGAATTACATTTTGAAAATTAATCAGATTCTGATTGGTCAAAATGTTGAGTTCCCTCCACCACTTCAAGCTAACCCCTCTAGCCCCCTTTCACTATCCTATTACCCTTGTGGCTACCCAGGTCAAGTTGGTTCCTTGCATAACTCTCTCAAACATCCCAGAAGATCCTTTCTTCAACCCAAGTCTCCAATAATGTCTCATCAACAAACTCCCAGTCCTACCAGACATGAAGCTACTCAACACGAAAGTATATCACTTGAGGACATCATGGATGTCATGCCTCTCAATATGGTGGTTGGAAAAAGCAGTGAAAACAAAACATCAGCTCCCTCGCATGCAAACCAAGAAGGTACGAATCTCGAACCATCCATGGGCAACTACCATGACAGGTCTGTTGATGAACTGGTTTCAAAAATCCTCCATGAAGGAAGAAATGTACATGGAATCACCATTCCTATGGCTAGGATTGATCCATCCCCAGTAGCCAATGATAAACATAAGAACAACTCTGAGTTGTCTTCTGATAAGGTGAACCCTAACATAGAAAAGCTAGAAACTCTAGCAGACTATGTGGTACAGGAAAGAAATCAAGGTGATGGTCAACATGATGGTGAAACCAAAAGCACTGACAATAAAGAAAAGTTGCATGAAGCTGCAGACAAAGGCGAACATGTCATAGATGTTTCATCAGATGATGAACTCATCAAAAATGTTGTTCCAGGGATAGGTAGAAAACTAGGGAACAAAAAGGGCAAAGCTGGAGATAAAGGAAATGCCTCCAAAAATCAGATAAAAAGGACTCCTGAAGGATCATCCAAAGCCTCAGATTCATCCAAAAAGAGGAAAGTCACTGACAGTAATACTGAGTCTGATAGTGATGTTGTAAGAGATGTCCCTAACAAATTCAACCTGAAGAAATCTCTGGGAAAGAAAACTGTTAAACATATACCATCTGCACCTCTTAACAACATCTCCTTCCACTCCATCATTAGTGTAACCAAATGGAGATATGTTTATCAAAGGAGAATAGCTCTAGAAAGAAAGCTAGGGAAGGATGCCTTGGAGATCAGAGAGGTAATGGAACTCATCATCAAGGCTGGATTGATCAAAACAGTCTCTGGATTATCCAAATGCTACGAAGGACTGGTCAAGAAGTTTATTGTAAACATTCCTGATTCAATCACAAACAGAAACAACAAGGAGTTCATAAAGGTGTTTGTCAGAGGAAAGTGTGTGCAATTTTCTCCTGATGCGATCAACAGATATCTGGGACGGGCAAATAATGGTACTACAAAGTTAGATACTCCTAACAATCAGGTATGCAAAGTCATCACTGCCAATCAAGTCACCACATGGCCTTCCAAAGGGAAGCTGTCTGCAGCACTTCTCAGTGTAAAATATGCCATTCTGCATAAAATTGGATCAACAAATTGGGTTCCTACCAACCATACATCTACTATTGCTGTTGGACTTGGAAAAATCATTCATGCCATAGGAACCCAAGTCAACTTTGATTTTGGATAGTACATCTTTGAGCAAACTGTTAAGCACTCCACAACTAGTGTTATCAAGATGCCTATTGCCTTTCCCTCTCTCATTTGTGAGATCATACTCAACCAACATCCTGGGATACTAACTTCAAATGATATTGCAAGCAAGAGGGAGGCTCCACTGTCTATGCACTTTAAGCTCTTTGCAGGAAAACATGTCCCTGATATGGTTTTCAAATCTGATAAGAAGGCTAATATCTCTAAAGAGATAATTATTGCTGAATTGAAGAAAACATGTAGGGATTTGGGAGAAACAATTAGCACAGCTACTGCTAGAAAAATCAAGCTAGAATCTCTCATTCAGTGTCTTGAAGGCAATACAGCTAAATTGGATGGTGGAGGTGTATCAGGAGGAGAGTCTAATAAGAATGTCTCAACCAGTGTCAATGACATTGGCTCCATTTCTGCCTCTGAGAAGGAAGAGTAATTAATTGATAGAAATGTTGAGGGGCTCAGGTGGATAGATGTTGAGATGAGAATGAAGATGAGTTGCTGGTCTATAAAATCTTGATTAGAGTTGTTTAAAATTATGTCAGATTTCTGTAAAACTTCTCTGTAATGCGCAGTTAATGTACCCCAAACCTTTGTATTGTTACAATGTTTTGATCTATGCTAAATTTTAGTTAGATCTTAATTTGTGGCTAAAAAGAGGGAGAGAATGTGATAGATAACAGCGGGTACAGCAGCAGGGGAAGAACATGTGTGTTTCTGCATATGCATCAATATGCATATGATATGAGAGAGTATGAAACAGCAGGTACAACAGGTGGGAGAACAAGAACAGGTGGAAGACCTTGAACTGTGATTTTACATGGCATGTGTACCATTGTACATATGATTTGAGACTATGCAAGTGTTGTTGAGTGTTGTTAGAATTGTTTATGTGCTGATAGATGTATGCTAACAGCTGTTTGTGCTGTTAATTATGTGCTATTGTGATTGTGAATGCCTAGGTTGTGTAGAAGTGCATGTATGTTAGTTATAGGTGCTAACAAGTGAGATCCTAACAAGATGTTCAAGTGGTTAGGAGTTATGTGTATGTCTGATAGGGAAGAGAAGAATGAAAGTAGTGTGCATCCCTGCAGGGGGAGTAGCACAAGAGTGTGACATCAGAAGGTTATGTTGAATGTCATAACATCCAATTCAGACTGGATATAAGTTAAGCTGCATGATGTGCAGATAAATTATCCAGCTGATAAGTGCATCAGTTGAGGGGGAGTGACATCTGAAGTGAGAAATATCAGATGGTTAACAAGGTGAGTGCTAACAGGGCTGAAAGCCAACTGTGAGGACTCGGAGAGCTTGAGCAAATAGTTACCTTCCTGCATAATAGGACCTATGGTAAGTCTTCTGCTGTGTGTAAATCTCTGGTGTAAGTATAGAGTGTTTTAGCCAAAAATTTGCCAAAGGGGGAGTTTGTAAGTGCTCTTGATTGGCTGCATTTTGTGGCATAATATTAGTGTGTGTATGAATGTCATGTTAGATGTTTCTACATTCATTAAATGGACTGTGCAGGATGAGTTTTAACAGCTAACTATAAGTTAAGCTGGATGTCACACTAAATGTTATAACATAGGTCGTGTGACATCAAGCACAGGTTTGTTATTCTGGTAGCTAGAACTCAGGAAACAAACCAGAAGCTCAAGCTGGAATGCAGGAGACATTTTAGAAGCCCTAGGGGATCTATTATGGACCTGATTAAAGTGGCAAACATGCAAAATTCTGAAGAGAGGTTTTATTATGGATAAAACCTAATTTATGCACCAAGGCCCAATGGACTGCAACTGCTATAAATATCAGAAGAAGCAACTTAGAGAAGTAACTCTTGACAGAAGAATAGAGAGTACATAAGCAGAGAGTCCAAGCAAGTGAAGAAGGCTAGTCTTCACGTGTAAAAGTCAGTTTAGGAATACTTATAATCCAAGTAATTGTCTGTTTGATAATTGCTTTGGTTAGGTAGATTCTAGGCAGTGTCTCACTCAAAGCTGTGAAGCAAGAGTGTGTTAGTTCCTTGATTGAAGCTATGAAGCAAGATCAAGGATTGTATGAGGTGTCTCTTCATACTAAATTGTGTAATTGTTTAAAATATCATTATTGTGTGAATGAGAGGGAATGAGTGGGTATACTCAGATCTAGAGTGTCTCTAGGTTGAAGTGTCATTTGGTAGAGATTAAGTGAGAAGTGCAAACGGGTGGTTTGACTTTGAATTGATTCTGCTTATAGTGAAATTCCTCCCTGGCTTGGTAGCCCCCAGGTGTAAGTGTTGTTGACACTGAACTGGGTGAACAATTTCTGTGTTATTTACTGCTTCCATTTACAGTCTAAATAGTTAGTGCAGTAGTCAATGTCACAGTGGATGTTATAACTTAGGTAATAACATCCATCGTGTGTCTGCCAGAATTTTTCACTTATAAATATATTAATATTAAAATACTTATTATCATTATTATTAATAGAAAACATTGTGAATAGTACTTATATCTTATTAGGGTTTTTGTTAACACTTGTGGTGATAACCTTTACATATATACAAGCGAAGTTATCAAGCTTTCACACATAATAGACGTCACTCTCAAAACAAAACCCTAACATCTCTCTCTTCCACATGCAGCTAACTTGTCCTCATAAGCTTCTTCATACTAAAAGATAGTCAAGTTTATATGCTTTATCATTCTTCTTATTCTTCTAATTTATAAGCTTTCTTACATGTTATTCATACGTTTTCTTCCATTTTTATGTGTATAGGTTCTTCTATTTTTCTTTATTTTTTTATACGCTTTCATTTGACATGATTTTCGTGTTTTCATTTGGCAAAAAACTTAGGGTTAGGGTTTAGGGTTTTCACTTGGCATTATTTTCGTGTTTTTTGGGTCGTCTATACTTGAATCTATATTTTTGAAATGGATCTCAATTACCATATTTGTTCCATGTATGAAATTAGTTCTTCTTTAAAATCTAAAAATCTTTGTTACCATATCTGCTCCATGAAATGATCTATATTTTGTGTCTAGGTCAATTTTAAGACACAATTTCAATAGAGACATAGATGTATTAGACATTACTTGGGTTTCCATTTATGTTAACATGTAAATGTCGTGCTAGTTTATGTTTCTAAATCAGGTTAACAAGTTATTTGTAGGATTACAATAGCATGTTATTTAATATAATTGTTGTGATAGGTAGCACACTAGCTAGATTATCACAAGACGCCCGTGGTGGAAAAAAGCATATTACAACCATACCCTACTCACAACCGTTAGTCAACCATGATGGTATCCCATTTTGAACCATTGTGAGAGGGGTTTTCCATAGTAGTGAGGAGAATAAAAGAGAATTTTGGATGAAAGAAGGGTTAGGAGAGTGTACCTTTAAATAGCATTTGAGCTATTTTTGGCGTGAAAAAGAGATTGATTTGAAAAACTTTCCAAAATAAGCTCTCTAACTAAATAAGCCTTTGACTAATTGATTATATCTCAATGAAATTTTTTATTTTTCAGTGCTTTCATTCTTAAGATTTGATTTGATTGAGATTTGGAGCAAAAAAATCCTTGCCTGGATTAATCTCCTCTTGAAATGCAGAAGATTTGAGAGAGGAATAAAGATGTAGTCCATTAGGCCCTTAGGGTTAATCCATTAGGTGGTGCAAAATCCTAATCTCAAATGCGCCTAATTGATTACCTCTTTAGGGTTAATTGATTTAAAACCCATTTTTAGCCTCTTTGGTCTTTTAATGTATGCTTTTTATTTTATTATCTGTTTGAAATATATATTGAGCTAAGGGATAAAGTGACCTAAAGACCTAAGGGTTAGTCCTAAGTTTACTCAGCAAGACATTGCATCTTGTGCCTACATATCCTGACGGGATGGAATCAGAGTAATTGTAGTTTCCCTTGAAAGGGAGGTTAGAAATTTCTTGACTGTGGTCAAGGTTTCAAAGGGGAGTAAACGTTTCTTAAGGACACGCTTACGTGGAGTTTTGAAACTCCTATTTCTACATTGAAATGTTGAATTGAAATTAGTGTTAAAATTAGGGATTCCACAGCGGGGAACCCTAAAACAGAGTACGACGACTCTTTGACCTAATGTTAAGGTAAAGGGCATTTTCGTCCACGGCGGGATACCTAGGCGATTAGGGTTGTGAAATGGTCAAGCGTTAGGGTTATTGACTCGGCGGTCAAACGGTTGGACCTAATCCTTCGGAAGGTTTTGACGGCAAATCATGCAAGATATAGCAAATTATTATACAGCAGAATTAAAGTGCGGAAAGATAAAGAAAGCGGTAAAAGAAGCATTGCGACGATCACTCGCGTAAATTACAAATCCCAAAAACAAATGCGGAAATAAAAATAACTGTGATCATGGCCTCTCATAAATTACATCCATGAAACAAAACAAAAATAGTACAAACAAATGAAATATTGAGGAGCTGCAACGAACAAACTAATGAGGGTTAGACGAAAATGAAGCGGCTAAATCAAAAAATTTATTTTTTTGAATTTTATTTAAAGGGAAGAATTAATTTTTGAATTTAAAAGGAGAAATTATTTTAATTTTTGATATTTTTTAAAAAACTTATTTTATTTGATTAAAGAAAAATGCTTTGATGAAGAACAAATCTGTTTTAATTTTAAGGTTTTAAATGAAGAACAAATCTGTTTTAATTTTAAGGTTTTAAATGAAGAACAGTTTGTTTTTAATTTTTGTTGTAATAAAAAAATGTTTTTATTTTAATGTTAAAAACATGTTTTAATTTTTTGAAATTTTTTTTTGATTAAGAAAATTGTTTCTTAAAAAAGGGCTCTTAGTTAAAAAAGAAATGGTTTTTTTTCAAAAAAAGGGTTTTAATTTTGGCTTGGGGTTTTAAAAATAAAAGAAGTGTTAGTAATAAATTAAAATATAATGTGATTACTAATTACAGTTTTAAAAAAAGAAGAAATAATAAGATAATATAATAATATGATAATATAATAAGAAAAAGAAAAAGAAAAAGAAATAGAAATAAAAGGAGTGGGGATAGGTGGATGGTTGTTCTGGGTTGTTTTTAGGGTTTGGGAAAAAACCATTTCCCTTCTTTTTCTTCCCAACCGGCGGCGGCTGTCTTCCATGGTTCAAAGTTTTTCTCCTCATCTTTCACTTTCATGTCTTCTTCTTCCTTTTTCTAATTCTTCTGTTCATCTGAAGAAAAAAAAACAAACATTGTTAGAGTGGCTTACCCGTTTAGACGATGAATTTCGTCCGTGGTGGTGACTCCGGCTGGTGATGAAGCTATCTTCAGAGGCGGTGGTGGCGGTTCGTTGATCTTGATTATGAAGCTTTGAAGGTTTTTTCAAAATCTCCCCTCTTCTGAAAAGTCGTGAGAACGTCCGCCGTTTTTTTTTTCTTTTTCTTTTACAACTTATGTTTATATACGTATCAAATTAGGGTTAACTCTAACCTAATGCCCATTTTAAAGCCCAACTTAAATTAATATTAGTTATAACTAAATAGAAATTAAATAATTAAAATAAAATTAAAATGTAAAAAAAAACATAAAAAATTTTATGTTAAAATGAAATAATCATAATAACAAATTTTTAATATTAACATGAAATAAACCTAACAGTTTTTTTTATATAAAAATGAAATAATCATAATAATATTTTTTTATATTAAATAACATAACAAAAACTGATATTAAAATGAAATAATCATAACAAAAAAAAATCCTTTTTATTAAAATGAAATGAAACACTTTTTTTTTAATAATGAAATGACACAAAAGGAATTAAATTTATTAAAATGAAATGAAACAAAAGAATTAAAATTTTTATGAAAAATGAAATGTCAACCCACATCTGATTAATCCCTGTCTCCGATACCACCTCCGACTAATCTTTCCGACAATTTAAATGAAGCTTTATCAGAACAAATCCAACTTGTCGATTAAACTCTTCCAATTAACACCTTCGGCCTCATAAACTGTCAACAGGCTGCAACTAAATGACCATTTTTCCCTTCATAAGTTCAAGAGCGCACAATGTGACTTTCCCTGCAAAACCAATCATACTACACAAACCTATTAGTGGTTAGTCATAATGTCATGCGAATGAGATGACGTACGAAATGAACCTAATAATCTCGGGGCAAAATTTCGGGTGTTACAGTTACCTCTATTTAAATAACTTCACTAGATGATTTGAGCAGCGGAGACTCGAGGAATCAAGGTGGAGGGATTTAAATACAGATAAGCGAAAATTTTGCCCTTAGACACAACGTTATGCAATGCTACGGACAAAACAACCCAAACTATAATGCTAACAATGTCATGAATTTAATATGATACGTATGATGGAATGATGAATGCAAGGATGCAGACCACACGACGACATAGGGGAATATCTAAGAGATTCAGGCATGACCGACTGACACTTTAGGATGACAAGGTAACACGGGATCCACACGGCGGTAGGATCAGGTAAACGACGAGTGCTGGAGTTTTTGGGACATTCCTTTAAATGAAGAGATCGAGCGGGATCTTCAGGAATCATCGGAAAACATACAGAGAGAAAAAAAGACATCAGAAATATCCGGAACATTTAGGAAAACATTAAATGTACAGAAAGAGTTTGAAGACGTATCTGGAAGAACATTAGATAAGCAACAAAGGAGTTCTGGAAAAACATCAGAATAAATACTCAGTCTGGAAAAACATCAGAAAGAGAACAGATCCGGAAAACATCGGATGAGATTCTGGAAAACCATCAGAATAGAAGGAAAATATCTGGAAAACCATCAGATAAGTTCTGGAAGAAACATCAGAACAAGGACTCGATCTGGAAAACCGTCAGATAGAGAAATAAATTCGGAAAAAAAAATCAGATAGATTCTGGAAAACCATCAGAATCAAAAGGAATATATGGAAAACCATCAGATAAGTTCTGGAAGAACATCATAACAAAGACTCAGTCTGGAAAACCATCATAAAGAGAAATAAATTCGGAAAACCATCAGATAGATTCTGGAAAACCATCAGAATCAAAAGGAATATCTGGAAAACCATCAGATAAATTCTGGAAGAACATCATAACAAAGACTCAATCTGGAAAACCATCAGAAAGAGAAATAAATCCGGAAAACCATCGGAAAGAAATGTCATATCTAGAAGAACGTCAGATAGACACGACACAAAATTATTTGTTAGGTGTCAAGTGAATTGGACTTTGACCACAAGGTAAGACGCGGATAAAACACGACCTCGGGAGAAATGAAAATGAGGATGAAACACTCATGATATGTATATGTATATGAATTATGCTATGATATATGATTGAATGCAAATGCAGATGCCGACGACAAGGCTCGACTCCTTTGGTGAGATGACAAGACTGGAAGACTAATTCCTCAACATATACATCACTGTCATTCTGCTAAAATGTATAAAGTTGATAGTCCCTGTAGGAAGGATGAATAGTTGCTTGGGGATCCTTCAAGTAAACTGCCTCAGATTAGCTGTTTGTTGTAAATGAGCTGATAACTACTTCAGCTTGTCTGATTCTGAAAATGACTGTTTTACTGTGCCCTTGGAGGCTTGCCCCAGTCAGAGTCTTGAAAAATCTTTTGGATAAACCAAATCTGCGAATACCTTGCCTCGAATAAAATCTTGAATTGATTCTTAGACAGGATGTAAAAGGAACTTTCCCCTGGTAAGATCACTGATCAAGTTTCTCATTGTTTGAAAATTCCTTAGAGGAAAGCCAGTTTGCAAACAAAAATATTCATACAAACATGGTAATGCAAAGTTCATGCAACTTTTGAGATCAAAATTATTTTTGAAATATAAAAAATAAATGATTTATTGGTCAGAACACTGTGGTTCAAGACGCTCAAAGTTTAAAATAAAAGTGTATTACCAAAATAAATGATTCCCCAAGATCTTTTGGAGTCAGCTTTCGCAACCCTGTTGTAGTATGCTTTCAAAATAACCTTGTTTCAATTAGGTATTTTGAGGATTCTAACGTGGCCTGGTTCACGGTTTATGAAACAAAGGATAAAGGCTCAAAATTTATTTGTACCCACCCAATCTACGTGATAATCTTCAGTCCTACACTCAGTTAACTCATATTATGCATTCAGGTTCCTATAGGTTAGGCATTGCACCGATGACAACAATGACGGTTCAAAAGTCAAGGACTTATGAAAAGGCAGCCACTACTTCCCTATAACATTTGGTATATTTTGACATTGAGGATTTCTAGGGTAAGCATTAAATATCTCCTCTTTTTTGTTATCCCTAACTTTTTCCTGAGCTCTTTCTTTTAAAGCACACAGTCAGCGAGATGCCCCAGTTTCGCCTAAGTCTCCTTCATAGGTTTTGACATAGCGGGCTTTTTCTTTTGATTTTTTTTGGAAGAAAGTGACTGCCTGGATTAAATGATCATTGTGAACCATCATCGGTTTTTAGCTTGGAAAACCTCTTCGACACTTGCTTGTTGTGTGCGAAGGAAAATTTGTGAATGAAAGGTGTATTGTAGGAACACAAACCAAGTTAACTGACAACTATCCATGCCCCAGGTTAGGATTGTGGGTTTTTAGTAAAGAAAAAAAACACTCCAACTTCTAGGCTCAAAGGGGGTGACAAGGAAATAACTTCCTTATTTATCTAGTGTTTGGGAGTTGAAACAATGCCTTACATCGTCAATAAAGTTTGATTGAAAGCATACTAACAGCAGTTATGGGTATAACGTTTTCGTCATCCTCCCTCCAATCTTTGCATATCAAGAATTTGGACAAGAAGTAAACATTTCAAAGATAAAGTGTAAAGATGCAAATAATATATAAAATAAATTAAATCAAAAGTTGCAATGCTCAGTTCATTAATGTAAAAGTACAAACTTAATTTGAAAGCAAACAGCTAATGTAACAATAAGAAAAGTACAAACAATGAGAAACAAAAGGCCTAATGACTAAATATGTGGTCGTCATGTCTGAAACACAAATAATCCGCTGGGAAGCTTCACTTTTGATGCACTGGCAAAGGATTCTTCTGGACATTTGGAGGATTATCCGCAAAATCAAGTATTCCTTCTCTGATCAACTTGCGCACTCTAGCTTTCGGTGCAAAACAATGCTCCAAGTCATGGCCTAGGGCACCCTCATGAAAAGCACACTGGAAATTAGCCCTGAATCCAGATGGAGGAGGATTGGGAGGAGGTGGTAAAGCCCTTATAGTGATCAGCCCTTTTTGAATCAGGTAAGGATAAAGTTTTGTGTAAGTCATGGGAATAGGATCAAACTGATTCCTATTTCGATACTGGTTTTATCTAATAACTGGACGTTGAGGAGCCTGAGCCGGCTATGGAGCAACAATAGGTTGAGATCCATGGTGAGGCTTTCTTGATTCAGTCATGACAACGTTAGTCTGCTCATCCTTCCTTTTCTGAAAATTCAGATAGGGTTTCTTTGTCCCACTAGAAGACTTGGAAGCTTCGGTCACCTTACCATTTTTCAAACCTTCTTCTAACCTTTGGCCGATAGTTACCAGATCTGTAAAGCTTGAAGAAACACTCCCAATCATCTTTTCCCAATAGAAAGGAGACAAAGTATCCATGAACATTCCTGTCAGTTCTTTCTCTGCTATAGGGGGTTCAACTTGGGAAGCTAACTCTCTTCAGCGCTGAGCATACTCCTTGAACGACTCATTTTCCTTATGTGACATACTTTGAAGTTGACGATGATCGAGAGCCATGTCCAAATTGTACTTGTATTGCTTCATAAAAGCGTTGGCAAGATCCTAAAAGCAGTGGACGCTGTTATGCTCTAAGTTCATATACCATTTGAGAGAAGCACCACTCAGACTATCCTGAAAGCAATGGATGAGCAACTTCTGGCTGTTGGTGTAAGCTGCCATCTTTCAGAAGTACATGACTAGGTGAGCTCTTGGACATGAATGACCTTGATACTTCACAAACTCAGGACTCTTGAATTTGGCAGGCAGAACAAGACCAGAAACTAAGCACATATTGTCTGCATCTACGTTGAAGAAATTAGTACCCTCAACAGCTTGAAGTCTCTTATTGATGATTTGATACTGTTCACGAGTAATCTCAGGCTCAATAGAATCTTCCTGGTCTCCCCCTTGAGCACCAATAGTATTATACTCATAGGCAGGGTCCTCAAAGGGAACTTGGACATTCTGGTTAACAGTATGTACCACAGGTCTAGCCTCGGTAAAGACAGGAGCTTGAAAAACCGGTCTGACCAATTGCAGCAGCAGATGCAATAGGTGGAGAGTAGTTAGGAAGTAAACCAAACTCGGGCCAAGTAGATGGTGGCACTGGAACAAGAGGTGGATCAGCACTTGAAACTTCCTGAATGACAGTCCTCTGAGGTGGCTCTCCTCAGGCAATCAGCATCTGAATCATCTCGTTAAGCCTCGTCATGCCTTCTTTCAACTCATCGATCTTTGTTCGTATTTCCGCATTATGTTCCTCTTGTTCTGACATTTGGCGTTTACAGTTGGCTCTGGTCTGATATCTGTGTCGAGGAATCAACTTGACGACTCAAAGAGACACTAGAAGATGAGAGGACCAAGAATGAGAAACCGGGGGGAGAATGTAATGCAAAAATGTGATGCTAATTCCATGCAATGGTTTCAAGAATTTCAACAGTCGATTGCGAATATTCCTTTTTAAGAAAGTTGGAAAAACAATTTAGACTTTAAAATGTAGGACCTTTTGAATTTGCTAAGGACTGTTGAATTCCTTGAAACTAGGAATGATATGATGCTTTATGGATGCAAAGCACAAATACACACAAAGGTTTTAGGTTAGAGGACAATGAATGGAGCTAAGGTCTACCCATCCCTAAAAGGTATGTATTATAGGGTAGTTGTACCTGCAGAACAAGGTTCTAAAGAAGTACCCAAAGTCATCTGTCCATCCTTCGGATATTATCAACTTTCTGACTGACTAGGGGGTCGATAATATTCTCAAGAGAACCTCTTTTGAGTGTAGTATCGCGTAGCAACTATTTTGGGACTACTCCGTCACAGTTCCCTCACTACGTCCTATATAAGGCCAAAGTGGTGTTAAGGTACTACGGTCTTCAATATCATAGACTCCTTTCTGAAAATAGTAAAAAAATTCACGATTGTAATCGTTTAACCGAACTATTTTATGGAAGGGTCTCAATCGAGCGGTGATTCTCAAGTCAGCTTGGTCGGGACTCACTCTCTATAAGCCTCGTTGAATATATTGTCATCCTATAAGGTCACTCAAGTCCGGATGTAGGACTTATCTCACGATATCAGGTATACCCCAAGCAAGGCACAATACGAATATATACAGATAATTAATAAAATATCATACAATAAACAAAATAGGGGCAACCCTTAAAAGTTAGGAGTGTCCCCAGTGAAGTCGCCATTTTCTGTTGCGGTGGAAATTGTGATTCAAACTAATTAATAGTTTGATATCCTATTTCCACCGCAACAAACTTCTTTCTATCATGGCAGATATTACTAAATGAGCTATTAGGTTTATAACCTAAGTCATTTTTATTATACGAAGTTATTTGATTAGAAAAGATTAAATCTAACATATCTTTATTCTTAGTGAATTTTTAAGGGTTTCATGCTAGCTAATTACTTCGATTTTCAAGGATTCATAGTTTTTACATTTTACGATTTTAAAGATTCATTTCTAATATTTGTTATTTCTTCATTGAGAATTTTATTGTTATTTTCTTGAAATTCAATATACTCTTTAAAACCAACGATGTTTTTTTTTCTAATTTCTCATTATCTTTGCTGAGCTTAGTACTGAACTTTAGCATTTGTATATAAGTAACATTTTCTACCTCAATGGTGCCTTCTTCTTTTGAGATCTTGAAGCATAAGTGTTCCTATTCATCATGTCCCCTTCTTTGAAAAAATGATTCATGAGAGTCTTATGAAGTATTTTCAGGGATATTGTTGAATACATATTTGCATGAACTTCTTAAGATTAAATCCTCTTTTTGTGAAGAAATGCCAAGTTTTCTTTCTAATCTTTCAAATATTCTTCTTGGTGAAGCTTCCTCATATTTTCTAATGGATAAACATTCTTCATAATTTTCATTGGATGATGAATCCTCAAAATATCATTCGTCTATCGTGATTGTTCTTTCAAAAAGACACTTCTAGTGTTGATCCATATTTTATTTCTTCCAATGATGAAGGTGATGGCTATTCTAATGTACCTTAATCAATTTCTTCATCTTTCAACATATGGATAGCTTCGTTAACATTTTCAATGATTTTCTTCTTTCTGTATTTTTCCTGAAACTCAACTAACACATTTCTATCTTTTGAATCAAAGATTGGATCATATTTTTGGTTCCAAATCCTGAATCTAAGATATATATTAAATACAAATATTTTAACATAACCTCTAAGTATTCCGATGTTTGAGCACCATCTATGAAGATGACCTTCATGTTTATTTGGCGGATTATTATCTTATATATATATATATATATATATATATATATATATATATATATATATATATATATATATATATATATATATATATATATATATATATATATATATATATATATATATATATATATATATATATATATATATATATATATATATATATATATATATATATATATATATATATATATATGTTCATTCTCCCTTATTCGATCTTAGGGGGAAGGCCCAGCCCAATAATATTTGAGGGAAGGCCCAAAGGGGCTTCCCTCACCTGTGTCGAGCACAAGGCTCCCGTCGAACAACACTGTCCACGATGGGCAGGGCACACCCTCCGTCAGGCATAACTATGTGTCATCCACACGTTCTCCACGTGCTCTCCTCCGCGGGGACACGTCATCATGCAACTACCCACCTCCGAAAGAGCTGGTCAACCCACCTTCCGAAGATCATGGGACAGTTGAACTAGGGCGAAGACCACGTGCTGGTCTTCACTACGCCACATAAGCCCTAGTAGTCACTTAGGTTGGGCTTGGTCATCCAGCCCAACTCAAACGACCGTTGGCCCTGCGCTGGGTCTCTCTATAAATACCCTCTTTCACTAGAGGGTCAGGTATTCAATTCTCAACCCACTTTATGTATTTGCTGTCACTCTATCCAATCTCTCACTTTGGTATCAGAGTGTCTTGCAGGTACACCCCACACCTCCTTCTCAACACCGGTGAACAGGCAGCAGACCAACATCGTGTGGCAAGTCAGTCATCCCCTTCTGATCAGGTCAGATTAGTGGCGCCGTTTGTGGGAACATAAACTTCCTCGTTCCTCCGTGCAGAGAACCAAATTTTTCCTCTCAACATTTCACGATCATGTCTAGCCCACACCATGATGATGTCGTTCACGACCTAACCCACACATCCGCCACCAACATGGGCAACCAAGGGGGAACATCTCAGCCCTAGGAGACCGATGCGAGGGACGGCCTGACTGTCTCCCCTTCTTCCGAGGAAGCATCACACCAGGTTGTTCCTTGGGCAAGGAGCCCGACAGTTTTCCAGCTCGTCCCCATTCTGGCCGGAGCAGACCCGACGGTGGGCGCCCTCTTTGCGGCTATCAACTAGACAAATCAGTTGATGTTCCAACAGAGTAAACGCATTGGCGCACTGAAACACGAAGCTCCGCCCCGATCCCCTCCGCGGGAAGGCCGGAACGGGAACTCGAGGAGTCCATCTCCTCGTCCAAGAAATC
The DNA here is from genome assembly GCA_963859935.3 of Lathyrus sativus. Lineage (NCBI taxonomy): Eukaryota > Viridiplantae > Streptophyta > Magnoliopsida > Fabales > Fabaceae > Lathyrus > Lathyrus sativus. The sequence continues at coordinate 573,782,932 of OZ012740.1, forward strand.
TTCGACCGCAGCTGGAGAGGCCCCAGCTCGTGGTCTCCAAGAAACTTCCAAGTTCATCAACAGAAACTTCCGGGACTTCGTCACCAAACTCGGGACCAAACACCACTTCACCTCAGCCAAACATCCAGAGAAAAACGGCCAAGCCGAGGCCGCGAACAGAGTAATCCTCCTAGGATTGAAACAAAGACTCGGCGACACCAAGAGAGGATGGGTCGAGGAGCTTCACAGCGTACTGTGAGCATACTGAACAACGTCTCACTCGACCACAGGGGAAACACCATTCTGCCTCACATACAGAACTGGAGCGGTGATCCTAGTCGAGATCAGAGAGTCGTCCAGAAGGACTAAGGCGCCCCTCGAAATAGAAACCAACGACGAAGCCCTCCGAGAGGAACTCGATCTAGTCGAGGAGATCCGATCAGGAGCCGCTCTCTGTGAAGCCAGGCTAAAACAAAAGATAGCACTTTGCTACGACAACAAAGTCTTAAAGCGCGAATTCCAGGTCGACGACCTGGTCTTGCAAAGAAATCAGAAGGACTCACACGAGGGAAAACTGACCGCAAATTGGGAAGGTCCCTATCTTGTTCATGATAAGATAGAGCACGGGGCCTATTACCTCTAAAACCTACACGGGGATCAACTAGCTCGACCATGGAACGTTGAAAAGCTAAAAAAATACTACAGTTAAACACTGCCCGTAACGACAAGCGTCGCGACCATAGGAGAGCAACATGGTACCATCGCGTCCCCTTAAGACCAACTAAATAGCAAGCCCCTACCTTTGTGTGTGCAGGTAGAAGGATCTGCTCGACGGAGAACCCCTCGACCGAGACTCCCCGTCGTTGTACCAGAATCGACAGGACACCCAACTTGCGATGGGACGTTTACGCCGCGGGGATGAACAACCCCCTTTACTGACCAGGTAACCACATTGGTCAACCGACCAGTTCCCTACACTACCGGACACAATTATCATCGAGCTACTACCCCCAGACGTACCAAAAAGCATAGTAAACATACATTTCGAGCATATAAACGTGCAGAAATAAAAAAGACATATCATCATGTAAAAACAAAACAAGCGCACACTTAACAAAATATCATCTCATAAAAGGCAGGCACTAGCCCAATAGTCAAGTTACAACATCATAAAGGGGCACGCAGGCCCGACAAAAACACTTAGCAGAAAAACAGTAAGATTTGGCGCGCAAGCCCAAAAACCACGAGCACGCAGGCCCGGAAAAATCTACATGTCTTCATCGTCCCCTACCTCGGGCTCACCCACGGGAGTAGAGTTACCAACAGCTTCGGAGTCGGGTTCGACCACCCGACCATCAATAATCTGGTGGAAGGGCCCGACCCCATCCATGACCAAGCCAACGTCGGGGTTAACCACCTTGAGTTGTTCCACAGCACTGGAGAAACCAAGCCCGACTGCCTCCAAGCAATCGTTTTCCAACTCCCGGATCCTTCCGGGCAGATCCGCTCGGGTAACCATTAGCTTATCCTCAACGATCTCGCCGTCAACAGGCCGGAGTGAACTCTCCAGCTCCCCCACACGCCCCTTCAGCGCCTGCACCTCCTCCTCCGCAGCCTTTAGTTTCTCCTCGGCACTGTCTCCCCTCTTGCGCTGCGTAGTGGCGTCCTCCTGACTCTTCTTCAGTTCACCAGCCACCTTCGTCAGCCTCGACTATGTAAAAGCAAGATTTCCTTGCAGCTTGGATAGCTCGGCAGAAGAGCAGCTCTCACCGCTCAGGACCAGCGTCGTCGAGAAGACCTGCATCATGGCAGCCACATCCTCAGCCAAAACCTGCCTGCGAGTTTCCTGATCCAAATTAAGGACCACCTTCGCCTCCCCGACCGGAACATTAGGCGACCTCGCTCCATGGAAGAAGCCAGGATGCTGATGACACTGAGGGATCGTGAAACCCTCCTTGGCAGACTCGTCCGTCAAGTCGACGACACCCTCCGTCTGTTGAATTTAGGGCCTTTTGGCATCCCCCTGAGAAGAGGGTGATTGGATACTCTGGGGCGACGAAGAAGAACCCTTTCCTCCCTGATCGGCGATAGCTTACCCGACAACCTGGGCGACCCGCGTCTTCCCGGCAGAAGCCGCGGCTCTCGAGGCGACCAGCTTCTTCACTCTCTCCTCGATAGTCGACATACTTCCTGGAAAACCAAAAAGACGAGTCAGCGAACAAATAAAAAAGAGAAGTCAAGGGAAGAAGGAGACGGCCACCACCTAGGTAACTAAGGGCCTCAACCTCCAATGAACACTCGAGCAGAGCTTTCATGCTGATCAGCCTCTTCTTCTGGCAAATGCGCCCCTGACTATCGCGGATATACCTACCGTCGGGTGTCACTAAGTTCGACGGGGGCAGGCTGGCCATGAACGCAACTATCTTCAAGTAACCGGCCAGATCCTCCTCGTCGAAAGTCCCCCGCTCGCACGATGTATCGATCGATACCCTTTGAGAAGTGCTCATCGGTCCACTCCAAGGGCACCTTCGGCACCATGACGGCCTCCCACTGCCCGTTTACTACTCGCTCCCCTCTTTGATACAATAAGGTGCATGCTTCATGGGAAATTGGTCGGACGACGAAGAAGCGGGCTTTGAAGTCCTGGGTAGAGTCCATATACGTCCGAAAGGGCTTCTTCGGTTGTTTCAACGAGACCCATCCGTGTCGGTCATCCACCGCCTGCCGCTGCAGATGAAAAAGGTGGAAGAATAGCGGCGACGTGGCCCCGGCCTCCAAATATCTACAAACGAGCTCGAAGGCTTGGACAAATGCTATGGCGTTGGGATGTAGTTGCGACGGAGCCAACCGCAACCAATCGAAGACCCCCAACTGAAAGTCCGTGAACGAAAATCTAAGCCCGGCCTCCCGGAAACAGAACTCGTACATGGGAAATTGCATTCTCCCATAGGTCGAGCATATAAGATGGGTGTCTCGTGGTCGGTACACCTTCCAACTTATGGGAGCATCTCCGCTCCTATCCTCGATAGTAGCAAAAGCCCCGGCCGTGTCGCTCGCAAAATATGAGGGCATGGACAGAGGCTCCTTGGCCACCCATTCCTCAACAGGGCGGACTCGCTCCTCGACGGAAGGAACTTCCGGTTCTTCATCTACGACCATAGTCCTTGGGACCCACAAAGTCATTAACACCTGAAAAGCAGAAGGTAACGGTGAATTCGATGACCAAGATCAAATTCACCCTTCCCCCGCAAACCAAGTGAAAGGGCGATGGGGACAACATCCGTGACGATAACAGAGGCTATACGGGCAGCCATCCCCGGAGGATTCACCCGACACCCTCGTCGTCCCCGGAAGATTCATCTAGCCCACAGATCATCCTCGGGACATTCAACTAATCCTAACGTCTGTTCCCGGGGCAATCATCTACCATTAGCATCTATGCCCGGGGTATTCATCTGACTCTAATGTCTGTCCCCAGGATACTCAAACTACCCCTCTCACGTCCTCGACGCGTTCATCAAAAAACCTAGAAAACACCACCTAAGGCGGCGGAGATTCACCTCCCTCCTCGGGGCATTCAACACGCCCCGACGCCAGTTCTAAGATACGAAACAAGGAAAAGACAAGGAAAGGAAACTTACTGGATTGCAGGTGACTGCGGAGTACGCGGCGGTTGTTGTGGCGGCGATGGTGAGTAGGCATGAACAAATCAGTCGTCACTTGAGAAAGGAAGCAGAAGCGAAAATGATGAATAGGCAGGGACCCGCCTACTTATACCCTCAGCACGGGACTCGAAGCGTCCCTAGGCACTCGAGTACCCTAGGGTAGCCGCCCCACTTAGCCCGCTAAACGCTTGACATATGGCATGTGAAAAGAATCGTGTTCCTCCATCTCCCCTCGCGCGCACCGTCAGACTTGAACGCTCCCCTGACATCACAGTCCGACAGAGTCTTTTCCCCATGCATGCATCAGGAAGAGATACCTCCTCGACATCAGTGTCCGACAGAGGCTTTCCCCGCACACTCTTTCACCTCGGTGCGACATCATCAAGTCCTCGCTCCTTCACTTCGGAGCTTCGACTTGGGGGGCTCTTGTTCTGGCCTGGGCCCCAGCCTGAACGATGAGGCCCAGCCCAATAATATTTGGGGGAATACCCAAAGGGGATTCCCTCACCTGTGTCAAGCACAAGGCTCCCGTCGAATAGACACTGTCCATGATGGGCAAGGCACACCCTCCGTCGGGCAGAACTGTGTGTCATCCACACGTTCTCCACGTGCTTTCCTCCGCAGGGACACGTCATCATGCAACTACCCACCTCTGAAAGAGATGGTCAACCCACCTTCCGAAGATCATGGGGCAATTGAACTAGGGCGAAGACCACGTGTTGGTCTTCACTACACCATGTAAGCCCTAGTAGTCACTTGGGTTAGGCCTGGTCATCCAATCCAACTTAAACGACCGTTGGCCCTGCGCTGAGGTCTCTCTATAAATCCTCTTTCACTAGAGGGTCAGGTATTCAATTCTCAACCTACTTTATGTATTTGCTGTCACTCTGTCCAATCTCTCATTTTGGCATCAGAGTGTCTTGCAGGTACACCCCCACCTCCTTCTCAACACCGGTGAACAGGCAGCAGACCAACGGCGTGTGGCAAGTCAGTCGTCCCCTTCTGATCAGGTCAGATCATATTTCAAGAGTGTCTCATACTTCATTGTCAAAAATACAATTGAAAACATAAAAGTACTCTCGAGTTCTTAGAGTACTCATCATTAAGTACTTATCTTTAAACCTAAGTTTGACTTTTCTTTTATATTCTTTGGTCCAAATAAAATCAGGTTTATTTACTACTTTATTATTAATACAATAAGTAGGAATAAAAGAATGATTGATAATAAAATATCCCATTTAAAAATCATTTATTTCAACAAACAATTTCATTTTAACTTTTCATATGTTAAACTTTTCACCATCGAATAATGGAGGTATATTCATGAAAAGACCTTTGTAAAACACAAAATTATTTGCATCAACCATTCTATCTTCTAAGACAATTAGTCGTATAATAGGAGCTACACTTTGATGCAACATGTTGGACAAGTGACTCCAAACACAAGAAGAGTGTGAGTTGTGTGGGTTTGAAAAATATTGTCCAATTAAAAAATCTTTGATAAAATAAATGGTTTAAAACAATTTTGTAAATCGAACAAAGATTAGAAAGCAAAATATGTAAAGAAAACAAAATCATAATAAAGAAAAGATTTAAACACAGCAAAAATAAATAAATTCAGGAAATAAAAAGAGATAATGGATAAGAGAATTTCACCTGAAATTTATAGAGGTTCGACCTAACCACTTGCCTTACTCTTCTCTTCAAAAATTTCTTGAGAGTTTTCACTATAAATGTGAGTTTTTTACAAGTTATGCTCGTGAAACTTCTTACAACCAAATAGGAGTTTTACATCGGCTATCTTCCAAACAAAACATGATAATTTACACCATGTTAAACTTAAAACCAAGCTATAGCTTTTACACGAGGCACAACTTACGAACCAAATTGAGAATTTGACGGACAATCTCACGAACCAAATGAGAGATTTTATTGACTAAGTTCACAAACCAAATAACATAGTGATGTAAATGGATATCCATGAAAATGAATAGTATGATATCAGTGTCCTCCCTGTTGAATATATATGATATTTGTGTCCTCCAGCTTTACAAAAAGTTATTATCACATAACAGTCATACAATTCGCTCTCAATTTAATAAAAAAAAATTATCACATTAATTTCTTTCTTTTTCACCAAAACATAATAACATCCAAACATAATATTCATATATTTAATTTTAACCAAAACAAGTTAAAGATTTTTTTATTGCGAGTTATGATGAAAGAGTAGACGATTGAGGGGTAGAAAGAGAGACATTGGTTGGACGGGGGAAGGGGGATACTAGTTGGTTGGACGATGAAATTGTAGAAGTGAGGTCGGAAGTATAGAAGAAGTTTAAATATGAAATGTCCATATAGGATTTATATGGAATATGAAAGGTTTTCTTCAAAGAAATTGTGAAAAAATATATATGAGAAGACTAATTTTTTTAGAAGATGAAAAGACTAAGTATAATAAACTAAGGATGTTTAAATAATTTTTATAATTTATTAAATAATATAGATATCTTCGGGAATGGATATCATTAAACCCACATTTGTATCCATTAAAAAAGAGGTACTTAAATATCCATCATTTTATCTATGAATATCAATTAAGCTACCTACCCTATGACGGATACATGCGAGTATGAGTTTCATTGTCATCCTTAAAACAACAATTTCTCCCAAGAGATATTCCATAAGACATAAATTCCTCCTACATAAATTAAAATAATATCCTAACACCAGAATTATAAAAAAAAGTCTCACTGATATTTTCCACACTCAAAACACTAATTGAAAGTATGCAAATATATATTTTATAGTTTGTTTTGAATATGATAGGAAGCCCTATATTTATAGGTAAAAAAAATCAAATAAAAGTTATTCATGGGATTTTTAATGTTATAATCAATTATGCCATAGGTCTAATCGATTATGAGCTACTCATTAATTGAAATCCTAACTCAAAAAAAATGAATCCTACAAGGATAGTGTCTTAATATATTAAGAATGTTTATAATCTATTATTTATATTTATACCTTGCTCCAATAGTTTGGTTAAGGGCCTTATTTAATCTGACAATGTATATAAACTCCCTAAATGTTTAGGAACATCCTTGATCAATCCACAAGCACCACGATGGTTCCTCTAAGGGTTTTAAGGTGTTCCTCTGAGTGTGTGCATTGCCTTAGTAATTTAATAATCACTCGAATATCTTTTACAAGATTCTAATCACTTAGACACGAACTAGACGAGCTTTCACTTTCTCGCTTTCACAATCTCTAAAGCTTCAAGATCCCTGGCTTGATTCACCATTGAGTCATCACTTAACATGGGACTTGACATATTTTATCTGATGAGGTTTGATACTATTTCTTTATAGAAACCATCATCAAATAGATCATTGAGGATTCCACCAAACGCCTTTGGACATTATATGATCATAAGAGAGGTTTTTTGGCTTTGATATCTTGATCTCCAACCAGAGAAACTTGATTATATTGTTCATAAATTTAGATAAAGACTTCATATCAGAGTGTTATCATAATTAAAACCATTGAGGTCATCTGAATTCTGCAAACATTATACATGCAAGCATAGAGATCCATCCTTTTTAGTATTTATTAATAATGATTAATAAGGATGTTTAGAGCCTATGTATCTTTAATTTGGTTAATACTGATTAATAAGGATGTTTTTTCCTAGGGGTTTGCGCATCTTTGGGCATTCTTTTTCATGCACATGATATAATAAATGAAGTTACCCATGATTTGATAGACTCATTCATCATTCCTTTAAGTGAGGTCGTGGCTCTAGCTGTCAGGGCAAGGACAAAAAACTTGAATTTTTTATGGGATTTTTGCACCTAGAAAATTCAAAAGGAAGTCAACTATCTCCACTTGTTCATCACGGTGGGTTGTCCCTTTGTAAGGGTATACAAAAGTAATTTTGGAGTTCTCATCAAATAGGGAACTCGTGATCCAATTAGTGAAGGGATTCTAGAGCATAACTTCTTTTTCTTTATAGTCCTCAAAGGATGAGGAATATATTATGCTTCGGTGACAGACACCTCAAGTCCTTTGTCTCTTGTTTTCCCATTCAAGATATATCAAGGAATGTTTCTCGGATCCAAGAGACCGGGTTCCATACCTTTGGTGATCACTCACCCTTCCTTGATGTTAGGGTAAGTTGCATTATGGTCGACAGCTTTGTCGTCCTAGAATCTTGTAGTTTGGAAATGGAAGTGATTTGGAACTTTGATCTCCTATGGTTGTTTGTTTTGAAGTTTTGAAATTGCAAATTTCCTGTTAACTGCTACTAACAGGTCTCTTACTAAAGCGTTTGATTCCTCATTTTCAATATGACCCTCTGGGGGTAGGTTGTGAAATGTATTATTTCCTTATTGGGGTGGATCCATGTTAGCAAACCCCAACACTTGAATCTCCTAGTCCAACAGAGGGGTGCAGGAAACTCAATTGTCAGAAGTTGTTGGATCTGACTTTATGGGCCAGATAGTGAAGTAGTGAGGCTCTCCTCACAATTTAAAATCATTCTTATGATTGCATTTGCGACATATTATGGATGGTTGAGGTTGTGTGTTTGTCTTCTTCCTCGATTTTCCATTTCCTAAAGTTTGAGAAAGTTGTTTGAAAATTATTTTTGTTTTCACGATCGAGTTCAGTGTTCCTTGCTGCTAATAAGCTTCTTCTCGTAGATGATCCGATTATGGTCATCATCAATCTGAAGATGTGTCCCTTCCTGACTACTAGGTTGATTTACTAGGGTGGTACTTGTACATATTTTTATGGCTAAGTTAGTGGTTATGAGATATGATAGGTATAAAGTTGTAAGAAATTTTTGTGTATCTTGATTTGACGTATGTAGTCTTTTTCTAGGAATTTTATTAGGATTTTTTGAGGTCCCCGTCTTCTAAATTCAATCAAAACTGTGCAAACTGACCGTTGGTAGGATATAATTTATTTTGTTATCTAACGATCGTACTTTAGGTGTCTTTCTGGATCAGGTACTTTTTAAGGTATAACCATGCTTTCTCCATATGTTCTAGAGTCTTCTACTTGATAACAAATATAAAAATAAATATTTTGCCTTACGACATTATTCTTCACAAATATCTTTACCTTTTATACTTTTAGACTATGTTGAACTCTTTCTCATTCATCCATTTTTAGGTTGAGACAAGATAAGCACAATGATAATTAATAATTTAGACTCTATCTTCTCATACAAATATTAGTTCTTTTATATTTGTTTGAAAATATTAATTTTAAATGCATCTTGTAATTTTGTATAGGCTTAAATGCAGTTTTGGTCCCCCCCCCCCCCCCCCCCCTCTCCCCCCTTCTTTCATTTTTCTAAACTTTTAATCCCCCTTAAAAAAAATCAGGTATTAGGTCCCTTGTTTTGTTTTTTTTGGAAATTTTTTGGTCCCCTCTCACTTTTGGCTATGTGGCTGTCTCACTTATGACGTGGCAATAGAAAGGTTGACCCAAGCTGGAAGAAAGTTGCCACATCATTAAAAAAAATTATTTTTAACATTCTAAATATATAAAAAATTAATTAAACATTTTAAATAAAAAACCATTATAAAACATGATTTGCATATTGACATGTTTTATTCTTCCCCATTTTCAAATTGGTTTGTGTTGTTCTTCCCCATTTGCAAGTTCGCTTTACCCTAGAAACATGAACTTCTTCTTCTTATCCAGAAAAGTGTAAAATTCGTACCAATCTTCAAGATCCATGCCTCAGCGACTTGTCCCAATATTCAACATCAAGTAATTGCATTGTCGCTACAATCATGTCGAATGCAAGTGGGGTCTTCCTTCTCCATTGATGATGGCGTGGAAGGATTTGAACTCAGGTCATCTTTTTTTGGCTGTGGGATGTACAAGGTTAGGTCATCTTCAAAATCAATGAACAGTGATATTTTGTGATTTTCAGAAAATCCCTAATTTCTCTTGTCCATTTCTTGTCTATTTCTAAAATCAGGGATACAAGAATGTAGCCACTTCATCTGGTACGATGAAGAAATGTCACAACGAGCCAAGAAAGTGATATCTTCAATGCACCAATAATTAAACCAAGAAAAGGTCAAATTGAATGAAGCCATTATCGGAGAGGATCAACTGAAGTTGAAGATCAACTTCCTGAAGATGATGAACAACTTTACCATGGCAATGACTTTAGTGTTGTTAATTGGATTGATTGTATCAAATGTAATAAACTAGTTGTTTTTGTTAGGTTGTGTGTTTTATGTTTGTTTGTGTTTGGTTCTACAATGTAATGTTAAGTTGAATGAAGAATGTTGTTGTTAAATATTGAATGTTGGTCCTGAAATTTTAATTTGACATTTAATTGTTGTTACTGTAATTGGCTTTTTTAAGTTAAATGATTATGTTAATTTATGCCTTTGTTAAGTTATATTGTAATTGGCTTTTTCATAGCAAACAGTTTGCAATTTGGTCATACCAGTTTTTAAATTGTTCATAACTTGGTCATGGCTTTGTAAAGTTAATTTGGTCATGATAGACCTGTAATAATGCATATGTATTTCATACATACATGTAATACTTAGAAGTATATTTTTCAAGTTATTGTTGTGCCATATGCATGATATTGCATGGCTACAAGGGATACCAGGCAAATTCCATTTCCTATAAGCACAAGTTACTTCTTTAAGGTTTACACAATATGTTTTTATACCATTTGTTACCCCAAATATTTCCATGTCATCATCATCATGCCAAGTTGGAGTCCAACTTTCAGCAAACTCTTATTCTTCTCACGCACTAACTGAATTCTAGGGCATAGATTACCAACATATTTAACCATCAATTCTTTTTTATGGGTAATCCTTTTAGTCAAGTAATGTTTATTCCCGTCTAAAAGGGTGATAATTGGTTTATCCATATATTCTAGGATTGCCCTATTAAAAGCTTCACACATATTGTTTACCTGAAGGTCACATTTAGAGTAAGTCTTAAAATGTGACTTACTCCAATAACCAATTGGCGCCTGTTTCATGTCACTTCAAGCATCTTCATTCAACCCTTTGATCCTCAACATTGCCATCTCCCATCCTTGAACAGTTGTAGTCTTTGCAACACTCTACAAAGCTTCCTTCAACTCCATCCCAAGGTACTTTTTTCCCAATTGCCATACAAGTGCTTCACACATAGCCTTTGTTCCACATGCTCACTCAAACCTTGAAAAGTTGGGACAAGACCTTGCAGTTCACAATTAAAGTCACAACTAATGCATATAAACAATGTTCATAATTAATGTCCCAAATCAAATCAGTTTAATATTGTAAATTACCTTTTGCTGATCTAATATGAAAGCATATGCCCTTTGATTTAGGCCTTGCAAGTCATAAAGTAATATATTTAAGAATCGCTCCCAAGAGTCCTTTGTTTCTGCCTCTACAAGAGCATATTCTATTGCAAATATATGGTCATTTCCATCCCTTCCTACAACTAACGTCAACTACCCATCAAAGTTTCCTTTCAGAAAACATGCATAAAGACCTACAAGTGGCTAGCAATAACATGTAAATTCTCTCAAATACAGGTCCATCAGCAGAGTCTGAGCATTGCAACACAATTTTTCTATTAGGGTTTGAGTTGAGAAGCTCATTAGCATATGTTCTTAGATGGCTGAACGGATCCCTTCCTGATCCTTGATTAATCTGCATTGCTCTTCTCTTAGCTTTATAAGCATGATCAGTTGACAATTTAACTCCCCATCTCTCAAAGCTCATAGCTACTAGACATGCTGGCTTCAAGTACGACTATGCCTTGGTACGTGGCTAAATTGCTTGCCCAACCATTAAGTCTTAGCCTATCTATTTTGGGATGTCCTATGACAAGTGTGTTCATCATATAAAGACACTACTTGCCAATACTGGTTACCAATTCTCCTTCTAATTCTCATATAAAATTTGTAATCAGTAATACACTTAACAACCATCCTCTTTCCATCATTCTTATGTAGGTAAATATTTTTTCTCCAACATGGAATACTCCTTTATAACATCATTTACCATATCCTTGGTGTTAAATCTCATGTCTAACTTAAACTTGATTCCCTCACCAGCCTTATAGGTTGGGAATCTCTCATACTCTTCATTATTTTCACTCTCATGTGAGGTTTAAAGTTGGTCAGAATCCACCCCATGGTCAAAGTCATTCACATATGGTCTTGTTGTATCTTTAGGTAATGTAGTTGCCCAATCTAACTCATGGTCACTATCCTCAACATCCTTAACTTCATCATCCCTTTGAAATTCATTGTCCACTTCAACATTTTCTTCATCCAGTTCAGCATCCGTATCCACACCATCTTCATCATGTTGTTCAACAGCCTTATCAACATCCTTATCCATACCATCTTCATTGTCCTATTCAACATCCTTATCCACATCCTTGTCCACACCAGCTACATCATCCACATCAACATCCTTGTCCACATCATCTTCATCTTTCACTTCAACAACATCATCATCAGAAATTATGTCATGTCTTATTTTTGTCTCATCTATAATGTCAGTTCCACTAATGTTATGCTCAACATACAAATCTACAATGTCACAACCATCAACATCTCTTATCATTTGCAACACATCATTGTCACTGTTAAGTGTTCTAAGGCCATGAGTAAAGCTCGTCCTAGGGTTCAAATACTATATACACTTAATGTCTACATATTTCTCTTTCTTAATCAATCCCAACAGTTCCATATAGGACATGTAGCCAACATCCCATTTATAGTTTATTTCTGACACAAACCCACCAACATACAATCTCACATAGGTGTCAGCCAGTCTACCTCCATGATGAACCATAAACCTAATTGTTTGACACTTGGTTGGCATGTATTAGTTGATACATTATAGTCAAAATGACACCACAAACAAGACATAAAAAATGATGAATTGTAGGACCACAAATCTTAAAAGACAAAACACCAGAAACCCTAAAACACAAAGGGACCACCATGTACATTAAAATAAGCATACAACCTAGTTTCTATAGTGGGTGCAGATTAATACATACTAGAGACAAATTTTCACCTCTTCATTGCATTTCTCGGTGGGAGCAAGAATCTCCATGGCTAAAAGACAAAATTTCACCCCTTCCTGAAGCTTGATGATGAACGATTATGGAAGAATGGAAGGACGGTTGCAGAATTTTTGGGTATTAAGAATTTAGGGTCGAGAAATTTGGGTGTTTTTAGATATTGTGAGTATAGGGTTCTTCAAGGCTTAAATGTATTTGAAAAGGATGACCTTTCTAAACATTTATAATTATTTTGTTAATTTATTAAAATAACATTAGGTTAATTTATTTATTAAAATAAAATCAGATATAAAATGATTTTTGATGACGTAACAATATTTTTCTAACTTTGATTAACCTTTTTATTGTCGCGTCATAAGTGAGATTGCCACATAGTCAAAAAAAAATAATTTTAAGGCGATTAAAAGTTAAAAAAAATGAAAGAAGAGGATTGGCGGCAGACAAAGGCAGCATCCATTTCCTTAAATTATATTCATCGAATAACAGTGACATATTTTGTCATGCTATTCATTTATCTAATTTTAAGTGCAAAAAGTGCATGATTAAAAATTGACAGATGTTTGTTAATCTAGCAATCATAATTCTTTTATGTTTATTTTTTGTTTTCCTTTCAAATTGTTTAAAAGTTATTTGTATGATCTTTTGTTTTGAATTTCTTTGTGTTTTCTAATGTTTTTTTATATCTACTATAATATTATAAATTCTATTTTGAGATTTCTTTTATTTACGTTTTTTTAGATTGTGAATCCGTTTTTTTTCTTCTCGTAATTCATTAATGTGATTTGATCGAATTTAATTAATTTTTATTTATATATTTTAGTTTCAATTGCCCCATAATTATCATGTTTGTCGTGTTTTATAATGTTAATCTCATTTAATTTTTTATATTTTGCCTTTGTTTTTATTAGTAGTTAATGCTCATAAATTTGGTCAAAAGAAAAAGTACAATGCAAGAGATGGATGACTAACAATAATAATGATGAAATTAGGAAACAAAACTCATGATTAGAAGATATACTATTTCAACGAACTTCACAAATAGTTGTAGCATAATATTATACTACTAAATTAAAAATTAAATATAAATAAATATGCGTGTGACGTTAAAATTAAATATACATAAATATGAATATTAGAGAGTAACGGGTGTGACTAATTACTTTTGATATTAGAAAAACATTAGATACACCCTATACAAAACAATTATTTGTGTTATATATATATATATATATATATATATATATATATATATATATATATATATATATATATATATATATATATATATATATATATATATATATATATATATATATATATATATATATATATATATATATATATATATATATATATATATATATATATAAATTTTTTAATTATGATAATATTATCAATATAACACAGTTGCATTTGCTCCTCTTTGAGTTGATATGTTAAATTTAAATAATTAATATTTTATAAAAAAATTATATATACTGAAAAATTAGATAAAAAATTATATAACACGGCTAAATACTTTTTTATAATTTATATATTAATGTGTCCTCCTTATTTTTATAATTTATATATTAACTTATATTTATTTTATACGGTTCATATAAATGTAAACAAATAATCGTGATTTATTTTCTTTAATGAAATATTAATGATTATTATTAAATTATTATTCTCCCTCTTAAATTATAAGTCTTTTTAAATATTTTATATAAAAAATATAATTATTTTTATATAAAAAAGAAAAATTATGTAAAATTTTATAATATGTTTTTTCATTAATTATAAAATAAAAATTATAAAAAATGAAAGGAGAGGAAGTAATAAAATAGAAATTATACTGTAGTCTGTAGTGGTTTCAGTTATAAAATTGTAACGTGGATTATCTAGTTTTCATGGTAATTCTAATGTGCATTAAATGCAAACTCGTAATAAGAACATTCAAAGCATAGAAACTTTCCATATTTTAATGCACCGTCCACAATGATAATTGAAATGTTTTGAAAAATAAAATTAAATATTACTACTATACAGGTTATTTTTAGAAAAATAAATTTAAATGATTAAAATTGAGATTTTTTTCTAGTATAATAACACTATTATGTAAGTAACCAGTGAGAGAGAGGAGAAAAGCTAGACATTAAGACATATTGTTTTTTTTTCTATTATTATTATTATTATTATTATTATTATTATTATTATTATTATTATTATTATTATTATTATTATTATTATTATTAACGTTCAGATGGACACTCGTGTGTCCGTTTGTCCGTTTTTTTAATGCGCATTAATGAAAATATAAACAGTACTTTTTTTTTAAATAAATTTTTTAAAAAATACAATAAAGTTAATAATAAGAAGTTACTAAGTAAATTACATAATAAAGTTAGGGTAAAAATGGTAGAAAAATAAGTCACACCAAAAATTTGTATCCTCTTTATATATAGTTATAGATTATTATTATTATTATTATTATTATTATTATTATTATTATTATTATTATTATTATTATTATTATTATTATTATTATTATTTACAAATAAACAATTAATTTTCTAAACTATCACTCTTTTGTAATTTATTTTCTAGATTATTGAAATCAATTAAAAGATCATAAATTATTTTCTTATTTAATTATAACATTATTTATTTTCTTGAATTTAAATGAGATTAATATTTTTTTGGTAAAAAGGAGTTCGATTTATATTTTAGGTGGTGTTTTTTTCGAAGATTGAAAAGAACACGCTAATTAAAAATAAAAACATTGAAATTTAAATCTTAAGCATATTTTTATATATAGATTATATATTGAAGAAAAAATGTGATCCACAAAAAAGAGTGAGGGATTAGGTCAAAATCCTCTCAAAGAGATTTGAATCTAAAAAAGATAAATATAGTCTATTTTTTACAAAATCATTCATAATCTCCAAAAGAATATAATAAAAAAGTTTAGACAGAAAGATTTGTGGTCTACGCTTGCAAAAATATTTGTACACTTATTCTCTTCTTTATAAATGTAGGAGATAAAAAAAGACATATTAGCTATTACATTCTATAATGATTTCAACGGTTTCTTAATCTTTTGGAAAAGTTTGAATCGCCAAAAGAGAATCTCAAACTAAAGCTATGACCATGCTTTATCTCTAGCACTCTCAATGGCTTTGAGAACATCAAGAAATTCAACATGTAAGGATGTTTTTAATTGAAGTGGTTATGTAAAGAAAAACATGAAGTTATCATTATTATTTTAAAAAATTAACCACAACTAACAAAGATGACATGGTGACTGAACCATCATTGTTACATTTCATCCAATCCAGAGTAGAAATGAAAGGTGGATATTAACAGTGAAAGCTTTCATGAGGTTGAAATTATACATGAAAGAAGATGAAGTGAGAAAGAAGTTGTTACTTGTCATAGTTATCTGAGCTATACTTTTGGAAATTGCTCTTTGGTAATTTGAAATCGCATTGTGATGTCTAGCCATATTCCTCACATTCCATATTTAGTTGATAGAGTAAAACAAAGTTGCATTGATTAACAAGGAAGCTTTAAGAAACCTGCCTTTTATGCATAATTTCCATAAATCATCAACACAATTGAGAAACAAAAAGGAGCTAACAATTTTGTTGAGTCATTACCAAATCTTGATTTCAAAAGGACACTGAAAGAAGATATGTATGGTGGGTTCAGAATGGCACTTGCAAATACTACACGTCGAGGCTATCCTGTAACTTGAATCATGTCATCAGTTGGCATCTTATTGAGCATTAGACTCCAAAATCCAAAGAATTTTTATGGGGTATATCCAGATTCCATATTGTCTTGGCCCGGTCAAGTTTGATATAATGAGTAAATTTAAGGATATAAACTTCCTTAAGGGTTAAGTCACTAGATGAAAAGTTTGTCCACACTATAATATCCATTCATGATCTAAAAAGATATGAGACAACATCTTCTAATCAAGGAAAGGAAAAAGACTGTCATAATTAATAAGAAAAGCCAATTAACATCAAGAATAAAGTCTGACACATTAGCATTGACATCAATATAGTGTGTTTCTAAGAAGGATATGTTGGTATCCTATAAGAGTGGATAAATACACCAAGCATTCTTCTGAAACCTTATAGAAGTTTCATTGCCTATCAACCAATAGGAATTTTTCCTAACCACACAAACTCGAATTTCATAGTGTACCAAAGAGTTGAGAAAATGTGATTGCTAGTGGTTTCATGATTCCTAAAAAATATAGTTTTCAACACATTGGTCCAAGGTTCATCACTTCTCAATATTTACCAACCAAGTGTTGAGTTAGATGCATCATTCAGGATTAACAAAGATCTTAAACATAAACCACCATGAGACTCGTGTTTCCATACTTTTTTCCAAGCCACAATTACAAGTTTCCTAGAGTTAACATCTCCATTCCATAAAAAAAATCCTAGTAGCTTTGTCAATGGATCTGAGTAGAGCAACAGACCAATAGTGCATCGATATAGAATGAGTGATCATACTTTGGATAATTGTTTTAATTAATAAAGCTCTTCCTACAAAGGATATATATGATCCTTTCCAATAAGACATCTTGACAATTATCTTATCACCCAAAGGTTGAAGAAAACTAGCTTTGACTTTGCCTTTGAAAATATGGACTCTAAAGTACTTAAAAAAATAAGTTTTCTTTAGGAAATCCTGGAAGATTGAAGATTTGGTTGATCCTTATTATTGGCGTTGAACCAGGGAAAAAGTAAATTCGGTTGTGCTAAAAACCTGGCTAGAAGCTTAAGAGTACTTAATGGATAACTTTTTTAGAGCATTGATATTTGGGGTATTTCCTTTGCAAAATATGATGGTATTATCAGTATAAAGAATATGGGAGGGAATAATTACTTGTGTAACGACTTTCATGAAACTCAGGGCTTCATCAAAGACTAGCTTGTAGATGTTTCTGCTGAAAACCTCCTCAGTAAAAAAAGAAGATAAAATAAGGGATCAACTTGTCGGACCCCATTACTACAAGAGAAAAAATTACAAAAGGACCCATTAATGGCAACAAAAATCTTGCTAGAAGACAAATATTGAGGTGATGCAATGACATGATCTTTTATTCAAGCCATATTTTCTCAACACCTTGAGTAGAACATCCTAACTAAGAGTGCTAAAAGCCTTTGACATATCAACTTTGATAGCAATATTGTTTCCATAAGTCTTTATCTAGGAGATTAATTTCTTCAGAGGCCAGACAAATGTCATCCTTGATGTTCTTTCCATGGAATCAACATCTTTGGTTTGGAAGAAGAACTAAAAGTTTGGCATTATAGTTTGGGGGGTCCAACTAAAGTAGAAAAACTACTAAACATTATTGTAAACACCAGTTTCAATGATTTTCCAATAAGTTTGAAAGAACACTCCACCAAAACCATCAGGGCAATAAGCACTCTATTTGTTAATATTGAAAATTGCATCGGTAATTTCTTCAAAAGAAGGGAGCATAGTGAGCAGGTTATTCATGGTTTCATCTACCAAGCAAGGAATAACACCAACAATCATGTTTGTGTCTTGATCAGAAGAGTCTTCATCAGAATCACATGTTCCAGTCAAGACATTTGCATGCTTGACATACTCTTTATCAGCCCCACTTTCAAAGTCATCATCAGACCAACATACAGACAACCCCTTCCTCTGTTCCTTGAGATATATATGGTATTTAACTTTGGTGTGACCAATTCCTTTACATCCATAACATCTAGCTCTTTTGCCTTGATTTCTTGCATTGTCCATAGTACCAGAATACAAACTCCTTAGAGCTCACCCAAAAATAGAACAGGGTGACCTGACCTGATGCCAATTGAAATTCTGGCACGTAGATACCAGATGTCGAGAAAGATGTAGAAATTTAGATGACAGAAAAATAAAATAAACACTAGAATTGTTAATCCAGTTCGATGGAACTCGCCTACATTTGGAGGCTACCAAGTCAGGAAGGAAATCCACTATGATAGTATTAGTTCAAAGCGAAACTCGCCCGTTTACAACGTCTCGCTTAATCCCTATCTTGTGCAACTTCTATCTAGACACTCTCTAGATATGAGACCCCCCTTTCACTTCCTAATCAGTCATAATCCCAATGACAATTCAACAACAACAAACCATAGAAGTAGCACACTTCCAATACAGCACTTGATCTTGCTTAAAAGCTTCAATCAAGAACATTACACTCTTGCTTAAAAGCTTTAGAGTGGACAATGAACAATGAACAATTAGTCAACCTCAATGCATCAAAAGATACATGAGTGACATATAATTAACAAACACTAAACCCTAAAGACCAACCAAAACAACGACTAATTCTTATTCCCAAAAATTTTCACGTTACGCCCTCTACATTAATAGGGTTTGTCTTCACTTAAAATAGCCTTCAGACCTAATGGACTTGGGCTCTTGAGGCGCAAAAATAGCAGCAATCAATTTTAACTCGCTGAAAATTAACCTGCACAATAATAGGAGTAAAATACAAACTTTCCTAAAAAGGCTCAAGGAACCTTTTAATGAAAACTAACAGAACCTTTCATAACAGAAGTTCCCACAATATACTCCCTTACAGTCGCTCATGTGTGCATCAAAACACACTAAAAAATCACACTAAAAATACCAAAATAGTCATGCCCTAACTTTTTGGTATAACATGTCCTGGAACATGTCACAACATCATGCAGAACATGATGTCTGACTATCATGACAGAACATCTGGTTCAGTATCTTGCTAACAAGATGTTGTTTTTACCAAAATGCAACCAATCCAAAAAACACATAACTTACATCAATAAAACTGCTAAGGAAAAACTCAACCCAATTTGATTACAACAATCTAAGTTGGACCTTATCAATCTATTATTGATGGTACTCAATAAAAATGATTACGTGTAGTTGTTGAATGTATGAAAAAAAAGGTTGAAGATGTTGGGAAAGTTCTAAGTGTATTCTTGGTTTCAATTTTGAGAAATGAAGCATGAATGCATATTTATATGTATGTGTGTGTGTAGGAAAAATAACAAACAAAATAGATTTCTATCTAAAAATAACAAACAAAATATGAATGAGTCAAGTCAAAGGAGTCGATACATAGCATAAAAGAGTCAAAACATCAAGGGTAGAGAATATTTGTTTGAAAAAATTATTCAGAAGGAGTCGACTCCAGACACGGGGGGATCGACTCATCAATTGAATGTATCGACCCACCCTATCAATGTACCGATACATTGAAGGCATGGAAGTTTGTTTGAAAATGCTTTATAGATGAAGTCAACTTCAACCATGAACGAGTCGACTCATTCACATGATGTATCGACCCATAATACATATGTATCGATACATTAAGAACAAAATTTTTTCCTTTTAAAAACTACTCAGTATGTATCGATACATACCAAAAATGTATTGACCCATTGATTAGATTTTCATGAAAAATCATTTTGTGTGTGCATGTAATAGCCTATTTTATTTGATTTTAAATGTCCTATTATAATAATACACATTTAGACATAGACAGGAAGATCTAATATATACAAAATACTATAGGGTAGTTGTACCTGCAGAACAAGGTTCTAAAGAGGTGCCCAAAGTCATCAGTCCATCTTTCGGATATTATCAGTTTCCCAATTGACTCAGTGGCTAATAATATCCTCGAGAGAGCCTCTTTTGAGTATAGTATCGCGTAGCAACTATTTTGGAAATAATCCTTCATAGTCCTTGCACTACGTCCTAGATAAGGCCAAAGTGGTGTTAAGGTACTACGGTCCCCAGTATCACGGACTCCAATCGACAATAGTAAAAGTTTTCACGAATACTCGTTCAACCGAACCATTTTCGAAAGGGTCTCAACTGAGCGGTGATTCTCAAGTCAGCTTGGTCGGGAAGTACTCCCTATAAGCCTCGTCGAATATATCACCTTCCTATAATAATGTCACTAAAGTTCGGGTGTAGGACTTATCTCACAACAAAGATACCCCAAGCAAGGTACAATATATACAAATAATAAAATAAAATAGAAATATCATACAATAAACAAAATAGGGGCAACCCTTAAAAATTAGGAGGGTCCCCAGTGAAGTCGCCATTTTCTGTTGCGGTTAGAATATGATATCAAATTATTAATTAATTTGAATCGCATCTTTAGTTCACAACCGCTCTTTGATTTATCCGAAGGAAAAGGTCAAAAGAGGAAAACCTAATTTTGCATCGTAAAGACAATGCGGGGAGAGATTTAGGTAAAGGGTTTGTTAAATTTAGGGAAGGTATTAGCACCCTAAACTTCTGTAGTACTCTACAAGAACTTTTTGTTTATTGTATGCTTTTTTTATTTTATTATCTGCTTTAATATATATTGAACTAAGGGATAGAGGGACCTAAAAGACCTAAGAGTTAGTCCTAAGTTTACTCGGCAAGACGTCGCATCTTGTGCCTACATATCCTGACGGGAATGGAATCAGAGTAATTGTAGTTCCCCTTGAAAGGGAGGTTAGAAACGTCTTGACTATGGTCAAGGTTTCAATGGGGAATAAACATATCTTAAGGACACGCTTACGTGGAGTCTTTGAAACTCCTATTTCTATGTTGAATTTGTTAATTGAAAATTTAGGGTTAAATTAGGGATTCCACTGCGGGAAACCCTAAACAGAATACGACGACTCTTTGACTTAATGCTAGGGCAAATGGTATTTTCGTCCACGGCGGAACACCTAGGCTATTAGGGTTTTTGAAACAGTCAAAAAATAGGGTTATTGACTCGGCGGTCAAACGGCTAGACCTAATTCCTTCGGAAGGGAAAATAACAGTAAAACATGCGAACATGGCAAAATATTATATGGCAGAAATTAAAATGCGGAAAGTAAAGAAAGCGTCGCGACGATCACTCGCGTAAAGAAGGGCAAAAATGCAATTTGGGAACTTTTATTATTGTTTTATTTAACATTAATATTATTTAAAAAAAAAATTATTCTTGATTTAAAAAGAAGTTTAGTTAAATTTTGAAAATGTTAATTTGAATTTTTAAAGAAAATGTTTTTAGGTTAATTTTGAAAAAGATTTTGGTCTTAATTTTAAAAAGAAATTTTATTCTTATTAAAAGAAAAATTAGTTTTAATTTTAAAATATATTTTAACTTTTAAATTTAAAAGAGAAAAAAAGTTAGCTTAAATAAAAGAAATTTAACCTAATATTAATTTTAAAATAATTATTTAATTTTTTTTAAAAAGGGAATTAATAAACATTTTTTTTAACAAATAGAAAGGAAAGGATAACATCAATTAAAAGTAAAAATAAAAATGCAAACAATATGAAATAAGATTAGAAAAAGAAAAGGGAAACAAAAAAGTGCATGAGGCTGGAATCAAACCCAGGACTTATGGTTTGCATGCTCTTCTCCCTTGCCAAGGGAGTTACACTAATTAGTTATTAATAATATATAAAATAAATATTATAAAAAACAAAATATTCAAACCTGAAACGCGTATTGACCATGCTTTTGCCTACGATTTTCACGCGTTTCCGTACGCGTTTTCCCACGCTTTTCGAGCGTTGTCGTACTCATTTGCCCACGGTTTTCAAACGTTGCCATAGCACCGTTGATGGTGATCTCATGATTTTGGAGTGCTTCAGGCTCATGTGAGTATTGGAATTGAATTAGAAACCTTCAATGAACGTGTTGGAATGCTTGGAAGGGATTGAAACAGGCTGGAAATTGATTTGTAATAGCCGCCGTTTTTTTCTTTTGTGTCCTTCTCCCCCTTTTCTCAAATGCAACTCATGTTTATATAGGTAACAAATTAGGGTTAACTCTAACCTAATGCCCACTTTAAAGCCCAACTTAAAGAATTAGTCAAAACTAACTAGAATTTAAACAAATTAAAACAAACTTAAAACCCTATTCTCTTGCCAATTGTGCCATTTTATTCATTCGAAATAAAGTGGCACTAGAAACTTTGTAAAGTTATGACAAATTTGGGGTGCAACATTATCCATATCCTTGTCCACACCAACTACATCATTCACATCAACATCCTTGTGCACATCATCTTCATCTTTCACTTCAACAACATCATCATCAGAAATTATGTCGTGCCCTATTTTTGTCTCATCTATAATGTCAGGTCCACTAATGTTATGTTCAACATACAAATCTACAATGTCACAACCATCAACATATCTTATCATTTGCAACACATCATTGTCACTGTTAAGTGTTCTAAGGCCACGAGTAAAGCTCATCCTAGGGTTCAAATACTATATACACTTAATGTCTACATATTTCTCTTTCTTAATCAATTCAAACAGTTCCATATAGGACATGTAGTCAACATCCCATTTATAGTTCATTTCTGACACAAACCCACCAACATACAATCTCACAGGGGTGTCAACCAGTCTACCTCCATGATGAATCATAAACCTAATTATTTGACACTTGGTTGGCATGTATTAGTTGATACATTAGAGTCAGAATGACACCACAAACACGACATAAAAAACGATGAATTGTAGGACCACAAATCCTAAAAGGCAAAACACCAGAAACCCTAAAACACAAAGGGACCACCATGTACATTAAAATAAGCATACAACATAGTTTCTATCATGGGGGCAGATTAATACATACCAGAGACAAAATTTCACCCCTTCATTGCATTTCTCGGTGGAAGCAAGAATCTCCATGGCTAAAAGACAAAATTTCACCCCTTCCTGAAGCTTGATGATGAACGATTATGGAAGAATGGAAGAACGGTGGCAGAATTTTTGGGTATTAAGAATTTAGGGTCGAGAATTTTGGGTATTTTTAGGTATTGTGAGTTTAGGGTTGTTCAAGGCTGAAATATGCTTGAAAAGGGTGACCTTTCTAAACATTTATAACTATTTTGTTAATTTATTAAAATAACATTATGTTAATTTATTTATTAAAATAAAATCAGATACAAAATGATTTTTGATGACGTGATAATTTTTTTCTAACTGAGGTCAATCTTTCTATTGTCACGTCATAAGTGAGACTCACATAGCCAAAACTGAAAGGGTGCAAAAAAAATTAAAAAAAAAAACTAAAACAAAGGGATTTGGATCCTCTCCTTTTTTATATATTCTGCCATCTCTCATGTTTCTAATCTAACGGTTCATAATTTATAATGAATAATTAAATAAAAAAGTAATTTAATAGGAGAGAGAAATGGATAAGTAATTTGTCTTTGTTTTTTTATTTAATTATTCATTATAAATTCTAAATCGTTAGATTAGAAACATGAGAGATGTCATGATATATAAAAAAAGAGAGAATCCAAATCCAAAACAAAAGATTGTGACTTTTTTTGTAAGGGGATTAAAAATTTAGAAAAATGAAAGAAGAGGATTGACTGCAGTCAAAGGCTGCAGGAGGTGATCCATTTCCTTAAATTATATTTATAAACTTGTCACATATATATATATCTAGAAAATCAATATTTAAATGAAAATCCAAAAATGTCACCACAGTTAACCCTCACAACAAATTATTTCTTCTCGGAGGCCTGTTGTTGAGTTCTGAACCATGGCGATGCTTCGACGGCGTCTGTTGAATGAGGATGTCAAGCGCTGCTGTTGTTGAGTTCTGAACCATGGCGATGCTTCGACGGCGTCTGTTGAATGAGGATGTCAAGCGCTGCATGGATATCGTTAAACTTCGACGCGTTACCAGCTTCTAATGGTATCATACGCTCGAGAACTTCTGTCTGAAACAACCGCATCTCCTCTGTAGTGTTGTGCTTGATCTCAGCTTGCAGTTCTGTGGTTTGTGGGTCGGTCATGGTGTGATGAAAGCACCAGTGTAACAGTACTAAGAATGAACAGACAAAAAATGAAAACGAAATGAGGGAAAATTATATAAGGACTTCAATCAAACAGTTGCAATACAATGAAAACCCAGATGTGAAAAGAAAACAGATGCAATACAAATCAAGATCCACACCACTTCATCAATCAACTGACAATGAGGATTTTGAGATATGAACAATTTGTCGGTAAGATCTCAGTTGTTTTTTTTTTTCATTTTTGTTGAGTGTGTTGTAGTCTCAGATTTACTCTAAAAAAACGAAAATAAATTAATATATCTTTTTCATCTCTATTTTCTTTAAAATTGTATGATATTTGATTAGAACTTTTTCTAGAATTTTATGTCTTTAATATTTATGATATATTTGATTAGAGATCTTTTTAATTTGTATTTCAAGGATTTTTACCATAAAATGCATGTTTATATTGGGAACGTATGCTTTGATAAAATTAAAACATGTAAATTTTTTATAATCTATGGCATATTTCTGTAAATTTTTATTGGTTTTTATCAAGAAGAAATATTAGGTAATGAGATTTTTTCTTACAGAATTGTATGAAATTCTCATTGAACCTATACATTTTTATTTTGATTCTTCTTAATCTGTAGTTTTTTAAAAATATTTTTTTATTCAAGTGTATTTAATTTTAATGTATAGGTTTAACATGAATAAAAATAATTTTGTAAGAGATGTTAAATTTTTTTTCTTTTCTTCAATGTTAGAGTTAATTCACGATTTTCCTTCTACTTCAATTGCATTTATTCATCGAATAACAGTGACATATTTTGTCATGCTATTCATTTATCTAATTTTAAGTGCAAAAAGTACATGATTAAAATTTGATAGATGTTTGTTAATCTAGCAATCATAATTCTTTTATGTTTATTTTTTGTTTTCCTTTCAAATTTTTTAAAAGTTATTTGTATAATCTTTTGTTTTGAATTTCTTTGTGTTTTCTAATATTTTTTTATATCTACTATAATATTATAAATTTTATTTGAGATTTCTTTTATTTATGTATTTTTAAATTGTGAGTTCGTTTTTCTTTTTCTTCTCATAATTCATTAATGTGATTTGGTCGAATCTAATTAATTTTTATTTATATATTTTAAGTTTCAATTGCCCAATAATTTTTATGTTTGTCGTGTTTTATAATGGTAATCTCATTTAATTTTTTATATTTTGCCTTTGTTTTTATTAGTAGTGAATGCTCATAAATTTGGTCAAAAGAAAAAGTACAATGCAATAGATGGATGACTAACAATAATAATGATGAAATTAGGAAACAAAACTCATGATTAGAAGATATACTATTTCACTGAACTTCATAAATAGTTGTAGCACAATATTATACTACTAAATTAAAAATTAAATATATATAAATATGTGTGTGACGTTAAAATTAAATATACATATATATATATATATATATATATATATATATATATATATATATATATATATATATAAATATTAGAGAGTATCGAGTGTGACTAATTACTTTTGATATTAGAAAAACATTAGATACACCCTATACAAAACATATTTTATATATATATATATATATATATATATATATATATATATATATATATATATATATATATATATATATATATATATATATATATATATATATATATATATATATATATATATATATATATATATATATATATATATATATATATATATATATATATATATATATATATATTCTACCCAATATTCTTAAAGTAAAAATTATTATAATTGTTGTCATTCCTTATTACTATTTGATCAAACAAAAGATCTTGATAATTTTTACTTTAAAAATATTGGATAGAATATATATATATATATATATATATATATATATATATATATATATATATATATATATATATATATATATATATATATATATATATATATATATATATATATATATATATATATATATATATATATATAAATTTTGAATTATGATAATATTATCAATATAACACAGTTGCATTTGCTCCTCTTTGAGTTGATATGTTAAATTTAAATAATTAATATTTTATAAAAAAATTTATATATACTGAAAAATTAGATAAAAAATTATATAACACGGCTAAATACTTTTTTATAATTTATATATTAATGTGTCCTCCTTATTTTTATAATTTATATATTAACTTATATTTATTTTATATTGTAAATATTATTGTGTACAATACATGACACGGTTCATATAAATGTAAACAAATAATCGTGATTTATTTTCTTTAATGAAATATTAATGATTATTATTAAATTATTATTCTCCCTCTTAAATTATAAGTCTTTTTAAATATTTTATATAAAAAATATAATTATTTTTATATAAAAAAGAAAAATTATGTAAAATTTTATAATATGTTTTTTCATTAATTATAAAATAAAAATTATAAAAAATGAAAGGAGAGGAAGTAATAAAATAGAAATTATACTGTAGTCTGTATTGGTTTCAGTTATAAAATTGTAACGTGGATTATCTAGTTTTCATGGTAATTCTAATGTGCATTAAATGCAAACTCGTAATAAGAACATTCAAAGCATAGAAACTTTCCATATTTTAATGCACCGTCCACAATGATAATTGAAATGTTTTGAAAAATTAAATTAAATATTACTACTATACAGGTTATTTTTGGAAAAATAAATTTAAATGATTAAAATTGAGATTTTTTTCTCGTATAATAACACTATTATGTAAGTAACCAGTGAGAGAGAGGAGAAAAGCTAGAAATTAAAACATATTGTTTTTCTTTTTTTTTTCTTTCTATTATTATTATTATTATTATTATTATTATTATTATTATTATTATTATTATTATTATTATTATTATTATTATTTACAAATAAACAATTAATTTTCTAAACTATCACTCTTTTGTAATTTATTTTCTAGATTATTGAAATCAATTAAAAGATCATAAATTATTTTCTTATTTAATTATAACATTATTTATTTTCTTGAATTTAAATGAGATTAATATTTTTTTGGTAAAAAGGAGTTCGATTTATATTTTAGGTGGTGCTCTTTTTGAAGATTGAAAAGAACACTAATTAAAAATAAAAATATTGAAATTTAATTCTTAAGCATATTTTTATATGTAGATTATATATTGAAGAAAAAATATGATCCACAAAAAAGAATGAGGGATTAGGTCAAGATCCTCTCAAAGAGATTTGAATCTAAAAAAATAAATATAGTCTATTTTTTACAAAATCATTCATAATCTCTAAAAGAATATAATAAAAAAGTTTAGACAGAAAGATGTGTGATCTACGTTAGCAAAAATATTTGCACACTTATTCTCTTCTTTATAAATGTAGGAGATAAAAAAAAAAGATATTAGCTATTACATTCTATTATGATTTCAACGGTTTCTTAATCTTTTAGAAAAGTTTGAATTGCCAAAAGAGAATCTCAAACTAAAGCTATGACCATGCTCTATCTCTAGCACTCTCGATGGCTTTGAGAACATCAAGAAATTCAACATGTAAGGATGTTTTTAATTGAAGTGGTTATGTAAAGAAAAACATGAAGTTATCATTATTATTTTAAAAAATTAACCACAACTAACAAAGATGACATGGTGACTATTTCATCCAATCCAGAGTAGAAATGAAAGGTGGATATTAACAGTGAAAGCTTTCATGAGGTTGAAATTATACATGAAAGAAGATGAAGTGAGAAAGAAGTTGTTACTTGTCATAGTTATCTGAGCTATACTTTTGGAAATTGCTCTTTGGTAATTTGAAATCGCATTGTGATGTCTAGTTGATAGAGTAAAACAAAGTTGCATTGATTAACAAGGAAGCTTTAAGAAACCTGCCTTTTATGCAGAGTTTCCATAAATCATCAACACAATTGAGAAACAAAAAGGAGCTAACAATTTTGCTGAGTCATTATCAAATCTTGATTTCAAAAGGACACTGAAAGAAGATATGTATGGTGGTTTCAGAATGGCACTTGCAAACACTACACGTCGAGGCTATCCTCTGACTTGAATCATGTCGTCAGTTGGCATCTTATTGAGCATTAGACTCCAAAATCCAAAGAATTTTTATGGGGTATCCAGATTCCATATTGTCTTGGCCCGGTCAAGTTTGATATAATGAGTAAATTTAAGGATATAAACTTCCTTAAGGGTTAAGTCACTAGATGAAAAGTTTGTCCACACTATAATATCCATTCATGATCTAAAAAGATATGAGACAACATCTTCTGATCAAGGAAAGGAAAAAGACTGTCACAATTAATAAGAAAAGCCAATTAACATCAAGAATAAAGTCTGACACATTAGCATTGACATCAATATAGTGTGTTTCTAAGAAGGATATGTTGGTATCCTATAAGAGTGGATAAATACACCAAGCATTCTTCTGAAACCTTATAGAAGTTTCATTGCCTATTAACCAATGGGAATTTTTCCTAACCACACAAACTCGGATTTCATAGTGTACCAAAGAGTTGAGAAAATGTGATTGCTAGTGGTTTCATGATTCCTAAAAAATATGGTTTTCAACACATTGGTCCAAGGTTCATCACTTCTCAATATTTACCAACCAAGTGTTGAGTTAGATGCATCATTCAAGATTAGCAAAGATCTTAAACATAAACCATCATGAGACTCATGTTTCCATACTTTTTTCCAAGCCACAATTACAAGTTTCCTAGAGTTAACATCTCCATTCCATAAAAAAAAATCCTAGTAGCTTTGTCAATGGATCTGAGTAGAGCAACAGACCAATAGTGCATCGATATAGAATGAGTGATCATTACTTTGGATAATTGTTTTAATTAATAAAGCTCTTCCTACAAAGGATATATGTGATCCTTTCCAATAAGACATCTTGGCAATTATCTTATCACCCAAAGGTTGAAGAAAACTAGCTTTGACTTTGCCTTTGAAAATATGGACTCTAAAGTACTTAAAAAAATAAGTTTTCTTTAGGAAATCCTGGAAGATTGAAGATTTGGTTGATCCTTATTATTGGCGTTGAACCAGGGAAAAAGTAAATTCGGTTGTGCTAAAAACCTGGCTAGAAGCTTAAGAGTACTTAATGGATAACTTTTTTAGAGCATTGATATTTGGGGTATTTCCTTTGCAAAATATGATGGTATTATCAGTATAAAGAATATGGGAGGGAATAATTACTTGTGTAACGACTTTCATGAAACTCAGGGCTTCATCAAAGACTAGCTTGTAGATGTTTCTGCTGAAAACCTCCTCGGTAAAAAAAGAAGATAAAATAAGGGATCAACTTGTCGGACCCCATTACTACAAGAGAAAAAATTACAAAAGGACCCATTAATGGCAACAAAAATCTTGCTAGAAGACAAATATTGAGGTGATGCAATGACATGATCTTTTATTCAAGCCATATTTTCTCAACACCTTGAGTAGAACATCCTAACTAAGAGTGCTAAAAGCCTTTGACATATCAACTTTGATAGCAATATTGTTTCCATAAGTCTTTATCTAGGAGATTAATTTCTTCAGAGGCCAGACAAATGTCATCCTTGATGTTCTTTCCATGGAATCAACATCTTTGGTTTGGAAGAAGAACTAAAAGTTTGGCATTATAGTTTGGGGGAGTCCAACTAAAGTAGAAAAACTACTAAACATTATTGTAAACACCAGTTTCAATGATTTTCCAATAAGTTTGAAAGAACACTCCACCAAAACCATCAGGGCAATAAGCACTCTATTTGTTAATATTGAAAATTGCATCGGTAATTTCTTCAAAAGAAGGGAGCATAGTGAGCAGGTTATTCATGGTTTCATCTACCAAGCAAGGAATAACACCAACAATCATGTTTGTGTCTTGATCAGAAGAGTCTTCATCAGAATCACATGTTCCAGTCAAGACATTTGCATGCTTGACATACTCTTTATCAGCCCCACTTTCAAAGTCATCATCAGACCAACATACAGACAACCCCTTCCTCTGTTCCTTGAGATATATATGGTATTTAACTTTGGTGTGACCAATTCCTTTACATCCATAACATCTAGCTCTTTTGCCTTGATTTCTTGCATTGTCCATAGTACCAGAATACAAACTCCTTAGAGCTCACCCAAAAATAGAACAGGGTGACCTGACCTGATGCCAATTGAAATTCTGGCACGTAGATACCAGATGTCGAGAAAGATGTAGAAATTTAGATGACAGAAAAATAAAATAAACACTAGAATTGTTAATCCAGTTCGGTGGAACTCGCCTACATTTGGAGGCTACCAAGTCAGGAAGGAAATCCACTATGATAGTATTAGTTCAAAGCGAAACTCGCCCGTTTACAACGTCTCGCTTAATCCCTATCTTGTGCAACTTCTATCTAGACACTCTCTAGATATGAGACCCCCCTTTCACTTCCTAATCAGTCATAATCCCAATGACAATTCAACAACAACAAACCATAGAAGTAGCACACTTCCAATACATCACTTGATCTTGCTTAAAAGCTTCAATTAAGAACATTACACTCTTGCTTAAAAGCTTTAGAGTTGACAATGAACAATGAACAATCAGTCAACCTCAATGCATCAAAAGATACATGAGTGACATATAATTAACAAACACTAAACCCTAAAGACCAACCAAAACAACGACTAATTCTTATTCCCAAAAATTTTCACGTTACGCCCTCTACATTAATAGGGTTTGTCTTCACTTAAAATAGCCTTCAGACCTAATGGACTTGGGCTCTTGAGGCGCAAAAATAGCAGCAATCAATTTTAACTCGCTGAAAATTAACCTGCACAATAATAGGAGTAAAATACAAACTTTCCTAAAAAGGCTCAAGGAACCTTTTAATGAAAACTAACAGAACCTTTCATAACAGAAGTTCCCACAATATACTCTCTTACAATCGCTCATGTGTGAATCAAAACACACTAAAAAATCACACTAAAAATACCAAAATAGTCATGCCCTAACTTTTTGGTATAACATGTCCTGGAACATGTCACAACATCATGCAGAACATGATGTCTGACTATCACGACAGAACATCTGGTTCAGTATCTTGCTAACAAGATGTTGTTTTTACCAAAATGCAACCAATCCAAAAAACACATAACTTACATCAATAAAACTGCTAAGGAAAAACTCAACCCAATTTGATTACAACAATCTAAGTTGGACCTTATCAATCTATTATTGATGGTACTCAATAAAAATGATTACGTGTAGTTGTTGAATGTATGAAAAAAAAGGTTGAAGATGTTGGGAAAGTTCTAAGTGTATTCTTGGTTTCAATTTTGAGAAATGAAGCATGAATGCATATTTATATGTATGTGTGTGTGTAGGAAAAATAACAAACGAAATAGATTTCTATCTAAAAATAACAAACAAAATATGAATGAGTCAAGTCAAAGGAGTCGATACATAGCATAAAAGAGTCAAAACATCAAGGGTAGAGAATATTTGTTTGAAAAAATTATTCAGAAGGAGTCGACTCCAGACACGGGGGGATCGACTCATCAATTGAATGTATCGACCCACCCTATCAATGTACCGATACATTGAAGGCATGGAAGTTTGTTTGAAAATGCTTTATAGATGAAGTCAACTTCAACCATGAACGAGTTGACTCATTCACATGATGTATCGACCCATAATACATATGTATCGATACATTAAGAACAAAACTTTTTCCTTTTAAAAACTACTCAGTATGTATCGATACATACCAAAAATGTATTGACCCATTGATTAGATTTTCATGAAAATTCATTTTGTGTGTGCATGTAAGAGCCTATTTTATTTGATTTTAAATGTCCTATTATAATAATACACATTTAGACATAAACAGGAAGATCCAATATATACAAAGTACTAAATTACCTAATTTTGACATAATTCAAAACACATCTAATAAAATAGTTCACTCACAAGACTCATCTATGGTTGTGAGTACAAAGAAAAAGAAAGGGAAGACTTTGATACTAGGTCAACTTTAACACAAAATCGCTAGATAAGATTTTCCAATGTGATTGCAATATTTGAAGTTTTTAAATAAAATTTTTGGGCATAATGAGATTCAAACCTTGACATTCTCATGTATATTTTTTTTAAAAAGTATTTAATATTTAGTTTGATATTCTTATAAAATTTAATACAGAAAAACAACTAATTTATAATTTTAGAGCTTAAACAAACAAAGTAATAGCAAATTAATGAAAACAAATTAAAAATTAAAATCTATATGAAAGATTCAAACATGGACAAATTAATATTTTTATTAAATATTATTTTATTAATATAAATATTTTGAATACTTATGTTTTACGATTTATTTCAACATTCCTTTGACAAATTGTACATGGGACAAATATTTTCCTTGATGACAAGAAGATTTTCACATGTTACTCCGTTGAACAAAATTATGTGTCTTTGATCTAAACGTGGAACAAAATATTTATCATTTATGTTTAAAATTATGATTTCAACAGTTTAAATTAAATTGATCGGAAAAGTAGTTTAATTTTCATTTTAATAATATTCTATATTAAATTTAAAATATTTTAATCAACAATTGAATTGGTTTAAATAAAAATATTAATATTTATCATTATGCATAATATTTTTTTCAATTTTTTTTTAAAGAGATTAAAATAAACATTAAACTAACTATAGATATCAACAATCATGCATGACAACTGTTTATTACTAATAAATAAATAAATAAAAAATAGATACAATAATAAATACATATATCATTTAAATCATATACAATAACTAAAATATTAAATAATACTATTATAAAAAAAAAAGTTGACAAGACATGACAATGTAACACATTTTAAAACAATAAAACCATGACAAAACACACACATATACATTCATATTCTATCAATAAATATAGAGTTTACAAATACATTTATTATTTACATAAATGTAATAGTATCTCCCATCTACATTTAATCAATTCATCTACATGTACAATTCATCAAATATCAATATCAGTAAATAAATAAATAACAATAACAGTTATGTATCGTTAACCGTTGAGTCAAGATCAAACGATCGAAAAGTTGTAAATATCTTGACTGTGTGATTACGGTAAAATTGAAGAGGAGAGAATCAATTTTCTATGGCGGGAGAAAAAGTTAAAGATAGAGTGAGTAGTGAGGTGCGCACTATGAATTGAGTGGTGAGAGATGGTTGTGGATGAATGAAAACAAGTGTAAGGTTGGATAATAATAGGAGTAATAACAATGAATAGATTAGACATAGAACCTCGAAGAACTCAACACAATTACTTGACCATAAATTCCAACTGCAAAACAAAGGTTGCATGCAGTACGAGTGTGAAGTCAATTGGTTTCTCTTTTGATATTGTTTTTCATAGCACGAGATTCTATATCGCGTTTCTCATAGGTTAACTTTTATTCTTATTATTATTTAAACTACTTTCTACAACCTTCAAGTACACTAGCCAATTTTTGCCAACTCAGTTTGATATAACAGTTGTATTTGTCTAGTTTTTCCTATGAGAAAGATATATAGATCAAATGGTAATCTGAAAATTCAAAGTGCAACCAAACACGGGTAACTAAATTAAGATTTGTGGATAATGTTACAAAACTACGTGCCCTAAAATCATGATAACATTCTCTCTATACTATTTTTGTTTCTATTCATATTTTGTCTAATTTTAACATACACACAATATAATATCTACTACCTCTATTTTAATAATCAACACAAGAATAATACGAATGAAAATAGTAGTTTAACTATTTTAAATATTGGAGAGTAAAAGTGAAAATCTAATATAAATCAAAGTTAGTAGTTAAAATTTCATATCAACTAAAATTAAAAGAAATGTTTAATATATAAAAAGTAGATCCACAAACACATCGTTATAATGTTTTGGGTGAATATACGGTATTAAGATCTTTTACATTCTAAACGTTTAATATATTAACACTTTTGATGTTCATTTTGATAGAGATAACTCGCATTTGTGAGATATACGAAGTAAAAAAGATTAAGTTTAAATGTTTAGTCCATTAATATTTTTACCGTTTTCGAGACTCTCAAATAATTATATATCAAATGGAGGCATGATTAGAAATTCAAACATTTGGTCCATGAAGAAAAGGATAACAACAATGGGCCACGGATGGAAGTATGCCCAAAATGGTCCCATATTACCATTTAAAAATAAAAATAAAACAATCCTATGATTTTATTTAACTTCATTTTAAAACGCAAATTGATAAAACAAATATTACACTAAAAAAAATAAAAAGATATAATTTCCATAATGATATCATTTATAAATTATAATCATTGTTATTATTATAATATTCACTTACAAAAATAATAATTATTAAGCGATTATTTTGGTATTTTCTTATATAAAGTTATTTTGGTCCTTGTTTTCCTATGTAAAATCATTTTAGTTATTGAATATATATGAGATACTATTGTTATAACCTTTGAATATAAAGTACAAATATTTTTTCTAATGTACGTTTAGTTAGTCAACTTTGTATTATTTGAATATATCTTTTGTTAATCACTTTATTATTTTAATATGTTTTTTTAATTAATTTAATATTTAAAATTACAAAAAGTATAATTTATATTTTTTTCTTCTCTAAATGAAAGATTATCTTGAGTTTTTCATTCTCTTTTATAAAATTCTCTTCAATTTTGAAATGTATTAATTATTTCTTTATTTATATATCTTTAATTATATTATTACATTATTTTAACGTTATATATTAAATTGTTTTACATAAATATTAAATAATTTTTTTATCTCAAAGACAAATTTCAAAAATAATAAAATAATCAACAAATTTAATATTCAACAATTTTTTTTTTAATTCTCGTAATTTTTTTGAGAAGTCTTATATTTAAAAATGAAGGGTGTATTTAAAATTTTGATACATTCACATTTTTATAGTATAATTCATATTTTTAAAAATTGGTTCAATCATCTATCTAAGACAAAGGGGTTCATGATAGAATCAAAAAGTCACCTATTCTTCAACCGTATGATTTAAATAAAATTAGATAATTATGTTATGAGACTCTCAATAGCAAAGTTGTATAGATAAGACAATAAAAGATTTATTTAGTAGCCTTTTTTTTATCGCTAATTTATAACTCAATTTGTTAACTTAGATTTTATTATTTAGATATTATTTTAAATATTTAATTATATAATTTATGTTTTATCATTTTTCTTTTACTTTTATTTTTATTATTTTAGTAAAAAATTATTTTTATCTTTTTATAATTTATTACAGTTTAAAATAAAATAATTATATATTAAATATAAAGAATATCAAAGATCAAATACTTTTAGAAAAAAGAAATTCACGTTTACCCGTTATAATTTATTTTAACTTAAATTCAATGTATTAATCTGATATAAATTTTATTATAAATCAAGATTTTTTTT
Organism: Lathyrus sativus; assembly: GCA_963859935.3. NCBI lineage: Eukaryota > Viridiplantae > Streptophyta > Magnoliopsida > Fabales > Fabaceae > Lathyrus > Lathyrus sativus. The sequence continues at coordinate 573,818,958 of OZ012740.1, forward strand.
AATATTTTAATATGTTCGCAATTTTGCATTGCAAGAGTATGAAACCTATTTTCAAGCATCACAAATAGAGTATTGCACGTGCATTTGATTTAAAAATTGATTCTTTTATAAAATATAAAATTGAAATAAAAATAAATTTAAAATAAAGTTTTATAATAGAAAAAATTAACTTAATAATAGTATATAAAAAGTATTTATACTAATAAATTTAAATTACTAAATTTTAAGGATTTTAAATATATATTCTATTATTAATTAAAAAATATTTTTTATGTCATTTTATATTTATCAACTTGCTAATTGGTTAATTTTATCAAACATTTCAATTAGTTTATAATTATCATCCATCAACTTTCATATCTACTAACTTATCAACTAATCTATATCTTTATCAAACAAAGTATAACTCTTTGAAATTGTTTTTCAAAAATCATAACACTTAAAAAATATTGTAGACATTTGATTTTCCATGTCTATTAAATTTTTTCTCATCTTTTTTCGTAAATAATTTTCCGTGTCTATTAAATTTTTTTCTCATCTTTTTCTAAAAAGATATTATTCTAGGTACTTAAAAATTCAAAACAAATACTTAATTCGATGAAAGTTTAATTAAAATAATTCAACGTATAAAGTTTATATATATATATATATATATATATATATATATATATATATATATATATATATATATATATATATATATTTTTTTTTTTTGATATTCACTTTTCACTTTATTTGTCTTAAACTGTGTTACAATGTTAATCTTTCAAATCAATTTTATGTCACCGCATATCACCGATTAACACCATTTTTATAAACGATAAACAATGTCGACTTAACTTTTATAAATAAAAAATAAGAGTAATCATGAATCTCTTTAGTCATAGAATGTTAGAAAATTTCAATTCATCGATTGATTTATGTCGATTTTCATCGATCAATTAAATGACCGCTCGAATAACCTATTTTAACATTCAATGCGGTTTTCGGTTCAATCGGTTCAACGAGTGCGAAGCGAGAAGTCACCCTACTATATAATACCAATTCTTCACACATAGGTTTACCCAAAAACTAATGCAATCTAAGTTCCAACTAAAAGAATATTTCCCAATATAAAAATGATTTTGGAAAATAAAAATGAGAATCCCCACGAAGCGTTAAGAATTTCTTGACATTGAAGGTACCCTCTTTTGTTGCTTGACCCTCAATCAAAACCCATCTTTTCCGTTTTGCTTCGGCTGCGAAGCCCTAATCCACCATACCCACCACCACCATCACTACCCATTTTTCCTTCACGCCCTAACGCAACATGGGTCACGAAACTCTCTTACTCACTGCCCCTCCTACTACCACACTAATGAACCATCCACTCTCAGTCTCAGTGCCGTCTGCTTCAGCAACTGCTGCACCACCTACCTCCCTTGCTCCTGGATTTAGGTTTCACCCAACTGATGAAGAGCTCGTTATTTATTACCTCAAGCGCAAGTTTTTTGGAAAACCCTTTAGATTTGATGCTATAGCAGAAGTTGATATCTATAAGAGTGAGCCCTGGGACCTGTCAGGTTGCTCACTTTCCCCTAAATTTTTAATTTTTGTCAACTTTGGCATGATAAAGACTGAATCTTTCGTGGTTTTTGTTTCTGGGGTGGTCTTGTTTAGGTTAGCCTCAATGGGGCTTCATTGGGGGTAGCGTAGGGTTTTTAATTTTTTAAAAATTTTGTTGAAATGGGTTTTCTCTGCCTTGGTTAATTTTTGATGGGGTTTAAAATTTTAGGTTTTTTGTTTATGAATGTTTTTTTAGTTTTGAGTTATAAACTCAAGTTTTAATGGTGGTGCTTTGGATGTTTGTTTTAGATAAATCAAGGTTGAAGACCAGGGACCAGGAATGGTATTTTTTTAGTGCATTGGACAAGAAGTATGGAAATGGTGGCAGAATGAACAGGGCTACCAATAGAGGTTACTGGAAAGCTACCGGAAATGATCGTCCAGTTAAACACGACCTAAGAACTGTAGGGTTGAAGAAAACCTTGGTGTTTCATAGTGGTCGAGCTCCTGATGGCAAGAGAACTAATTGGGTTATGCATGAGTACAGACTTGTTGAGGAAGAGATGGAGAGGGATGGGTCTGGACCCTCTCAGCCGCAGGTGAGATTTTAAGAATTTACAAATTGAAGTGTGAGATGATCCTATATGATTTTGTGTTGTTTCGTTGCAGCTACTATGGGCTTTCTTCATTTTGATGTTGATAAAATGAGGAGCTTTGTTGTTTTTTTGTGATTCCCAAACCCGAATTGTATATGACTCTTGGATGCAGGAGTTTAAACTTTGTTCTTTACTAAATGTTGAACCGTAGTTTCCTATGTACTGCATTATGGTCCTTGTTATTTTATTGCATTTGGTTAATGATTTTTGTGCATTTCTCTGTTGGGTGGAGAAGGATGCGTATGTTTTGTGTAGAGTATTTCACAAAAATAACATAGGACCTCCAAATGGACAACGGTATGCACCTTTTGTTGAAGAAGAGTGGGAAGAAGGATTGGGAATGGTTCCTGGAGCCGAGCCTGCGGGTGATGGTCCTGTTTATCTCCCTCTGCGTATTGAAGGCAACAGCGGCGTTTCATGCAGCGAAGAAAGAAGCATTGTTGTGAAGGTCTGTTCTCTCAGTCTTTTTAGGTGTATATTTAATCTCTGTCGTTTGTCATTACTTTTGTTGATTTGCAATGGAACACATTTATTGCTGCTTTTCTTTTTAATATGCATGGCTATTTCATGTTTGTGAAAAAGTATTTGGAATATGGAAAACAGGTGTTGGTATTCATTCAATCAATAGTAAACTGATAAGTTTGCTGAGGGATTGAGAAGCTTTGTTGCATTTTTTGTTTTAATATTGTGTTTTCCTTGACAAGGACTCTTTTTCCCTCAAACATATTTTCTTCTCTCTTTATGACTTTTACCGTATGAAGCACTGACATAGACACAAACACGTCACCGATACTGACACATCGACACCAATAATAATTTTAAAATTAATAAATTAAACATAAACACACGAGTAGGTGTTGTGTCGGTGTCAGAGACTGACACATGTCGCACACCGAACACACTTTGTTTAGAGATGTCGGTGCTACATTGTTTTTTCCTGTGTGAAAAAAAAAAAGTAAAATCTATCATTGGAACGTGCAAAGTTTTAATTTCATATGCCGTCATGTGTTAGTTATGGTTGCACAATAATCATGCTTTGCGAGCTACTTTGGTATTGTGTCTCTTTCTCCTTTCCCCTTATGCTCGAACACTGGAACCCTTGTCCTTCATTTTCTTCTACTTTTCACATCATCTGCTTAATAAACTTATAAATTGTTGCCCAAGTTATAAGGCTTTTTTGGTGTATCTCTTAAATAACAATTAATCCAATGGACCTTCTTCTTTCCGTTCCGCATGATCAAAATTTTGAGACTTGGGGATCAGTGCATGCCTTTAGTTTGTCTGGGCAGAATCCCTTTGAAGGGACACAATATTGTATCTTTGCTGATCCTTTAGCTTTCTTAAGTGGGTGATTATTTTTCGTACCTTGTGTACTTCTTATCTTCATGGTTTTTACAACATGAAAGATTTCCTTTCTGAGAATAAGCAACCTATAATCACTGACGGCATTTGGCTCAGTTAGCAAATGAAGCTGCATGTCGGTAGAAGCTCCGTGCGGTCTTGTAGTGTGAAGGGTTTAAACTGACACGAAGCACTCTGTAGTCAACGCCAATTGTTTTATATGGCATACTGACAATGATTGTTTTTGGCAATTTGCAAGGGCTTAATAAAGTATATATGTTGGTTTCATAATGAATAGTTTGAAGTCAATGTAATTTGACCAGTGGTCAATTAGTTAACTTACCATGGGTATTGATACCTTGGAAAAATTATAGATACTAGAGTAATCGATCTATGTTGGTGATATCTCACTATTCTTTTCCAGAAAGTTTTGACCTCATAATCGGTAGGATTGATTTCTTTCTCCTTTGAGAGAAGTTATTCTTGTGTCATGGAATTGGTAAGCGCTACTTGGTTTGGTCATACTATTTTTTTGACATGTTGAGGCTTTAGAAGTTGTTTGGAGATATTTGAAAATTATGGATGGTCATTGGATCTTGCCATGTCTGAATAGAAAAAATAGCTACCTTCTTATGGTATGGTCATTGGATCCAGCAGGATTTTAAATTGGAAGGTACAAATCAAGGAAGAAGGAAAAGAACTGAAAGGAAAAGAAACAGGGGAACAGAGAGAAATTTGAAGGAAAGGAGGACAGTGACAGTGGAGGTTGAAAGAAAGAGAGGACGGCGGAGATCCTGGAGGGAGGGAGGAAGAACACGGATACAGTCTGAATAAGGAAGGAGAAGGATTTTTCTTTTTTCTTGTGAAAGCTGCGAAAACGAGAGAGAAGAAGAGCGAACCAGTGAAAGAGGAAGATGCTTATGTTGGAAATTGCCTAATTGCGGCATTTGGCTTGTTTTCATTGCAGTCTCCAACACCTTCATTCTGTTGTTTTTGAAGGGATGAATTTAGTGCCACATTGTTTAGAGATATGACCTATGTAGTGTTTATAAAGTTTCGACAACCCTCACCTTACCGCCAGTTTTGTAGGGAAGAGCTAAGCCTAAACCAAATTCTAAGATGGTATCAGGGCCTATCCTAGATCACTTGTTGGGCTAACCACATCATCCATGCTTCTGGCTCATTGAGACCTGAGCGTGAGGAGGTGTGTTGGAAATTCTGCCTTCATTTCAAACTTCAACACCTTCTTTGTGTTGGGTTTGAAGGAGAGGATTTAGTTCCACATTGCTTAGAGATATGACCTATCTAGTGTTTATAAAGCTTAGATAACTCCCACCTTACACGCCGGTTTTGTAGGGATGAATTAGATCCAATCCAAATTCTAAAACTTATGAACCAAATTAGGGCTCACATTAAAGAGAAAATCTCAAAAATACCTTCAAAATGGTTTAAATTTTAAGGAAGCCGCTCCCACGACCTGCGAAACAGTAAATAGCGCCCTCGACATCAAATGCGCCACTATGGCTTTTCCGATCGCAGCCGACCTCCACGTTGCGCTGCTCTCCCGGGATAGTGCCGCTATCAATAACTCTGGGCGTAATTCCTTCTTATATAGCCTATTTTAAAGTTGTTACTAATCCGTTGGCACCAATGAGCAATGAGAAAAGATAACAAAGTCCACACCATTTGATTGAGCACATTAAGAGTTAGTTAGAGAGTTGTAGGTTTTGTATAATGCTTTTACAAAGAGGAGAAAGAGGGAGAAAAGAAAAAGGTATCTATTTTTATTTTAGAACTAGACTTGTAGTATCATTTTTATTTGTTTGCTTGGATGTAAGAAGTGAAGAAGAAAGATTTGTAGAAGTTATCAGGTTGTAGTAAACAGAGTACTAAAAAGTTTCAACAGGATTTTGAGACACTAGACGTGTTACTAAGAAGATATTAGTGCATTCATCTGTAAATGATCGGTAAGTTCTTTAGATGATTTGTTCAGTAAAGTCTTAGACATCACTTGCATAGATAATTAGATAGATATACGGAGTTAGAGAATCTAGTGGTCTGTTGAGTTATTTATACGAAATTGATCATTGAGTGATCCTTGAACAAGAAAGTTTATTGGCATTCTTGTGTTGTATCAATAGAGTTTTTATTGTTGATGCTTCTACATTGTTGTTTATCTATCTGTCAACTTCTCTTATTTTATGCATCATTTCGCATTTTATATCCTTTCAGGACACTCATTCCAACAATAAAACTCCACTTGATGTGAACAAGCTACCAATAGAAACTCGAAATCTTCTTGCTGTGTGCAAAAGGGAAAGCATGACTGAGTATCCATCCCCTGAAAAGAACGATTCTAAGCGTACACATATGGATGACGAGTACCCACTCCAAATCGTAAACCCAAAGCCCTTACCTCAAATATACAAAAGGCGACGCCATAACTTGAACTCCAATCATTCCAATGTTTCAGGAGAGTCATTCCCTATCAGTCAGGATCCATGCTCATCCACAATCACCACTGCCGCAACAACACTCCAGCCAACCATTGCCCCCACCACATCCACCAACCCTGCACCGAAGAAACACTTTCTGTCAGCACTGGTGGAGTTTTCTCTCTTGGAATCACTCGAATCAAAGGAAAACCACACCTTGGTTCAGCCGGAGGATTTTGACTTGGCGAATCTCGAATCCTCTGTGCCTCCGAGTGTTGCAAAGTACATCAAACACTTGCAAAGTGAGACGCAGAAGCTTGGCGTTGAGAAGGAGACAATGCGGTTCGAGCTGACAAGTGCTCAAGCCATGATTAATATTCTTCAGTCTCGCGTCGAAACTCTTAGTAAAGAGAACGGCGAACTGAAGAAGATGATGATGAGAAATCCATAAGAATTGAGAGTGATCTCATTCCTTGTATGATTATGTACCAGTTATATTAAAGTAAATCTTGGATATTTAGTTATTTCTTATTTTTCTTTATTAAGAACTAGTTCGATATTTTGGCTATGATTATGTACTATCAGTTATGATTATGACGTTCAGTTTCCCTTTCATTCTGTTGTTAAACAAGTTCATCTTAGTTCTTATCCTTTCTATGAATGAGTAGTTTAATAATCCAGTTTCATAATCATTCTTAACTGGATATAATCACATTTTGGTCATGAATTAATAAGTTTTATTTTCCACCCCAATCTTTAACCACACTCATGATTTAAATCAAATTTACACATGTATTTTCACATTTCATCATCTTATATGATTTAAAAAATTATGATGGTTGTGAGTTTTAAATTTATGAGCTTTAGGCTCTGTTTGATAAACCTAATTAACTGAAAAATGATGACGGCAGAGTAATATGGAAATGGGAGGGAACCCTTCAAAATTTGACATACATTATTTTTATAAAAATTTATATTGAAGAATTGAAAGAGTGATTTTCTGTCATTGATTTACACATTAGCCTCCCATGATTTCTTTCAAATAATAGACAATTATTTCTACTTTATTTAAACAATTGAGATGTTTATTTTTGCATTTCTTATTAGAGGTGTATATGGATTAGTTTGGGTTGAATTTGGATAAAACCAAAATTCAACCCATATAGCGTATATCGATTTGGATTTAGGTGAGGTAAAATTTCTACCCACAATATTATTGGGTCAGTTTAGATAAAACTATAAATTTGTAGGTTGGATTGAATGGGTCAGTTTAGATAAAACTATAAATTTGTAGGTTGGATTGAATTGGATAGTAGGTCACCTAATTTTTTCTTTCTTATATAACTATAAATAATGTGTCATATTGTTTTTCAAAAAATGCTCCAACTATTTTTTTTTGAAAAAAGGTTTAGGTATATTATTAGGTTAATATCAAATGTTTAAACATTCTTTAAAATTTATAATAATAATATTTAAAAAAAAATTAAAGTTGTATTATGATAGAACCTAAAACTAGAATTACATAAATTACTCAGAACTTACTAGTATTTGCATCAAAATAATCAAAGTTCTATATCATAAATAATTCAAAATCACGAGTCACGAAATAAGAGCTTAAAATTGAAAAAACCAAATATGAATATATCAAAGTCACTGTTCATCAAATTATAAAAAAAGGATTCAAGAACATTATTCAAATATATTTCACAATTAAAAAAAAAGTCTTGACTTCAACATTAATATCTTCAGGCAAATTCCAATGATAAATATATAAATATTAGTTCATATATCAAGTCATTAAGAGACTTAAAAAACAAAAAAAAAATATATAGTAGTTAATGGTAAATTTTATGGATTGAGTGAGTTGAGTGGTGTTCTGGACTGGGCCTGGGGCTGGCCCACCGTCAGGCACAATCCAGTCCAGCTCCGCATCAAAGAAAGCTCAATGCAAAAGCCCAATCCACTATAGCTATTAGATAGCACATTCCCCACGTGCTCCTCACCCGAGGACATGTGACCAACTGATCCCGCATATTCCGCGGAAACGTTCTGCCCTTCATAATGGACAAGTCTTCCACTTCTCCGAGAACGCGGAACAGTTGACCTAGAATGATGAGCACGAGCTGCTCATCTCTACCTCCATGTAGGGATCTTAGCAGTCATCCATTATGAGCATGATTACCCATTCCATAATGGAGACCATTGGCCCACCACTGGAGCTCTATAAATACCTTCCTCTGATGGAGGATCGGATATTCAATTCACTTCTTAACTTTTGTACTTGCCTTCTTTCACTATGAACTGACTTTAGCATCGGTGTGTGTGTGTATATAGATAGATAGATAGATAGATAGATAGATAGATAGATAGATAGATAGATAGATAGATAGATAGATAGATAGATAGAGAGAGAGACACACACACACACGCACACACTGCTATTATCTCTACTACAAATAATAATTTTTATGATAAAACTTTCACCTCGACCCACCAATAACTGATGTATATGCCTTGAAAGCGCCATCATTTTTAAAAAAAATATATATACAACTTATACCCTCGGTTATTACCAAAACTGAGGAAATATAACTACGAGGGAGTTCACTTTGAACCCCAGTTACTGCATTTTATGTTTTATTTTTATTTTTAATTGGTTTAGGATCACATGACGTCGTTCCCTTTTCCCTTTTCCCCTTTTTATTTATATTTTTAATTTGTATTGTCCTCGGTTATATTTGTCAATTGAGGGGTAATATCTTTTGCATCAACATTTTCAAATGTCTTTTTTTATATATTATTTTTAATTTTTAATTAATCTATTACATCAGTTTTGTTTAATAACCAACATGATAGTTATTTTAAATAAAATATCAGAATATGGCGTTATGAGGCTTTTCTATTTTTTTAATATTTAATTAATATATTCCCCCGATTTTGTCTAAAAACTGACGTGTTTGTTGTACTGCATGAATATTTCAAAGAACTAGACTCTAACTTTTCATTTACCTATCAATAAACACTTTAACTTCATCTTCATTCTCTTCACAAAAACCCTAGGTAATTTTCATAAAAAATCTTCCAACATTAACTCGAGCATCATCTCTTTTCAACGTCAACTGTTCCAACATCAACTCGAACATCATCTCTTTTCAACGTCAACTCTTCCAATATCAACTCAAACAACATCTATTTTCAATGTCAACTCTTCCAACATTAACTTGAACATCGTTTCTTTTCAAAACTCCTTGAAGCTCCGTCCTCACGTTTGAGGTACTTAATTTCATCGTCTAACTATGTTCATAGAAATGACTTTAGTTTTAGAAATGATCATGGAAATGTTGTTACATTCTGAAATGTTAGTTTTGGAAATGTTCATAGAAATGGTAATACCACTGAAATGTACGTAACTCTTCCATATATGTTGTTTATCTGGGAATGTTTCATCATAACCTATTGCTTAAGTGTATGTTTCTAGTAAGTATTTGTAGTAGTGTATATGGTTGTTGTTTCTATGTTCTAGCTAAACTCAAAAGACAAGTTTGAAATATTTAGTTTGTGTTTAAGCCTAATGGTTTATAACACACACGTCAGATGCAATTGGTATTAATAACAAATTCTTTTCAAGATATTTTGAATACCTTAATGTGAATCACAAGGAATACGTTCGTTCAGGTTCAGTTAGTAACATTTGTACTTGCAGTTGATATATATAATTTTAGAAATACAAACTTCCAAAATATTATTTGGTATCTTTGTTATATGTTGCTATTTTCCTTAATTTACACAGACATGGGTGATTCGACAAGTACCTCTCATACAACATCTACTACAAACTGTTATACCCCAATTTTGTCTAGGCATTTTAATTTTTTAAGCAACCAACTTTATTTTGTTTTATCTAGAATAAAATTTCAGTTTTGTAGACAGACCGATTGAATCGATTTCTTAACCACACGTAAAATCAGAGAACAATATTTTAAGGTTTTGGCTTGCAACTGCCTATTTTGTTGATTTACATTACGCGTAGTTTTGTTTGGTGTGCTCATTTTATTTTTTTGCATTTATGCGCGTTCACATTTTGATCAGTTTGAGTCGGATGTAGGGTATTTTTTACTTCAATATTGGATGTGCGACTTTCTGTTTTACCAAACTATATTACGCATAAGTTATTTTAGTGCATTCATTTTTTTACGCATCTTCGCGCGTTCGTGTTTTGCTTGATTAAATTCATTTTTTTTATTTTTTTAATCAAAATAATTAAGAAAAATAAATAGAGATAAAATAATAATTTATTTCATTTTATTATTTTGTTTAAAATGTTTGTGATTCAATAAGACTCATTTTGATCACTCAATAATTTCCAAGGGTATTGTTGGGAATAAATAAACTTAAAAATCCTAATAGGTAGTATATAAAGTTAACATTGAGGGCCAAGTTTGAAATCATCAGTCGCACTTCTCATTCACCACTCTCAATAAAAAAAAACTAAAAACAGAAAGGCTGAAAACGCTTCAATCTTGGCCTATCCATAACGTCTTCTTCTTTCTTCGTATAACACTCACTTCCACCTTCCTTCTTCAAAAATTTAACCTGTCACTCAACTTACCTCTTTCCATCAATTTCTATTCCTCACTCTCACCAAAAAAATAAAAAGCTAAAAAAGAAAAGGAGAAGAGAAAGACTGAAAACGCTTTCTTCTCTACGTTCAGCTTAAATTCATCCAACCACTGTAACCTCTTCTCTCCGCCTTCATTAAATTCTACTTTTCCCTCACTTATGTTTTCACCATCAACCTTACAGCCACTCTCACGACCTACATTTCACCGGCGAACTCCACATCCAACTACCAACAACCGCTAAATTCATCATAAAATCGACCGCCATACACACAACACCAACAGATCTCCGTCTCTCTTCTGTTTCTAACTCCCTCCATCTAAATCCATCTCGCAACCATCACAAAACAAATCCACCATCTCACTCATCCTCCCTCTCTATTTTCTCGTCGTCGACCACCACACAGCCCCTCAGCTCCGTCATGCACCAACCACCAACCTCCTTCACTTCTTCAAAACAACCACCTTCGTCTACCACCAATAATAACACTGAAGCCGAAAAGCTCTCTCATCTGCTCTAAACTCAACACTAAATGCACAACCCTTACATCCGCCATTGTGAATTATATTTCTATTTGTGACTTTGATTTGCATTCGTGTTTCCCAAACTCCAAGTGATGGATTTTGAACTTCAAAGTTTTTCATCAAGTTTTAAGTTGTGTTTTGATTTTTTGATTGTATTTTATTGTGTATTGATTTTGTTGCGAGTTTTGGTTTGCGTCTATCAATGGGATTGTTTTGTTTTATTTTTTAGTGTTTGGTTTGTATAATGTATGAATGAAAATGTTGTTGCGTTTTGTTATTTTCTTTTCATTGCATTACAATTTGGGATGCTTGTACTTGATGTTTCTCCCAAACACGTATTGAACTCATACATTATGTTGGTTGCATTGTGATTCAATAATGATATGCATATTCGGCATTAGTGGCTCGCTAGATTTTTGATTCGGTTACAATATTTTGATTATGTAATATTTGATTTATCTTACTATTACACTTATTTTGTTTATGTCAAAATATATTTCTTAAATATTTTATACATGTTAGCATTAGTTTTTCTTTTCCTGTTCGAATGCGACGAGCGCATTTTGCACTAGCAGCTTGCTGTTATTTTTTATTTACGTGCAAAATTTTGAATTTGTTGTTTTGCGTTTAAGTCATATTTGTATACATATTTGGTAGTTCAACATAACATCAATTCTCGTTTTCTTTCTCTACTTTGCGTTCTGTTACTTGAAATTACTTTCCATTATGATACAACACGTTGCATTATGTTTATTGTGATGATCATATTAGCAGCTTGTTGTTTAATCCGTGTTGGCTTGCAACATTTCATTTTCATTGCATTTAAATAAGTTTTAATTTATGTGTTGGCCGCTTCATATTGTACGTCCGCGTTTTGTGAACTCAATTCAAATCCTCGCGTTGCATTAATTTAACATGCACACATTTAATTTTCTATTTGTTTGTGATGAATGCATGTTGGTTATGATTGTTGTATGCACATTGTTGTCCTATCATTTTGTTGGGTGTTTACATGTGACATTGCATTTCGTATGATTTGTGGCGTTAAGTTACACCCCCATGTTAGAGTTCACGCCCTCGCGCTTGAGTTTGTGCCCTTGTGTTACAACTCACAACCTCACATTAGAATATACGACCTAGTATTATAATTCTCACATTAAATTTTGTGAAGTTATAATTCGCGTCCTCGATTTAGAGTTCGTGCCCTCACGTTAAAACTCATGACCTCACGCTAAAACTCGCAACCTTGCATTATAGCTCTTGACCTTGTGTTACAATTCATGCATTAACTTAATTCGGGCTATTATTTTCACCATTTCACCATTAAGTCAAACACTTTTCGAATAAATTTCAAAACCATTTTCAAAACCAAAGTTAAACCATTTTTCCAAATAATGCAAACCCAAACACTTGATCAACATTGAGTCCTTTTCAAACTTACACGTTTCAAATGTGTTTTTTTTTTGCAATAAACAATCAGTTGAAAAAGGATTAGTTGGATGTAATTATCCTTCTTAGTCCCAGAGTATTTGGATGATGATCGTACTTAGCCTACTGTTCGAGTACTCGTCTTCCGTCTCAAAACACATTAAATAGCCGAATCTAGTTCATTCTTTCGTGAATGAAAAAGATTATTTGGACGTAATTATCCATCCTAATCCCGAGCATTTGTGTCGTACTTAGCCTTTTGCGCGAATACTCATCATCAGTTAAAGAAATGTGACTTAATTCGCCTCACTAATTTCATAAATAACTTGGATGAAAAAGATTAGATAGACGTAATTATCCTCCCTAGTTCCGAGCATTTGGATCACATACGTACTTAGCCTACCATTCAAGTACTCGTCATCCCTACAAAAATATACTCAACCAATAAAACTCATCTTTTCTGGCCCTGTACGATCGAAAACCTTTTCACAAACGAAAAATATTTTATTTGTTCTATCGCGGTACAGACAAACACTTAAGCCTCCCACGTGCGAGCATACAATCAATGTTTAACCACTAGAATGTGACCTAAAAATTCATTCACTAAAATCAACCAACAAATATGTAGTTTTCTACCAAGAACTACGTAGCTTTGAGTTCTCCATCGCACCCAGGGATATGTAGAAGCGAGATTCACCATCTCGTCAAACACTTTAATAAAAAACCCAAAAACATCTTTGTCTTTCTGAGAACTATGTAGCTTTGAATTCCTCATCGCACCTGAGGATACCTAGAAGCAAGACTCGCAATCTTATCAAGCACTCTAATAAAAAAAAACTTATTTTTAGTCCTTTTTCCCTTTGTAAATTACTTTTAATAATAAGAAGAACACAAATAACATCATGTTAACACTCTTATTCGTAAAGCTGGCTAAATGGTCCCCGTTGAGTACAACAGATGTGAGGAGTCATAATACCTTCCCCTTGTATAATCGACTCAACTTTAAAGTACCCAACTTTGAGAAGTACACTGGTCTTAGCTACCCAAGGCTCTATTTGGTGATGTTCTATCGAAAATGGCCTCATATACCAACAACGAGAGCTGATGATTCAGTGTTTTCAAGATAGTTTGAGTGGGGCATCGTTGAGTTGGTACATGGAGTTAGAAAGGAGTCATATCAAGTTGTGGAGGGTCCCCCCCATCTTTTCAGCAGTCATCATTTCCAGCCTCATACTATCCTTATGTGGAAGTGGCATCACCAACTTCATATAAGCAACCAGTAATGCATAGATCGTCGTACCAGCAACCATGGACCACTCCTCATTCAAATCGGCGAGCCCAGGGCCAAGGATATCAAAATCAACCTAATCTAATTCAATTTCTATGACATATAGTCAACTTTTTCCATATCTAATTCAAAGTTCAATGGTGGTTCCCAGATCTCTCAAGCCATTGCTACAACTTTCCCACTCGGGTATGATCCTGGTGTGCAGTCTGAATATAATGTCAGGTCAACATGGCACTCAATTGTGGATTGCAGAGCTTTCAAAGCTAAAGTACAACAGTTGATCGACAACAAGTACTTATCATTTCTAGAAGGAAACCTGTTGGTGAATGACAACCCCTTGCCCGAATAAGTACGAAGACTTCAGGGAACACCTCATAAAGCCAATGGATCAAACAGGAAGTTATCCACAATGTTGACGATCATTAGGCTATTTTTATCATTTGCATTTGTAATTTCTTTGTTTTTTAAATTCTATTTGTTGTTAAATATTATTATTTTTAAATGGTAAAACTAATGAAGTGATCATGCATTTTCTGAATTAATCATTTCGTGTTCACTTGTTTTTCTACCCTCATATCGAAAACAAAAAGTATACCAATACTTATCCCATTCACTTATCTTTGTCAAAGTTTTGTTTAAGCAAAGATTGAAGGGAAAATGATGAAAACGAAATACCCAAAATTGCTATGGTATGTTGTCGAATAAAACTTTGTTGATGATGTAAGACATTGTTTCAAATCCCCAAACCTCAAGGAGTTAATGAGGTAATCCATAGTCAACCACTTTGAGCCTAAAAGTTAGAATTTCTTTTGGAACTAAAAAACCCTTAATCTTAACCCAGGGTAAGGTAGTTTTGTTCAATAAGTGTGTCTGTGCATTCAAATTCCAAGAGAATTAGTCCATCTATACACCATCCAATAAGAGGTTCAACCACATGTTCTTCTTCCCACACATCACGAAGTATCGAAGAAGTCATGAAAAGCCAAAAGGTTTATAATGATTGTTCCTCACCAACCATTAACAAGGCAGTCACAACCTTTAAAAAAAAGGAAAAGCCCGCCAAGTCAAACACCAGAAAAAACAGCTTAGGCAAAAATTAAGACATCGTAGTGGACTGGAAACTTCAAAGAAGCGGTCCAAAAAAAATTAGGGATAAAAAAAGCAACAATAAGAAAAAAAGAGGTCATCAAAATACTCAACAAAAACAAGACAAGATAGCATTCCTATAGCGCCAGCTTTCGTATACCGTTTTAGTGAAAGCAGCTTTGAGGACCATAGCCTTGCTACCTTTACCTTTGCAAGCAGTTATGATCTAAGATAGCTTTTCAAGCCAACCTTTAGGGGATCGATGGATATTCAACCAATTTAGGACATGCTACCATATGTACTTTATGGAAGCACACTCAAAAAGCATATGCTAAATTGTTTCTTGTTGATCGCAAAAACAACAATACTCATTGTCAATCATGTCAAATCTAATGTAATTTATCCTTCATAGCGAATCTGTTATGACAGGTCAACCATAAGGTAAAGCGAGCTCTTGGTCAAGCAACATTGTTAAACATAAGCTTTCTCCATTGAACCATTGGTTGATTCTCTATGAGGCTTTGGTAACCACGCTTAGTTCTGAACTTTTTATCTTGGGCCACTTGCTGCCAAATTTGCTGCTGCATATAATCTCTTTCCTTCAAAATTGCCTTGAGAATCCACGAGCATGTGTTCCTTATAGGGAGCGATAAAATGATATCATTCCTTATGTAGTAGCAATGCTCCCACTTGATCCAGAGACTATCTCTTTTACCACACAAATTTCACAAGAGTTTGATGAGACGAACTTTATTCCACTCCTTAATAGATATAATATTCAAGACACCTTGAGATTTTGGGGAGCAAAACCTTATTCCAAGCAACATGGGACTTTTTGTTAATAACCTATTTACCACTCCAAAAGAAGGATCGACATATTGCTTCAATTTTATGACCCACTTTCTTAGGAAGAAGGATGCATTACATCCAATAATTGACAATAGAAAATTGGACACTCTTAATCAATTGGATTCTACTCGTAAAACTAAGTTAACCTCGCACTCTAGTGCTTCACCCTAACCACAATTTTCTCAACTAAGTTAAAGCAATGAAAAATAGATAGATTTTTACTCATTAAAGGGATACCAATGTACCAGAAGGGAAAGGGACCTTCATTGAAATTTGTAAGGAGTTGGATTTCCTGCTTTGTCTTATTGTCAACATTTCCACAATAGAACTTGCATTTGTTTGGACAGACAGATAGCCCCCAGTGGATTTGGAAATATCTCCTTCTCATCATCGGGAGCAGTTAAGGATTAACTTTGGTCCAAAGACAATTGGTTACCATTTCTCAAAGCTACTACATCAATTCCCTGTAACAAGTGAGCAATTGATGCCATTAAGTTTCTATAGAAAGATAATACTTCATCCTCTATTTTAGCTTGAGAAGATATATGTTGGCCACTATTGGTTTGTAAGGTCAGCATTTGAGTTTGCTTTTCAAAATAGCACAGAGATAGGCAATATTTCCATCTCCATGCTCCTCGATATTTCTCCAATAAAGGGCTTCATATGTGCAGGTCTTGGTTCTGTCAATGTATTAACTGTTCATCCTGTTAATAGAAAGGTTTTGGGGAGCCTCCTCCAAATTAGCTCTAGCTTTCTCAAGCTATCCATGCAGACCATTAATAGGTTTACTAAGACTCTTGAGAGTAGGTTGGAGTCTTTTAAGTGTTGTCTAAAGAGTAACCATAACAGTCCCTTGCATTGGAAGGTTCCAATTAGCTACCACCACATCATGGAAACCCTCTACGGTAGTAACAGTATTCTAGAATTTGAAATGACTTCTAGAGGGTGAGTTTTACATGATATTTTGTAGATACAGTAATGCATGGTCTGAAACTCCTGGGTCCCTAATATACAGAATTGTCTCAATGTTTTGTTGTTGCCAAGCCACATTTCTTATGACTCCGTCAATCATGAAATAAATTATTCTATTTGTTTGCTTGTTTGACCAACATGGACTTTTTCAAACAGGCACGTTCTATCCATCATGTTTTCAAGATCAATATACTCAAATTCATGGACACCATTACCACCTATTATGTCCTGAGTCTTTAGAACAATGTTAAAATCCCCCATTAGAAACCAGAGCCCATGAGTATTATGTTGTAACTTCTTAATATCATTCCATAACAACTTCCTTTGATCCAGTTTATTGGAGGCATAAATGGTTGTACATCAAGTGTTACTAGTACCACTCAAAGAAGTAAGTTTGCAGTGTATTAATTGAGAGGAACATGTGATGATATCAATAGTAGTTTTACTAGGGTCCCAAGCTATCCATAATCTATCATTCTCATGTTTGGCATAGTTACCAATATAAACTTCCAGTTTGTTCCCAACTTTCTTCTAATAGCTTCAACTTTATTTTTCTTAGCTCTAGTTTCAATCAAAATAGCAACATCAGGCTTCATGCTGTTGAAACAGAAGCTAATCTCTATGCATTTCCATAGATTATTAAGCCCCCTCACATTCTAACATATAATCATGTCCCTTTGTCAATGGTCCTAGAGGATTATTCCAAATACTTAGGCACTACTACAAATAACACTTTTAACGTCGCACGCGAAAGAGATGTAACTTCGACTACCAAAGCGACGTAGCAAAGAGTGACATGAAAAGATATGGTAAGGAAAAACTGAGTGGTAAAGTTATCTTAATGCTTATTCATATTCATAAATATGCTTTTACAATATAAGTTTTTTTATGTTTCACACGAATCACTAATGGTAGAGTCTTGAGCGTTTATATGTCATGAAATTAATAACAAATATGTTGTGAATCTGATACCTTTAAACGAAGTATAAAAGGTTTCTTAATAATCAAGAAACACACAAGGGTTAGGGTTAACAAAGAAGACAAGGTAAAATAACAAGGAACAACAAGGATTGGTTATTAAACTGTTATTCTTTCTTTTCTCTTAGAACAAGATTACACGTATACAAGAATAGCAAAATAACCTCTCTCTTTTAAAATTAGGATTTTATCTTCCTATTTTTCCTTATGCCAAGATTGAGAAACTAGCATCCTATTTATAAGAAAAATAGCACACTAACCTAATGAGCTTTTTAACAATTACCCATTACAAGCTAACTTAGGGTACAAGCTAACTTAAACAATTGGGCTTACAAGTAAGACTCAATTCAACATGCTAACAACCCTAGCAATATTGACTAATGCATGTTAGAACAAACTTCGACTATAACACACATTACTCCGACAACAGCATGCGAACATACTTCGACCTCGTGCTTAATTCCTGTCGAACCAGAAGCTACCATTCGACCATACTAGAGTTCGATCCAACATCTCACAAATCTCCACCTTGGATCTAACTCTATAACATCAAGAAACTAGCTTTTTTCATGCAGCTTTATTAACTGCATACAGTGGAAAAACTTGCAACTGGGCAACGTCTTGGTGATCATATCAGCAACATTATAATCTGTCGAAACCTTCAACACTTGGACTTCTCCATGCTCGATTACCCTCTGACAAAATGCAGTCTCAGATCAATGTGCTTGGTTCGCTCATGATAGGCTGAATTCTTCGACAGGTGTATTGCACTTTGACTATCACATTTAACAGTGATAACTCGACCTTGAAGTTTTACCTCATTTGCAAACCTTCAAGCCACAATGCTTACTTCACAGATTCAGTTAGGGCAATATACTCCGCTTCAGTGGTTGATAAGGCAATGGCCTTCTGAAGTGTTGCTTTCCAACTGATTGTTGTCCCAAACATAGTGAACACATATCCAAAGATATATTTTATGGAATCCATACAACCTGCATAATATCAGAGTCGACATATCCTTCGATTACTGCTTTACTATCTTCACCCAAGGCTCCACCGTAAATTAGGACTCTATTCAGAGACTCATTTATGTACCTTAAAATCCACTTCAATGCTTGCCAGTGAGCCTTTCCAGGATTCGCCATGTACCTGCTTACAAGACTTACTGCATATGTTATGTCGGGTCTAGTATATACCATAACATACATTAAAGAACCTACTATGTTAGCATATAGAATGTTATTCATATAAGTTCTTTGAACATCAGTGTTGGGACACTGATCTATACTCAGCTTGAATTAAGGGTTTGTTGGAGTCACAACAGGCTTTGAATTCGACATACCAAACTTTTCGAGAACCTTCCGTAGGTATTCCTCTTGAGATAAACATAATTTCGACTGCTTTCTATCTCTCCAGATGTCAATCCTAAGAATCCTAGACGCAGCTCCCAGATCCTTCATGTCGAATTCTTTATTGAGTTCAACCTTCACCTTCATTACATCTTCGACATTGTTGCTTGCTATTAGAATGTCATCCACATAGAGCAACAAAATAACAAATGAATTACCCGGTCAAAATCTAAAGTAAATACAGTGGTCGAACTGACTTCTGATGAAACTTATGCGTGTCATGAACTTGTTGAATCTTCTACTCCATTGTCGAAGAGATTGTTTCAATCCATATAAGGATCTATTCAACTTGCACACATAATCTTCCTTCTCTTTTTCGACATACCCTTCAGGTTGCCTCATCAGGATTGTTTCATCTAAATCACCATACAAGAACGTAGTCTTCACATCCATCTGTTCTAGTTCAAGGTCGAACTGTGCCACTGTGGCAATCAACATTCAAATGGATATGTGCTTCACAACAGGAGAGAACACATCATTGAAGTCGATACCTTCTTTCTGAGTGAACCCCCTAGCAACCAATCTTGCCTTGTATCTATTCGACGTCACTCCTTCGATTCCTTCCTTAACTTTGAAAGTCCATTTACAGCTGACTAACCTGGCTTCAGTAGGTTTCTTGATCAGTTCATAGGTGTTGTTATCATGAAGACATTTCATCTCATCATCCATGGCCTTCAACCATTCAATCTTCTTTCGACTCCTCATAACTTCCTTATAGTCTCTAGGTTCTTCATTTAGAACCTCACTAACAGAGATTAAGGCATAAGCTATAAGATCTGCATACTCAAGTCTCTGATGTGGCTTGATGACTCTCCTCGACCTGTCTCTTGCTAGCAGGTAGTCATTATCAGTCTGCTCATCTTCGGTAACATCTTTTGTGTCTTCTTCCACTTCATCTGGGGTACGTAATTCAACATCAACATGCTCCACATCAACAAGAATCTCTCCCTGTTCCAGCTCTTCGTCAGCATCATTAGTTTTCTTGAAAGCCATCTACGCTTCATTGAAAACTACATCTCGACTGATGATACACCTCCTGTGACCTGGCTCTAGGCACCCTAGCCTATAAGCTTTGACTCCTTTAGGGTATCCCATGAACATGCATTTCAGAGCTTTAGGTTTAACCTTGTCTTTCCTAATGTGAGCATAGGCCACATAACCAAATACTCTTAGTCGGTTGAGACTAGGTGGATGTCCCGACTAAACTTCTTCAGGTATCTTCATTTCCAAGGTAGTTGAGGGACATCTATTTATCAGGTAAGTTGTTGTCGAAACAGCTTCCGCCCAAAACACCTTCTTCAATCCAACACTAACTGACATGCATCTAACCCTTTCAAGGATTGTTCAATTGAATCTCTCAGTTAAGCCATTTTGTTGAGGAGTACCTGCTACAGTCTTATGCCTTGCAATCCCAGACTCAACACAGTAACTGTCGAATGTTTTGTTGCAGAATTCAAGGCCATTATCGGTTCTCAACCTCTTAACCTTTCTGCCAGTTTGAGTTTCGACCAGAATCTTCCAACTTTTGAAATTCTCAAAAGTTTCATCCTTAGTGAATGCCCCTAAATATCAGCATGAATGTAATTCAGGGATCCATGTGTTCTTTTCTTGCCTTTGTTAAACTTCGTCCTACAGGATTTACCAAATACACAAGATTCACAAAACTCCAACTTTTCGACTTTGTCACCTCCTAGCAGGTTCTGCTTCCCCAATTCGACCAAGCCTCTTTTGCTGACATAGCCCAATCTCATGTGCCATAATTCTGTCTTCGACATAGGTTTCGTGGATGCAACATTTGTCGAACCACTTACAACCTCAGCCTCAAGGGTATACAAGCCTTGTTTCTTCACGCCTTTCAAGAATTCCTTCGACCCCTTCATGACTCTTAGGATACTTTTCTCTCCTTGAAAAACATATCCCTTTTTGTCGAATTCACCAAGAGAAATTAAATTTCTCTTCAAGTCAGGTACATACCTAACTTCAGTCAATAACCTTATTGACTCATCATGGAGCTTGAATCTCACAGATCCAATACCTGCAATTTTGCAATATTTGTTGTTTCCTAGCAGCACAGATCCACCATCTTGATCACATAGCTCCTCGAATAATTCTCTGTTTGGAGTCATGTTCCAAGTGCAACCTGAATCCATAATCCACTCTTTTCTCGAGTCGCCACTTGAAACCACAAGAACATCAGATGAGTCAAAGCCATCTTGAACAATGGCTGTGTTGCCATTACCTCCATGATCTTTCAGGAGTTCAGGGAATACCTTTCTTATGTGACCCTCCTTCTTACAGTGATAACATCGAATACCAGATGTTTCGCCACTATAAGACTTTTGTTGACTTTTACCTTTCTTTTTGTCGAACTTACCATCCTTTTGCAAGAATTTTCCCTTAACGGCCAAACCTTCGCCCATTGTCGAAGGTTTATGCTCCTTTCGTTCGTTCAAGTCCTTAGAATACAAGGCTGATTGAACTTCTTCAAAGGTCAGGGACTCCCTTCCTGACAACAGAGTTTCTTTGAAGTGAGCATGTGTTCTAGGCAAAGCACACAACAGCAACAATGCTTGATCTTCATCATCGATCTTCACATCAATATTTTCAAGATCAAGAATCAACTTGTTGAACATATCCAACTGCTCAGCCAAAACTTTTTCTTCACTCATCTTGAATGAGTACAAAGCTTGCTTCAGGTAGAGTCGATTCACCAGAGATTTGGTCATGTATAAACTTTCGAGTTTCACCCATAATCCTGATGCTGTAGTCTCCTTTGATACCTGTCGAAGAACCTTATCACTAAGGCTCAACAATATTGCGCTGTGGGCTTTCTCAATCATGTCTGTCTTTTCTTTTGCCGTTAACTAGCGTCCATGGCTGCCTATCCCTTCAACGCTTTCAAACAACCCTGATGAACCAGTAGGGCTTTCATCTTCAAGCGCCACAGGCCGAAGTCGTTCACTCCGGTGAAATTTTCAATCTCATACTTTGTTGAAGGCATCTTCTCCACACTCACTGCACTAATTTGTTGTGAATCAGATACCTTTAAACAAAGTATAAAAGGTTTCTTAATGATCAAGAAACACACAAGGGTTAGGGTTAACAAATAAGACAAGGTAAAATAACAAGGAACAACAAGGATTGGTTATTAAACTGATATTCTTTCCTTTCTCTTAGAACAAGATTACAAGTATACAAGAATAACAAAATAACCTCTCTCTCTTGAAATTAGGATTTTATCTTCCTATTTTTACTTATGCCAAGATTGAGAAACTAGCATCCTATTTATAAGAAAAATAGCACACTAACCTAATGGGTTTTTTAACAATTACCCATTACAAGCTAACTTAGGATACAAGCTAACTTAAACAATTGGGTTTACAAGCAATGCCCAATTCAACATGCTAACGACCCTAGCAATATTGATTAATGCATGTTAGAACAAACTTCGACTACAACACGCGAACATACTTCGACCTCATGCTTAATTCCTGTCAAACCAGAAGCTACCCTTCGACCATACTAGAGTTCGATCCAACATCTCACAAAATATTTGATCAACATAATCACTAATGGTTTTTTATGTTTAGGTAAAACATTTTAACCCTCATTTTAATAGAAAACCGAGGTAAATAACCTTTTTTTTTTACATTTCATTGATTACAAAGAATATTTACAAAAAAAAATAATAATAAAAAAGAAAGGTTCTTGGATTGTTGGTAATACGTGGCTTTCCCCATCGGTTATATGAAAAAACGACGTGATACATGGTTTTTATATTTACTAGAATAGTAATGATCATCGCGCCTTTGATTCATATCACTAGAATAGTAATGATCATCCCTATTCAAAACGTAATGTATCTTTTGGATTTTCAAGGAGGCATTTGAGCTTATATGATTATTTCACTTCCTCTTTTCCAATTTATTTATACACTATTTAGGTTTCATTTCATTTTCATCTCTTTGTGTCTTCAAATCTAGTTTAAAAGTCTTTTCTTTTAATTCAAAAAATGTATACAAAAACCTTCGACGGAGATGAAAATAATTTGTATGATACCAATGAAAAGTTTGTTGATTTCGATGAGTTAAAAGACCAAGATTTTTATCTAATGAAAACTATTTCCAAACATAAGTTAAAAGGTTAGTTTAACTTGCTTCATGAACCCATATACACTAATCTCGTAACAAAGTTCTGGTTAAATGCCTCCGTTAAGAAATTTGGTGAGGATGATGAGTCAATACAGTCAAATGTATATGACTTTTTTTTATCACCATTAGTCTATCACTTATTGCTCAGACAATAAAGCGTGAAGAGAAAGATAGTTTTGTTGAACATTTTAGATTCAACAATGTCTTATCAACCCACCTTCCCCTAATTTATACTAACTACAATAGTCTCACCAGTCCTGCTACTCTCATCCCAATTGCAAAAGTTTGACATCAACTTCTAGTGTTAAATCTCCGTCCAAGAGAGAAACAACTAGAAACGTTACTTCAGATGACAAGCATCTTTTGTACCTCCTTATCCATAGTGTCAAAATTAATATTGCTCTTACTATTTTTAACTTCTTAATGGAAATGGTTGTGACCTCTCGAGGAAATGACTTTCCTCATACCATATGGAAAAGTTCTTTCTGAACTTTTCTCTTAGTCAGAGACAGTTAAAAGGGTAAAAAGAGCAGGATTAACTATTGAAGTTGAGTGGAGTCAGAAGTTTGAAAATGTGGAATAGTTATCAATTGTCCTATTTTTTTTGTAATTTGTAATTGATTATCAATGAAATTTTTCCTTTACTTTTCAATTGTATTATTGCCTAATCTTTTTTATTGATAACAAAGATTTTGAGTTTTACTAACTTAGAAAAAATGAAGAAAACAAAAATTTAACAAAGAAAAAATGGAATTTGGAAATGTGCTAAGTGAGAAATACTAATTAAACCATTGAAAAAAACATAAAAATGAAGTAACTGAGATTCGAAGCGTTCCTTATATTTATATTCCCTTGGTTTTTATAAAAAAAGCTGAGGTAATATGTTATATTAAAATAAAACTAGCGAAGCGTTCCTTATAGATATATTCTCTCAGTTTTATGGACAACCGAGGTAACGGGTTGTTAGCATGATGCTACCAGGAACTATACTCCCGGTTTTAGCATATCGAGTTGAAAGCTTCCTCATTATAAGTGTTATTTGTAGTAGTGGGGGTATGGAAACCATTTTGACAAGGGATATATTCTGGTACTTTTGGACTGTTCTCAATTATGACAAATTTACCTTTGCTTTTCTAGTTTGTGTTAACTACACTCTGTTGCACCCCAAATTTGTCCTACCTTTACATAGTTTCTAGTGCCACTTTATTTTGAATGAATAAAATGGCACAATTGGCAAGAGACCGTGTGTAAGGAGTTGTGAGTGTGAGAGGTCGAGAGTTCAAATCCCACCTTCTTCACTTTTTGTTTTTCTTTTATTTTTGTTCTAACTTTTCTATTTTTCATAAAAAAAAATAACAAAAATAGTTTTTTTAATTATTTAATTATTATTTTCGTATTTTATTTAAATTATTTTTTTAAAAATATTATTTTTCACTTTTTCCCATATTATTCATAAAAAAACATCAAAAAATCAAAAAATTAAAAATATTAGAAAATATTTTATTATATTTAGTAAATAAATAGAGTTTTAAGTTGTTTTAAGTTTGTTTTAATTTAGTTTTGACTAATTCTTTAAGTTGGGCTTTAAAGTGGGAATTAGGTTAGAGCTAACCCTAATTTGTTACCTATATAAACATAAGTGATGGGAGGAAACTTCATTCACATCAGAAAATCAAGAATAGGTGGAGACAAAAAGAAAAACGGCGGTCGTCAAGATCCGGAGGTTCAGAAGAGTTTCGAAGCTCATCATCATCACCTCCATTTGAGAAAGAGGAAAAGAGATCCAAAGAAGTTCGTCGAGAACCATTGCCGCCGGCGAAGAACAAGCGAAAGCATCACCAACCGGCAACTGAAATGTAAGCTTTTATGTTATCCCAATTAAAACCTCTTCCAAATAATTAAACTCTCATTTTTTAAACCTTTTCTTTTTTTCTAACTAAAAACCCTTTTTGTGAATTATAACTAAAACCAGTTTTTGATTATAATTACAGTAAGTAAAAACTTAAAACTTTTTCTTAATTAAAACACTAACCACTAACAATTTTTTTTAATAAATAAACAGTGTTTAAAACACTTTTTTAGTTAAGTGAAAACATTTTTACTAACTTAAAATTAACCCACTCCTAAAATTAAAACTTTTTTTTAAGTATTAAAATTAACATTTTTTTTAAGTTTTAAAGATTAAGAATTAAAACATGTTAGAAAGGGTTAAAACTTTTTTCTAAAACTTTCTTTAAAATTTTAAAACTAACATTCTGTTAAAGTAAGACTAACGAACCTTTTTTTTTATGTAAACTTCTTCTTTTAAAAAAAAACTTATGATTAGAGTTTTTTTTTTAATTTAAGACTTTCTCTTTTAAAAATTAAAATTAAAATTAAAACTTTCTAAAGATAAAAAGTTAAAACTAAAGTTTTGTTTATTTAAAAATTAAAACCTTTTAAAATTAAGACTAAAATTTTAATAAAAAAAAATATAAAAAATTAACAAAACAATAATAAAAATTCCAAATTGCATTTTCGTGTTTCTTTTAATATAAAATATGTTTGCCATATTTTCGTCTAACTTTTCACTAACGTTCTCTGTTTCTCTCCTCAGATTATACATAGATTATGATTCATATTTATTTTAATTTATTTTGTTCCATGGATGTAATTTACGCGAGGCCATGGTCGCGATTTATTTTGTTTTTGTTTTTTTTGGGATTTGTAATTTACGCGAGTGATCGTCGCGACGCTTTCTTTACTTTCCGCACTTTAATTTTGCCGTATAATATTTTGTCATGTTTGCATGTTTTACCGTTAGAATTCCCTCCGAAGGAATTAGGTCTAGTTGTTTGACCGCCGAGTCAATAACCCTAGTTTTAGCCGTCTCAAACCCTAATTAACCTAGGCGTCCCGCCGTGGACAAAAATACCCTTTACCCTAGTTTTAGGTCAAAGAGTCGCCGTACTTTGTTTTAGGGTTTCCCGCCGTGGAATCCCTAATTTCAACCCTAAATTTTTAATTAACAAATTCAACGTAGAAATAGGAGTTTCAAAGACTCCACATAAGCGTGTCCTTAAGATACGTTTATTCCCCATTGAAACCTTGACCACAGTCAAGACGTTTCTAACCTCCCTTTCGAGGGGAACTACGATTACTCTGATTCCATTCCCTATCCAGGATACGTAGGCACAAGACGCGACGTCTTGCCGAGTAAACTTAGGACTAACCCTTAGGTCTTTAGGTCACTCTATCCCTTAGCAATATATTTCAAACAAATAATAAAATAAAAAAGCATACAATAAACAAAAGGTTCCTGTAGAGTACTACAGAAGTTTAGGGTGCTAGTACCTTCCCTAAGCTTAACCAACCCCTTACCTAGATCTCTTCCTGCATTGTCTTTACGATGCAAAATTAGGTTTTCCTCTTTTGACCTTTTCCTTCGGATAAATCAAAGAGCGGTTGTGAACTAAAGATGCGATTCAAATTAATTAATAATTTGAAATCATATTCTAACCGCAACACACTCCATGTGTTATCACCTTGAGATGCATCTTCATGGCTTGTTGGATCTTCTACATGACTTGTGGATGCTTCTTTGGCATGTTGTTTGGCTGGTACCTCCAGAACTTTGGATTTCCATTGCTTGGTGGATGCTTCTCAATTATGTCTCATTGATGACCAACCTGCTGACAAAGTTCATAATATTTAGGCCTTCATTCAAGTTCAATTTGTTGGCTAAACTTAGTTCTATCGCTTTTCTTTATAGTGATTTTCTCTTTTGGATTTTGTGTTATATCAATTTCTACAAAGATTTTAGCATAAGATATTCTCAGTTTGTTGGCAGTGCATTCATCTATAAAGAGTGGCTTTCCTAGTGCACTTCCAATCTTCCCTAAACTCTTTGCACCCTAGAGAGAAAGATATATATATATATATATATATATATATATATATATATATATATATATATATATATATATATATATATATATATATATATATATATATATATATATATATATATATATATATATATATATATATATATATATATATATATATATATATATATATATATATATATATATATATATATATATATATATATATATATATATATATATATATATATATAGAGAGAGAGAGAGAGAGAGAGAGAGAGAGAGAGAGAGAGAGAGAGAGAGAGAGAGAGAGAGAGAGAGAGAGAGAGAGAGAGAGATAGAGAGAGATAGAGATAGATAGATAGATAGATAGATAGAGAGAGAGAGAGAGAAAGAGAGAGAGAGAGAGAGAGAGAGAGAGAGAGAGAGAGAGAGAGAGAGAGATTTGACAATTTAACCCAAATAGATAGAGTCCTTAACATGTCTCTTTTATAGTTAAAGTCAGGGCTTCATTCTTTGGCATGTCGTGAATTGTATAAGGAACACGAGTTAGAATCATGTCTCTATCTTTAAACGAGTGGAACTTCATCAAGAAAGACCCCCCGTCATGATAAAGCATTTCAAGAAGCTGTATGAAAATCCAGAATCGGGTCATATAGTGTTTCACAACAATCATACTTAGGTCTTGTCCTATGACATACATGATGAGAGCAGATTCCCAATATTTGACCTACAATTCGACATTTGTTCCTTTAATTTCCACTTCAACTTCCCCCTTTACAATACCTTGTTTCCACTAATAACATCCACCCATAGTTTCTTAGTTAGTTCCTTCGTTTCATTCGCTATGACCTTTGTTTCAAGTGAAGGATTTTTCAACTAGGTTTTTGAAATCAACTCCTCTTTGATACTTTTCTCTGATAATTCGTCCTTATCTTTTCTATTATCTTTTCCTTGATTGTTTGTTTCTGGTATCTCCTCTTGAACCAGTGGTTGAATCTTAGGATAAACAACCTTCTTTTTTGGCCTTCCTCTCCCTCGATCCATCGCGAAGTTACAAAATAACCATGAGTATACAATTTGGTCCCCAATCCAAAGATTAGGAGTTTAAACCATAATCGATCGATTCACAACCGATTTAGTATCTCCGTCGGTGGTTGCATAACCACTTGGAAAATCGCCTATGCATTCGTCGAAAATCGCTATAGCTGAAATACAATAATTTTCATTAAAAAATTATTATCCTAACATTATTTTTTTGTTAGTTCTAATTAAAAAATAAAAATTTAATGTTTTTTTTATTGTATATTACTAACTTTTTTTCCCTCAATACAATAAATAAATCCGTTAAAAAAAAAAGTCTTTAGGATAGAATGAAAGTTCAAATTAATTGCATTCTACGTCTACATTTATATTTTATAATATTATGACAATATTATATTTTTTATTTTATTTTTTATAATGTGAACATTTTTTATAATTAAAAATACAGTGTAAATACATTTATAAAACATCCAATAATACTATGGTATGATAAAATAGTCAAATATAATCAAATTATTTATGTTAATATTTAAACTTGGACAGATTTTGTTTTCAATTAGTTCTTAATAATTAATAAATTTTTTAGACTTTCTTATATATTAATAACTTTTTATTCTTCAATAAATTGAATACATCTATTTAAAAAGGCCTTTAGTTCAGTAAAAATCCAAATTAACTGTATTATACATTTATATTTCTACTTTACAATTTTATGACAATATTATATTTTATATTTTATGTCAATGTGTATAACTTTTATTTACAATTAAAAAAACAATGTAAATACATCATAACGCAATTCAATAATATGGTATGATAAAATAGTTAAATATAATCAAATTGTATTATACATCATAACACAATTCAATAATATGAATGTATAATCAAAAGAGTGTACATACATTTATAACCCAATCCAATATTTAGTATGATAAAATAGTTAAATATGATCAAATTATTTATATTAAATATTAAACTGATCAAATATTGATTTTAATTAATTCTTAATAAATAAACAAAACTTCTAAATATTTTCATATATATATATATATATATATATATATATATATATATATATATATATATATATATATATATATATATATATATATATATATATATATATATATATATATATATATATATATATATATATATATATATATATATATATATATATATATATATATATATATATATATATATATATATATATATATATATATATATATATATATATAATTTTTCCCTCTCAATACATTGAATACATTCATTTAAAAGTCTTTAATTTAAAAAAAAAATCCATTTAAATGCACTATACATTTACATTTTCATTACATTTACATTTTCATTATAGATAGACTCATTTGTTTTTATAAAAGTCTATTTTAATAACATACACTTTAGAGTATATTTTACCATTTTTTAATTAAAATTTATTAAAACACACCTTTATAAAAATAAGTAAGTGTATTATAACAAATTCATGTGAGATTTACTATAATACACCCACTTATTTTTTAAAGATTTGTTTTATTAACATACATCTTAAAGTGCATTTAAAGATTTTTTAATTGAAAATTTACTAAAATATACCTTCATATATAAATATAAGTGCGTGCATGTTAACTATTCCTTATAATAAAAAACTGTGTATACACATTTAACACATAATTCAATATAATAGTATGATAAAATGTTTTAATATGATCAAATTACTTGTATTAAACATTAAACTTGGATAAATATTAATTTTAACTAATTTCTTATATATATTAAAACTTCAAATTTTTTCTTGTATTAATATCGTTTTATTCTTCAATTTATTAAATACGTTCATTAAAAAAGTATTTAGTCCAAAAAAAAAGAGTCCAAACTAACTGCATTATACATTCAAATTTCCACGATATAATGTTTTTCTAATATTACATTTTTTATTTTATTCTTTTGTGTCAATATAAACATTTTTATAATAAAACAATAGTCCAAATATTTGTAACATATTACTATATTATAGTATAATAAAATAGTTAAATATGATCAAATTATTTATATTAAACATTAAACTTAGACAAATATTAAGTTTAACTAATTCCTTATAAATAATAAAACTTCCAATATTTTTCATATATTAATAACCTTTTATTCTTCCATTCATTCATTAAAAAAGTATTTAGTTAAGAAAAAAAATCAAATTTAACTGCATTATATGTTCACATATTTACAATACAATTTCTTTGCAATATTGTATTTCTTATTTTATTCTTTTTATGACAATATAAACATTACTTATAATAAATAAAAAATAGTCCAAATACATTTGTAACATATCACTGTATTATAGCATAATAAAATAGTTAAATATGACCAAATTATTTATATTAAACATAAACTTGGACAAATATTGATTTTAACTAATTCTTTATAAATAATCAAACTTCCAAATTTTTTCATACATTAATAACATTTTATTCTTCAACTCATTGAATACATTCATTAAAAAAGTCTTTAGTTAAGAAAGAAAAATCAAATTATCTGCATTCTATATTCACATTTCAACTAAACAATTTTTTTACAATATTATATTTCTTATTTTATTCTTTTTTACAATATGAACTTTTTCATAGTTAAAAAAAAATAGTCCAAATACATTTATAACATATTCCTATATTATAGTATAAAAAATAGTTAAATATGGTCAAATTATTTATATTAAACAATAAATTTGGACAAATATTGATTTTAACTAATTCCTTATAAATCTTCCATTTTTTTAATATATTAAGAACTTTTTATTCTTCAATTCATTGAATACATTCATTAAAAAAATCTCTAGAATTAACTGCATTATACATTCACGTTTCATTATACATTTTTTTACAATATTATATTTCTTATTTTATTCTTTTATGACAATATGAACATTTTTTATAATAAAAAAACTATACCAAATACATTTGTAACATATTCCTATATTATAGTATGGAAAATAGTAAATATGATCAAATTAACTATATTAAATATTAAAGTTGGTCAAATATTGATTTAAACTAATTCCTAATAAATAATAAAACTTCCAAATACCTTTATAACATATTCCTAGTATGAAAAATAGATAAATATGATCAAATTATTTATATTAAATATTAAACTTGGTCAAATGTTAATTTTAACTACTTCCTAATAAATAATAAAACTTCTAAAATATTTCATATATTAATAATTTTTTAATCCTAATACAATGAATACATCATTTAATAATTATTTTTAGTTTAGGAAAAAAAATCCAATTAACTTGCCTATATTCTCTTCACCATCTTTATTTGGTTGATATTCACTTCATCCTTTGTTCACATTATTATATATTTATTATTATTATTATTTATTTTTTCCATCTATGTCTATTTAGTTATCATTCTACGAATCATATCCTGCCACGTTGGATCGAATCCATTTTTCTCACTCTACACAAGTAACGTGACTCGCGGGTGACACGGTAAATCTCACAGTACAGTAGGGATATAAAAACCCACCTCCCTCTGTCTCTTCCAAGACACTTCGTTTCTCCTAGAACCTTCTTTCACTATTTATTTTTCTTTGTTTCTTAGAACCGAATATTCAAAAAAACAAAAAATTTATTTCGCTTTTCATTTCTGAAAATCTCAAAAATCTGAAAACCCTAATTCCAAATTTTCTTATCAATTTCGGTTTCTCATCTTTTTCTATGGCTATCTACAACGGTCCTGGGTTCCGTTTCCACCCTACCGATGAAGAGATCATTTGCTTCTATCTGAAGCGGAAGCTCACCGGAAATTTACCACCCGCTTTCGATCATCTTGCTGTTATCGATATCTATAAGTTCGAGCCGTGGGACCTTCCCAGTATGTCATGTTCTTGTTTATGTTTAAGCTTTTTTTTCTTTTCTTTTTTCTATTGTTTAATTTGATGATTGATGTTGTTTTGATTTTGTTAGGTTTGTCGAAGCTGAAGACCAGGGATTTGGAATGGTACTTCTTCACTGTGCTGGACAAGAAATACGGTAATAGTTTGAGGTTGAATCGTGCTACTGATAGAGGGTACTGGAAGACTACTGGGAAGGATCGCACTGTCAAGAACGAGAATGACATTGTTGGAATGAAGAAGACCCTTGTTTATCACTCGGGGAGGGCTCCACATGGTGACAGAACCAATTGGGTTATGCATGAGTACAAGATGGTTAACGAGGCCTTGGCTAGAGCTGGACTGCAGGTATTATAGTAGTGATGGATAGTGAATATTTTTTTATTGTTATTTATTAATTAATTAATTCATTTCTTCAATTGGGTTTTGGTTTGATTTTCACATGATATGAGATTTGTGTTTGTTTTTGGTGGAGAAGGACACTTATGTGCTGTGTAGGGTATTTGAGAAGAGTGGTTCGGGGCCTAAGAATGGGGAGAAATACGGGGCTCCTTTTGTAGAGGCGGAATGGGAGCATGTCAGTAGAATGGTGGATCCCGTGCTGCCTGTTAATGAGCTTTTGACACAAGAAGTGTCTGCTCCTGTTCCTGCTCCAGCATTTGTTCCTGCTTCTGTTCCTGCACTTGCTCCTGCTGCTGTTCCAGCACTTGCTCTTGCTCCTTATGTTGATGAACAGGTAGATCCCTTGCCAATTGTTGGTAATGAGCCTTTGAAACAAGAAGTATCTGCATCCGCTCCTATTGATGATGATTTTGTTGAAGCCAAAGACCTCGACAAGGTTTGTATTGTATCTCAAATGGCTTTGATGGTTTATTCGAGTAATAGTTTTGATTTTTGCTTGGGGTATAGATTGGATGCAAGTTTGTGCTGTTGTACTAATTTCATTCATGCTGTAGCTTTGATTATTTTGTTAAATTAACTTTTCCTGGGGTGGAGATTTATTTATTTGTTATCATATAGGTCAATCCAGATATGTTCTTCTTGCACAATTTTTTGTCCCTATTCTGCCAAACAGTGAAGCTCAGACATTAAAATTTCTGCAAATTGCACTTGATACATACCGATACGCAGCTATACGTATCGAAGGAGTATCCAAATTATTTATTTTACACCAAAAGTTAGAATTCCGATATGTCACATCCCTCTTCTTTAAAAATTTGGTTTGAAGCTTCTAGTGCAACCTAGCTCGCTTGTTGTGAAAGGAATTGGAGTGCCTATTCAAGCTCTGAAGACTCAGTTTATTTTGTGCATACAAATTTGAGGCTTTTGAGTAGGAAAAGTGAAGAATACATAAGAGTATTAAGATGTGGGGCATTGGTGGAGATGTATAGGATGTTTTGATGGTGTTTGAACTCTTGAAGTTGCATCTAGGGGTGTACATAGGTTGGGTAAACTTGGAAAACCTCAATCAAACTGACCCAAACTGACTCAGAAAAAGGGGTTGGGCCAGGTTATTGGGTGAACATGTTTTTCAAAAATGAAAAATCACTCAAACCTGTTGGGGTTCGGGTAAAATCTGGACCCAGCCTATGGGTTATTATTTGTTTTTGTAATTTGATGAGAGATTATTTTGATATGTTTAGACTTGGTCGCTTCAATTTAAGGCTTTTGAACAATTTTTTTTGTGAGTCATGATATTAACTTATCTAGGATGTTGTACTTTTATTATTTGGATACTAATGCTTGTAAGTTGTAACGGTTCTGCAATTTTAGTTTTTGCAAGTATTTTTATGATAAATTTTATTATATGTTTAGACATTTGATAGTGAAAGAATAGCGGCAATAGGTTAAACCATTTTTAAGAAAAAAATAGAACATTTTTTGAAAAACATCATTTATAATTTTATAAGGAAAAAGGAAAAAAATGGGTAACCCATACCCAATCCAACCCACAAATTTGCGGTTTTACCCAAACCGATCCAATGATGTTGTTGGTGGTTATTTTACGTCACCCAAACCAGGGTATCCTATATGGGTTGGGTCTTGTTTTGGCTAAATTGAATCCAAACCGATCCATGTATACCCCTAGTTGCATCATTGTCTCTTGATGAACCAAATTTATCAGCCCGAGGAGACGACGTTGATACTACTACAATATTTTAGTTTAGATTTAATATTTAGTAACGTGTTAATAGTTGTATTATGAGTTTGGTTTTTGTTGTATACTATCTTAAATGTATCATATACTATATTTTTTTAATGAGTGGTGTAATTCCGTATTGGATATCCGATACCCATATTGTTTCTGTGCTTCATGCTGCTGATTTATAGGCATCTTCGGTTTTACCTTTTTCTTTAATCTCTGATTTGTGATTTCTTTTTCAAGCATTTTTTTTTATATTATCTGCTTTTGCTGATGTTTCTGGTATATTTGATTCTTCTAATTTTATAAATGTATTCAATTATCAGGAGTTTGATGATACTAGTGATACAGTTGGAAGTGCTGATTTGGCATCAAACATCTGTTATGGGGAGTCTAGCAGTCATCCTCCTCAGCATTCCCAAGCATTTATTAGTGATCACAAGCAAATGGGACCTGAGCTGTTTAATGGTAATCAGATTGATCAGCCTGATAATATGACTGATATGTTTAATGTGAATATCAATTCTGTGGAAGATGGATTCAATGGCGAGACAAACCATAATGAGAATCCTCTGAGTTTCAATTTTGAATTTGAGGATCCTGATGAACTATATTTTGATACCTGTGGTTATCTTATGAGTTCTGAAGAAGCATATTCAGAAACCAATGATTTTAAGGATCTTGACGAGGCTATTCCCACTGAGACAGACCCTTCTGGTGCTGCAATGCTAGACGAGTACCTTGCATCCCCCGATGACGATATATTCAAATATATAAGCTTTGATTCTCCTTTGAATGTAGGGAGTGAAAACCCCATTGGCAACCACGGACAACCTTTTGTTGAGCAGGTTATGCCGTACTCTATATTTGTGAGGTAACTTGTTTTACTCATTTGTAATATAGTTGTCTTAATTTTTATTTTGGTGTCATTAACAGAATATGGAGAGCGAAGCCAATGGTAGTTCCTTGGCAAGCGGACATGTTCTTGAAGGACAGTCAAGTAATGAACCTTCTTTCCCAGAGGTGTCAAATTGGGTCGCAGGTGACATTTCATTCACTTCTCATCTTGGTTTCTCAAGCTATTGTTTTTTGATGTGTGCTTTTCTAGATTAATATAGTATGTAAACTTTACTCTACCCCTTACTTATGTTTTTACTACTTTAGAAGGAGATGCAAATTATTTTGTGAGGCAAGCCAATAAATTGTTGGCCCACATGCCTGCGTCACCTGCATTTGCTTCAGAGTTTCCTACCAAGGAGTTTGCACATGGTATATCTCCTGCAGGCGAGTCTTCCAATTCTGCTCAGATAACTGCAGGTATGATCAGCATTACAGATATTTCCTTTAGAGGCAATGCGATGATGGATTGGATGGTGGGCAAGAATGGAGATTTTAACACCATAATGTCTAGTGGGTTTACCCAAGCTGATGTTAACTCTGCTACTTTGGTTCCTCTTTCTGACCTGGTCTGTAGCAAAACTGCATTTATGTTATCACATGGTTGGGTTTTCTTGGTGGGTTTCTCAGTTGTGGTTCTTTCACTGAGTTTCAAGATCGGAAGCTTCATGTATACTGGTAAATGATAAATGCAAGGTAGGCTATGATAGAATAATCCAGTCAGTTAAATATCCATCCATTGGTTGATGGCACTCGTTGAATGACTAGGATTCCATGACTTTGTAGATTTCATTACGGGAATTTAGTCACCCCGTACTTAACAGTAACGTAATTCGTTGTAACTTATGCGCCTGCAATCTGCAATTTTTCTGTGTTTTATATAGTTTGATACAATTAGTTATACATATTAGTCACTATTATATGTTTGGTTTAAATGAGGAGAATGGGAGGGGAGAGATTTTAATGGAGGGAAGGAAAGGGGAGGGAAGCTGAGGAATTTTTTTTAATTTGGTAAGTGTTTGGTTGGTTCAAAAGAGAGTGGAGGGATTTTAATTAAAAATGTCTTTAGTGTAGAAGGGGAGGGGAGGGGTGAAATTTTATTAATAATTTTTATTTTATTCTTATGATCTTATATTGGTGATATGATATTCATATGTGAAAAATTCTTACATATTATTTATGAAAATAAAATTTTTAATATTGAGTGATAAAAAAAATATTTATTTTTCACATAACGTTACAAAATTGAGTATATTTGATTTAGATTATAACTTTCTAATATAAATTAAATTATATGCTGATAACAACGTTTAAATCATATTGAATCATCTAACAAAATAAATATATAAAATAAATTATTATTAAATATTAATAATTTAAAATGTTTAATAAAATGCATAAACGAAAAAAAGAATGATTGTAATTAAATATAATATTTTTAATTAAAAAACAAAAAAAAAGTGCAATGGTTATGATATTTATAAAGTATACAATAATAAGAAGATGAAAATAATTAAAAAAATCACATAGAAGAAAGTAGTAATACGGAAAAAAAGATATTTTTGAAATACTAAAATAAAATTGAGAATATTTTAATAAACATAATAATTTTTTAAATATTTAAACTCATATTTCTTTCCTTCCAGACATATTCCTTTCCTTTCAAATTGGAGGGAAGTAAAAGTGTGTTTTTGAGAAATTTTACTCCCCTCTCTTTTCATTTCTTCTCTTTTTAAATCAAACATATTTAATAAATTTTTTTGCTTTCCTTCCTTTCCTTCCCTCACTTTTTCTCCATCTATTTCCAACCAAACACACTCTTAATCTCTAACGCAAGAAGATTTTGTTTCACTTCATTGTCACAAATTCTAGGTTCTACACATTGGAGTGGTGCTCCTTCTAGGTTTTACACATTGGAGTGGTGCCGTGGAGCTTTCCCCCCTCCAAATCTACCAGTTTACACGCACCCTTTGCACTTCTCCTCAACACCCGTAAACCATATTTACCTTGACCTCCTTTGAATCACCACCTCATATAAAATTTGTTATCACAACACATTTTCTTAAAAACTTTCCATTATTCTTTTATAAAATTTTCCCCCCATTTTTTTAAAAACCCATTTTGATCGCTATAACTTTGGTTGCTAATATAGTGGTGCTCGGCGGCTTTTCTATTATCAAAGGAGTTAATGGCAGCGACTTCTTCTGCTTTGATTTTTCCTCCTCCGAGTTTATTTCAAATGCCTACAAGTTTAAGAAATCAGCTGAAAGTAGAATATTTGCACCATTCATTACTTAATATCAAATTTAACTTTGAGAAATTTGAAGTATCTAATTAGTTAGAAGTTTATCTATATTATATTAAATTTGACTTTGACAAATTCGAAATATCTAACTAGTTAGAGGTTTATCTTCCATATATGCCACATGATGTTAGGGTTAACATATAACAAATTTCGTATGGAGCACTTGAACATGATGGGTGTTCCAGAGAAATATGTTAACATAACCGTCATATGATAATTGGATTATTTGTATTTTGAATTCGATTTCTTAAAATAAGTCATCCCTTAAAACAGTTTCACAAGTATCATTTTTATAAAAAATTTAATAGTATCACTCTTTTTTTTTATCTAGTCTTTAAAGTTTATAGACTAATTAGTTCTTAATATTTTATTAGTTTTTAATGATTTATTTTATCTACATTTTAGTCCTTGATGTCACTCATTCATGAGACTCGAGGGACTAATATGGCATATTTTACAAAACTACAAAATATTTTTAAAATGTTAGGAATTATTTATTATTTATTTCAAAAATTAAGAGAAACAATTATACTAATCAAGTTATCATTGGTATTAACCCCTTTTTTGTAATTAGTATTACTGCATTTATACTTTTTGTTATTATTTATTATTCTAATTTGTATTAGAACTTGATCTATTTTATTTTTTAAATCTCATTTATAAAATTTATACAACTTAAAACCTTGCAAGAAAATTTTATTGCATAACATGTTTTGTATTTTCATTTAGTGCATTTAATTTTTTTTCCACAAAATATTTATTAGTTTATTTAATTTATAATTTAATCTAGTGATTATTATTTGTTGTTTATATTATTAAATAGCCATCTGCATATTTTCTATTTTTTTACCCATAAATAATTGTTAGATGACGGCGCAAATTTAGAAAGGGGGAGTTGAATAGATCACTTGTTAAAAACAGAGTCGGCTCTTACTAATATTTGGTTTTAAAAAGTTTTTAGGCGGAAGCGGCCGAAGAACTATATTCGTCTAGAAACGAACCTTTACCGAAAAGATCAGATATGCGCAAAGCCGATGGAATCCGATAAAAACGAGATTAAGAATCACTAATTTGAACACACATCAAGTATAATTTATTCACTATGATTGTTTCCAATTCGTGTAAAATATAACTCAATTGAAAAGACAACACAAGTGTTTGTTGTTCACACAATTAGTCAAACACTTGGTGTGCAAGGATTGTGAGTGAAGTACTAAAGTGTTCAATTACAATCAAGGATTGTAATAGGTTTCTAAAAATGGTTCAACACTACTCACATTAGAATTTTGATCAATTAAATTGTTTATACACAAACTCAGAAATTAAGCAATTGAAAAATAAAGAGAGAACACCAATTTATTGAGGAAGTTCCCCCGTCGTCTTCGCTCGGGGTACATCAGCCCTCAATTCTAAAAATAGAATTGAGACACACACACACACACACACACACACACACACACACACACACACACACACACACACACACACACACACACACACACACACACACACACACACACACACACACACACACACACACACACACACACACACACACACACACACACACACACACACACACACACACACACACACACACACACACACACACACACACACACACACACACACACACACACACACACACACACACACACACACACACACACACACACACACACACACACACACACACACACACACACACACACACACACACACACACACACACACACACACACACACACACACACACACACACACACACACACACACACACACACACACACACACACACACACACACACACACACACACACACACACACACACACACACACACACACACACACACACACACACACACACACACACACACACACACACACACACACACACACACACACACACACACACACACACACACACACACACACACACACACACACACACACACACACACACACACACACACACACACACACACACACACACACACACACACACACACACACACACACACACACACACACACACACACACACACACACACACACACACACACACACACACACACACACACACACACACACACACACACACACACACACACACACACACACACACACACACACACACACACACACACACACACACACACACACACACACACACACACACACACACACACACACACACACACACACACACACACACACACACACACACACACACACACACACACACACACACACACACACACACACACACACACACACACACACACACACACACACACACACACACACACACACACACATATATATATATATATATAACCTGTTTGCAAATGTTTACAAGAGAAGCAATAAAATTCAAACGATCAAACCCAATTGTTGATGCAGAGCCTATTCCTTCTCTTCCCTTGATTCAAGCTGAATTAAGTCCTTTGACCACGACGAATAAACCTCCGATTACGACACACTCTTTGAACAATCCTATGGTCTTCAAACCTTACCCGACTGATTTCAATCACCAACGTTTCAAACCTAAATCTTTCTCTCACAATCTTCCGGTTACTGCTATTAAATCGACAGAACCACCCGTTCTTCGATTATCTTCGCTCAGCTGAATCTGTGATGGACCGATTCGGGCAAAAACTCCAAAATTCAAGATTTTTGAAGGACAAAATCCTAACGATTTTATTCAAGAAAAATCCACCGATTTCTCAACCCAAACTCGATTGCACTAATTCTATATTTTGACGTTATTACCTCAATAATGCAGAATACACAACAAAAATGAATATGTGTAGTTGTTGAGAAAATACAAGAAAGAGGACGAAGATGATGAGAACAAAATCAGTCTATTTTCACTTTTCTTGTTGTTTTTCAAGAATAAGCTAACTCACTATATATACAAGTAAAAAACAATTAACCAACTTAGGAAACACCTAGACAGTTTCACATAACAAAAATTTAACCAAAAACGCGCGAACGCTCGACCTGAGCTCATCCGAATTTCAGATTATGCAGAAAATATCACTTTGCGTCGACCAGAACAGGTCATGCGTTGACGCAAAGCATACAAAATTAGACAGACATAAATGAACCCGTATGAGTCGACAGAAGGATCAACGCGAGCACTCTTGAGAGTAGACCATGCAGAATACTTTCTGTATGAGTCGACCGGAATAATGTTTGAGTCGACCCAAAGACACAAAATATGCAAAAATGCATATTTTCATGTATTAAGCTACTTTTGAGATACTCCACCATATTGCAAGTTAGACCAACATGACCAAACCTATATGGAGCATATATATATATATATATATATATATATATATATATATATATATATATATATATATATATATATATATATATATATATATATATATATATATATATATATATGTTTTTGATTGATGCTTGACGCAAGAGGAATAAGGTATGCATATGCGACACAATGATGCTGTCCAAAGTACATTTTTCTACCTATCTAAGTTTTGAAATCATTAAAACAAGTATAGCTAACTATGAGGAACTTTACCCTCACATACTCCCCATTTTTGATGATGGCAAAACGGTAGAAACTTGGTGTATGATGCATTGTATCATCCTCCCCCTTATTCAATGCATTTGTCTGTACACAATCTGCATGTTCAATAAGTTTTACAAGTGATGTTTTTACTTGATATTCTTCTCCTTCTTTGACAACATCAAAAAGAAAGAAGATAGAGGATAATGTATTGCATATTATAAAAGAGATAAGCAAATTCAAGTCATTTGCAATAGGTTAAACATCAACACACATTCACATATAGTGCAGTCAATGAAACCATATAAATGGGTAAATAGAACAACACTCAAAAGAACAACAATAATCACTATTTCATAACCAACAATAAGCATGTCTTCATAAAGCAAGTAAGTACAAGAAGAATTCTTCAATAGAGGTTAATAAACACAAAATGAAATGAGATGCATAATGAAATGTTCAAGACAACCTCAAGGTCTCCTCCCCCTAAAGTGATGGCCTCGTCCTCGAAAGGGATATTCTGGAAGTGCAGGCAGTCGCGCATCAGCCCATTTCGTATACTCCAAAACAACTCGATTGAGAGTGCTGAAGCTGTTTGTGAGAGCCCAATGTTGACCTGCTGCAGTTTCAACTATGCCATCTATCCTACCCATCACAATTGATGTAAAGGAATTGAAGTTTTCTGTGTGAGCTTGAAATTGGTTCTGCAATTGCAAGAACTGCTCATCATGGGCAAACATGAAGGTACGTTGTTCAAGCTGTTTGATCCTCATCATAACGATGAGTTCATCGGTGTTTTATTGGTAACGCGGAGGAGATGGAGGCACATAACTCCAGTTTGGGGTGTCTTGATGATCCCAATTCGATGTTTGTGGCAAGTAATTGGAACTTAAAGATGTCCAGCCAGTGTGTTTCCAGGCACCCCACCCTTGGTTATCATCATGCACCAAGTGGGGTGATTGGTTTAGCCATCCACTGTCATAGCGGTCATCAATTTCTATGGGATGTCCACCTTCTTCTTATTCTTCTGCTTCTTCTATGTGTTCCTCTCATCAGACTCTTCCAACTGAGAACTAGTGGACTTAACAATGAATCGATAACAACTTTCTTTTGGATCCCAGATATAGCCCATCATAGTAAGAGTCTTTTGACAGAACTCTTGATCAATGGTCAAGGATGTGTAGGGAATACCTGGAACATTGATGTTTGCATTGTTGAGAACTGATTGTATAAAGGACCCATATGACATAGTTGTTCCTCTACCAAAATCCTTTAGCGAATAGATTCGACTAGCAATGTAATGAGGCCAGATAATCTTGGTCTTTTTCTTAAGGATGTAAACCAAATGTACCTCGGCTTGATCCACTCGTGAGTAGCCACCTTTCTTTGGATGCAGAATGTAAAACAAACCATTGCAGGATTCTATCAACCAGTTTCAGTTTGCCAGTCGTGACCGTTTTTAGAAAGAGGTCACTTGCTACGATGTTGGCACCATAGAGTTTCTTCAGCATGGAATTTAAGGCTTCCTTGAAGTCATAACCTACCACAGTACGAGCATCTATGGCCTCAATGATTGGCTCAGTGGACACCAACGACATATCAAACAGATTTTTCCATACCAAGTCATTAACATACACCGTAGTATTTCCCAGCTTTGTAGTAAACTCAAAATCTTGAAATTTACCCTGAACTCCTGTGTAGAAGACTCTCACTAAGTCTTCGTTGTATTTGACGTCACACTCCAAAAAATTGTTAAAATCTTGCGCATCTAAAAGATCAATCACCTATGGAATATGCATTCTCTCAGCAACTTTTCTATAGTAAACATGTTGCTTGACTATAGATCATTTGCTAAAAAATTTCTCATAGGTTTCTGAATATTCAGGAGGTAACAAAGAGACAACAGTTACCAGTAAAGTTGCTCTAGACGGATCGGCTTGAGCAGATGGAGCTCGAGTAGTTCTCTTTCTAGTAGCTCTTCTTATAGCCATCTTGATTATCTTTGTGGAGATGAAGAATTTGTAGATGCATAATTTTTCTCTTGGTGATAGAAAGGAGAATGTAACTTTACCTTTTTTATGAGAAATTAGGTTTTGAAGAGAGCTTTGGGAAGAGGAGAGGTAGAGAGATAGCCTTGAGTAGGTGCAATGAGCAATGCAAATGCTAATGATGATGTAGTTTGAATACACAACATGAGAATAAATGCATTAAAAGATGAAAGAATATGAACAGTTCATCAAACACATTATCAGCATTATCGTGTGACGCGTCGACCTATGCAGGTTTTGCGTCGATGCATA
The DNA here is from genome assembly GCA_963859935.3 of Lathyrus sativus. NCBI lineage: Eukaryota > Viridiplantae > Streptophyta > Magnoliopsida > Fabales > Fabaceae > Lathyrus > Lathyrus sativus. The sequence goes on from OZ012740.1 coordinate 573,862,237, forward strand.
ATGTGTTAAAACACATAATGAGAAATTCGTAGGGTTTGCGTCAACCATGTTATCTCGTTTTCTAATTTTTTATTTTCTCCCCCTAGTGTTGGAAATTTTGTTTTGTCAGAATGACAGTCAGCAAATCTTGCCTGAAAAACATCGTCTGTTAAAGGTTCAAGATATCTAATAATAGAAGGTGATTCATACCCCACATATATTCCCAACCTCCTTTGAGGTCCCATCTTTGTTCTATGTGATAGAGATATTGGGACATATACTACACAATCAAATATTTTTAAATGAGAAATATTTGGTTCCTTACCAATTGCAAGTTGATAAGGTGTATGTTTATGATTAGCATTTGGCCTTAGACGGATGAGTGTTGCAGCATGTAAAATTGTATGACCCCAAACTGTAACTGCTAGTTTAATTTTGATAATTAATGGTCTAGCAATATATTGAATATGTTTGATTAAAGACTCGACTAAACCATTTTGTGTATGCACATGAGGAGCAGGATGTTCAACAGTAATTCCAATTGACATGCAATAATTATTAAATGATTCAGATGTAAATTCACCAGCATTGTCAAGTCTATTTTTCTTTATAGTGTGTAATACCCCAAATTTTGCCCCGAGATTATTAGGTTCATATCGCACGTCATTTCATTTTGCATGGCAGTTTAGCTAACCACTAACGGGTTTGTGTAGTTGGTTGATTTTGCAGGAAAAAGCGCGCGTTAACTCATGAAGGGTAAAATGGTCATTTAGTTGCAGTTGGCTGTCAATTTGTGAATCTGAGTTGTAGTCAGGAAATCTAAATCGTTTGAATGTATTGTTGTGATCTGAGTTGGAAGAGTGTAATCGTGGAGGATTTGAGCTGGTTGAATTAAAGTCAATTCAATGTATTGGGATAAAGTTAGGCAGAAGAATAAGTTCAGTTGAGTTTAATCGAACGGATGGAGTTTATGCTGATAAGGTGTTTCGTTCAGGTTGCCGGAAAGATTAGTCAGAAGTTGTATCGGAGACGAGATTAATCGGATAAAGTGGATGAATTTTGAATTAATAAAAAAATAATAAAATTTTATTGGTGTTTTCATTTCATTTTAAAATAAAAAATAACAAAAATAATTTTTATGTCATTTTTTGATTTTTTTTTCATTTCTTCTTTTAAATCAATTTTATTTCATTTTTTTTAATTTTTGTTTTTATTTCATTTTTAAATCAATTTTCTTTCATGTTTTGCCCTCATTTCATTTTAAAAATAATTTTATTATCTTTTAGTATTGTTCTCATTTCATTTTTTAATTGATGTTATTTCATTTTTTTTATTATTTTCATTTCATTTTAATAAAACAAAAACATGCATTTTTTAATACTAGTTTTCATTTCATTTTATAACAATAGTTTTTGTTTCATTTTTTATAACAATAATATTATTTCATTAATCTAAATGGAATAATTTTATTATATAAAAAATAGATTTACATTTACAATATTCAAATGTAAATAATTAATAAAACAAACAATAATAATAAAAATATATTTTTCCGATTTTCTTCTATTTTTTTAGTCTATAATCTTCAAGCTTTCAATTATTTCGTTGAACCTGCAAAAACAACAAACGAACAATTTTATCGGTTAGTTTTCCGACACCCTCAGAGCCAATATCATCATCGGGTGTCGGGAGGGTAACGGAGTACTCCGCCGCCAACTCCCGACTCTATTCTCACCAAAGGCTAAAATCGACAATATTTGTTCTTGTTCCAAGGCAACAGAGAGAGAAGAAAAAAAGCGCTTCCAAAAAAGTGATTTTCAAAAGTGCTTATTGGAAAAGCACTTATTTAAAAAAGTGATTTTTTCCAGAAAAGTGGTTTGCCAAACATGGCCTTAACCATAACCGTTCCAGAAAAAGTCTCAAGCGGATCAAACAGGCCAACAATGGTTTTGTAAACAGCTCATGGCCAGCAAACAAACAAGTTCAAAGTAAAAATTCAAAGCTATGTCACAATCGCAACAAACTCATAGCAAACAACAAAAGCAAATCCATTCAGAGTTTATCATCACTGTGAAAACCGTAAAAACGCAACTCAAGCCACAAAATCGCGGAACAAAAGTTCCAATACAGCCCAAACAAAAGCGTAACAAAATCAATAAGCGCCACCAAATCCGACGAAAAGTTAGAAGAAAATCCAGCCCACACATCAAAAAGAAAAAGCGTATAAAACTTTCGCGGGGGGAGGTTTTAGGATCATCAACAAAAATCATAAAAACTCAAAAAGCTCCTGATAAGGATAGCTCAGATTTAGATAAACCCATAAGGGTTTCATCATCATCATCCTCATCAAAAGGCGGAAGAAGAGGAAGAGATTGTTACCCAGAACTCCGAAGCAAACCGTCATCATCATCCTCAGTTCTTCAACCTCATCGGATACCCACCGCAAAAGCCGCCGCTTCCAACCTCAAGAGAGGTGAGCAACGAACTCTAACAGGTTTGTTTTTTTTTGCAGGAAAAGAAGCGAAGGAGAAACATGCAAGAACAAGAAGAAGGACGAAAAGCTCAAAGCTTCGAGCAACCATGGCTGCCACGACGTCGTTCAAGGGGAGAAGAAGGGGGAAATGGAAACATCAGAGCAAATAATTAACATCAATTTTTTAAAACAATAATAACAAAAAAAACTTTTGACATATGATTTTTTCTTCTTAATAAAAATAAGGAGATGAAGGTAGAGACTTTTTTTTAATTAAAATTAGTTTTTTTAACAAAATTAAATCTAACATTTATAATTAAAGGATAGCCTTTTTAAAAGGAAATTTTTTATAAGTTACTAATCTTATCTAGTAGTTCGTTCTTTCAATAAGTTTTTTAGATTAACTTCCTTTTTTTTTTTTTCTTTTTTTATAGATCAAAATTAACTTTTCTTTAATAGTAAAACCCTTTTTTAGATGGAAATTAAAATTCTTTTTTTAAGTCATTACTAAGTTTTTAATTAGATATAACCTTTTTCTTAACAATTAACTGGTTTTTTAAATTAAAATTCTAATGAAAATTCTAATTTATATTTAATTCTAAAACTTTTATTCAAAAATTCTAACCCTTTTTTTTTAATTTTAATTTTAACACTTTCACCTTCCAAAACTTCTAATTTCTAATTGAATCCTCACTTAAAATTTCTAAAAGTAAAAAAGTTTCTAACTTTTTTCCCGTTAATTTGTTTCATCTAATTCTCATTGTCTTTCATTTTGTCCATGGCTACTAATCCTTCATTTCTTTTCATATTTATTTTTATGGTTGTAAATTATGTGAGGTCATCGTCGCTTTTGTTTTTTTTTTCTTCTATTTTTTGCATTTTTTCGGATTGTAATTTACACGAGTATATCATCGCGGTGCCATTTCCTTTACTTTTTGCACTTTATTTTCTCTTGGTTGTAATTTACGCGAGTATATCGTCGCGGTGCTTTCTTTTTACTGTTTTCGCACTTTTCCATATTTTCGTACTGCCGTTTTAATTATTTTTGCATGACCTTTTACCATTAACGTCCTTCCGAAGGATTAGGTCTAGCCGTTTGACCGCCGAGTCAATAACCCTAATCTTTGACCATTTCAAAACCCTAATCTTGCCTAGGTGTCCCGCCGCGGACAAAAATACCCTTTACCCTAGCATTAGGTTAAGGAGTCGCCGCACTCCTTTTTGGGGTTTCCCGCCGTGGAATACCTAAGTTAACCCTAATTTCAATTCAAACTATTTCGATGTAGAAATAGGAGTCGCCGCACTCCGCGTAAGCGCTTCCTTAAGAAACGCTTATTCCCCTTTGAAACCTTGACCACAGTCAAGAAGTTTCTAACCTCCCTTTCGAGGGGAACTACGATTACTCTAATTCCATTCCCTACCCAGTACACGTAGGCACAAGATGCGAATCTTGCCGAGTAAACTTAGGACTAACCCTTAGGTCTTTCTTTCACTCTTAACCCTTAGCAGTATATACCCTTAAGCAAATAATAAAGAAAAGTAGTAAATTTAAACAAAAGGTTCTTGTAGAGTACTACAGAAGTTTAAGGTGCTAATACCTTCCCTAAGCTTAACCAACCCCTTACCTAGGTCTCTCCCCGCATTGCGTTTGCGATGCAAAATTAGGTTTTTCCTTTCTTTGACCTTTCATTCGGATAAATCAAAGACCGGTTGTGAATTAAAGATGTGATTCAAATTAATTAATAATTTGATATCCTATTCTAACCGCAACATAGTGTAATCAGGAAATTAAGCCCTTAGTTTAATTATTTGTACAAGAAATTTTGCAAATGCCATATCACGACTTGATAGTAAACATACATATGACCATCTACTAGATGCATAAATTAATATCATAAAGTACCTGAATGGTCCTGACGGTGGATGAATAGGTCCACATATATCACCTTGAATTCTTTCAAGAAATGTAGGTGATATCTTTCAAGAAATGCAGGTGATTCTGACTGAATCTTACCTAGCGAATGCTTTGTTATTAGCTTGCCAAGAGAGCAAGCTTCACATGGTTTATCTCCTTTTGTAATTTTTAAACCTTTCAATGGATGATCATGGATACTTTTAACTATTCTACGCATCATCGTTGAACCAGGATGACCTAAGCGATAATTCCATAAAGTCTTCGTTTTAGGATCTTCTTTTACTACTAAATTACATTCAATTGCATGTATATAAGTATAATGTAATCCAGAAGGCAATTTTGGTAGTTTTTCTAAAGTTTTCTTTTTCAAAACATTAGTAGTGTTAATATATTTCTTATTACCTTCAGTTGCAGTTTCAGTATCATATCCTTGACGATATATGTCATTAAAACTCGACAAATTTCTCTTTGATTTTGGAGAGTATAAAACACTATTAATAACAAACTTTGTTCCATTTGGTAAGACCTGAGATTGTATTTATTACACCTTTAGTAGGATTTATTTCAGTGAAATATTTCTTACATTTGAGGATTGTGTGGGAAGTTCCACTGTCTGAAATGCAAATGTCTTCAACATGTTCCATGTCTAACCTTCTTGAAATAGAAATAAGATTAAATAAAGAGTAAATCAACACAACATATTTAACATTATTATTTCAAACATTGAATACACCAAACAACATACAAATACTTTAGTTTGTACATAGTTCAAATATAAAATTAATACAAACATATCACACATTATAAAGTTTCTTAATCTATTGTTCCTTCAACAAAATCAGCAACCTCAAGACATGTAGTATCATTTTCGAGTTCAATTTTATTAAAATTTCCTTTCTTCCACTTTCCCTCTATAGATGCCTAGTTTCTTTTACACAAATGCTCTGGTGTTCTACATGTCTTAGACCAATGACCTTTCTTTCCGCATCTATAATACAAATCATCATGATTCCTCGAGGGATCCTCTTGGATATAAGTACCCCTACCTTGATGATACATGTTAGTTTGGTCATATCTGAGAAATCTATAACATAACTTCGTCCACGACCTCGACCACGAAAATGGTTTCGACCGTGATATCCGCCTCGACTAGGACCCTCAAAATGAGCATAACCTCCACGTTTTTTATTACGATTATAGTCACCGCGCCTTTGATTGAATTTTGTGACATTTATCTCAAGATATGCTATTGTTCCTGTGGGACGTGACTGTTGGTTTTTGATAAGGAGCTCATTATTTTGTTCTGCTACTAGAAGGGCTACAACTAAATTAGAATACTCAGAAAATTTCCTCATTTTGTATTGTTGTTGCAACAAAACTTAGGATGCATGAAAAGATGAAAAAGTTTTTTTTCAATTTTTCTTCTTCGGTTCTAACTATGCCACAAAATTCTAATTGTGCTATAATTTGGTGCATGACAGGGTTATATGCAACAACACTTTTATAATCTTTGAACCTTAATTTATTCCACTGATCGATTAATGAGGGCAACAAGACTTTTCTCTGATGTCCAAATCTTATCTTAAGTTTGTCCCACAAAATCTTAAGATCTTTTGCATTTGAATATTCTGTTTGTAAATCATCGTCAAGGTGGTGTTTGATTATTTGATTTATTTTTGATTTTCCATGCCATCTCTTCTGGGTCAACAACTGACTTTCCTAAAATTTCTCCTTTAAGGATTTTATCAAGTCCCTCACAAGCAAGATACTCTATTAAGTTGTTATTCTATGTTATGTAGTTGTCCCCAGTCATGCTTAAAATTTTGAAGTGATGCTTAACATTTGACATGATTCTATCTAGTGTAGTAATAACTTCCGAAAGAAACCATCGTGTTGATAACATGTTGAGAAAAATCGATTTTAAATACTTGTTAATATTTATGAATTAATATAAGTTACTAAATTAGTTGTAACTATTAAACTTAGATGAAAAGATTGAAGAAAGAAGAATGTTTTACTTGCTTTCAAAGTAAAAAATTTGGTGTGCCTTTTTTACATCGGTATAGAACTATTACACTAATGTAATAATTGAACTTACTATTTAAACTTTGACATGTATCTACAATAATTTGTCATTACTATTTAAATAAATATTTCTAAATAATAATATTATTTTAATTATATGCCGAACATGTTTAAAAATTTGGACTCATTTTATCACCCTTAATTTTTCATAATGAGACTGATAGTTAGAGTGATGGTAAAAAAAAGTGTTCCAGACACTTTTTATATCTAAATAAATCCCACAAAACAGACTTTATTATTTAGTAAGAACAATTAACCCATGAGACCGATTTTATTGTCTATTATCGGGAGTCCAAATATATGAACAGAAGTATTGTCCACAACGGATGACAGTTTATAACGGAGAGCCAAAATCTCACTATATCAGCTGTTTTGCTGCGCGTTATAGGAGATTATGGCAGAAAAACTCATATTTTCGTCACAAAGTTTGTTACCAGAGATATTCTCAGGCTCAGGAGCCATTCTGCTCTAATTTAGGAGTGTTGGAACTGGTTTAATTTTTTGTTTTATTCACCATCGTAGGAGTTTTAAGCTCAACTATTTGCACTAATACATAGTGTTCAATGTTCACCATAATTTTCTGAGTTATATCAGTATACTTAAGACACATAAACCGTATTCTAACTTGTATAACACAATCATTTATACCGACCCATCTCAAGCTTGATAACTAAAATAGGTTATACAAAATTCTACTTATTACAATGAGTATAAGGCTTTAAAGTCAAATGAATGTTTTGAAATTTTTATTATTTGTCTCGAACTGCAAGGAATCCTCTCTTTCCAACTCACACTCTAACACTGAGTCTTTCATCGAGTAAAATCAACGTGGATCTCACTTAGATAGAGATCCTCATAAAGTGATGAGACTCGGCTGAGTTTTACCCGAGAAGATGGTGAACATTAGAATAAGGGTTGAAAAAAGAGTATTACTAGCACTCCTCGTTATTCTAGATTAATTCGTATGATCTTACTTCCAAATCTCCTTTGACATTCAGAATATTATCTTGTTACATTTCTCCTGGGAGCATGGTATCACCAGGAAGATCACAAACAGCAATTCCCTGATAAGATATAATATAAATGTTTAATCAAAGTGAATATCACAAATATGCAGATTTTATTTTAAAAAGGTCAACAACCGCAATTTAAGCTATGATATTTACCTCGCCTGTTAGGTGAGCCACACATTTTTTCTCAGCCAATAACTCAGCTTCTGTCTGCAAAATATGATTATTTGACATGAAATTCACATATAATAATAATAATCTCATATAAGTTACACTGGACTATGGTATATTTTTGGCAAAAAATGAATATAAGTAAAGCATTTGTATATACCAAATGTATCAAGTTCCACACTTACCTTGGCTAATTTCTGCCTTAGGTAGTCGTCAAATATAACATCCTTGACAAGCTCATAATCACCATCTCCCTAATGAATAAATAGTTGTCATATGAGGCACAATAGCAATTGTTACGTTATAAAGAATGAAGAACACGGTAGACACACTTGCCTTTGATCGACACGGCATGCTGAAAACAATATCTTCAGCTATTCCATAAGGATTTCCACTGGTATATACCTGGTATAGAAATTGATAACTCTGATCAAAGTAGATACTAGAAAATACAACAATTTTGCCATCTTTTGGAAAAGATCAAGTAAACGCATGAGGTCGTTTAAGTAATATTAACTTACACCAGAAGAAAACCAGTCACCCTCGGGAGTAGGAGTGATCAAAGATCGTATGGCATCAACTATTGACACTGAAGTTGATGCAGCAGATGATCTTCCCCATTTTTGAATAAGCACGCCACCTCTCTACCGATCAAACATTAACTTGTCAACTTCTTATACAAGAAAACTAAATATTCTCTACTCTGCATATTACAAAATCCACGGATTCCAATTAAAATTTTTACCTTTTGAACCTTTTCAGTGAACTCTTCCTCTAACCACTTATTATCCTTAATCACTTCTTTGACGGGCAAACCATCAATTTTGGCATTTAAGAAGTCGGGGACTTGAGTAGTTGAGTGGTTGCCCCATATTGTCATATTCGAAACTTTATCGTAGAAGACACCTGCCTTGAGGGCTAGCTGCACATTCGATCAAAGAAATGCAGGGAAGATTGTAGCTATTTATTTCTTCTTCTGCGGAACAAGTGTTTTGTAAAAAAGGAAATTTATACGCTTTTTACCTGACATTTTGCCCTGTTTTCATCTAAACGAGTTAAAGCATGAAAGTTTTTCGCTGGAATATTTGGAGCATTCTTCAAACATATTAATGCACTGCAATAAAATTACACATGAACATTAGCAACATTAGGAACGAGGTGTAACTTCTAGTTTACACATGAAGCACCGAGCTAACTTGGTATTGCAAGGGTTTCCCACAACTATAACTTTGGCATTACGCGATGCGACGGCATTAAGTGCTTTTCCCTGTTGTACACATGGAAAGATATAATGTCAATAATATAGTTAACAGAGAAAGCATCGATATGGCTTAACTTTGAATAACAATTTACCTGCTCCGCAAAAATCTGTCCATTTATGTCTAGCAAAGCTGCACGCTCCACTCCAGGTCCTCGAGGCTTTGCGCCTATTAGCAAAGCCCATTCTGCATCTTGGAAGACCTCATAAGGATCAATGCTGATAACAACCTCCCTCAGCAAAGGAAACAAAGAGTCCTCCAATTCCATCGCCACACCTGCAATGTTGAATTATCTTGTTACAACCATCTTCTGAGAAATTTGAACTCTGTCTCTTGAAGTTACAAAGTCATACTCTTACTACAGAGTTGAAGCTTCATGACACGAGTGTAGGAAGATTACCTTCAAGAGCTTGGATTGATCTTTCTGATCCTAATAATTTCAGTGCAATAGGTTGATCTGGACCGAAAACTTCACCAGATGCAAGCTGACAAAAGAAATTAACTCAGTGGAGCTAAATTGCATGACCAGTGAAGGCTTGTGCTTCACCAACATGGTCCTGATTAAGATCAAAGACACACTCACCTTGAAAAGTAGATGATTGGAAATCATTCCAGCAGCACCTGAGACTGCAATGTTAATCAACTTCTTCCACGATTTTGTCTCCTCTTCCTGTAAACACATTGGCCAAATGTTTCCACATGATATCAACACATATAACACAGACCGACAAATTTAACTGTGCGCCGACATTAAAGAGTCATTAGACTGGATACTCAATTGAATATTAAAACAAAAACACAGTTTTGTTACGCGAAACAATCAATAGTGTTCTTAAAGCCTTTTAGCTGTCTATTGATAGCACCCACACTTCATATTCAATGGTGTCAGGTGTATGTGTCAATGTTTGATAGGTTTCAACATCAAACGTAAAACATCACATCAAATGACAAACTTAACACAAGAACTGGAATCAAATCAAGCTAAGTAGAGTTAAAGACAGACATGCACCAACTAGTTCCACTTCTATCTCTAAAGCCTAAACACATTATAAAAAAGAAATTATGAATCAACATGCACATATTGACAAACACCATATATACATGGAATAAATACAGAAAGGTGGCAAAGAATACTCACAGCCTTCAAATCATAGGTAAGGCAGAAGACTCCGTAGCAATCAGGCTTACCCTTGGGATCCTGTGTTTGTGCAGCTGGAACCTGCACTTGACTGAAAATCAAAAGCACAAAAGTTCACTCAGACCCAGGTAGCTGAATTGAAATAAACTTGACTAAAAAAGAATAAAGTTGCTTACTTTGGCGCAACAGAACAAGAAATTCTAGCATGCTGAGCTCTGTGAAGTGGAGCAAAAGTAGAGTGATAGTGCCTAGGAAGAGTCCTAGTTCTAGTGGTAGAGAGAAATGAGAGCTGTGATGATGAGTGAAGTTGAGTTTTTGAGCAAGTGGAGTTGTTTAACTGTGTGAGAGCCATGAAGAGTCCAAGAATGGAATTCAAGAAACACTGTTACTGTGGTTCTTGAAAAGAGTACTAAAAGAAACACTTTTGAAGAAGTTTTGTAAAAGGGTATAAGAGAATGGAAAAAGATGGAGGTTTGGTTGGAAAGTTGATGAAGAGAAGAGAAGTGTAGAAGAGAGGAAAAAAGGAGGGTATGTAGGAACAAAGAGATGATTTTGAAATACAAGTATAAGGCTATGGAAATGACACTTGTCAAAGTGATTACTCACAGTAAACATCATCCACAACTTGTTTTTGTTTTTGGGTTAAACATGAAAACATTTAGAGATTGGGTTGTCATTCCATTTATTCATCATTCATCACAATTTTATCATCTTGTTATGAAACATTATTGGATGATTGAATCACATGATATACTTTTAGATTATGTAATTTTTATTTATTTATTATTATTATTATTATTATTAATATTATTAGAATTAATTGATATGAAATTATTTTATACGGTTAATCAATCATTTTCATGGATTCTCTCATATGTTTAAGTTAATGGTATGACATGACAAATTGATAAATTTATATTACATGACAGTGTAAAATATTTTATACTGACAGTACATATCAATTATATTATTATTATTATTATTATTAAAATTAAATTAGATTATGTAATTTTTATTTATTTATTTATTTATTATTATTATTACTATTAAAATTTAATTTGTATGAAATTATTTTATACTCTCAATCAATTCCTCTCCTGCATTCCGTCACATTAGACTCTAAATTTTAAGTTAATAGTATGACATGACAAATTGATAAATTTCTATTGGATGATAGTGTAAAATATTTTACACCGACCAATTAAATTATTATTATTATTATGAGATTAATTGTTATGCATTTTCAGTGTAAAAAGTTTTACACGGTAAATATGCATCACAATTATCTATTGGTATTACTTTTCAAGTAATTAAAATAAAAGTCAAACATTCTATATAAATCAGCAGTTGTAATTAACTAACCGTGTAAAAAAATTTTACATTGTCAGTGAAAATTTTATTATTATTATTATTATTATTATTATTATTATTATTATTATTATTATTTACATTTCTTAAGTTTTTTTTAGAGAAAAAGCACTGCAAAATTGGTGCAAGGAAAGAGCAATAGAGTGGACCAATCCAAAAAAACAAAATGGTCCTTTTGTAATTGGTCCTCCATAATATTAAATAAAATTATTTTGATATTTTGTAAATTTACTTATGTATGTTTGGTTGGAGTGAAAGAAGATGGAAAGAAAGCTCGAGAAAAGAAGACTCAAATTTCAAAATCTTTTCATTGTGTTTGCTTTGGAAAAAAATAGAGAAAGTAAAGAACATTTTTGTTGAGACTCACCTCAAAAAAGTTTTCACACAAGAATGGAAAGAAAATTGAATGAAAAAGTGATAAAATGTAAAATGTAAAATGACAAAAAAAAAAGAGAGACTCTAATATATTATGGTTCATGCATGAATATTTATGTGATTTTGAAATAAATATATTTTTTTCTCTCACTTTCTGTTCACTTTCATTCATTTCAAATAACTTAAAAATTATCCTAATTTCCATTTACTTTCTACTCACTTTCACCCCTTCGACATTCTTTTCTCTTACTTTCTTTCCTTCTTCTTTCTCTTTTGCATCCAAACAATAGTCATGATAAGTTTTCAGTTATTTCAAACTATTTCAAACACTGCCTATCATTTTCAAGGATGAAATTTTAGAGGTTTTTTTTTCATTTTATATATGATATTATTTTTTTAGATTATCCCTTCTTTTCTACTAGATTTTGAATAGAAAAATTCATTTTCTGTTCCAATAAGGATTCTATGTTTATTTTGGTTTTTTCCATTACTTCGTTTTATTTTCTATTTTGTTAAAATATAGATTGGTGATTGGAATGAACAATTTAGAGATCTAAAGAATGAATAAAAAATACGAGGAATTTTAAAAGATGGAAAGATTATTTTGATCAAATCATATAATTCCATTATATTGACATTTTACAAAAAAAAAAACTATCCATACAATGAACATAGTAAAATAGAGGTTGGGCAATAATACCCTTAAAGTCTAGCGATTTAGGACATCTGTCTTTCAAGGAGGCAACGGATATTCGACTTCCCTTGAGGATATGTACTACGAAAGGAAATGGATCAGCGATTACCAATTATTTCGTAATGGTCTGCTCCACGACGGTCGATAGATCAATAATACGAGACCCATTATCCAACTTGTCTCGTCAGGCCCAATGTATAAATGCATTCGCAAAGGGTTTTCAAGTACACAATCTCGAATTTCCACTTTCACTACCACTGTCTTGAACCCTAAACTAACTTGGACGTTGGAGTATTAACCATGCAAGTACCCCTCTAAGTCCATCGTATCAGAGACAACAAACACCAATTAACAGCATCACATTAAGATTGATACCTCTGGTTCAAGAAGCACTGTGATCGCGACCTTTGATCCACGGTGTCACAACTTCGTAGTATTCTGGAAGCTTCGCCTCGCCGTAGTTTCCGTGATCCTTTCCATTTCTGGTTACGCAATGGAACATCAATAAAGACTAAAATTGATTCTTCTTGGATCGATGTCCGAGTGTTAATGGGGATAAACTGTAAATTCGTCGGCAATATTTTTGTCATGTCACAAAAGATTAATTTTTTATAGTAGACTCAATCCCAGTTTATATAACTATCAAAATGATTTTATATATATATATATATATATATATATATATATATATATATATATATATATATATATATATATATATATATATATATATATATATATATATATATATATATATATATATATATATATATATATAATTGTATTTGTCCATTGAACATTTATTTTAGTATGGATTGGGCGATGAAAAAAGTCGATTGTGTCTTTTGATCTAATCTATTGAACCTATGTTTTAGCGTGAGTTGAGTTGGTGCATTAGGCTTCGGTTTTATCCATTTACAATATTTAAAAATAAAAGATATTCTCAATATATCCTTTAAAATGTAAAAAAATCATTAAAAAAATTGACAATTTATTTTGCGAGATTTGAGCATATAGGTGTTGTGATATTACCCAAGTTGTAGCCCAAGGCCAGGTCAGTTAGGGTTAGACTTTGTTATGTTAGTTACTTAGTATACAAGTAATATAGTTGTATATATACACATAATTGTAATTCAGTTTAACAACTTTCAATAATAACAATTCATCTATTACTTTTCATTCTCTCTCTCATTCCTTCTCTCACTCAAAGTGTCTCACGCACTAACAAATTAATATCTAGAGCTTCTGGTTTGTTCTTCTTGATTGGAAATTCAAGAACTTCGCATTGGTGGTCGTGTTTCTAGGGATCGTGAATCATATTTGCTGCAAAGATGAATGATAGCAATGATATTCTCAACTCTCTTCCAATTCTTGATGGCAAAAATTGAGTCTGATGGAGAAATCAGATGTTGTCATTGTTTGGCTTTCAAGAAACCCTAGAAGTGGTTACTAATGGCTTCCTTGAGCTTGCTAAAAAGGGAAATAAGGCTCAGAGAATTACTCACAAGGGTGCGAAGAAGAAAGATTGCAAGGTTGTGTTATGCATTCAATTTACAGTAGATGCGATGAATTTCGATCAAATTTCTCATGCTGAATCGACGAAGGAGGCATGGGATATTCTTGCCAAGTATCACGAAGGAGGTGAGAAGGTTAAAGTTGTCAAATTACAGACGTTGTGAAGGCAGTATGAATGATTGCAAATGGGAGAAGAATAAAAATTGCAGGATATGTCTCGAAGGTGCAAAATATTTTCCATATCATTAAAGGTTGTGGTGAAACCCTAAATGATAAGATGATAGTTGAGAAGATAATGTATACTCTACCTCTCACTTTAATCACGTTATCATAGCCATTCAATAATCCAATAATCTTGAAACTATGAAACTGGAATATTCAGTTGGTTTGCTATAGGCACATGAGATGAGGATTGTCGAAAGGAAAGGTGTTCAAGATTCGATACAAGCACTACATGCTTAGACATGGAAGAAACATGGTGATTCCAATAAGTTCAAGGGAAAAGGAGACAAGACTCATAGTAATAAATCTTGGTGAAACCCTCAAAAGTATAAGGTCGATGATAGGGGTTTTAAATCCTCTAAAAGAGGAAAAGGAAAAATTTATCGAAAAGACAAAAAAGAGAAAAAAAGGTATGTAGTTCTATAACTATGAAAAATGGGGTCACTTGGAAAAAAAATTATTGGTACAGGAAAGACAAGGGAGCAACAAAAGGCAATAAAGAAGGAGCAAACCTTGCATGCCAAGATTTGGATGATTATGAAGATATGGTGGTTATGGCTGCAGTTGTAGATGACCATGTCGACTCCAAAATATGGTTCCTCGACACTGGTTGCTCGAATCACATGACTGGTAGGGAAGTGTTATTGGTAGATTTTGACGAGTCGAAGAAGATCAAGGTCAAACTTGCAGATAATATCTCATTGTAAGCAGAAGGTACTGGCAACATAGTTGTTCTAAGGAGATATTGAGCAAAAGCTATGATAAAAAATGTATTATAGGTACCTGAAATGAAATGCAACTTGCTAAGTGTTGGACAATTGGTCGAAAAAGTTTTCTTAATAGTTATGAAAGATAGATCCTTAGAACTGTTTGACACCCAAAATATTTTGGTCTTAAAATCTCCTTTGTCGAAGAACATGATATTTAAGATCATGATCAGTTAAACTGAGGTACAATGCCTCAAAACAGTTGTCAGTGATGACAGTCCGTCATTGCACCTAATTAGTCTAAGAATCGGGGAAAACGAACAAAAGAGTAGTCAAAATAATGAAGAAAGACCCAAGAATGAGTGAAAAATAGCCAAGTATGGAAGAATTGGACTTAGTGAAAATTTTGGTGAAAAGGGGTGATTTTCCATGCAGCTACTGGAATAATAACGCACACCATCATGCGCTATCGTGTGTGCGATAGAGGCGAAAAGGATGCATCACATGTGCGATGCTTTAAAATGCACACGATGGTTGCTTTTCCTGGTGCGTTCTGACAGCTTTAAAAGGGGAAATTTTGCACTTTCACAAGGGTTACGAAAATTGGAGAAGAGAGAACGAGTTTGGGAGCACAAAAGAAGATTTTTAGGGCATTTGAAGCCATTAGAGACCATCTCTTCAAGGGGCTTATCATGTTATTTTTATCTAGCGATTGTGATATTTTTAATTGAATAATGTGTATCTAAATTCTCTTATGTTAGGTTGTGTGATGATGAACTTTATTCAATATTGTTGTATTATATGTTGGTTTGACTTTGTATGAATCCTTTGAATTATAATTTTATTCAGTTGTTGCTTATGCTTAATGCTTTTTATTTGAGATACTCTATTTATTTGTTGTTAGACATATAGAGATTCTTGACCCATATCCTATGTGTTGGACATAGGGCAACTGTTCTACTTACTTTGGTTGAATAGGTATAGGACTCCCCGAGTAGTGGCGTAGGGAATTAACGGCTTGTACATCGCCTAACACTGCTTACAATGACGGACTAGGGATAGGAAGCTCTGAGTAGTTGTTAATGAGTTATTTCATGGGGAACTAACTATAATAGTTGTGTTAATTCGTCGTGAGATTATAAGGATAGGACCATTCATACAAGGTATCATACATCAACAAAAGAGGATAAGCAGATTCTAAAACATAACCTGACCGCTTTCGTGACATTGTTTTCTCGTTTAACTACTTTTTGTATTGAAACTTGCAAACCCCTCCCCCTTACTATTTTTACTTTAAATTGCACAAATCATTGTCTTGTTCAAACACAACCCTTGTGGGTTCGATCTTTTTATTACTGTGATATTATCGATACACTTGTCGAGAAGTCATCAGTTAGCCACAAGAATAGTTGGTTATTGTTAGAACAGTAGTAGAGTATCAGGTTTTTGTTATCGTATCCACAGGGAATATAAGATATTGCCGCAGTTCAACAGTTGTAAAATTCTTAACTATTAGTAACAAAGGGGGGGGGGGGGTGGGGGGGTTTTGGTTTTGGTAACTATTTCTTGCATAAAAAGTAATGTAAAACGGTAAAAGTTAGAGTTTTGCGGTTTAAAGAAAGATTGTCAAAGTTAAGGTTCGATGATCGCTTTGCATGCACGTGTTCGATCAAACAAGATTCATAAACTCCATTTGATGATAAATACATTCACAACATCCTCTCGGTGTGATTATTTCTAACTCACATTGTGGGTTTTACCATTTTGATCCATTGTTGATTTCTCACACAATCAATCAAAATGGCAACATTAAAGTTTAACATTTTAGTGAACAACTTCATTCTTAACTATCTCTAGCTCAAGAACAAAGATGGATGAAAACCTAGGTTAAGAGTTGGAAAACATTTTTCAATCATAAACCAACACAAAGAGTTAACATGAAAGCAAAGTTTTCACCATACATTCATCAACCAAGAGTTTACAAATGATGATCAATACATTTACATACAAAGCTTGATTATCACCTACATCTAACCTTAACAAAAAGAGGAACTTAACTACTCATTCTCATGGGTAGCTTGAACAAGAAGAAAATGGAGAAGATGAAGAACATCCACTTCGATGAATCGATGAAGGATGTGATTCCACTTCTCTTGATTACAAAGATTGAGCAAAGAGAGAAAAACTAAACTATTTTTAGTTCTTGGTCTGAGTTTTATGTTCCAAGATCATCTATCCACCTAGTACCAAGTATGGCACTTCTAAAGCAATAATAAAGTACAAAAAGTAGCTTTGTTTCCGCATATTCGTCAGGCGAACAGGAACCTTTGCCAGGAGAACATAAAGTAACCAGGCACTTTAAAGTGCCTCAGCAAGCAAACCGCCCTCTGTGATACCGCGCCTTCGCCAGGAGAATCAACCATTCGCCAGGCGAACCTTTGTTGGCTTCACTCGCCTGGCGAACTTCATGCCTTTTTGCTACTGGAATTGCTAAGAGAAAAGCCAAGACTTCTTCGTCAGGCGAATGGTAGCGAAGCTTCTCAGAAACCTTCGTCAGACGAACATCCTGCCTTTTTGGTCTGGGAGTTTAATTTGAATTATTCGCTTTGCCTCGCCAGGCGAACATCCGCTGGCACTCGCTGAGCTTCGCCAGGCGAATGCTTTGATTTTCAACTTCTTCTGGCAGCTATGACTCATCTCCTCCAAGGCGCTCCTATTAGTGTCAATCCTGCACACTAACAGCAATATTACAAGCACCATTCACTTTTATCTCAACAACATGAAACTAAACAAATTCAACTACTAATTCAAACAATACTAGATAAAAAAACAAGTAAAAATACTACTAAAAGAGGTCAAATATATACAATATTTGGGATCTAACAGTTGTATCATTTGAGGTTTGGCCACTTGAATTTTAGGTCACTCAATCAACTAATTACTTAAGATATGATAACTGGTATTCCAAGTCTTGAGACGCCCGACAAAATCCGTGAAGGTTACTTAGTAGGGAAGCAATCCAAAAAGTCTTTTGTTTCGATTATGCCGATGAGGTCCTCTTGCATACTAGAAGTAGTACATTCATATGTATGTGGCCCATTTGAACGTCATGCCATTGGCGGAAACAAGTATTTTGTCTCATTTATTGATGAGTATAGTCTAAATCTTTAGATCTATGTGATCAAGCACAAAGACAAAGTATTTGAAAATTTTAAGAGATTCAAAATGCTTATCGAAAACCAGAGTGAAATGAAGATAAAAGTTCTGCAAACAGATGAAGGTGGTGAATACACATCCAAGATGTTTGAAGAGTTATATGAGAACATCGTATCGATCATGAGGTAACTACTCCTTACACGCCTAAACAAAATGGAATAGTGATCAGTCACCATTTGTGTTATAGTTTTCATCATTTATACGTCAAAGTTCCAGATGAACTGTATAACTTTGGTCTTAATTCTTGATCTTGTGAGTCAGTTTGTGTCAAGATAATGTTTGTTATAGTTTGAGTTTCTTTTGGCTATTTTTTATGCTTTTGGTATGTGTAGCATGTTGGATGCAAGTTAAAGAAGATAAAGAATCAAGGATCAAATCAAAAGACCAGGCCAGAAAATAAAAGTAAAGGAAAACAAAGAAAAAGTTGTAGCTCTGCCCATATGCGTATGGACCTGCACCCTTACTCGTACCATACGCGGACCAGCAGAAGGGGTGAAAAGAAATGCCAATGCCCATACGCAGATGATACGCATATGGGAATTTTCCGGATGTGTGCCATGTTCCGTCCGTGTATCAAATTTGGCATATGAACAAGACCATACATATATGGTCTCGTGACATACGAGTATGGTGGCCCAATTTGCAAAAATCCCAAAATGTTGTCTATTTAACAGGGGAACACGTTTTTCCAAGGGTTGGATGATTTTTGACAGCAAAGACATGTTTTGATGGCTAGAGAATTCAGAATTTCAAGGTGGATTCAGATTTTCAAGAGCTTTTCGCGATTGAAGACCAATTCATCTAAAATATCTGTAACGACAACAATCTTTATCATGTTTTGCTTTATTTCTATGAGTAGCTAAACTCCCCAATGCTATGGGGTGTCCCTGATTCAGAATTGTAATGACTTAGAATTTATTTTTGCAATAAAAATGTTGTTTTATTATAATTGATTTATTCTCATGATGACTATAATGCTTTCTCTTTCGGACAAACTAAGTTTGATTTAAGATTAACAATTAGGCTGGACTGTCACTGTTAATGCTTTTCTTGAGAATATTTTATAGTAGATATCACCTAGGACTAGGGATACCCTATAGAAACCAGATTATTCTTGATAAATTAATGTGTAATTTCATCCGTAATTTTCTATGAACATATGAATTAGTTTGAATGATTAATGGTTTTCTCTCTAAGGACTTAAGGGTAAACACCCTTAAGAATCGGTAATTAATTATTTAAAATATATTATTGTAATGTTAGTCTAGAGTTGTTATAGAATTGAATCATACACTTCTTTAGGATATTACTCATATCCTTCTAAACTGTTTAATTACTTTTTTATTTTATTCGCAATCACTTTTATAATTTAACAAATCAATCCAAAACCCCCAAAGCTTTTGTTTTACTAAAGTATAACCCGAACTATGTATCGTCAAGCAATCCTTGAGATCGATACTAGGAATTTCCCCTTTTATTATTGCATTGGTATATTAGTACACTTGTTAATTTACCAATCAAGTTTTGACGCGGTTGTCGCGGACTGCCAAAGATTATAGAGTTCATAGTTTTATTTTAGTTAAAATTTAATTGCTCTGCAACTAAGATTTTTAATTTTAGTTTTTATTTTTATTTTGTGGTTGTTTTTGTTTAATACTAATTTTTGTATAATCTTTGCATACGAGGAAAGCCCTAAGCTGATTTTAATTTTGACGTAGAACTAGAAAGAACTCTGCATGCTAGATGCAGACAAGCTAGGCAAGCAAGGTTGGTCGCCTCAGAAGTTGAAGTCTTTGATTCCAAACAAGATAAAAGAGATAGAGTTTTTGAGCACTCAGATACACCTGAAGGTAGAAAAAACACTTAGAAGGGGGTTAAATAAGAGTTTTAAAACAATTAGGATGATAGAAAAATAACACAATGTTTTTATCCTGGTTCGTTTGAACTCAAACTAATCCAGTCCACCCTACCAAGGTGATTTGCCTTTCTCAACAAGGACTTAATCCACTATATCAAACTTGATTACAGTATAAACCACTAAGACAACTGTCTTAGTCTTCTCAAGAAATTCTGACCATAACTTGGTCTTCTTAAGGAAATCTTTTACAAAGATAAACTAATAATTTGTGTTTAAGACGTGCTTCTAACAAGCCATATCACAACAGTGATTTTTACACAAGTTAAAGAATAAATATGAAAATTATTCTAGCTTGAAGAATATTTGAATGAGTGCTTTGAATAATTTGTCAATAGTTTGGTCGTTGGTTTGTTGGTAGTTCGTTTCAAATTCGTTAACCTTTGAAGTGATGCTGAGACTTGCTTTTATAGTACTTTGAAATCCATTTCTCAAAGACTGTGTAATCTGTGCATTATGTTCTTTTTGTCTTCTATTGACTTTTCCTTTCTCAGAAGGGGAATGTTCAGATAAATCCTTTTTGTCTAAAATCCTGTGTCAAGCACAAATAACAAAAGAGCTGTTTGGATAAGACAAGGAATATGCCAATAGATCTTATTTGAGCAGCATCTTCTTCAACAACTTTGGAACGTCTTGCATCAGAACTTCTGATGATGTTCCTAGTTCTTCAGATCAGAGTTAACTCATTCAGAGTTTCTCTATCCGAGTTTGCAGCCAAGTGCTTTAAGCGTGAAATACTTTATCAGAGCATACTTGCTTAACAAAGCTTCTGTACTTGCAGCGATGAGTACTTCCAGATTATTCTAAAGCTTTATGTATGTTCTTCACTCAAGTTCTTCTTAGCTTCGCTCAGAGTCAATGTAGCAGATCAGAGTCTTCTGATGACTTGCTTCTGACGCTCAGAGCTTTTTCGTTCTTTAGTGTTCAGAGACATTCTTGCTTCCAGAATAATATTAATTTTAGTATTTGAAACAAATAAACACTTGAACAAAATTAGAGTATATAAGTTCTCTATACAAAATTTCATTAATGTTATCATCAAAATTATGAGATATATTAAACACCAATTTGTGTTCTAACAATCTCCCCCTTTTTGATGATGACAAAAACTATGGGAAATTTTGTTTAAAATAGAAAAGAAATATTAATCCCCCTGAGAATATTAATCTCCCCCTGAAATGAATACTTCTGAAAAGATTAAACACTTCCCTTTCAGCTTCTGTATTCTTTTCAGCATCAGAGGAAACTTGTAGATTCTCAGACTTTGGTTCAGAGTTAATTCTTAGAATTTGTCAAATGAGAATTATTAGCTCTGAAACACTCAAAAATATGATTAGATGAAATTTATCATGTATGAGTTGCCTTTGGTAACTGTTTATGTGAATTATCAAAATTACCATTTTCTCCCCCTTTTGTCAAATCAAAAAGAATCTTGATTAAAAAAAAACTTTAAGACAGAAAAAAATAACAGAGGAAAAACAATAAAGCATAAGATAGATTCGGAAGGAAAAACATAACATTCAAATGCATTAATAATAATAATCCAGATACAGAAACAGACAAACAAACAGATAACATATAAGTGCACAAACACAGAAAGAAACTAAGAGGGACGGGAAGCCAAAATCCTCAGAAGATTCGTTATCTCAGAAGTGGATTCTTCTTGCTTTGCCATTCATGTCTTGATTTCTTCTGTTGTCTTTTCTTGCTTGACCATCCATGATTTTATCTCAGAGTTACTGGCCTTGAGCTCAGCAAACTCAGCATGCAGATCTTCATTTTCTTTCTTCACTTCAGATGACTCATGAGCAGATGCAGAAGCAGAGGCAGAGGCATCGTGAATGACCAAAGAAGCAGAAGCATTCTGGACAATCATATCAGAAGGTTGAGAAGAATCAAGAGTCTCTTCTGGACAAGGAGCAGAAACTTCTGGAGCGACTTCTTCAGATCTAGGCAGTTCAGCAGTCTCAGAAGCAGCCAAAACTTCAGAAGGAATACACATGTCCTTTGCAGGTGTGTTTTCCAGAAGCAAGGTTGGTTTTCTGCTGACACTCAGAAGAGTTTGTCTAATAACTTCAGCAAATCTGACCTTTGCATCATCAGAATAAATCTCTTGAACATTGGACGCTACAGAGTCAAATATGGATCTGAATCTCTTCCAGATAGCTTCAGAATCATCAGGATTCAAGCTGGACATGCATTCCTTCTTAACAGTCGATAACCACATGTTTAGTTCTTTTTCAAAACCAGCAAATAAAGTACCAACATCCAGCCTAGGTTTGGGTTTAATGTAGGCTTCTAATGAAGGTGTTTTAATGGGTGCAGAAGTTGAAGGTATGGAAAAAGAAGGAATAATGATAACAGGTGGGTATGATGGAGAAGGAGTGAAGACAGATGAGGGTTTAGCAATCTGAGGTTCAGATGAGGATGGTTCTGATGAAAACTTATCATCATCAGGGGTCAGAAGGGATAGTAACATAAGGTTTGAGAAAAGATGAGATGACATCTGATCTATCAGAATCCATGGAATCAGATGAATCAGAAGATTCAGATGATCCAGATGGAACTAGAAATACAGTTGTCATAGGTTGAAGATCAAGAACAACTGGTTCAGGATCTGATGGGATGGTTTCTGTTGTTGTGGTGCAGGTGTTTGATTTTCAGATGGGGGAAGTTCAGAAGTTTGGTTTACAAAAGGTTGTGGAACAGAATTGGGGGTTTTCTCAGGAGTAGTTTTATGATGTATATTAAAGGAAGGTGTGGATGGTACAGATGTTATGTGTTCAGATGTCTGTGGTTTTTGTGGTTCAGAAGTTTTATGTTGTTGAGGTGTAGAAGGAAGTGGTTGAGATTTTTGTGGTTCAGATGGAATGGGTTCAGATTTATGAGGAGGAGAAGGTGAAGGAATTGGTTCATAAGGAGGAGGTTCAGATGCTAGTACTTCTCTTACTGTTTCTAAAATAGAATCTAAACTAGCAGAAGGATTACCTTTCTGTTTCTTGATGCACTTAGGCTTTGCAGAAGATGCTTCGCCAGAAGCTTTCCTCTTTGGCTTAGAAGATCCTTCTTCTAAGACCTTTCTTTTCTTCCTCTGTCTCTCCTCATAGAAATTAGGTTCAGGTTCATCTGCTCTTTGAATCAGATGTTCTGGCAAGGGGGTTCCATCTGCTAGGCATTCATCTATGTAATCCAGAATGATTCCCTTTGGTTCGTTAGCATGGAAGAGAGGAAAATCATCTATGGGAATTCTTCTCTTGCTTACTTCTTTAGAATTGATCTGACCTGGTGCAGAATTAAGTTCTTCCATTATTCTTATCCTCTGCAAACTTTTGCCATTCAGAGGTTTTCCAACAACTGAAATTAACTCTTCTTTCATACCAGCTTCTGTCAGATGACCAACTAGTCCATTCTCAGTCAGAATATCTGAGATGAGTCTTCCCATAGGAATCCAATTTCTCACTTTCTGATGCTTTGTCTTGATAGATTCTATGGACATTTTGACATGTCCCCACAGATGAGGGAAAAGCAAGTAAGGCAGATCCACCTTGATGCCTTTACCCAAACAGTACATGAAGTACATCTAATCAGAGTTGATGTAATCAGGAGACTTTGTAGACTTTCTATGATGAGTGCAACCCAAGAAGATCTTAGCCCAGATCTTGTATTGAACCTTCAAATCCTTTATCTTGCTGGAAGCTTCCCCAGAAGTGAATACTTCATTGTACACTTCATCCATATCCAGACGATTTGCTGGCAGATGAGTAACACCATCTGATTCTTGATATCCTATCAGCTTGCGAATCAGATCTTCAGTGATGATGATCTCTTTACCCAGAACTGAAGACATGATGAATTTGGGGAAAATGCTTGCATGAATCTAAAACTCTTTGACCAAGCACGGATAAACTGGACCAACCAGTTTGTCAAAATACTTTGTCCATCCTTGTGATGACACAGTTGGACGTAAATCAAAACCATTTTCAGCGATGCTTTCAAAATCAACTAAGAACTCACTTAAAACTTCCAGTTGATCAACGAGTGTGAGGAGAGTTCTTACTGGTTCTTTGAATGGAGTAGGACTCATTGTAGAAGAAGAAACATCAGCCATGGTTGATTCAAATTGTTGAGAGGTTGAATACGAAGTTGCCATTGATGATGAAGTGAGATAACAAATTCTTTGGGATTTAGGTTTAGAGGAGATGAAGAAGTAATTGAGCAAACAGAAATGCATAAACGTGTGTGTGTGTGTGTGTGTGTGTGTGTGTGTGTGTGTGTGTGTGTGAGAGAGAGAGAGAGAGAGAGTGAAAAGTGTGAAATATGTTATGTTGTGGAATTTATAGGGGCAACAATTAGGGCACACTTATGCATGATCAGCATTTAATTTTAATTAAATTAAAACAAAAGGTCATATCAAAAATAATAATAATTAAAATCAATTAATGATTCTGACAAGCGTGGGGAGAAAACCGAGAAATTGAGAATTCAAACAGTACCTCAAAACGGTGTCTCATTGTACTACACTCCACCTTTTCAGATTTTGTGTGACACGTGTTTGATGTAGATATGCCTCTGAATCTCTTTGGAATAAGAAACGTTAAACAACACTCAGATCTTCTGAGACTTGTTAGATCAGAGTTTCACAAAAGAATAATGTACCAAAAGAAATAAACAGAAGAATTACTTCAGAATATAGATATTAGTCATATTTCATCTGAATAAATTTGACTATGAATAATAGTTTTATTCTGGACAAAAATCCATACTAATATTCTTCAGAATAAATTTAAACCTATCTTCAGCAAGGGGTTTTGTGAAGATATCAGCCCATTGATGGTCTGTATCAACGAAGTTCAAACTGATAATTCCCTTCTGAACATAGTCTCTGATGAAATGATGCTTAATTTCTATATGCTTTGCCTTAGAATGTAAAATGGGATTCTTAGAAAGGCAAACAGCAGAAGTATTATCACAGAAAATAGAAATGTTACTCTCATGAATCTGATAGTCTTCTTGTTGACTCTTCATCCAGAGCATCTGAATGCTACAACCAGCAGCAGCAATATATTCTGCTTCTGTTGTTGAAAGCGCTATTGTGGGTTGCTTCTTGCTGAACCATGAGATCAGATGACTTCCCAAAAACTGACAGCTTCCAGAAGTACTCTTACGTTCTATTCTGTCTCCAGCATAGTCAGCATCACAGAATCCAACTAATCTGTATTCATCAGATCTTCTGTAACAAAAACCCACGTTAGTAGTACCTTTCAGATACCTAAGAATCCTCTTAATAGTTGTTAAGTGGAATTCTCTAGGATCTGATTGGAATCTAGCACATAGACAGACACTAAAGAGGATATTAGGTCTAGAAGCAGTCAAGTACAGAAGAGAACCAATCATACCTCTGTAGAGCTTCTGATCTACCTTTTTACTTACCTCTTCTTTACCTAGCGTGCTTGTAGGATGCATTGGAGTCTTTGCTAGCTTGCTTTCTGTCATGTTGAATTTCTTCAGAAATTCCTTCAGAAATTCCTTCACATACTTTGTCTGATGTATGTAGGTGCCTTATGGAGTCTGATTCACTTGAATTCCCAGAAAGAATCTGAGTTCTCCCATCATGCTCATTTCGAATTCTGCCTGCATAGATTGAGAAAACTCCTTTCCAAGCGTAATATTGGTAGTTCAAAAAATAATATCACCAACATAAATCTGACAGACTAAAATGTATTTCTTAATGGATTTATGGAAGAGAATAGTATCAACTTTTCCTCTGATAAAGTTATTTTCCAGAAGGAAATTACTCAGTCTCTCATACCAAGCTCTGGGAGCTTGTTTTAAGCCATAAAGTGATTTCTTAAGTTTAAAAACGTGTTCTGGAAAATTTTCATTTTCAAAACCAGGAGGTTGATGAACATAAACTTCCTCTTCTATGAAACCATTTAAGAAAGCACTTCTAACATCCATCTGATACAGAGTGATGTTATTCTGTGCAGCAAAAGAAATAAGCAAGCAAATAGATTCTAACCTTGCCACAGGAGCATATGTCTTTGTGTGATCTATACCTTTTTGCTGAGTGTATCCTTAAGCGACCAGCCTAGCCTTGTTTCTAATAACTTCTCCTTGTTCATTCAGCTTATTTCTGAAGACCCATTTTGTTCCAATGATGTTGAATCCATTTGGTCTTGGAACCAGATCCCATACGTCATTCCTTGTGAATTGGTTAAGCTCTTCTTGCATAGCAAGTATCCAATCATTATCGTTCAGAGCCTCATCCACAGAAGTTGGTTCAATGATAGATACTAAACCAAACAATGACTTTCCAGAAGATCTGAGAAATGATCTTGTTCTGATAGGGTCATCCTTCTTTCCAATTATCATTTCCTCTGGATGGGAGGCTTTGATTCTGGATGATCCTTTAACAGTTGGTTCTTCAGAAATTGTCAAGCTATCCATCTGAGTAGTTAAGGGAGTAGCATCTGACATTGCTTCTGGTGCTTTTGCTTGAGCTTTATCTGCCTCTGATTCTTCAGAGTCTGTAAGAAGAACTTCTCTATCTGCAGAAATTTCAAGTTTCTTTGGCTTTTGATTGTCAATCTTATCATCAAATCTAACATGAATTGATTCCTCTACAATTTGTGTCTAAGTATTGTATACTCCGTAGCCTTTAGAGCATTCAAAATATCCAAGCATGAAACACTTCTGAGCTTTAGAATCAAACTTGTTCAGATTTTCTTTAGTGTTCAACATAAAACATACACATCCAAAAGGATGGAAATAAGAAATGTTGGGGTTTTTATTCCTCCATAATTCATAAGGAGTCTTCTCCATAAGAGGTCTTACAGACACTCTGTTCTGAATATAACAAGTTGTATTCACTGCTTCTGCCCAAAAGTGTTTTGCCATGTTAGTCTCGTTGATCATGGCTCTGGCCATTTCTTGCAATGTTCTATTTTTCCTTTCTACAAATCCATTCTGTTGAGGAGTTCTAGGACAAGAAAAATCATGTGCAATTTCATTTTCTTTAAAAAAAAATTCAAAGTATTTATTTTCAAATTCTCCACCATGATCACTTCTGACTTTAACAATTTTAAATTCTTTCTCGTTTTGGACTTGTTTGCAGAAGTCAATGAATTCAGAATGTGACTCATCCTTGTGTTTCAGGAATTTTACCCATGTCCATCTGCCGTAGTCATCAACTATGACTAATCCATACTTCTTGCCTCTGATGGATGCAGTTTTCACTGGTCCGAATAGATCAATGTGAAGCAGCTCTAATGGTCTAGAGGTAAAAACAACATTTTTTGTTTTGAAAGAAGATTTTGAAAGTTTTCCTTTCTGACATGCTTCACAAAAAGCATCTGAGTTGAACTTCAACTGAGGAAGTCCTCTGACCAGATTGAGTTTATTAATCTGAGATATACGTCTCATACTAATATGCCCCAATCTTCTATGCCAGACCCATTGCTCATCGTTAACAGACAGAAGGCATTTTACATTCTGAACTTTAAGTTCTGAAAGATTAATTTTGTAAATGTTGTTATTCCTTTTTCCATTAAAGAGGATTGAACCATCTTTTTGACTGATAGCTTTACAAAATTTTTGATTGAAGATTATATCATAACCATTGTCACTTAATTGACTTATGGACAATAGATTATGTGTTAATCCTTCAACAAGTAAGACATTAAATATGGAAGGGAGGTTACCATAACCTATAGTTTCAGAGCCAATAATCTTTCCCTTCCGGTTCCCTCCAAACTTCACATCACCTCCAGATCTAAGTTCCAGGCTTTGGAACATAGACCTTTTTTCCGTCATGTGACACGAGCAGCCAAAGTCCAGGTACCATGATTGGTGTTTCAACTTTGCTGCTAAGGATGTCTGCAACAAAAATCATTTTATCCTTAGGTGCCCATATTTTCTTGGGTCCTCTGGGGTTAGTAGGTTTGAAATTCTTTCTGAATTTCTTTCCCTTAAAAGCATCCTTGTTTTGATGGAATTTTGGTTTATTAAACACAGGTTTGTTCTAATCAAAACTTGTGTGCTTAATATAATTTAAATGACCATATTTGAAGTGAGTATACAGAGGAGAATACTTAATGATCAGTTTATCAACAAGTTTTGGATTTAAATCCTTCCCAGAGGGTGATTCATATCCAATTCCCTTTCTGTTATTTATGCTTACGCCATAGATCATGAAAGCCATCTTGCTTCTATCTAGGCCTCTGGACAGAAACTTCTGAAAGCTATAGTCATACTCTTCTAAAATGTTTTTAGAGCATGATATAGGATCTGAGTCAGATTTTTGAGATTTTTCTAAATCATTTTTCATTTTAAGATTGTCTGCTCTAAGCTCAGCAACTTCTGATCTCAGCTGATCATTCTCAGATGCAAGACAACTTTGAAGCCTCTTGTATTTAAGTTTGATCCTACTGTAGCTTTCCAGAATTTCAGATAAACTTTCAGTAAGTTCAGCTCTAGAAAGTTCAGAAAATACCTCTTCTGAATATGATTCTGATCAAGATTCAGCAGTTTCTTCGTGGTCCTCCACGTCAGCGATTAGTGCTACATTAGCACATTCATCTTCTGATTCTGATGAAGATTCAGAAGCATCTGAATTATCCCACGTGGCTATTAGAACTTTCTTCTTCTTTTCAAACTTCCTTCTAGGTTTCTCCTTCAGAAGTTTGGGACATTCATTTTTATAGTGGCCTGACTCCTTGCACTCGTAGCATACTACATCTTTCTTTCCAGATTTCTTATGTCCAGAAGATTCACCATGCTGATCAGATATCTTGAAGTTTCTGAACTTCTTTTGTTTGTGCTTCCAGAGTTGGTTTATCCTCTTGGACAACAAAGACAATTCATCTTCTTCTTCTGAAGATTCTTCAGAGCTTTCTTCAATAACCTGCAAATGTTTAGCAGATTTGTTAGATTTTAACGCAACAGACTTACCTTTCTTCTGAGGCTCGTCTTCCTCCAGCTCAATCTCGTGACTCCTTAAGGAACTGATCAGTTCCTCCAGAGTTATCTTATTCAGATCCTTTACAAGCTTCAGCGCTGTCACCATTGGTCTCCACCTTGTAGGTAAGCTTCTGATGATCTTTTTGACATGGTCAGAAGTTGAGTAACCTTTATTCAAAACCTTCAACTCAGCAGTTAGGATCTAAAATCTTGAGAACATAGTTTCCACAGATTCAGACTCCTCCATTTTGAAGGCTTCGTACTTTTGGATGAGGGTCAGAGCCTTTGTCTCCTTTACTTGAGAGTTTCCTTCATGCGTCATTTTTAGAGACTCAAACATATCAAATGCAGTATCTCTATTTGTTATTTTCTCATACTCAGTATGAGATATAGCATTTAATAGAATGGTTCTCGCCTTGTGATGGTTTCTAAACTCCTTTTTCTGTTGATCAGACATAGACTTTTTGTCAACCTTTTTCCCTTCATCATTTGTAGGATGAATATAACCATCAGTAACCAAATCCCATAAGTCAGCGTCATAGCCTAGAAAGAAACTTTCTATTCCATCTTTCCAGTAATCAAACTTCTCACCATCAAACATGGAAGGTTTGGTGCTGATTCTGTCTCTATCATCGTATTTGTTGTTGTATGAAGTTGAAGTTGAAGCTTCAGCAGCCATGATGAATCAAGAACAAAGGATTAAGAGTTTTTCCCAACAGGATCTTTTTCTGTCACTGTTAAGTGAGAGCACTTACAGAACCGGAGCTCTGA
Organism: Lathyrus sativus; assembly: GCA_963859935.3. Taxonomy (NCBI): domain Eukaryota; kingdom Viridiplantae; phylum Streptophyta; class Magnoliopsida; order Fabales; family Fabaceae; genus Lathyrus; species Lathyrus sativus. Next base: position 573,892,008 of record OZ012740.1, read on the forward strand.
TACCAACTGAAGGTAGGAAAAACACTTAGAGGGGGGGTTGAATAAGGGTTTTAAAACAATTAGGATGATAGAAAAATAACACAATATTTTTATCCTGGTTCGTTTGAACTCAAACTAATCCAGTCCATCCTACCAAGGTGATTTGCCTTTCTCAACAAGGTCTTAATCCACTATATCAAACTTGATTACATTGTAAACCACTAAGACAACTGTCTTAGTCTTCTCAAGAAATTCTGACCACAACTTGGTCTTCTTAAGGAAATCTTTTACAAAGATAAACTAACAATTTGTGTTTAAGATGTGCTTCTAACAAGCTATATCACAACATTGATTTTTACACAAGTTAAAGAACAAATATGAAAACTATTATAGCTTGAAGAATATTTGAATGAGCGCTTTGAATAATTTGTCAATAGTTTGGTCGTTGGTTTGTTGGTAGTTCGTTCCAAATTCGTTAACCTTTGAAGTGATGTTGAGACTTACTTTTATAGTACTTTGAAATCCATTTCTCAAAGACTGTGCAATCTGTGCATTCTGTTCTTTTTGTCTTCTATTGACTTTTCCTTTCTCAGAAGGGGAATGTTCAGACAATTCCTTTTTGTCTGAAATCATGTGTCAAGCACAAATAAGGAAAGAGTCGTTTGGATAAGACAAGAAATATGCCAACGAATCTTATTTGAACAACATCTTCTTCAACAACTTTGGAACGTCTTGCATCAGAACTTCAGATGATGTTCCTAGTTCTTCAGATCAGAGTTAACTCATTCAGAGTTTCTCTATCAGAGTTTGCAGTCAAGTGCTTTAAGCGTGAAATACTTTATCAGAGCATACTTGCTTAATAAAGCTTCTGTACTTGCAGTGTTGAGTACTTCCAGATTCTTCTGAAGCTTTACGTATGTTCTTCACTCAAGTTCTTCTTAGCTTCGCTCAGAATCAATGTAGCAGATCAGAGTCTTCGGATGACTTGCTTTTGACGCTCAAAGCTTTTTTGTTCTTTAGTGTTTAGAGGCGTTTTTGCTTCCAGAATAATATTAATTTTGATATCTGAAACAAATAAACACTTGAACAAAATTAGAGTATATAAATTCTCTATACAAAATTTCATTAATGTTATCATCAAAACTATGAGATATATTAAACACCAATATGTGTTCTAACAACACCATCCGACAAAGAGTTAGAAGAACCAGAGATAGTTGAACCACAAGAAAGACTTCTTGGGGATTACGGAGGAGCAAACGCCCCATCGGGTCGTTTAACCATAGTAAATCCACCAGTAAATGTGGCAAATTTTCAGTTGCACCCTACAACTACCTGTCACCTTGAGAAGAAACTGTTTACAAGGAAAATAAATGAAGATGCAAATAAACATCTGCAAATGTTTCTTACTATGAGCACCACTTTGAAGATAGATGAGCATATTGAAGAGGCGAAAAAGTATAGAATTTTCTCGATCACCCTAGCTGAAGATGCCGAAGAATGGTGTTATTCATTACCTGATGGGAGTATTACTACTTCAGAACAGATGGAGAAAACCTTTCTGGATGAATACTTTCCTACTTCTGTTTATATTAGAAAAATATATAATATTATGAATTTTAAGCAGAATGAGGGTGAATCACTGGGTGATGCATACAAGAGATTTAAGAGGTTACTGATTGCATGTCATACTCATAATTTGGATCAGACTGAGCATATGCAATTGTTTATTAAAGGCCTCCAGTTGAAAACTAAACAACTAATTGATATAGCTAATTGTGGCTCATCCAACTTTATAACAGTCACTGGTATCAAGAAGATCATATAAGATATTGCTGCAAATGAACATCTAGAACTATATGATAAAAGTGTAAGCAAACTAGAGGGTGTGCTTGATCTGAAACTTGTGACTCTGAGTGTAAAACTGGAAGATCAAGTTGTTGTTGAAGTTAAGAGAAGACTTAAGGAAATGAATATTGATACTCAACAGGTAGCTCAAGGTCAACATGTTCAAGCTATTAATTGTGATATTTATGGAAGACCCTATTTTGCCATGCATTATGTTACAACTGCACAACAAATTGAAGAGGTAAATTTTCTGAAGCAAAATAACCCATATTCTAACACTTATAATCCAGGTTGGAAGAATCACCCAAACTTCTCCTGGAAAGATTAACAGGGGAATGTTTAAAAACAAGGTCCTACTTAGTATCAGAACCAACTACAATAATATTAAAATTAGCAACATCAACAACAGTATCGACCTCAACAATAGTATCGACCTTAATAACAATATCAACAACAATACCAACCATAACAACAACAGTATCAGCAACAAGCACCCAAAAAGGCATATTGGGAAATTTCCATTGGAAATATGGAAGCTTAAAGTTCCCAGTTCTAAGAAGAAACAAGAAACAATCAGAGGAACACTACTATATCTATTAAAAGTCTTGAAGTTCAAATGGGTCAAATAGCACAACAAATAGCAGGTTCTCAAGCACATGGTTTACTACATAGTGCAACTGTGACAAACCCGAAAGACCATAATAATGTGAGTACAATGACAACAAGAAGTGCCAAAATGAGAGAATTTTGAGAAGTTTTTAAAGAAGTTTAGAAAGTTAGAAATCAATTTCCATTCTCTGAGGCACATGTGCAGATGCCTATTTATGACAAGTTTATGAAATATATTATCTCTAAGAAATGCACCATTGACACTAAACCTATACTTCTAACTGAAACTTGTAGTGCTATTTTATAGGACATGAAGATCCTGGTTAAAAAGAAAGATAGGGGTTCTGTCACCATTCCATGCACCATTAGAGATAGATCACTCAAGAAGGCGCTTATTGATCTGAGAGCTATTGTGAGTCTTATGCCTTTATCCATTTATAGGAAGTTGGGAATATGAATGGTTCAGGATACTATAATGAAATTTTATTTCATAGATCACTCAATGAAAATACCTTATGGTATAGTTGAAGATGTTCTGGTAAAGATATATAAATTTGTGTTTCCTGTTGATTTTGTGATTCTTGAGATGCATGAAGATGAAAAGATCCCACTTATTTTGGGGAGACCTTTCCTAAAAATAGGGAGATGTATGATAGACATTGAGGAAGGAACCATGAATCTCAAGGTTTATAATGAAGAGCTAAAAATTAATGTGAGAAGTTCCATGAAGCATAAAGATGACGTGGAGACAAGTAATACAGTGGAAGTGATAGATAAAATGGTAGTTCAAGCTATTCAGAGCTAAGTCCCCAAGTTGCCTTTGGAAAGAGTTCTCAGTTTGTCAGTTTATAAAATATAACAGAATGAGGACGTGTTAGAGAAGGAAGTGCTAGCCATGTTAGATACATAACCACTGTGGCTGAGATCCAAACCACACAGGTGGGAGGATTTAAGATCTCCATAGGAGGTAGAGAATAAAAAAGAAGCTGAAATGGGTGTAGGTACAGATTTAAAGCAATTACCCGAAAATCTTAAATATGTTTTCCTAGACTCTGAAAACAATTGTTGTGTAATAATAAATTATGGGTTACAAGCGAAAGAAGAAGAGAAATTAGTACAAGTACTGAGAAAATACAAAAGTGTTATGGGATGGACCATCGAAGACTTGAAAGGAATTTTCCCACAATATGCATGCATAAAATACTGATGGAGGATAATCACAAACCAATGGTACAACCCCAAAGAAGGCTTAATCCAACAATGAAGGAAGTAATGAAAAAAGAAGTGGTGAAACTATTAGATTCAAGACTTATCTACCCTATTTCTGATAGCTCATGGGTGAGTCTGGTACATGTGGTACTAAAGAAGAGAGAGACAACGATGATACTGAATGAAAAAGATTAATTGATCCTCGCTCACATGGTAACCGACTAAAGAGTGTGTATTGATTATAGAAGGATCAATATCACAACAAGGAAATATCATTTTCCTCTTCCTTTTATTGACCAGATTTTAGAGAGACTTGTTGGTCATGAGTACTATGGCTTTTTAGATGGATACTCGGGGTATAATCAAATTGTTCCAGCCCCTGAAGACTGCACTTACATGCCTATATGGTATTTTTTTTCCTATAGAAGTATGCCATTTGGGTTGTGCAACGCCCCTGCTACTTTTCAAAGATGTATGACATCTATATTCACTAATATGCTTGAAAACCACATAGAGGTGTTTATGGATGATTTTTCTATTTTTGGTTCTTCTTTTGATAAATGTTTAACTAACTTGTCTCTTGTTTTAGAAACATGCCAACAAACTAACATGATTCTCAATTGGGAAAATGCCATTTTATGGTACAAGAAGGTATAATGCTAGGTCATAAAATCTCCCAAAAGGGGATAGAAGTGGACAAGGCCAAAGTAGAGGTGATTGCAAAACTTCCTCGTCCTGTGAACGAGAAGGGAATCATAAATTTCTTAGGTCATGCAGTTTTTCATCATAGGTTCATAAGAGATTTCTCAAAAATTGCTAAACCTTTGACAAATTTGCTTGTGAAGGATAAACCCTTCACCTTTGAAAAAGAGTGCATGATTGCATTTGAAACACTAAAGAGTAAGTTAGTCTCAGCACCAATTGTTATTGCACCATATTGGTATCTCCCATTGAGATTATGTGTGATGCAAGTGACGTTGCAGTGGGAGCAGTACTAGGACAAAGACGAGAAAAAATGTTACATCTAATCTATTAGCTAGTCATGTTCTAAATCCCATTCATATGAATTATGCGACTACCGAAAAGGATTTATTGGCTGTTGTGTATGCTTTTGATAAGTTTAGATCTTATTTGTTAGGATTTAAGATAATTGTGTATACTGACCATGCTACTTTGAAGTATTTGTTTGCCAAATAGGAATCCAAGCCAAGGCTTTTGAGGTGGATATTGTGACTTCAAGAATATGATCTTGAAATCCGGGACAAAAAGGGGTGCGAAAACACCGTTGCAGATCACTTGTCCCGAATAGAAATCAAATGCCCAAAGCTCTTTATTAGAAGTAAAACTATTTGATGTTTGGGGCATAGATTTCATGGGACCAAAATTGCCACTCCTTATCATCCTCAGAAGAGTGGGCAGTTCGAAGTTTCTAATAGGCAAATCAAGCAGATTCTTGAAAAAACTGTTAGTGATTCTTGAAAAGACTGGTCAGCCAAACTGGAGAATACATTATGGGCATACAGAACGACGTTCAAAACTGTCTCCCTATCAGTTAGTTTATGAAAAATCTTGTCATTTACCACTCGAGTTAGAGCATAAAGCATTTTGGGCTTCCAAATTCTTAAACTATGATCTTACAAAAGTTGGTGAATCTTGAATTTTGCAAGTTCATGAGTTAGAAGAATTTAGGAATCAAGATTATAAGAAGGCCAAAATTTACAAAGAACAAACCAAAAAATGGCATGATCAGAAGATTCATAAAAAATAATTTTGGGAAGGACAATTGTTTATGTTGTTTAATTCCATGTTGAAGCTGTTTCTTGGAAAGTTGAGGTCTAGATGGTCTGACCTGTTTGTTGTTAACAAATTGTTCCTTCATGGAGCAATAGAACCAAGAAATCAGAAAAATAGGGACACCTTTAAGGTTAACGGGCAGAAATTGAAACCTTACTACCAAAGACAAGGAATTGGTCTAGTAGAAGATGTTCGACTAGAAGGATAGCATGGTAAGTCGTTGAGCTATGAACGTAAAAAAAATGTTTATTGGGAGGCAACCCAAGGGAGGTACCAGTTAATATTATTTTATTTTGGTGTTAATTTCTTTAATTTTAGTCATGTTGCGTCGTCAGGTCAGGAGTGCAGATAAATAGGACATAGAAAAAAAGAAGAGAAACTAATTTTTTTGTTGAAAAATCATGTTCTGCCAATACGCGTATGGGCCCTTGTCATACGCGTATGGGAATGCAAAACTGACCCATCCTTGCTACTACGCGTGGTATACGCGGATGAGGCCAGACCTTACCCATACAAATGGGTATACTCGTAATGTGTGACCATATGAGACACATACGAGGTCTAAAAAAAATTCAACAAAAAAGGGTCACTGCCCTTACGCGTATTGCTTGTATGACACGCGTATTGCAACGGTCAGATTGGACCATACGCGTATCATACATGATCTAGAAATTGGCCCTGCGCATACGCGTAAGGTTCGTATAATACATGTATGACCCTATGGTAATGCGTATCATACGCGTATCCTGTTTTGCGCCACATATATTGTGTTTTTCTGTACATTTTCAGTCATTTTATAACTTTTCCCTTACACGAATTTTTCGTATCACTGGGTTTTCTCTGCAGCTTTCCTTGTTTTTTTCCAGATTATTCGCAGGTTCACCATAGATCTCTAATCATACTCCAAAATTGTTTTCTTCATCTTATGACTCTCAGAGATTCAAATTTGTTGTGCATCCTGAACAGTTTAGGATCCTTTCAGAACGTAAAATAATTGAGGAAAGGGCATGAAATCTACAACCAAACCAATTGCCCGAGGTTCATGAGGTTATCAAAAAGCACAAGCTTACATACTTGAATCAACAGATCTAACCTGTAGCTCGCGACCTTGTTCTTGAGTTTTATGCTAACGCCCACAGAGCTCCCAATGACGATTCTACTTCAGTTACTAATTTGGAGTTATGGGTTTGAGGAAAAAAGATTGAGTACAATTGGAAAAAAATTAACAGGGTGCTGAAGTGTAAGTTTCTTGAGCCCAACTGCAAATTTCATACGAGGAAGTCATCTTCTAGAGTAGGTTGGTCGTATAATGACATGCATGACTTGTTAGCTCAGCCAGTTAAAGACTGGTAACCCACTATTAAACAAAGTCCTTCCGAGATGTTGGTTATGGATATGGACGTCATCCTGAAAGCATGAACATACTTCATGCGCCACATTTTAGATATGAACTGGAGTGGTTATGATCTGATTGTGGAGAGAGCTTTATAGTTGTACCTGATCCTCACTCTTCAGCCTGTTAACATAGGAAGGATTATTTTTGGCTTTATCCCTGTTCTCTTTGTTTTCGTCTGCATTTTGCATTTATCATTCCATCATTTTCATCATATTAGAATTCATTGCATGTCAGCACTTTTAGTTTAGTTTCATTTGTCCATAGCATCGCATATTAGTGCATCTAAGGGAAAAAAATTTGGTTATCTATATTTAAATACCTTTCACCATGATTTCATGAAGATTTTCATCGCTCACGTCATCTGGTGAAGATATTTTAATAGGGGCAACTGTTATACCCCAAATTTTATCCTTAGATTCCTTGATCTCTTCACCTATCATCTTAGGACAATCATCCATGCATGGCAAACCATTTTGTTTGTAGTTTTATTTGTTTGAAGATGGGTCATAGCAAGATATTCAGGGGTCATAAAGACTTTATGTAAGCTCACAGTCTCACCGAATCGGGGACATGAAAGAAGGATATACCATCATTTTGTGGTCCCTGAGTTAATATAAGGCGCATTAATTTTAAGAAAAGAGGGATAAAGAGAACATGCAACAACAACACCATGTGCAATGACCTTCACCTTAATCAATGTACTACGTCAATGCTGGCCGCCATGCACCATACATATGTTATAAACGTTCAACAACAACAATATAATATTATAACAAGCAACACATCATATTCATGCATGTTTCACACTACAACACACAACCACACATCATCCAACACCATCACATAACATTTAAATCAGTTCCAGGTATTGGAATTATTTTTAAAAGAAAGTTCATTGTGTTAGGCTCCTAACGCTTCAAACGAAACCTCAATCGAACACCCGAAACTCAAGTTATAAATTTACAAAATTTTCTGATTTTTCCTTCCTGTGTAACTAATTACACCAAAACCGGTAACCGGTTACACCCCCCCCCCCCCCCCCCCACACACACACACACACCCAAATCCATTTCTCACGTTTGTAAGTTGTCTCAGGTGTAATCGGTTACACCAAAAGTGTTAACCGGTTACCACTATGACAAAAGCAGTTTTCTGCTGTATTTTTACACGAAAAATAAGTTTTCAAAGCATCTCAAAACCCCAAAATTGTCATACCAATTCATAACTCGTGTTCCGACTCTAATTTCAAACATCACACAACAATACAAATAATCATCATCACAACATTCAACCAACACACAATCCAAACAACACCAACACATGATTTCAATAGCATTAACACACAATCACATCATTATACATCAAATTTCTCACAACATAGAGAAGAGAATAACAATCCTAGAGAGATTAGGACACCCATCCACATGTTATCATGTGAAACCCTATACGAAAGGAAATCCCACCCTTACCTTAGATTGATGGTTCGAAGCTTCTCTAATGGATTCCTCTTCTTCTTCCTCAATGCCCTAGCTCTTCTCTCTTTTCTCTTTCTCTTCTCAATTCACGTATTTGATAGTTCTCCATATTTCCCTTCTTTTCCTTTTTTTCTTCTTCTTATTTTAATATTATATTATAACTCCTGATTACTATTTTATTCCAACTAAATAAAATAATAACAATAATTTCACTAATATTTATTTTAAATAATATCCACCTAATATTATTTAATCAAATAAATATTAAATAATATTAATTAATTAGTTTTACTCTTACCGTCCCCAAATCTCTACAATTTTACTCAAACACATCAAATACCTTAAATCTAACATTTCTAAGGTCACTACCATCACCCAAGGTTCCCTTTAACGTCACAAATCATAAACAAACACACACACACACACAATCATACAATTATTTATGAAAATTAATTAAATAAATCAGAGTGTTACAAAAGTCAGATGCAAAAATGTCGAAAAATAAAATTGAATGCACCAAAATGATCAGTACGAAATAAACCTCTAAGAAATATACAACATTTGATCTAATTTTAAAATCAAATTTGATCAGTTAAAAGGTTCAGACAGATCAAAATGCAACCGAAACAATAGTCGAAAAATTAAAACATACTCGTCAAGTTAAACTAGGCGAAACAGGATTAGTATAATTGACATTTGCAAGCTCAGTGTTGAAATTTTTCGGCCGTTGATTTTAAGCACATTTGAGAATCAGTTTGTTCGGTCTGTCTGTAGATTTGAAAAATTATTTCGATTAATATTGAGCACTATGCGAGATGAAATGCATGTTATGCTATGCTATGTAAATGATGTAAATGCTATGATAAGTGCATTGATTTGACGATTCATGGTCAAAATTGGGGTATAACGCATAATTATCTCAAGGGTCTTTCTAACGAATGCTCTAGAAGCGTTCTTTAAGGATTTCAAACAAAAAAAATATTCTATAAAAAAATTAACCATTTCAATTTTCAATATATTAAGTATGCGGTTTTAAAGAGTATCTTGAGACACTTGTTAGCATTTCTCTTATCTTAATAATGAGTTATACTCAATAATTTATAGGTATCTCAACAACTCATAATCATCTTAACAATGAATTGTACTCTAGATCAGGGGTAGATCTATGTTGGGATGGTTGGAGGCTCTTGCCCCCACAAAAATAATAATCATGAATACTTTATTACATACTATATTATGTATATTAATTTAATGTATAACTATTTTTTTTTTGTCTATTTCAAAATAAAAAGTTACTCTAATTAGTTACTGATTTGAAGGGAATCAATGGACCGTCACGCGTCTTTGATCTGCTGTCTGTTCACCGGTGGTAAGAAGGAGGAGGGGGTGTACCTGCAAGACACTCCGATGCCAAAGTAAGGAATTAGACAGAGTGAGAGGAAATACAGAAAGTAGGTTGAGAATTGAATACCTGACCCTCTTGTGGAAGAGGGTATTTATAGAGAGACTTCAGCGCAGGGCCAACGGTCATTTGAGTTGGGCTGGATGGCCAGGCCCAACCCAAGTGACTACTAGGGCTTACGTGGCATAATGAAGACTAGAACGTGGTATTCGCCCTAGTTCAACTGCTCTGTGAACTCCGGAGAGTGGGTTGACCTGCTCTTTCGGAGGTGGGCAGTTGGTTGATGACGTGTACCCGCGGAGGAGAGCACGTGGAGAACGTGCGCGGGGGCACGCCTTCCTGCTCGGCGGGGAGAGGTTCTGTTCGACAGGGCAGCGCCTGGCCAACGGGAGCTTCGTGCCCGATATCGATGAGGAAGACTCATTTGAGTCCTTCACTAAATATAAGTGGGTTGGGTCTTCCCAGTCAAGCGGGGCCCAAGCCGGAACAGTTACAGAAACAAATTTACTAGTGTATATTTGTATTTTATTATACTTTACCACATTCTTCTATATTATTATAGTCATTTGCAGAAAAAAAAAAGTCTTTTTAATATGAATTTTTTTTATATCAATTGTAATGCATTAGATCATTTATTCCATATTTTCTTTATAAATATAGTTAAATAATTTCAGTTAGGTTGTTAAATATTTTATTAATTTATATCTTTTCAATATGTTATAAATTTAAAAAATATTTTGTTATGAACTTGTAGTAAATGGAAAATTGATTACATGTAAAACAACATATTTTATTTATATACAAAAGTTTGAAAATAATTGAATTACATGTAAAACAACATATTTTATTTATATACAAAACAAAATATTATGGTTACTTTGTTTAGCATTAATAATATAAAACAATTCATTCACAAAATAAAAAAGTACATAAAAAACAATTTAAATTGGTAGAAGTTTTAATTTTTGCTAATAACAAATTTTTTTTCCCGACTATAAAATATTTTGGATCCGCCACTGTTCTTATTTTAATAATTTACAATTATCTCACTAATATGAGTCATATTCTGGAAGACCAAGAGAATATTCATATTTTTCAAATTAATGTATAACCAAGTTCAAGGAAATAGTTCCAAGACTTTGAAATGTCCATCCCCATTTCAAATTAATGTATAACCAAGTTGAAGGAAATAGTTCCAAGACTTTGAAATGTCCATCCCCATTTTCAATGCATTGGAACTATTGTGATGGTTTTAACTATAGTGCACCATCATTTAAGGAAGGAACACCAACACTCTCAATTATTCAATTTTCTAATGTTGATGAAAAGAATATTTATTTTTCAATTATTTCTCTTGGTCTATGCAGAGAACATCAAGTATATATCTTCTAGCTACTACTTGTTATCTATGTCTCACACTCTCTTGGCCGGCCACAAAAAACTAAGGACAAAAATATACTGTCTTAATAACCTTAAACTTCGATATAATTGTTGTCATAGTAGTTAACAACGTTAGTCCTAGTACTTTCCGAAAAAATGCATTCTATATATATTGTTGTGTATGGTTAACTCTCATTTCACCTCAACAACAGTTTTGCAGGAAAAGATGTCAGGAGAGGAAATTTGGCCATCAGTTGAAAAAGAATCTAGAAAATCTCTGCCTCCATTTGATAACAGCAGTGGCTACAATTCAAAAACAGGAATATATCACTCTCTTGAAAAGCTTGGCACCAAGCATGAAATCCCAACAGAGCAAAACCTTAACATTGCAAGTCTTGTGCTATCACAGTTTCCACGAGCAGAACTTGCTGACGCGAAGATTGCGTTTATTGATTTAAATACTAGTCATAGTATAACCTACGGCGAGCTTCGCCGATCGGTTTACTCGCTTGCAACAGCTTTGTTTCATGGACTTGAGGTTAGAAAAGGCGACGTCGTGTTTTTATTGTCTCCGAACTCGGTTTTGTACTCGACCATATGCTTAGCTGTGTTATCAATTGGTGCAATTCTTACCACTGCGAACCCTCTCAATACAAAGTCGGAAATCGCGAAACAAGTACATGATTCTGGTGCTAAACTAGCCATCTCAATACCAGAAGAGTTACACAAACTGGTTCCAACAGGTGTTCCTACACTTCTCACCTCTAGTTCATCTGATGAAAAGTTTTTATCAGTTGAAGAGTTAATAGAAGGCTGCTATGATTCACAAGAGTTGCCGCATGTTCGTGTGGAACAATCGGATACTGCTGCTATACTTTACTCTTCAGGGACCACAGGAGTAAGCAAAGGTGTTGTTTTGACACATTCAAATCTCATAACCATAACAAAACTATTCTGCTGGTCTGCGGATGTATCAGCATCTCAAGACGATGTTTTCCTCGCCTTCATTCCAATGTTCCATATCTACGGACTCATGTTCTTTGGATTCGGGTTGTTGTGTGTTGGTGTTACAACAGTTTTGATGCAGAAATACAATTTCCAAGCTATGCTTATCGCTATTGAGAAGTACAAAGTTAATAACATACCAGCAGTGCCGCCGGTGATCCACGCGTTGGTGAAACATGCAAGTAAAGATGGATGTGACTTGTCTAGCTTAAGAAGGGCTGGTTCAGGTGCAGCACCTTTGAGTAAGGAAATGTCACAGGAGTTCAGAAAGATGTTTCCTTGGGTTGAACTAAGGACGGGTTATGGACTGACAGAAAGTTGTGGGGGAGCAACCTTTTTTGCGTCGGATAAAGACGCTAAAGCTCATCCAGAAGCATGTGGAAAGTTGATTCCAACTTTTTGTGCAAAAGTGATGGACACTGAAACCGGGAAGCCTTTGCCTCCTAACAAGGAAGGAGAGTTATGGCTGAAAAGTGGCACTATTATGAAAGAATATCTAGGAAATGTGGAGGCAACAGCTGCAACAGTTGATTCAGAAGGTTGGTTGAGAACAGGTGATCTTGGTTATATTGATCAGAATGGAGTTGTCTGCATAGTTGAACGAATAAAGGAGCTAATCAAGCACAACGGGTATCAGGTACTCATAAATAGTTTCAGTTTTCAATGGTGACAATTTTCGATTTTTTCAGTAAATCACTTCAGTTCTAAAGTTGAAGTTGAGTTTGGTAATTGTTCAAACGGTTTCGCTTTTTATAAATACATACGTGGATTGCTTGTATCAGGTAGCTCCTGCGGAACTGGAATCTGTGCTAGTAAGCCATCCCCTTATTGTTGATGCAGCAGTTATACCGTATGTTAGCCTCGGACTATTTTCACTCTTATTTTCATTCTCTCTATGACTTTTTTTAAGCGAAAAAAAAATGATGCAGTGTTGAAGATGAAGAAACTGGACAGATACCAATGGCATATGTTGTGAGAAGAGCTAGTTCTCAACTCTCAGAAGACCAAGTCATTCAATTTGTTGCAGGCCAGGTATGCTGCCCCCGGATTCTGATTTTATGCAGAAAAAAATGCTGCAGTAGTTGTAACCATTGTTGTTTAGTAGTTGGATGAAGATCAAACAATTCATATTCTAAGTTTGTATTTTACACCTGATTTATTTAAGTTAAACTTAACTTAATAGTGACTTCACCTAACTAGATACAGTGACTGCAGGGAATTTTGATTTCATCAAGCCCATTTCTACCAACGACTCTTAGAAACAGTTGTTTTAAGGAAAAATACTTTTTTTTCCCTTATCTATACTCTAACTAAATCTGTCATTTGATTTTTTTTAGTGTCAAATTGGTTCCTTAAGTCTTAAAATTAAGTCTTAAAATAATGTGTCATGTTAATCCTTTTTATTTAATTAACGACAAATTTAGTAGTTGATTTTTAAATTTTTCATCAATAGTTAGACAAAAAAACTAATATAACACTTTTTAAAAGTTAAGGGATCAATTTGATACGAAAAAAAAATTAAAGTAGACAATTTGAACCCAAGAATATAGTTTAGGGATAAAAAGAATATTTTACCTTAGTTTTAATTTGTTTCTCTTTTTTTTTTTAGTTAAACTAATTTTGAGAATTTTCAGGTGGCTCCCTATAAGAAAGTGAGAAGGGTGAGCTTTATTGATAATATTCCAAGGTCAGCTGCTGGCAAGATATTGCGCAAGGATCTTGTTTCCCAAAGCAAATGTCAACTTGTCTCTAAGTTATGAGTAACTTGAGTGAATAAGTGATGGTGCTACGGAATGATTAGCTTTGTGTTCAGTGTTCAAAACTGAAGAGAAACCACCTCAATCCCTTCAATGCATCTAAAATAAACATTTAGTAAATGATATTGATGCTTGTACTTAGATATTGTACATTTGTGAATTCTTTTTTTTTTTTTTTGTGATTCTGTTTTAGGCTTTTAATTATACAAAGACCTGCTATAATATGAAAATTTTCAAAGCTTTGCTCGTGAAACAAATACGATTTGTGGTGGTGGATTGATTTCCTGTGGCAGAAGAATGATGCCCGTTTTCATATTTGTGTATTGAAATATTTCTCAAGAAACGAACAATGCCTTGCAAGAAAGGACCATAAGCCAGGGGAACTATGTCATGACCATATTTTCCTTGGCCGTATTAATCCCACTCGCCCTGTAATTATTCTTTAAGTCGAACTAAAAACCATGTCGTGACCGTCCAATGAATGAAGAGTGAAAAAGGGTGACGGGAGTTCCAAAGGGCACCAAATCAAATCATTATATTCTACAAAATGAAAATATAAGTGTGGCCGAAGAAGTCATCATGCTTGAAAGTTGAAATAAAATAAATTGAAAATTGTATTCATCTAGCAATTGAAAGTGAAGTACGGATAAGTTAAATGAAATAGAATAATATGAAATGAGCCCGACAAAGTGAACCTATTAAAAGTGTGATTCAAAAATCTTGTATGCCCATCTTTTGAAAGTTGCAGTCCATCAAAATTGGAGCTCAATATCTTATCCATCATGCATTGCAACACAAGATGGGGGCCCAAAAGCTCTGTAGCAAGGAAATGCCATTTGCTGCATGAACTTAAATAACAAAATCAGCTACTTGAAAAATCACTTTAAGATGCATTGCCCTCCGTCTTTATTTTTCACTCCCACCAAACAATCGCCAAACTCCACCAGAACTCTGCCTCTGAGCAGTTGCAGCATGCTCCATCTCCTGGTCAAAAGCAGACTTCTTTTGCCGAAGAGCCTGTACCTGATCTTCCACAGACTGCATCGATTCAAGCAGCTTTTGGAGTTCTGTAATTTTGGCCTGGAAACAAACATTACCTATATACTCAAATTCTACACACATAAATCAAGTGTTAACTTCAAAGATGGGAAAGTGATTTTAACCTCCAGGTTAAAGCATCTCGATCTCTCAGCCACAAGTTGTGCCTGAACTGATTGGAGTTCCTGAAAATACATATTTATTATGAAAACCACGATTATCAATTAAGTTGTAGTGTACCTTCACAGAGAAATTGTAATACATACCTTGGTCAATTCAGCATGAGTACTATTTACTTCATGTATCTCACTTCCAAGCTTAGAATTTCCGGCCCTGACTTCTGCAACTGACAGTTCCAATAAGCGCTTTTCTTCTTTAGTGGCTTCAATTTTAACTGTGACATCATCTTGATGATGACCATTTGCAGATGACTTGGGATTTGTAACATCTAGTTGCGTGAAATCCAACTTCTCAGACTTAGACAATGCATAAGCAGAAGTAACAGAAGCTGCTGCAGCTGCGGCAGCCGGTGACTGGAAAATCTTGGGACGCAAAGTGTTCTTTGCCTTGGGTCTCATAACAAAAACCTAAATTTGTACAGTCCCTAGCAATCAGTCACAGAAACCACTACAGAATACACCAAAATTTGATTAAAAAATAAAAGTGCACTTAAAAATATGTAAAGCTAGCAAGTTTAGAATTTTTAGAGCATAGCATGCCATTTGCAATACATGGTGTCAGAATTGGAAGATGTGATTGAGCTAAGATACAACAACCAGGGAGCAGCATAAGTGTTGGCAAAATGGAAACATTTGCTAAAAGGAGAAAGCATGGATAGCTTACAAGCGAGTAGATGTAACAGATGAATAACTAATTCTGTTAGTAAAACAGTATTTTAAATTTTAATTGGAGGGAAGGGAGAATTGGTTTTTGAACTCAATTGTAATTGGAGAGTGGCTTTCTCGAATCGGCCAATTTATTGCATACTCTGAATTCCTTGAGAATTCTTATCTTCTTCCCTTGTACAAGTTGGACCTTCGATGCTTAGAAACACATAAAGCTAATTCCGAGAAACCAATTCTAAAAACCCGAACCAATGTTTTTCTTAGCAAACTAATTTGGACTCAAGTTATAGGAGAGCCTAATTTACTTGAATTCAACAAAATCAATTAACTAAGTATATCATCCATCTATTATAAGAAAAATAATCTTTGCTAAGATGTTGACAACACAAAAGGTATTTAATAATTAAATTCTCAATGCTAAAATAAATAATCTTACATACCTCATTGCTATACTTCCCATTGTAACCACCAAAAGAAAACAAATATGTTTCACCATCAATCAATCCTGAGCAGACACTAAGACCCTGATACGCAATGAAGACTTCTGTCACATATAAATCAATATGCAAAGGGTGTGAATCATTATGACACTCTTTTTTATACAACTTTGGCAATCAGAATGGAAAACAGAGTTAATCAGAAGGTCTCAAATGTGGGTCAAAAAAGAAAGTGGTTCCCCATCTCGGAATTGAAATATGGATGAGAAAATACAATATGAATTTTTTTATACAAAACCAGTCTTGGAAAAGTGAGAATTACTATCCTCCATACAACATTCCTGGAAACGTAGAAAAATATTAAATAAATAGATTGCATAAAGTAACTACCTCACTAGAAAGTGGATCTTTTTGCTTCACAACATCCAATACTGACCAAACAAGATTAGACATGTTTAAGACCAGGGTTTCGGGGCAACCTGTTTCGAAAATCAGATAATCATACATCCATAAAGAACAGAATGTCATTAATGCAGAGAGCATAATTATGCATAGTTGACGTCAATAATTAATTTAACTACCCCATGCTTTTAAGCAGCTTATTTTGGTTCATTTAGAAATAAGGAAGCAACTTTTATTTTGGAGTTTGGGGTTTATGCAGTCCGCTGATATATTTGGTTTGAGCAGAATGCCCACACATCGTTAGAGGGAGTCATTTTTCCCTTAGAATGTGCTTCAAGATAGGATTGTATTTAATGTTTCACACCAGTGCTAAGGTCAATGCATTTTCTAGTTAGTTATTATCATTTTTTTAACAAAAGTTAGTTATTATCATTTTTTTAACAAAAGTTAGTTATTATTCTAAAAAACACATGAAGTGGACTTCCACGCAGCGTTGTTGATTCTCTCTATGTCACTGTTTTTTTTATTTCTCTTGATTTAGTACATACCATTTTTGTTATCGCCACCACCAACTATGAACCAGCTTTCATCAATAGTTATACCAGCATGTCCAGCCCTGGGAGATACTAAATCACCTTGAGATTGTGGTTGAGACCATTCCATCTAAACCAAATGAGATTGTTAGATCATCAGATTATTGGTGCTAAACTTGTAATGATGAAAAAAAAAACAGCTTTGAAGATCAAAGGCCAAAACTAAAGCATTTTTCAGAATAAAGAAATGCAAGTATAAAACTAATTTGAATTTTGAACTTTGAACTTTAAAAAGGAATATCAAAGTTGTTCTTTACTGTCATTTCATGGATTAGTGTCTGGGTAAACGAAGTAAGACCATAACCATTATGTTTCCAGTAAAAAATATTCTACTTCAAAAACCAGCATATGAAAGGAAATCTCTAAAAATAATAGGTGTTGTCAAGCACCAGATGCAGAAGAGTGTAGTAGGAGTTGTATATTATGAACGGTATTTATATATTTATCATCAATACCGAACTGCCCAAATGATGACGAAATGATATAAATTTGCACATTAGAACAGAAGGTCCTCTCTAATTCAGTAACTAGCATCCAGACTAAATGACAAAACTGAGGGGGGAGGGGGGGAATTATTTCCACCAACTCAGGTTTCCTCTGATTATGCTATCACAGTACAGGAAATTGCATGCATGCCTTGACTCTCCACAGTCCTTTTTCTTCTGAGTGTATACTTGGGTAATGGGAGGTATAACTATAATGAGAAAGCACTTTTGTGAACGGGGGACAAACAGAAAAAACTGCTTTGGGTAGGGGTGACCTACGGAAAAAAACTGCTTTGTGTATGGGGGACAGACAGAAATAACTGAATGCCCCAGGTAGAGGAAACAACCTTATTAATACTTTAAGTTAATTAAGCATGTGAAAGAAGTTTGTAACTAACATCTACTCACAGTTTGCAGGTCTAATAAGTGAAGATCATTGAAGAAGACAGAATGAGAGCAACCACCAAAAATCATAAGGTATCGTTCACCATGCATAGCAGCTACATGATCATATCTAGGAGCTGGAGGTGTCTGCCTATCAAAATGTAAGAAAGTGGTATAATCGCACTGAATTTCTCTAAGGCATGAAAACACATTTTCTAGGAGTGAAAAACAGCTACTACTTACGAAGTCTTTAATATATCCCAAGTCATACTTTCAAGATCAAGAACATGGACATCGTTCAACAGCTTCCTGCTCCTATCTTCCCCACCAAACAATATCACTCTTGAACCAACCAGAGTTGCAGACTGTCCCACACGGGGTACCTAGAAAAATAGAAGAAAAAAAAATTCAATCGTCTATTTAACCACACTAAAAGTGACTCCCACATTTATTAATGGATACTAAGAAGAAATATTGCACAGATTGAATATCCTAAAATTATATAGATCAAAAAGAAAAAGAAGTAGGATAAAGGGATATAAACAGAAAAGCAACAACCAACCCTTACCCCACTACTAGGGTTGGCTACATGAATCAATCAACACCATTAGCCTCTCATAAACCAAATTTTCAGTGAAACCATTTAGTGTAGGAGATATCAAGCTTTAAAATTAACGGACACACTTACCGGAACACTTCCAGAAGTCTTAATAACTCCAAACTGGCATGTTCCAATGTCAATGTATAGAACTGCAAGAAATCCAACGAACATTTTAAGTTTTAAATGAGACATAACAGGCTATGACATACTATGCACATATAGGAAATAAATTAGGCCCTTATACATATTTCCTCTTCATGATAAAATTAATTTACAGATCGCAACCTGTTAATGTATCATAAGAACCCCTTGAATTGCCACCAAGAATAAGTAGTTTCTCCCCCCATCTAATCTGCAGAAATTTACAAATCTCTAATAAATCAAACACACAGTTGGTCACTAAAACTCGAGGTTCATCAATTGCCAGACCAAAAAAAGTAATATTTAATACTGAAATATGTATGCATGCAGAGAGATTATTTGTGCGCAGAAAGTTTTACCAAACTGTGACCAGATGTGGCTGGCAGATTTTCCTGTGAACTGTTGTCATTATCTTTTCCAGTATCAGCATTTAGCTTTAGAGAAGACCACGTCAAACTTCTCAAGTCAAAAACCTGCAAACAGCAAAATCATGTAACTCACCACAAAGAGACCAAGAATCTGAGCATCTGAGCATACCATATACCTGAACATCTGATAAATGCCGGCCATTACGACTTCCACCAACAATGTATAATTTTTCATCAACTACTGCTGCTGCATGCTACAGTGAAAGGACAAAAATTGGAATAAGAATTTGGGCCAAAGCTAAAGAAGTTATTCAGCTAAGAAGCCAAGAATGAGAAATTCATTTTTATCATTCAAAGCAAAATAGCTCATGACAAGACCCAATGAATCATGAATTACTTTTATGCTTTCATTTTAATTTTGTATTCTTTCATCCTTTATAAAAATGAGGAAAAGAGAAAGATGGAGAGAAAGAAACCTTGTAGCGAGCGGGAGGACGTGCACCAGATACAGTAATAGGTACCCAATTATCATATGTAAGATCGTTATGCCAATTGTTGACTTCCATTTCTCTCTGATTCTCCTTTAGTCCGGGAATAACTATTACAGAACACATTGATTGTCACTTTAGTTTATAAAATAACTGACAAACAGGCAGAGTATCTAAAAAAACAAATTCTATAAAGTGCACATGCAAAAAGATCCAAAGGAATAAACCTTAGAAAGCGCATATACAATCATGACCACAAGAATGTGATACACTTTCAACATCCCGAGAGAAAACACATCTATGATTCAACAAAATAAAATTAACACGAAAACACAGATCTTAAAAATTGAAAGAGAGAACAACACTTTCAAAGTCAGTATTAGTAATTAATAATTAGTAATAATATACATACTAAAATATTTTATTTATTTAATCATAATGTATTCCTGTTTGTATTAGTATTAGTGAATAATAATACAAATATCGTTCAAAGAAATATGACAAAAGCCAAATGCTGCTGCTAGAATACTCATTACACAAGTGGTAAAAGTTCAAGGCACTTGATATATTTTTAAGATTTTAGGCTATGTTTGAATATCATAAAATAAACGGAGTGGAATGAAATGGAGTGGAATGAAATGGAGTAGAATGGAATAGACCGAAGTGGAATGGAACGGAGCGGAATGAAGATTTCATTCCATCGTTTGAATATTTTAGGACGGAACAAGGTAAGTTTTTCATTCCCCCAAATCAGAAGGAAAGATATATGGTGGTAAGTGGTGGAATGGAATGGAACCCACACCACCATATTCCACTTCAATCCATCCAATTCCATCAATTCAAGCATTCCCTTAACAAAGCGGAATGGCATATAGGTCCCACTCCATTGTTTGATTATCTTATTAAAAATATCTCATTTCATCACATACACTCCAAATTAGGTGGAACAAAAAATGGGGATTTGGATGGAATGGATTCTATCATGTTCCATTCCATTCCATCCATTATTTACTAATCTAAACTATGAAATCACATTAGTTACCACTCCACTCCATTTCATTCCATCCCCTACCACCAATCCAAAATATGGTACATACCATATTTTGTAGCATTACAAATAAATTCACATAGTATACAAGATCCAAAAGTAAATTAACTACGCAACAAATAAATTCACATGGTATACGTAAGTTATATCATTACTCCACAATCCACACCAATAAGCTCCAACACCTAACATATATGGATAAGCTTATAAGAAATAAAATCAGAGACCTGAGAAGAGAGAAACCTTCGGTTAAAAAAATCTCTAGCACAATTCTCGGAGACACGTGATTTCGGCAATGCTTAGATAACAAGCTAATTGTACCTGAAATTGGAAATCTAGATCGAGTAAGCCGTATGAAATCAAGGCGAATTTCAAATCCTGAAGTTCATATTAGATTCAAAACGATGGGGAAATTCGAAATTGATAGACATAGAAATGCATCAATTGGGATTGAATGGGAGCAGAATGAAACCTGTTATCAGATAGAGGTTTCAGATCTGGAAACGGCGTCGTCTGAAGAAGAGGAGGAGGTTGGACGGTGGCAGATCGAGAGCCACCGTCGAGATCTCGGTTGAAACGCTGCCGTTGTCGTCGTCGTCGCGCGAGTGAGACTTGATTCAGACACACAACAGAACAAAAGTCGCGGCAATAACTTGGAAGCTCTAGGTAGTAAAATAATCCTATGAAAAAAAAATTTTCATAAGGTTTTTATTATTTATTTAAATAATTAACTTATTTAGAAATTGATATGAGTTTTAATTATGGTGAATCTTTGAACATGTTTTTTTTTATTGTTGAAATATCATCCACTTATAAAAAATAATAATAATAAATGATGTCTTCGATTATTGAACTTTATATCATTAATTTATAGCTATTTTATTTTATTAGCACATATCAATTCAATTTAAATTTTTTTAATAAATTTGACTTGATTTTAGCTTTTAAATCTTTGGTTAGATGATCATGTCTCACTTAACATTTAAATTTGTTAATTTTGTTTATTTATTAGAATAATTTTTAATTTAGAAAGAATTGGACGGTTTTCAATATTATTTCAGGTATAAGAAAGTTAATAAGTGCGTGAAAATCAATGTCAAATAGATAAATTGTACACTTATCAATTCTTCCATACTTAACATTTGTTTATCCATAAATAAAAGTAAGACAAACATTCAAACTTAGTTTCCTCCATATATGCATGCACAATTCAAAATTTTGATTAAATATGTTTTTTCAATAACTTGCATGACTTTATCGGCAGATAAATTCAAGACAATTACAATAGGATTTATAAATAAAGAACTTCTACGAATATGTGCTATAAAACAAAGGATAAAATCAAAGATTTTATTCTTTTGACAACCAATCATTCATTTATGCTTCGTATTCTTTCTTTCACAAAGGTGAATATTGTTGAAAAAGAATTACAAGTGTGAGTAGTGTGGGGAAGTCACACATAAGTTAGGAATGTGAAAAATTGAATATTTATAAGTGGGAGAACTCATACACATATCATCTTAAAGTTTTGGGTGAGTATGTGGTATGTGTCTCTCACAAAAGTGTGTTACTGTTAAAGAAAAACTCCATAGCAAAAAATGGTCCATCATGTTGAATTCCCCCCCCCCCCCCCCCCCCCCCCCCCTCCCCCCCTCGACCCTAACAAATATTTCTTTCTTACGATACACATGCATTCACTTCAATCAAATTGATTATCATCTATATTAATGCAAATAAATTATCAAATCATGAAATTAGGTCTTTCTTATGTTGCAATATAGTTAGCCTCATAATAAATCTTTGTTTTTCTTCGATTCAAAAAGCATTTAGGTTCAACAGAGCAATCATTTATCACTTTTTACACAATCTCTTTTCTTTTTCTTTTTATTTCATCTTTACCACATTCTATTTCTTTTTATCTTTATGATGTTTTTATATTATCTTGGAATGTTTTTTATTTTATTTTATTTTTACTTTGCTTTGCCAATTATACTATTTTTCATTCTCGTATATTTTTATTTTTCTACACTTTAACTGATTCAACATGTTTCTCCCTAACTTGTTTACAACCTCACCGTGTAATGATTGCTCTCATAATCCTAAATACAAGAGACATAACTTTTTATCTATTTAAGTTTAGGGTTGTAATTTTTCAAAAAGAAATAATTTTTAACATTCGCCTCAAAAGAGGGTACGAGAGATCACTCGCTCATGTTTTAGCTTTATAGGTCAAGTGACTTTCTCTCAAATTTGAAACAATACCTTATTCATTTTCATAGTTTTTCCACCAAGTCAAACAACTCAATAAAATTAATCAAAATAGAATTCAATCATACAATGATGGTTTCACACATTATAGTTAAACAATGGAAAGTTCACACAACCTCACCAATTTAGTTTTGCATATTAAAATGAATGATTAATCAATTTCATGGTTTCACTAAAAGTATACTTTGAAAAAACAACAAATTCATAGTTAGACTTGTATTCAATAATTAATCATTAAACTAGTCTTAGAATCCAACTTTTGAGAAAAAATATACTTCATGCAAGCTTGTTCAATCAAATGCCTAAAATATGCATCATGTTTCCAAGCGTTGATTATAAAACCATGTTAAACATCGCTGGTGGTAATTATATCAAATTTAACTAACCTTAATCATACTCTTAGAAATCATGTTTAAAACTAAACTAAGTATGGAATTTAAACTACGAAAAAATAGTAAATCAAAACAAATTAATGAAGGGAAATCATAACTAAAAACAACAAATAAATAATAGCAAACTGACAGACAACACACACATATTAATTCAAAAAGACTGAAAGATTAAATATAATTTATATTCTTTTTGCAATTTTCAACCTTCTTTCTCATTCTCAATCACCATCATTTTCCTATTTAGACTCAGTTATTTCTTCATACTTCCTTCCTTATCGTCATATTCTTCATGATCCCTTCCTCTTAGGTAAAAAAATTATGTCCTCGAGCCATGCACAAAGTGCATTAAAAGAAGTTGTGTCAGATACCCAATAAAAGTTGGTGGGTGATGTAATTATGGCCAATACAATGTCTTGTTAATAGAGATACTTATCTTATCTTGATCATTTAACTTTTCCTAAATATGGGTGAAACAATGTCAGTTGAAAAGGTTTGTTGATTTAAAGTTGTCTGACATAGTTCTATTATGAGGAGCCTTTTTGTTAATGGTTTCCTGACAATAGTGGTTGATGTAGGCATCATCGATGTTTGGATTTTTGGGACACATAGACGTTTCAGGAATTGACATTTGATATCTTTTAAACATGTGAGTGCAACTTTCTATTACATTATATGTATTTTGTATGATGTCAAAACTATGATACTTTAGCGTTAATGGATATTGGACGATATCCTCTGGTTCTCAATGTGCATCTTAGCATTAGGAAGCATAAAATATTTTGTAACCAAGCTGGAAAAGGTTTCATGCATAAAAAATAATTTTTGTGAAAAATAAACCTATGGGTCGACACATACAAGAAAAAAAATTTATGTGTCAACACATCCGCTTCATAGGTTAGCTCATTTACTGCATTATTAAAGCACGTAGGCTCTGTTAAATGTGTCGCCTCTACAGGTCGGTACATGACCTTTACATGTCGACGCATGACCTATACAGGTCGACACATAGCTTTCATAGATCGGCCCATACAACAAAGTTTTCCAAAAATTCACAATTTTTCAAACCTTTTGCATTCTTATTCCTTCTAAACATGCATGCATATAAATACTTCATACATGCATAATTTCTTTTTAATGATTTTAGTAAAATCATAAACAAAACTTGGAACATACTAAGAGTCTTTTTCATCTTTAACCTTGGTTTTATGCATACACACAAACAAAGTACACATAATCATTCATTATTTGAGTGTCATATAGAATCAAGTTGATAACACCCAATTTAGCTTGCGGTAATGTAAATTGGGTTGAGATCTTAGGGGGTTTTCAAATATGAAAACCAAGGTGGGGTTTTTCTTCAAGATCAAAGTGGGAAATTGAAGGCTTTGGACAAGATTACTCAAGTTGGATTCGATCAAGTGAAGGCTTTGAAGACATGCGGTTCTTGAAAAGGAGTATCGTAATACGCTGGATCATCTTGGTAAATCTTAGGTGGAAACAATTTACAATTTGGATTCGATCGAGTGAAGGCTTTGAAGAGAAGCGGTTCTTACAAAGAAGTAGCGTGAGACGGTGAATCAAATTGGCATTGTTAGGTGAATTGATCAAGCTTAGAACAAGGGAAGAGAAAGTGTTAAGATCAACATCAAGCACGAGGTTTGTATGGTTGTATTTCTATATTTCTCTTGTAAACTACAATTTTCAAAGTAAGGTTAATTTCACAATCTCAATTCAAGTTCGAATTAAGGGCAGACGTACCCATAGCGGGGCTGATTGGGGAACTACCTAAACAAATCCTTGTGTACTCTCTCTCTCTCTCTCTCTCTCTCTCTCTCTCTCTCTCTCTCTCTCTATATATATATATATATATATATATATATATATATATATATATATATATATATATATATATATATATATATATATCTTTTGCATTTCATTTATAAATTGTTGATTTCATCATTTGTGCGATTCATTCGTTTGGAAAACTATTTTGAAATACGGTTGAAAAACATTTTGTTGAGTCGATCACAATCCTTTATATTGTGATTGGAATTTAAGATCAACAAAACTATACAAATTTCCAAACAAAATCGATTGCACGTAAGGTGTTCGATGATTTGCCTCTTTGTATTTTTTTGTGAATTATCATTGGATATAACATTTCTTATTGAGTTACCTTCAAGAGATTATGATTGAAACATATTGTTTAAATAGATTATCATTATCTTTGATTGATTTTCATATACATATATCTGAGCTTTTCGATAACGGTTTGATTTAGACGAATCGATCTAAATTACTTTCGCTAGCCATTGTTTTTAAAAGCAGTTTTTTGTAAGGAATTTTTATTGGGGATTTATTCACCCCCTCTACATAAGTTGCCTTCGCCTAACACGTGCTATCACGAGCTCCGATTAATTTTGTGCTTCAAATATTCGCTTATTAGACAATGGTTACTGAACCTAAAGGGGCAAACAATAGAAGACCAATTTTCACCGATGAAAACTATGGCTATTGGAAAGCTTGTATGTGTATCCATATCAACTCGATTGATATGAGTGTATGGGGCGGTATTATCAATAGTCCTAATGAAATTATAATGACCAATGATGAAGGTATTATCGTACCAAAACCAGAAGCGCAATGGGGTGGTAATGATAAGAAATTGTGGTCACATGATTGGAAGACACAAAATGCTCTCATATCCGCACTCAGTGTTAATGAATATTATTGCTATATCATTGTGATATCGCCAAAGCTATGTGGGATGCATTAAAAGTTGCTCACGAGAGAACTAATGAGGTCAAACAAGCTAGGATAAATACATTAAATTAAGAGTTTGAATTATTTCGCATGAAGCATGATGAAACCATTTCCGAAATGTAAAAGAGGTTCATACATCTTATAAATCGCTTGAAGGCTCTATGTAATCCTATCTTCAATGATATATCTACTAATAAAGTTTTGAGGTGTCTTAATAGAGAATTTAAATCCAAGGTCATCATGATCAAAGAAGCGAATGATCTTAAAACACTTGATCTCACAACTTTATTTGGCAAGCTAGAAGAACATGAGCAAGAGCTCACTTGCTCAGAAAAACATTAGAAAAAGCTTAAGAAGAAGATAAATAAGAATAAATATGAGTTTCCTACCCTAAATTTACCCCTAAGATCCCACCTCATTTGCATCTTCACAATGCATCAAGATCACAAACTTGGTTCTCTTCTTATCATATCATCCTTGGGTTTGTCTTTGCAGAGATCATCAAGCACCTTTCTTTGTATCTTTTTATTTGTGTTTATATGCTTTATGTTTCATTAATAAATAATCAAAATATCAATAAAAAAAATGCTTTGCCTCTTTTGTTTCTTTGCAAGGTAGGGCTTTGTATCAAAAGCATCAAGCATGGTTCCCCAACTAGGGTTTTGGTCTCTCAAGTTGAAGTGTGGTTAACCATTGATTCTCAAGGGTCTCTTCATCCAATAATGGCCTCTAATCTCAAATTGATTGATCCCAAACATAATTCAACTGCATTTTTTTATCAAGGATATCTCAAGGTTTAGTAGCTTGTTTCTCAAGAAAAGTCAAAGGTTCGCGTGTTTATTTTCATGCCTTCATCAACAAGTTACCTCAAACTTTGGTTAATTTAATCAAATTAAATTCAAGGGAACATTATTTTGAGTTCATATGATCATCCATGTACCTTGAAATGCAAGAAAAGTCCAAGTTCACAAGTTGATTCCAAGAGGTTTGACCTAAAAAGTCAATAATGGAAGTCAAAGTTCAAAGGATCACAACTCTTTTAATTTTTAACATTTTTGAATGCTTCATTTTTAATTTGCCTCATATCAACACCCTATACAATGTCTCTTTACATGACAAGAGCTAATTATGCTTGGAGGATCATCAAAAGTTTGAAGACATTATAGGTCATTTGTGGACTTAGTGAAATTTTGACCTAATTTCAAGTGGTTTTTCCCCAACTTTCAAGGATCACAACTCTCTCAAGTTTTAACATTTTAGGCTTATTATTTTTTCACAATGTCATTTTAGATTCCCTCTACAAGTTTGCTTCAAGGGTCAAAAGCTAATTGTGCTTGGAAGGCCATGGAGCTCATCGATACATTACAGGTCATTATAGGTCATTGGGACTTAGAATTTTTCAAGTTTGCACCATTAGAATTTGGTGCCAACTTTAACGTGTCATAACTTTTTCCACAAGCCTCCAAATTCAACGTTGCTTGGTATATTATACTCTTTGCCGTGAGGAGAATACATTGCAAAAAGAATGACTCATAAAGGTTCCTTAAACATGGTTTCCCATTAGTGTAAACATGACCTTATGAAACTGATTTTTGAACCATAATCAGATTTTTGAAGTTCCTTAATTCTCAATTACAAGACAATTTACCATTTTTTTTTTCATCTAAACATGTTTAACCAAGTTCCCTGAAGTTAAATAACTCATAAAACGCAAGGATTAATGAAGTTTTGGGCAAATGCGAGTCACAATTTCTTCACTATGAGGGTGCACACAATTTCAATCAAATTTTGATCATTTCACCCCTCTTAAAATTCCATCATCCCTTCCTATAAATATAGAGCTTATTCCATTCATTTCACAAGCTTTAGAGAGCCAAAATCACTCTGCATAAACTCAATTTTCTCAAAATTTTCAGAGATCGTATTTGCTTTTCATGCTCTTCTAGCTACATTCTTCGTTTCATTTAGCATCCTGGATATCTCCTGAATCTATCCCAACTATTTTCAAGTCTCGGGAGCCTCTGAATCATCCTCACTGAATCCAATTTTAGAGCATTTTCATCACACTTTGAACAGGTAGTTAGAGGCATCATTTCTCTCAATTCAAATTACTGAGATGTTGTTTGATGTTCACTGATCCTCATCATACCTTTAGATTACATTTTCACTTTGTTTTCACTATTTAATTGTGATTTTCATTTTGAAAAGAGTCACGAGTTTTCATCAATTGCTCTTCACTCAGTTTATATAAATTTCAAAGAAGTATATGGTGGAGATCACACCAACAAGACACTCTTAATGGTGTTGGTTTCATAACCTGAATTTGAAAAAATCACACAGCTTCGGTGGGAGTGGTCGGAGAAGATAATCGAAAGTGATGACGATGGTGATCTGACTTATTTTCAAGCTTTGAGCACCATGTGAAATGTTTTTATTGGCTGCCTTTTTTCCAGATATGGTGCATTTACTTGACTAATTTCCACCATGAGCACGCATTTTTGGACCACTACATCTGCCAGATCAGATTAATGAAGTGGATCCTACGCTCCTTGTTTTTTCCAGCTTTATTTCTTTTTCTATTTTTATTTTAAATTGTTTTTAACTTCAAAATTTTATATTAATTTCATTTAAAGTCCAAAAAAATATGAAAATAATTTCTAAAATTCTCTTTTATTTTTCTTCATCTGATTTTATTTTTTGAGATTTTATTTTGATGATTTGCTATTTTTCATGGATTTTCTCTTGATTTCTTTATTTTAATTGGTTTGAAAACAATTTTCTGCCTTTAAAAATTCTGAAATTTTTTTCATATGCTTCTTATTTTATTTCCGACCTTCCATTATTTTCTTGGCCATTTATTTGGTGTTTTGAAGCATCTTGTGGATTTTCTCTTTTATTTTCCTTTTAAAAATCTTTTTGATGCATTTCATTTCATTTTATTGCATCTTATATTTTATTTACCTATGTTGACTTATGTTGGCCTTGGATCTTGGTTGATTTGATCATAAGTTTCATTAAACTCAATTGATCTTGTGTGTTGATGGGGTGAAAATCCTAATCCACCAAAGTGGATGATTGATTTTGATGATAGAATGATTAATTCCTTGATTCAATTTGGTATTATTTCCATCTTGCTCTCCCATCTCTTCGTCTTTTCTTTTTTATTTTCTATTTATCAATTAGATGATGTGCAGTCCATCTTGTTCATGAGATTTGGATTGGTGCTTGATGAACTTGCATCATTCCAAATCTACAATTTGATTGATCATTGATCATTGGAGGTATTTTAAATTGATGCATAAGTTTGTCCTAAGTGTCATGAAGGATTGATTGATGTAATGGATCAATCTTCTTGCCTTAGTGTTTGATCCCTCCTTGGTTTTGACTTGTGCCACATGTTTTAGGAGTATGATCTTTATCATATCTCTAACATGTATGGTACATAAAGTGTTATTTACCGGCATCCTATATTATAATGTTCCTTATAGATTGTGCTATGATTACTTAACATAGCGTTAAATTTGTCCCAAATCAAATTATTAATTCTAACACTAACACTAATAATATAATTGTGCTAACATTTATTTTTATGTCATTTACTTTTATGCACCTTTATTTTTATGTCATTTACTTTCTTGCACTTTATATATATTGCTTTATTATTTTCATTTACAGATCATATTTCTATTGTTTATGTTTATGGTTTTTTCCCCCTTTGTCCATTTGGACTTTCTTTTTCTCTTTTTAAGACATTAATAAAGGCAAAACCATTAAAAGACTTAATGTTTCTATTTGTTCGTTCTTTTCTCCATTCCTTTGAAAAAATAAAAGTGTGGTGGAGACTATTGCTTTATGAGTTATGTTAATCAATAGCTTAATCTCAAAATTTCCAGCTACAGAAAGTTGGTAATTATGCTGGGGAGTAGTCCCTAGTGGGTTTAGCATAACTTGTTTATCTGTGTTATACTATATTTGTTGTTTGTTGTTTTGTTTTTTTGGTGCTTGGTGATCTTTGAGTGGTGAGATAAGTTTTATACCTAGACTTGAGAGCACTTATGATAGGAGGGTGGTATAGTCATGTTTGGCTTATGTGGAGTTAATCCTTAATAAGCTGACTTGAGATCCCCCATTTAGTGGAGGCCTCCTTAAGGGTAAATATACTAAACAAGTAGTTGTGAAATCATTTTACTTTCAACATGAGAGTTCGGGAAGCTGAGGACCTTAAAACCCTTTAACCCATCTTGGCCTTATTAGGACGTAGTGCAGTGACTATTCAGGTGTAGACTTGAATTAGTTGTTACACGATACTACACTCAAACGAATTTCTCTTGAGAATATTATTGGCTGACGAATAGTCATTTAAGCCGGTAATATCCAAAATATGGAATCACGACTCTAGGAACCTTTGTAGAACCTTGTTGCACAAGTAATTTTTAACCCCTAGTACATACCTTGTGGGTGGTTCTTACCCTTGGCTCCATGCTCGTGACTCCAAACCCTTGAACCCTGTTTATGATCTTGTTTGTGGTTGTTGCATAATCATGCATTCATGCATTCATGAATATCTTATTTCACTCAGTTTTCAAGGAACTTAGGGATTCTTCTTGCAAACATCACAAATATTGAGGGCTCTTGATCTTAAAGATTTGAGAAAGCTAACATCCTTAGTGACTGATCCTGTGGATTTTAAATCTTGTCATGGAAGACTTTTGTCTATTCTTTCTACCAATATTGAAGATGGAATTCTTAATACTTTTGTGCAGTTCTATGATCCTATATACCGGTACTTTACTTTTCTAGATTATTAGTTGTTGCCTACCCTGGAGAAGTATGCTTATCTTATGGGTGTGCCAATTTTTGACAGAGTCCCTTTTACTAGTTTAGAGGAGGTTCCCAAGTCACAAGTTATTATTGCAGCCACTCATTTGAGGAAATCTGATATAGATGACAATCTTAATGTTAAGGGAGGCATTCAAGGGTTGACTTCTAAGTTCCTGATTGAGAGAGCTTCTACTTTTGCTAGTGCTGGTAGTATGATGGCTTTTGAGGCTATTTTGGCTTTACTCATCTATGGGTTGGTCTTCTTCCCTAACATTAATAACTTTGTTGATGTTAGTGTAACACCCCAAATTTAATCGGAATATGTTAATTAATTATTTAATTGAGAATATTCATGTTTCGATGAATTTCCGGTGGTTTTGTGAATATTGGAAAGATGTGCATTTTCGGGTATTTATTTGATTAAGAGCATATAATATTAATTTATTATTATTATTATTATTAATTAAATGGAATATAAGTGAAATAAGGGCAATTTGGGCATTTGAGGGAGTTAGTGAGGGTAATGAGGGAAAAGCCCAATTTGTGAGGCCCAAGACTAGGTTGGACAAAATTGAGTTCTGAAGGGGAATTTGAATTCATTTTGTGTTAACCGTGAAAGTTTGGTGGATAGAGCTCTGAAGGAAAGGTTGGAGGAAAAAGATCCCGAAGATAATCGTGAAAGTTGCGAATCGACTAAGGTATGGGGAATATCGATGTTCATGATTTTCTATGTATGCCTTTAGATGTGTTTATGGTTGGTTTATGTGGTTTATGATTTAAGGTATTTTGGGTTGGTTGTGGGAAAATAGGGAATTTGATGATAAGGCTTTGAGGTTAGGGGTAATGGTATGTAACACTGAATATTGATATGAGAAAGGAAACCTTAGGCCTTCGTGGCTAAAACCTTGGATTGTTATATGTTTGACCCTGTAGGAATAAGAATGTTCAGATGTGAGTAACTCTGATGCACTCAGAGCAATTGCAGGGAAATAGTGATTTATGCAGTGCAAATGTTGCCAGATTGGCCTAATAAACCATAGATTTTGTGTAGTTATCATCGTATGACCGTATGGATGTTTTGGGGGTATTGGGTAAGTGAGTCGTATGATTATTTGGACAAGAATCAGTTTTGGTCGTAACAGGTTTTTGTTGTCATCGCTCTGCTCGCCTAGCGAGCAAGCCAACGAAGGTTCGCCATAGACTCGCCTAGCGAGCAAGCCAGTGAAGACTCGTTACCGACTCGCCTAGCAAGCGAGCCAGCGAACGTAGCAGAGTTCGTGAAATTGATCGTTTTGCAGCGATGCCTTGATGTGTAATTCTGGGATTTCTGGGATGGATTACCCCGAGTATGACAGTGGGTTTTGGGTGATGTGTACATGATGTTATGATAGTTTTCTATGATGTATCGATTGAGTTAATATGATGAAATTACCATGATTTGATGAACTATGTGATAACATGAGATATGATGATTTTATGTGATGATAATGAGTATGATGAATGATGTTGCACCATATGTTGTATTGTGAGGATTATTATTGTGACGTGTGCATCATGCATTCATGTGCATCCGGACTTCGGTTCAGGACCTCGATTGCTTTGACTTCAATCCCACTGTGTGGATGTGAAGTATTTTGATGTGCTCTGATCCTATTGATGGGGATCTATGGGGGGTTGATGGCCCAGTGTCCATCGCGCTGTGATGATTGGTACCACATGCATTGAGTTGTGTTGCATTGCATTTATGAGTCTTTTGTATAAATTATGACGTTGTGGCCTTTGAGGCATATTTGAGGATTTGAATGTGTTGAATATGATTGTGATGCCGTTTATGCATTAATTGTTATACATTGATTATTATGAATTTTTTTACTCACCCTGTCTGTTTGAATGTTACCTCCACGTGGGTAACGTGTAGATGATCCAGTTTAGCCGTGGACGCCGGCGAGGAGTTAGTTTTGAAGTTTTTGAGTGTTTTAGTCTTTTGGGTCAGCCTAGAGGGTCTTGCTCTGATATGTAACATCGGGTTGGGTTCCTTGAGTTGATTTTATATTGTTGACGTTATTTTGATTAATTTCCCTTTTGGGGAAAACTTTGATTTATGTTTTGAGTTCCGTTGTTTATAATGTTTTGATGTACTTTGGGAAAAACCCGTAGTTACGGAGTATGGACCTATTTTGATGACTTTGAGAAATATACGCCCTTTTAGTGGCTTTTTAATGAGATTTATTTATTCACTCTGATTTCTGTGTTATTTTGCCTTGATATTTTTGGGGTAGAAAAAGGGTGTTACAGTTAGCGTTATTAGGATCTTTTTGATTGGGAATCCTGTTTCGACTTTGCTTGGAAATACTTATTTCTCTATCCATCATATGACTTCTAAGGGAAATGGTACTATTGTTTGTTATACAAGTGGTTTATTTCGTACATGCCACATTCATCTACTTTCAAGGAGAACAAAGGTTATTTGAAGTGGTCTCAAAGGATCATGTCACTTACCAATGTTGATATTACTTGGTATTCTTCTACGTATGATAATTTCAAGATCATTGATAGTTGTGGGGAGTTCTCCAATGTGCCTCTCCTTGGTACACATGGTGGAATTAACTACAATCCTAGTTTAGCAAGATGTCAGCTTGGATATACTTTGAAGGATAAACCTAATAAGGTTTGTTTTTCCAAGAAGGGAAAGATACTCATGTTTTGAATGAGAGGATGGCTCATGCTTGGCATAACATTCATAGGAAGGGAAAATGAGAGCTTGGAAAACCAAATTATGTAGCTTTGGAACCATACACTCTTTGGTGAATGAGAGAGAAAAAGAGCTCAAGATGCCTTATGCTTTTGAAAAGCCCATGTCTATAGTGGTTGCCACACAACTCACCACTCCTACTGATGATATGAAGGAACTTCAAGATGCTTTAGCCAAGATGAAGTAAGAGAAAGATATGTGGGAAGTCAAATTACATGCTTCAAACCTTGAGAAGATATGGCTATTGAAGCAGATGAAAGAGAAAGATGACTTGATAAAGTTGCTTGAGCAACATGTTGTGAAGAGACAGAAAGAGGATTTATTTTCCTCTAGTACTTTATTATCTCATCCTCCTGCCTAAGGCGCTTGGAAGGGTATTAAGGGACCAACTTGTATTGGAGAAAATAACTATGAAGGACACTTATGAGAGGGAGATCAAGAGACTCAGAAGGAAGTATAAGCTTAAAGCTGAAGCATGCTCATATATGATTCCTAGAATCTAACTTTTACTTATTGTATTTTGATCTTTTGTAACTTGTACTTCCAAGTGTAACTCTTTCTAATTATCAATAACATAAGGTTTTCAGTATTTCAAGTGTTATTTTCTTTATGATGTTTGCTATATCTTAAAGTTCCTTGAAAACTGAGCGAAAACATATGCATTGCATATCATGCGTGATTATGCATTTGGTCTTGCTTTTGAGAGTTTTACAGGTGTCTTGTTGTTTTTCTCTTGGTATTCTCACAACTCAGAAGCCCGAGATTAGAGTAAGAAGCACCTTGGTCGGGGGAAGACTTGCCAACTTGGATATTAAGGATTGTAAGTAGATATTGCACCTAAGAAGGAGGGGGTGAATTAGGTACTTAGAATGTTATCCGGATTTTTGACGGTTTTATGTTTTACTTTCCTAATGATTACTATGTGATAAAGCTGTAAATGCGGAAAGTAAACGACACAAAGATATATCCTGGTTCTCCTCACATTCTGAGAGTACTCTAGTCCCCTTTCAACATGAAAGATATTTTTTAATATTGTTAGGACTCTAGACAAGACTCTCCCTAGTCTTTTTATACATACACTAGAAATCCACACCAATAACAACCTCTTAGATTTTTTACTAAGTCCAAATAAGAACAATCCTCTCAAAATGGACCTATTGTTTCCAACAACCTGGACAACAAGGATAACAACCTCACAAGCTTATATCCAACAATCCTGGAAAAATAATATGTGAAACAATAATTATGAATTTTTACAAGAATTTAATTTAAAGATTACAATATTAATATTAATTTAAGATTGATCTTCTCCTTTGAACAAGCAAATTATCAAAGATACACAAGTGTTCAGTGTTATATGAAATGAAACTTAGAATGCTTTTTCTATAAAGGTTAAGTGCAGAAAGTTTCACTTTAAAAGGTTTGGTTTTGAACACTTAGAGAAAATCTTGAAAGATGAAGAGAGATTTTGAATGTATAAAATTTGCAAGAGAAGGTGAGTTTAATTCTGAAAATAAATGAGTTTATATAGACACAATGCACCTTGCCAAATGAGTGCAATTAATGAAATGATGCCATGCTTCAAAAATCTCATTTGAAAACTATTATGCTGAAAAAACAAAGTATTTTTACATACTGGTTCAGTGTTAATCAATTAACACATTTGCATTAGCAAATGGTTAATTAGTTAACCCTTTGCAACGAACAAAAAATTAAAAAATTTCAAGTGTTAATCGGTTAACCAATGTTAAAAAATAAAAAATACTTTTGTAAAAGATGTAGAATGAAATGGTTTTCAAAAGCAAATGTTTTAATGGAATATGACATGTAAGATTGATGTTTTGAACACTTGTATATGCAAAGATAAGTTGAGTTCATATACCTTAATTCATGATCGATCTCTTAAAAACTTCAAGACATTTTTTGATACACTTGAAACTTGATACTTGTCTTGAGCCAATCCTTTTTGACATCATCAATTGGTTATATAATATTGTTGTCTTTATTAAAACACATTTGAGAAGTTTGATTCTTCATTCTCCCCCTCTTTGATTATGACAACCTTTTCTTGAAAATTTGATCCAACCTTGTTTCTGTAACATGACAATTACTCCCCCTTGATGTAAGCTCTCACTTAATGTAAGCTCCCCATTGATCTAAGCTTGAGAGTTTTAAAGACATTCAACTTACTGCAAATTAATGTTAGAGAAATAAACAATAATACTTGGTATCTTCTCCCCCTTTGTCATTACCAAAAAGGAAGGGAAAAGGCTTTAAAAAAAATGGAAAACCCTAATATTTGAGACATTTTCACACACCAAATGAACAAAATATAACACAACATAGTTTTGACAAAACATAACAAAGTCATTACAACGAAACATTAAACTAAAACATAACATGTTTTGACATAACATAGTCCTTAAAGAAAAAGTTCATAGAAACTTAACAAAAATTAATAACATAATAATATCACAATCATAAAACTAGTCACTTTTTGACATATTGGTGTCTTCCTCTTCCTCTTCTTCTCCACTTTCCTGCATTCTTGGTTTACGGCGATGGGTTTTGGTGAGCTTAAGCAACATACGCTTCATGGAAGCCATCTCGAAAGTATGTTCTTGGTGATTCTTTTGCATGGTAGCCTCAATGGATCACAACTTGTTATAAAGGGATTCGTTTGTGTATCCACCTTCCGGAGCCGGCGGAGGAACAAATTGAGGAGCATAATCTTTGTATACAAACCGTCCATTTCGATTTTTGACAATTCATATATTCTTGAGGCATGTAGAAGCATTAATCTCACAATCTTTTGACTTCATATCAATATTTGGTTCTCTTTTTAAAAGAACATCAATTGATTCCAAAACATTTGAAATAATTCTTGCATAAGGAAGACCTCCGCTCAAAGATTGTTGATAAAATATGTGGTACATGATGGTGTATGCCCAATTGACTGGTAACCCATTTTTGAGAGCATACATAATCTACAACTCCGTGTCATTGATTTGAGCATGATTCGAATGCTTCAACATTAAAACATATGCAATAATATAGTGAGTCATTCTATCACTAACAGACAAATTCTTAGCAAATAACAAAACTCGAAAAGATGCAACATTTTTCTGACTCATAATTTCACCCTAACTTATACGATAAATGCTGAAATAATAATTCATTTTCTTGTAATTTTGCCAACCATTAGAATCCGGAGTATAGCCTTGACGAATATACTAACCCTTATGAGATACTTCTAAGCATTTTCCAAAAGCTTCTAAATCCAAGCATATTTCTACATTCTTAACTTTTGATGTTAAATAGTGATCATCAAAATCATCAGTTCCAACATGCAAGTTTGAGAAAAAATCCTTTACTAAGTTAGGATGGTAAGAACCAACTTCAAACACAAATTTATCTATACCGTGGTTCTCCAAAAGATCAGGAAAATTAAAGGTATGATCAGGAAAGGATGATAAATTCACATACTTTATTGGCATGAGTAGACGATTCCTGAAGTCGAAGGTGAGTCTTCTGGACCTAGTGGTTGGTGCATGTTCCTCGGGATTTGAGCTTCCTTATCCTATTTTGGATTTTCCTTTGTCTTTTCTTGTGGAAGCCATGGATGGATGAAGGTTTGAGAGTTAGAATGAAATTTTCGGATTTTGGAAGGAAAGGGTTTTGGTATAAGAGTTTTGAAGTGTTAAGAGGTTATAAAGAAGATTTGGAAGAGTGGGTTTTAATTTTGTGATTAAATGGAGTTTAAGGGATTGAAGAAGATAGTAAATGAGAGTAAAGAGCTTTGAAGAGTACCAATGAAAGTTGGAAAGTGTTTTTGAATTATCTAAAAAGCACTTAAATGACCAAGTCAAAGTATTCGAATAAAGGAAAATAAAGATAAAAAATTCTGCACAATTAAAATCACGTATTTTTCACTGAAGCTACAGGGTTAATCAATTAACCCAAACCAAGCACAACTTTGATTAATTGATGAACGGTTTGAAAATTTTTGCAAATACGTTATGTGTTTGCATTCATGTCATATCATATCATATTATAAGCATTTTGTGGTATCTTAGGGCCAAAAATTGGGTCTTCCTTATTTAAGTCTCTTCTATCTTGTCGAGACAAAAATGTCAATCTTCATATCTCTGAGTAGAAGAAAATTAAATAGGGGCATATTTCATACCCTAATTTTTACCCCTAAGATCCCACTTCATTTGCACTTTCACAATGTACCAATATTACAAACTTCGTTCTCTCCTTACCCTTTCATACTTGGGTTTGTCTTTGCAGAGATCACCAAACACATTTCTTTGTATCTTTTTATTTGTGCTTATATGCTTTATGTTTCACTAATCAAAATATCAAAAAAAATATGTTCCACTCCTTTTGTTTCTTTGCAAGGTAGGGTTTTATATCAAAAGCATCAATCATGGTTCCTTAACTAGGGTTTTGGTCCCTCAAGTTGAAGTGTGGTTAACCATTGATTCTAAAGGGCCTCTTAATCAAAGCATGGCCTATACTCTCAAAGTGATTGATCCCAAGCATCACTCAAGTTCATTTTTGATCAAGTATATCTCAAGGTTTAGTAGCTTGTTCCTCAAGAAAAGTCAAAGGTTCGTGTGTTTATTTCCATGCCTTCATCAATAAGTTACCTCAAGCTTTGGTCAATTTAACCAAAGGAAATTCAAGGGCACATTATTTTGAGTTCATATGATCATCCATGTACCTTGAAATGCAAGAAAAGTCCAAGTTTACAAGTTGATTCAAAGAGGTTTGACCTAAAAAGTCAACATTGAAAGTCAAAGTTCAAAGGATCACAACTCCTTCAATTTTCAACATTTTTGAATAATTCTTTTTGCATTAGATTCTTCTCAACATCCTCTACAACTTCTTTTCACATGACAATAGCCAATTATGCTCGGAAGATCATCAAAAGTTTGAAGAAATTATAGATCATTTGTGGACTTAGTGAAAATTTTGACCTACAAGTTTGCCTCTTTTTTTCACAATGTCATTTGAGTTTTCCTCTACAGGTTTGCTTCAAGGTTCAAAAGCTAATTGTGCCTGGAAGGCCATGGAATTCATTGATATATTACAGGTCATTATAGGTCAATGAGACTTTAGAATTTTTCAATTTTGCACCATCAAAATTTTGTGCCAACTTCAACATGCCATAACTTTTTCCACAAGCATCCAAATGCAATTTTATTGGCACATTGTACTTTTTGCCATGAGGAGAGTACATTGCAAAAAGAATGACTCATAAAGGTTCCTTGAACATGGTTTCCCATTGGTGTAAACATGACCTCATGAAACTGATTTTTACACCATGATCAGATTTTTGAAGTTCCTTAATTCTAAATTACAAGACAATTTACCACATGTTTTCCATCTAAACATGTTTAACGAAGTTCCCTGAAGTTAAATGACTCACAAAACACAAGGATTAGTGGAGTTTTAGGAAAATGCAAGTCACATTTTCTTCTCTATGAGGGTGCACACGATTTCAATCAAATTTTGACCATTTCACCCCTCTCAACATCCCATTATCCTCTCCTATAAATTGAGACTTTATTCCCTTCATTTCTCAAGCTTTATAGAGCCAACATCTCTCTACAGAAACTCAGAATTTTTTCAAAATTTTCAGAGATCGTATTTGTTTTTCATGCTCTTCTAGCTACATTCTTCGTTTCATTTAGCATCCTTGATATTTCCTCAATCTACCCCAACTATTTTCAATTATTGAGAGCCTCTGAATCATCCTCACCACGTCCAGTTTCAGAGCATTTTCATCACACTTTGAACGGGTAGTTAGAGGCATCATTTCTCTCAATTCAAATTACTGAGATGTTGTTTGATGTTCACTAATCCTGACCATACCTTTAGATTTAACTTTTACTTCATTTTCACTATTTAATTGTGATTTTCGTTTTGAAAAGTGTCACGGATTTTCATCAATTGCTCTTTACTCAGTTTATATAAATTTCAAAGAAGTATATAGTAGAGATCGCACAAAGGAGACGCTCCAAATGGTGTTGATTTCATAACCTGAATTTGAAAAAATCACACAGCTCCAGCGGGGATGGCCGAAGAAGATGATCGGAAGTGATGATGATGGTGATCTTAATTGTTTTCAAGCTTTGAGCACCATGTGAAATGTTTCTATTGGCTACCTTTTTTCCAGATCCGGTGCATTTACTTTATTAATTTCCACCATGAGCATGCATTTCTGGACTACTAGATTTGCCATATCAGATTAACAAAGTGGATCCAATGCACCTTGTTTTTTCCAGCTTTATTTATTTTTCTATTTTCATTTTAAATTGTTTTTAATGACAGAAATCCATATTAATTTCATTTTAAGTCCAAAAAATATATAAATAATTTTTAAAATTCTCTTTTATTTTTCTTAATCTGATTTTATTTTTTGAGATTTTATTTTAATGATTTTCTATTTTTTTTCATGGATTTTATCTTGTTTGCTTTGTTTTAATTGATTTTAAAATAGTTTTATGCCTTTAAAAATTCTGAAAAAATTTTCATATGGTTCTTATTTTATTTCTGACCTTCCATAATTTTCTTAGCCATTTATTTGGTATTTTGAAGCATCTTGTGGGTTTTCTCTTTTATTTTCCTTTTAAAAATGATTTTAAAATTTTTTTGATGCATTTTATTGCATCTTATATTTGTTTAAACTATGTTGACTTCTGTTGGCCTTGAATCTTGGTTGATTTGATCATAAATTTCATCAAATTTAATAGGTCTTGGGTGTTGATGGGGTGAAAACAATAATCCACCAAAATGGATGATTGATTTTGATGATAACTTAATTAATTTTCCATCTTGATCTCCCCTCTCTTCCTCTTTTCTTTTTTCTTTTCTCTTGATTAATTGGATGATATGTAGTCCATATTGTTCATGATATTTGGATTAGTGGTTGATGAATTTTCATCATTTCAAATCAACCATTTGATTGGTCATTGATCATTGGACGTACTTTAGATTGATGCATAAGTTTGTCCTAAGTGTCATGAATGATTGATTGATATAATGAACCACTCTCCTTGTCTTAGTGCTTGATCCCTTCTTGGTTTTGACTTGTGCTATATGTTTTAGGAGTATGATCTTTATCATATCTCTAACATGTATGGTACATAAAGTGTTATTTACCGGCCTCCCATAGTATGATCTTCCTTATAGATTGTGCTACGGTTGCTTAACATAGTGCTAAATTTCTCCTAAATCGGTTTATTATTTCTAACACTAACACTAACAATATAATTGTGCTAACATTTATTTTTATGTCATTTACTTTCTTGCACCTTATATATATATATATATATATATATATATATATATATATATATATATATATATATATATATATATATATATATATATATATATATATATATATATATATATATATATATATATATATATATATATATATATATATATATATATATATATATATATATATATATATATATATATATATATATATATATATATATATATATATATATATATATATATATATATATATATATATATATATATATATATATATATATATATATATATATATATATATATATATATATACACACGCGCGCACACACACACACACACACACATATTGCTTTATTATTATCATTTACATATCATATTGCTATGTTTTATGTTTGTGCTTTTTTCCCTTTGTCCATTTGGACTTTCTTTTTCTTTTTTTTAAGACATTAATAAAGGCAAAATCATTAAAAGACTTCATGTTTCCATTGGACTATTGGTTACTATCCCTTGCTTGTATGTTGGACTTAGAATTAGGTTATTGATCGTATGCTTTGGAATTGTGCCTTGAGACATTGGAATTCATCTGATACCTTGACCTTGAGTTGACTTGTGGAAGATTTGGCTCTATTACCTCATCTTTAGCCTTGGTTTAAGTTCTCCTTTATCTGATGTTTGGTTATTTCTCTGCTTATTTGGTTGCTTATTGCTTGAATCCAAAGGATGGGATAACTTGCTCTTGGTTATATCTTTCCTTCCTTAGCTTTTATCTTTTTGCTTTACAGTAGTCTCTTCATCTCCTCCCCTTCTTTAATTTTCAAAATCTTCTCTCTTTTTCAAAACCTTCTTGTTTTTAAACATGAACCACTTTCACAATAAACATTGACTTTGTCAAGTGATTTTCAAACTCTTTTTCTTGAACAAATGCTAATCAATATTAAGCATATCAAGACCATTTCCAAAAGACATAAAAAATACCCAACTCATTTAAGCCATTTTGTTCCCTTTGTGCACTTTTTCCTTTAAAACATTTTCTTAAGGTTTAGACATGATTCATTTTCATAGTTGAGATGTAATTTTCCTATATATAGTGATCATTTGTGTTGATTATTTTCCACTTAAGAGAGCCAGTGACATACTTGTTGATTTCAATTAAAGTTGGAGCCCTTCTCAATAGTGATGCAAAGGTCCATTTTAATACACTTGTGGGTGACTAGTTGAGTTTTCTCCTTAAAATGATAATTTTTCTTGTCCATTTAAAATCAATCAAACAAATCTCTTTTGTTATTTTTACCATGAACTACAAGGTTTTGATCTTCCATTTCATTTCATAGGCACGTACGCATGAGGCTCAGGAAATCTCATCAAACCCAAAAACCCTAAAAAATATTTCTTTTCTCATTTCTCCAATCTTTTGAAAACAACACTTTTTAAGCTAAACATGAATTTTCAAGAGGTTCCTATAGAGTAATGTAGATGTTTTGGGTGCTAACACCTTCTCATTGCATAAGCAACCCCCTTACCCTTGTCTCTATTTTTATTAGTTTTG
Source organism: Lathyrus sativus (assembly GCA_963859935.3). Classification (NCBI taxonomy): domain Eukaryota; kingdom Viridiplantae; phylum Streptophyta; class Magnoliopsida; order Fabales; family Fabaceae; genus Lathyrus; species Lathyrus sativus. The sequence continues at coordinate 573,934,536 of OZ012740.1, forward strand.
TTTTAAAACTTCTTTGATATTGTTCGTTCTTTTCCCCGTTCCTTTGGAAAAATAAAAGTGCGGTGGCGAATCTTGCTTTATGAGTTAAGTTAATCAATAGCTTAATCTCAAATTTTCCCGCTACAGTGAGGACAAGGAGGAAGAGTAGAAGTTTATTATTATAAAGACTTCAAGTTCATAGTCATCAACCTATGACCAAAGTGATTGTGAATCTAGTGATGACGAGAACTCTGATGATGAAGCAATGGGATTGTTCGACAAAAGGTACATAAGAAAGAATGGAGTCAAATAGTTTGGAAAAAACCTAATGAAATTTAGAAGGCTTTCGAACTCCTCAAAGGAAGACGAGAATAAGAAAGGTAAATATAGAGGTTCATGTTTTGAATGTGGAAAAGAAGGCCATTATAGGCCAAAGTATGCGTTGATTAAGAAGGACAGAGAGAAAAGGCATCACAAGAAATCTAGCAAGTCTAGAAAAGCCTATGTTGCTTGGCAAAGTCAAAATGATTCTTCAAGTGATGAAAGCTCAAGTTCAAGTATTGAGTCGGCTAAACATTGCTTCATGGCCAACAAAAACAATAAGAATATTGTAAGTCATTCTAAGCTTGAATATTTTAATGAATTATATTATTTTCAATTACAAAAAGCTTTTGAAAATCTATAAAGAGAAGTCGTAGACGCCTTTAAAAAGTTGGCTTCAAACAAAAGAGTTTTTGCACATTTAGAAGCTAAAGTTTAATAAACCGAAAAGAATATGGAGGATCTTAAGCAATATATGGTAGATATTCAAAATGATAAGATTGAGGTTGGATAACCTTCATGGTTCGGTTGTGAAACTTGTCATATATGGAAAATAGAGGTGAGTAATCTTCAAGCTAAATTGGACAAGGCATTACAACCAAAGGTTGCATTTTCTATTGATTCGTCAAAGTTTAAACGGTCTTTGAAACCTTCATATAAAAAGCATAAATAGGATTCAAATAGAAAAAGTAAATATCATCACAACCTATCTTATCACTATTGTTGCAAAAAGGGTCACACTATTGAAAAATGCAAGTTTAGGAGACTTTATGTTCCTAAAGGTGATTTTCAATGGTCGCCTAAATGCAACCTTGATTTCACTCACTATCAAGGACCCAATGAAAATTGGGTACCTATTACCCTTGTTTGATTCTTTAGTTTGAATGTCTTGACTCTATAGAAAAGATGTGGTTTCTCAATAGTGGATGATTAAGACATATGACAAGTGACATCTCTCTATTCATTGATTTTGATCCAAAGAAGAAGGGTCTTGTTACTTATGGAGACAACGACAAGGGAGAAATACTTGGAAAAGGTAGTGTAGGTAATCCCTAATCTACTATTATCTTTGATGTTATGTTAGTTTAAGGTCTTAAACATAATCTTCTTAGCATTAGTCAACTATGTGACAATGAATTTAAAGTAACTTTTATAAAAACTTGTTTCATATTTGAACATAATGAAAAGAAATACTGTATGTTTAAGGGCTTGAGGGTTAACAACACTTGTATGCTTAATCTAGATGATGTATCCATGACGGGAACCAAGTGTCTTATCACCATGTGTGAAGACTCTTGGTTATGGCATAGACGCTTAGCTCATGTCAACTTTGATTTACTAAAAAATGACTTAAAAATATTTAGTAATCGACCTACCAAAAATAAAGTTTTCAAAAGACCGTCAATGTGATGCATGTCAAATAGGTAAGCAAACAAGAGTCTTATTTAAATCGAAAAATATTGTTTCAAATTCGAGACCTTTTGAACTTATTCATATGGACCTCTTGGCCCCTCAAGGACCAAAACCATAAGTGGTAACTATTATAGTTTTGTGATTGTAGACGATTACTCGAGATTTTTTTGGGTCATGTTTTTGCATAGTAAAGATGAGAGACCTTTTCATATTTCACTCAATTTGCAAGGTTATCCCAAAACAAGATGAATTTTAAAATTGTTGCTATCCGAAGTGATCATGAAGGTGAATTTGTAAACCATCTCTTTGATAATTATTGTGATAAATATGGCATTTAGCATTATTTTTCCGTTCCAATAGTTCCACAACAAAATAGTGTTGTGGAACGCAAAAATCGTATTTTAGAGGAGTTGGATAGAATTATGCTCAATGAAGGTAATCTACCTAAGTATTTATGGACCAATGTCGTTAACATGACATGTTATGTCTTGAATAAGATACTAATATGTCCGATTTTAGATAAAACTCCATATGAATTACTAAATGGTAGAAAACCTAATTTATCACATCTTTGTGTTTTCGGATGCAAATGCTTTGTTTTAAAAAATGGAAAGGATAATCTTGGAAAAATTGATGCGAAAGTCGATGAAGTTATCTTCTTTGGATACTCTCAATGGAGCAAAGCTTATAGGGTTTATAACAAAAGATTACTTATTGTCGAAGAGTCGGTACATGTCACTTTTGATGAATCTTACCCGAAAAATATCGGGAAAGGTGTTTATTTTCATGATGTATGTGTATCTTCACAAGATATCCTCAAAGAACTCGAAGAAGGAATTGATCAGCCTAAAGTGGTAGAAATTGAGAAAGAATAAGATAATGATTGTGAAAAGGAGAAGGATGAAAGTCCAGCTGCAGTGGATGATCTTTCTTTGTCTTGGATAACCTCTAAGGATCATCCAATCGATAACATACTTGGAGACATCACCAAGGTGTAACAACACGCTCTAAGATAAGTAAATTTTTTTTATCACTTTGCATTCATTTTGCAAGTTGAACCTAAAAACACTAAAAATGACCTACTTGATGAGCAATTCCTTATGGCCATGCAAGATGAATTAAACCAGTTTAAGAGGAATGATGTTTGGGATCTTGTCCCTCGTCCGCGAGATCACCAAGTCATTGGCACTAGGTGGGTTTTAGGAACAAACTCGATGAAAATAGAGTGATAACTAGGAACAAAACCTGACTAGTAGCTCAAGGTTATAACCAATAGGAGGGCATTGACTACGAGGAAACTTATGCTCCAGTTTCTCGCCTTGAGGCTATACGCCTTCTACTAGCTTATGCTTGCTCCAAAGATTTTAAGTTATATCAAATAGACATAAAACGTTCTTTCCTTAATGGTATATTAACGAGGAAGTGTATGTTTCGCAACCTCTCGGTTTTGAAAATCATGAAGGAGTTTTCTAAGTTTATGCAGGATGAGTTTGAGATGAGTCTCATGAGGGAGTTAAACTAATTTCACGGCCTTCAAATTAAAGAACTCAATGAACGAATATTGGTGTGTCAAATGAAATATGGCAACGAATTACTAAAGAAAATTGGTTTGGAAGATGCAAAATCAATTGACACTCTAATGGATACAAATAGAAACTTGAAAAAAGATGAGAATGGTAAGGATGTTCATATGAAGAAGTATAGAGGTATGATTGGTTCTCTTCTATATCTTACGACATATAGCCTGGACATTATGTTTAGCGTGTGTATATGCATTCGTTATCAATCAAATCCTAAGGAATCACATTTAAAAGCGGTAAAGCGCATTCTTAGATACCTCCACAACTCATCTAAGTATGGGTTTTGGTATTCCAAGGGAAGTTGTTTTAATTTGGTTGGTTATATCGATTCTGATTTTTTCGGTTGCAAATTAGATAGGAAAAGTACTAGTGAGACTTGTCACATGTTTCAAACTCCTTAGTAAGTTGGCATAACATGAAATAAGTTTTTGTTGCTTTATCAACTGCCGAGGCGGAATACATCACAACCGATAATTGTTGTGCTCAAATTGTATGGCTCAAACAACAACTATTTGATTTTGACATTAAGCTATAACATATTCCTATTGTGTGCGATAAGATTAGTGCTATTAATATAACCAAAAATATGGTGCTACATTCTCGCACTAAACATATTGAGATACGTCGCAACTTCTTACGCGGTCATGTTGAAAAAAGGGATATCGTATTTGAGCATGTTGATAGCAAAAATCAACTTGCACATATTTTACAAAACTTCTTGCAATTGAACCGTTTTTCAACATTTAAATTGAATTGGGGATACTTGATATCTTAAATCTTGCCTAAACATGATTTGTTGCATGCACTTTATATTCTTTCGCTCTAACCTTTCTTGGAAGTTTAATTACATACAATTGCACATTTCTTTAATTTAGGAAGGTAATATTGTTTCATCTTCTCCCTTTGAAAGTAAGTCATTTACTTTTGCATGTTATGTATATTCCATAGGCTTGATATACTTGACGTATGAAATATATCATGTTTGTTCACTTCTTAAAAATTAATTGATGTCGTTTAATTTATATGCTTATAGTGACTTCATGTTATTCTCTTTCATACTTGAAATTTAGTGCTTGTGTATGAGCATGTTATTTATTATTAGCTCTTACATGATATATGTGATGGTGTTGTTTATCTATTCTGGCATGAAATATGTTTGAAAATGTTATAATGTTAGCAAACTTCTTGAAGTGTGTCATTGTTATGCTAACGTCTCTATTTTTGGTTTGAGTGGTGGTAAATCTATATATCGCCTTGTTAGAGCACATGCGTGTGCAACATTTTGGGAGCACCAAAGACATATGTCACATAATTGTGTCTCTTTTGTAACAACTAAAGAGTTTTGATTACATTGTATCCTTCATATTTCATGTTTATTGTATGTTACTTAGCATAAGTTGTGGCAATCATGTTATTTTGTTGATTTATATGATTTTATTTATGTTTAGGCATTCCTTTTACAATATGCACATCATTCTATGTGAGTGTTATGGTATTGATGATATTATCTTTGCAAACGCCTCTATGTGCTATATTTGTTTATGTGTGATATACGATACTTCTCATGGATTGCTTTGTCTCTTTTTGATGTTGTCAAAGGGGGAGAAGCATGATGAAGTTGGGATGCATACATTTAGTGGGAGTCTTCATAGACAGGAAACACATAGTCTCAAGTTTTTCCATCATCAAAAAGGGGGAGTATGTGAATGCAACTTTCTATTACATTAGATGTATTTTGCATGATGTCAAAACTATGATACTTTAGCGCTAATGTACATTGTACAATATCCTCTAATTCTCAATGCACATCTTAGCACTAGGAAGCATAAAATCATTTGGAAACAAGTTGGAAAAGGTTCCATGCATCAAAAACATTTTTTTATGAAAAATCTACCTATATGTCGACACATACATACTTCAGGTTGACACATTGAATAAAAAAAATTATGTGTCGACACATCTGCTTCATAAGTCGGCTCATTTACTACATCATTAAATCCTTTAAGCTTTGTTATATGTGCCGCCTCTTTAGGTTGGCACGCGACCTTTACAAGTCGACGCATGACTATACAGGTCAGCACATGCGTCGAGCAGGTCGGCACATAACTTTCATAGGTTGGCCTGTGCAACGAAATTTTCCAAAAATTCAAAAAAAATTCAAATCTTTTGCATTCTTTTGCATTCTTTTGCCTTCTAAACATGCATGCATATAAATACTGCATACATGCATCATTTCTTTTCAATGATTTTGGTAAAATCATTAAAAAAAAAAAACCTGGAACATACTAATAGTCTTCTTCATCTTCAACCTTTATTTTATTCATACACGTAAACAAAGTACACATAATCATTCATTGTTTGGGTTCCATCTAGAATCAAGTTAATAACATCCAACTTAGCTTGTGGTATTGTAAATTGGGTTGAGATCTTGGGGGTTTCAAATAAGAAAACCAAGGTGGGGTTTTCTTTCAAGATCAAAGTGGAGATTTGAAGGTTTTGGACAAAATTACTCAAGTTGGGTTCGATCGAGTGAAGGCTTTGAAGAGCCGCGGATCTTGCAAAGGAGTAGCGTGAGACGGTGAATCAAATTGGCATTGTTAGTTGACTTGATCAAGCTCATATCAAGGGAAGAGAAAGTGTTAGCATCAAGATCAAACATATGGTTTATAGGGTTACATTGCTACATTTATCTTATAAACTAGAGTTTGCAAAGTAAGATTAATTTCACTATCTTAACTTGAGTTCAAATTGAGGGCAGGCATACACATAGCAAAGCCGATTGAAGATTTGCCTAAAAAAATCCTTGTGCACACTCTCTCTCTCTCTCTCTCTCTCTCTCTCTCTCTCTCTCTCTCTCTCTCTCTCGTACATTTCATTTGTGCATTTGTGGGATTCATTTGTTTGGAAAGTTCTTTTGAAATACGGTTGAAAAAACTGTGTTTAGTCTATCACAATCCTTTAGATTGTGATTGGAATTTAAGATCAACAAAACTACACAAATTTCCAAACAAAAATGATTACACGCAAGGTGTTAGATAATTTTCCTCTTTGTATTTTTGGGTGAATTATCATTGGATATAACATTGCTTGTTAAATTGCCTTCAATATATTGTGATTGAAACATATTTGTTGAATGTCTTATCATTATCTTTAATTGGTTTTCATATACACATATTCGAGCTTTTCGATAGCGATTCGATTTAGACAAATCAATCCAAGTAACTTTCGCTAGCCATTGTTTTTAAAAATAATTTGTTTGTAAAGAATTTTTATTGGGGATCTATTCACTCCCCCTCTAGATAAATTGTCTTCGTCTAACAAAACATGCTTATCAGTAGCATGTAAGATGCTCTATATTTTGTCACAAATGATACAGGCGACATCAACTTCCTTTCCAGTTATTATAAACTATATCATTTTATCCACATTTATTATAATGTTATGCATATTAGATGACTAGTGATGCTCATTTTAAATTTCAATTCATATTATCACCTATTGCTCAACAATGTTATCTATGTTTAAAATAACATTGCGATATCATTTGTATTGATAGTCTGATATTCTAATATGAAAGCATTACAATTCAACAATATATGTGAATTCCATGCCTAGATGTATCTTTAGACTATAGCCTAGGATATATGATTCCATGTGTATAAATCTAAGAAAACTTCTTGGCATTTGCTAGATCCACATATTATGTTATAAAAAATCATGTACTTCAAGGCATAACCATAAGTTACCCTTTGTTTGGACCTATGAGACATTATCGGCACCTCATAGGTCCATAAGCATAATACAAACATAGCATGCATTAAGAATAATATGAAAGATTAAATATGTTTGATACATTGATCAATATTATTTCATCGATTTCTATTTAGGAATTTCCTTAATTTTTTATCTTGTTTTGTTTGTATTTTTATTGTGTTATGTTGTTCTTATCTATATTTTCAGGCACAACAAAGGAGCAGAAGAAAACACTTGGCTAAGAAAAAAGTTATGAAAATTAAGGTCATCCCATAATAGGGTGTTAGAGTTGTAATTCCCATATACCAAAGAGTGACATTTGAATTTTTGGAGGTTTTGGTTCATATTTATGAGATTATTATGTTAATTTAGTGTCCTAGAGTCCTATAAATAGCACTGAAAACATAGAGCAAAACACTAAGAATCAGATTGTTTTACATTTCTCAGCATTCCAAGTTAGTTTTCTGCATTTCTTGTTTTCCCGTTATTGTTTGTAAAAGTCTCTGTGGAGAAAGTTGTAATAGTGACAACAATTGCAACACATGTCTTATTTCTTTATTATTTACTTTGTTATGATTATGTCTCTACTTATTATTACTATATTTTCTTCCATTACTGTTATGTCTGAGTAGATTCTTAGGGACTAAAGGTCACGAGGATCGTCTTATGACAGACCTCATGTAAACCCTATATCATTTCATTACGAGAAACAAATATGGATTATTCTATATTTCGAGCTTTTCGCTTAGATATTTCTATGAAAGTAAATATATTTTAGATATTGTTCACATGGTGAAAAGGTGTGATCTGGTATCCGAATGCAAAATTCTAGACAATCGAGTTTGAGGCGACAAAAGTGTCTCGAACTCAGTTGAGAAAACTCCATTTTTAATAGTTGCACTAAAATAAATCTTAAACAAATGATTTAAACTAACGAAAGTGGGTAGATTATTTTTTTAAGATAAGACAACACGCTGACGAAAGTAGGAATTGTCCAAATTTTCTATTTTTCTACAAACTGATATGTTTCTCGTATTAAATCAGAAGTTTGCTTGAGTTTGTCTGAGATGAAATGCATGTGCCTTAGGTCCTGCTTTTTAGAATTTTAATTTTAAAACAAAAATCATTTTCCAATCATAAAACCAATTGAACATTTTAGCAAAACACAAATGCAATAGAACTCAGTACTTAGGAATTAGTATTTGTAGGCGATATTTTTACTACTACGATATTATTATATGCTTGTGGCATATCATAGATTAATATGGGCATAAAACCTTGATCATATAAAGTAAATAAAACATATGACAACAATAGTTAGATATAAGGTGCATAGATGAACTTCCATTTAAAGGTATTTGGGTAAGCTCCTTCGACTAGACATTCAATATTATAACAACTCTAGACCTCTCTCACTAAAAGTTTTAATAAACTATAAACTTACTAATATTATGTTATAAATTGTTATCGAGTAAACTAGTAAAGATCCCTATTTATAGAATTCCATAAGTTGGTTCAATTTATTAGCGAGCAATAATTTGTCCAAGAAATCTTGCTTTTAAGATTTCTTATCTTTAATGTCTTCTCAACTGCCCTTGCAATTCTGCCTTAAATTCATTGGGCAAGCTATATTTTAACCAAGTTGATCTCCCTTTTGTTTTTTTCTTAGATTCACTGGTCAAGGTTGGATTCACATAGTGAATCTGTCTTGGTTTTCAGCCATACCTTATATTTCTCATTTGTTGATCAAGCCTAAATTCGCCCGACAAATATGGTTATGACTTCTAGGTCTTGTGTTAGATGATCTTGTTTGACTCCAAATTTGATTCTTTTAGCTTTGCTTTTACATCTTCCAACCTAAAAGTTATAAAATAGGATCAATGCTTATTTATTATGATAATTCGTAATTTAGCATAAATTGGGAGTTTTTAGTATTACTTCGGTCTAAATAAGCTAATCAATGTGTGAAAATGATAGTGTCGAATAGGTCAATTATACACTTATAAACAAGTCATATCAGCTACAAGAAAAACAACTTGATAGAAAATAGGTTAAGTAATATGTTCACGAAGGAACCCTTTCTCACCAAAAAATGGATTCCTTTCCTCCTTAGTGTTAGTATCGACTATCAAATTGGTCTTAATGTAACTTTTTTATTCTTCAACCTCTCCATGACCATTCTAGAATTTTTAAGAGTCTTCTTCATGCATGCCTCCTTGTTAAACAAATAAGTATTTTTGTATATGTTGTCATTAATGTCTTTGGGAAAAGGTTGTGCCTCCATAAATTTGGGAACTTATTTTTACATAGTAGTGGCGAAGTAGGAGTACAAGAAGGGGTTGGAGAATGCCATGGATAAATCTGGTAGTCATCAAAATCCCCTTATGGGATCTCATGGTGAATCTTGTGAGAACTATCGTTAAAGGTTACAACAAAATAGTATTGATCTTTAAAGCTTATGAAGTTGTCCATATTAATGTTAGACATCTTTTGGCCTTGTTTGAAAGAAATCAACCCTTGAGAGATATCAGGGTCAACAAAAGTTCTCAAAACATGAAAAAATGAAAGAACATCGTTAGTGTAGGAACATTATTCTTGTATTTGCACCAATGGTGGAAAACTTTTACATAAGCTTAGCCCATAGGGTACAACTATAAGGGAGTGATTCCTAAATAATTTAGGATCCCAACTTCAAAATCATTGAAAGGAAAGGTGAACCTTATCCTAGAGAATAAACACTCACGCATAGGTGCTAGACGAGGGCAGTGATCCAAAAGGGGATTGAATAGATCTCCAATAAAAATTTTCATCAATTAAAATTTCTGGTTTAAAAAATATTTACTATGGCTAGCGGAGGCAAATCCGGATCGACAATCGTCTATCCGAACCATTATTGATAGAATCATATATGTGTATAAACCGTAACAAAAGTATACGAATGATGAGAAAAGATCAATATGTTTTACACAATGTGTTTGAATTAAATCATACAATGATAAAGGATTTCTAATGAAATACAAAATTAAACTTGACTTGGGAAATTTATCGAACACTTGGTGTATAACACACCAAGCTTAATTCTCTTTGTGTTGAAAGTATAACAATTCAATTGCAATTATTTAGATTGTAATATCTTAACAAAAGAAATTTAAGATACTTCAACACAACCAGAATTTCTAGCTAAATAAATTACTCACTAAGCGTGTTAACAAATTGTAAAGAGAGAGAGAGTGTGTGTGTGTGTATGATATATATATATCTATATATCTATCTATCTATATATATATATATATATATATATATATATATATATATATATATATATATATATATATATATATATATATATATATATATATATATATATATATATATATATATATATATATATATATATATATATATATATATATATATATATATATATATATATATATATAGAGAGAGAGAGAGAGAGAGAGAGAGAGAGAGAGAGAGAGAGAGAGAGATCACCAAGATTTGTTTAGGCAATTCCTCAATTATCCTCACTATGAGTACGTCTCCCCTTAATTTCAAATAGAATTGAGATATGTAATTAACCTTTGCAAGAGTTGTATACAAGAGAAAAAGTAGAAATCCAAACCCCAAACCCTATGGTTGATGTTGATCATAACTTCTTCTCTTCCCTTGATCTTAAGCTATATCAAGTCACCCAAGACTTCCAAATGATCCTCCGGTTATCGCTACTCCTTTGATAGAAACTCCGTTCTTCAAAGTTTTCACTCGATTGAATCCAAATTGTGAAATCTTATCCCAATTTTTTCAATTGATCATCCGGTTACTGATACTCCTTTGACAGACCCCCTGTTCTTTAAAGCTTTCACTCGAATGAATCCAAATTGCAAATACTTGTGCAAAAAACCCCAAATAAATGCTTAATTTTGGAAGAAAAACCCCTAAAGGTTTTATCAATTAAAACCCCAAGGAAAAACTCAACCTAATTTGATTACAATAACCTAAATTGGACCTTATTAATCTAATCTTGATGACACTCAATAAATATGATTATGTGTATTTGTTGAACGCATGAAAAGAAAGGTTGAAGATGATGAGAAAATCTAAGTGCCTTCTTGGTTTCAATTATGAGAAATGATGCATGAATGCATATTTATATGTACATGTGTGTAAAGGAATAACAAACAAAACAGATTTTTAGTGAAAATTTACAAGTTTTGTAAAATGAATTGAATGTATTGACTTCAAATTTGAATGAGTCAATACATAATATGAATCAGTCAATACATAACCATAAGGATTCTATACTTTAAAGACAGGGAATATTTGTTTGAAAAAATCTTCAGAAGGAGTCTACTTCAAACACAAGGGAGTCGACTTATCATCCTTATGTATCGACCCACACCATCAATGTATCTATACATTGAGGGAATGGATATTTTACTTAAAACGCTTTCAATTGGAGTCGACTCCAAACACAAATGAGTCGGCTCATTCTCTTTGTGTATCGACTCCTACTTCTATGTATCGATACCTTTAAGTTAGAATTGTTTTCTTTCAAAACCCATTCAGTATGTATTGATACATAGCTATAATGTATCGACTCGTTCACCTATTTTTCATGAAAATTCATAGTTTTTACTTGTAATGACTAATCTAATATGGTTTTAAATGTCTACCTATGATGATGCACATCTTGACATTGACAATAAGATCCAATATACATAAAGTACTAAGTGACCTAGTTTTGACGTCATTCAAAATTTATCTAAGAGAATAATGCACTCACATGCTCCCCATTTTTTATGATAAGAAAACTTACTAAGCACTTGGTGTCTTTGTCAAAGCTCCCTCTGAATAGGTGCATCATAGAACCTTGTACTTCACCCCTTTTGACAACATGAAAAAGAGACAAAGGTTGAAAATGTGAGAAGCATCATTTAAAATAAAACACAACATATAAATCACTCAGAGGCGTTGCAAAGAGTTAAACCATTCAACTTAAACATGCACTCATATAGAATTACGTTAAATTGAACAAAACACAAACATAAATATATAACCAAACCAGAAAAAAGATAAGTGGTTTATTACATAATGTCATATCAAGGTTACAATAAAATAAGATTAAACATAGAACATGAAAACATAAGTACATGCATAAGAAAATTTGGTCCATAATGAAGCATGACTAATGACTGTCGCAACGCGAAAAACAACCGGCGAAAAACAAAGTCGCCACCAAATGTTATTTATCCCAATGGGGGAAAGGAAACGATCGAAGAACCTCAAAAGGGAGAAGACGTGGTCTCACAACCAAATCCTGGATTTAAGAGTCGATTATACGAGAGAAAGGTATTAGCATCTCCCTCGCGTCGATTGTACTCAACATGATCCACTCTTGTTGTTCTAATCAATGGGTGTGTATATCTAAAAACCTACTTGCTAAACAGAAATGAAAAGGAGAAAACAAAAAGAGACTCTATAGGATCTCGCAATCCTATGCCTATGTATTCTCTCGTGCAATGGGAAATTTAGAGTCAACGTAGTTCGGAAGACTACGGGTGAAAGGGGGGAGGTTGTGCTCGCCAAGGCTTCCCCGTCTTGTGCCTACGTATCTTTATTTGGACGAGAATGAAGAAATCAGAGCGTTCGTAGTGCAACCTACCATGATTGGTTGGTGTCTTTTATGAACGATGTTAAGATCACGTTCTAGCAGTTAGGGTCGATGCATTTTTGCGGTAGAACGGAGGTGACATTCCATTTCTGAAAAAGTTTGACGAAACATCCCGAGGGACAAAATGATTTGGATTTGGTCAAGAATTTTAGAGAAGTGGATTGACTATGTTTGTGACGTGTATCACATTAAAGTCTATGACATAGGATCGAATACTTCAGGCTAACGATCCAAATATCTTGCGCACAAAGTACCCTAAGGTTAGAAATACATCCGCTCATCTTTTCCCAAGGGCTTAAGGCTCGTGGTGCACAATTAGGGCTGGAAATGAGTCGAGTCGAGTCAAACTCGCCTCAGCTCGGCTCGACTCGTTAAGAATTGGTTCAACTCAAATTTTGGTTTGAGTTTGACACGAACTTTTTTTAAGCTCAAACTCGACTCGTTATAAGTTCACGAGCAGTTCGGTTCAACTCGTTAGGTTCAACTCACTTGATTCACGGGCTTAAAATCCATTTTTTTAAGTCTATTGTTTTTTTTAATATATATTTGACATTTTGAATTAATATTTTTTAAAAAATAAAATGTTAAAATAAAATAAAGTTATCTGATTGAAATTTAACTTTATCTCAAAAATCTACTAATTTAAAAACTACACAACTTTCAAGAGATACATTTGAAAGTCTAATTCAAAAACTACTCAATTGAAATTTAAATTTGTCTCAAAAATCCACAACTTCGTCTAAATATTTAGGAACCATACAATTTTAATGAAATAGTACACCAAAAATTACTAGAAATTGATACATTTCCATCATAGAATGATTACACTACACCACTTATAACCTTCACTACACATGTTATTTGAGCAAATGTCATTATGCCTCCAACAAGGATGACTCTAAATGCAATTGTCAATTTTACTGTCATAACTAGTACATAAGGTATATATTTAGGATTAAGATTTGGAGTAAATCTTTAAACTTAATCTTAAAGACAATATAATTTTTCTCATATGTAATCGAGTTGACTCATGAACCTAACGAGTCAAACTATGTATAGTTCAAGTTCATCTCATTTAGTTAACGAACTTAGTTTTTCGCTCATATTCAACTCATTTGGTTTATGAATCTAGTTCAACAATTTAATTGACAAATCGAGTTTTGAACTATTTTTGAGTTGGTTCGGTTCATTGTCGGTCCTACGCATAATACTCATCGTAGTTATTAAGTAACTTACTTGTATTAAAAAAGATAAGAGAATAACAAAAGTTCTAAGGGAGACTTGGTCCTAGATGTCGTCATACAATATGGCCCTATAGTTGAGGTTAGGAGGGGACTATCCTAATGTTGTCATGCAAAGGATTGAGAGCCTAATGTCTATCCTACTTTGAACATAATAAAAAATTAAGTTAAAACTAGGAGCCTTAAGGGAGCATGTGCTCAATCACAAGTAAACATTAAATAAACTCAATCACAAACAACAAAAGTGAAAGACAAAACCTAAGTGAAGGTGAAGAGATAAGATGCCAAAGCAACATAAGTATAAACTAAGTAAACAAACCAAAAACAGTAGCAACAACAGCGCTTCAGCACAGCACAACAGCGAATTTCATCAAACAAGTAAGAACAACATTTAACAGCCCCTATTTTCATAACATAACAGGTGTAATATCCAGCAGAAAAGAATGACAACATTTAACAACATGTATGTACAAAACAACAGTGTATGCAACAAAATTTATACATTCAATTAACTTATGCACACAGTAAATTTAACAACATCCACCAATAAGAATTCAAACATCAACAAGATCAAGCAAATACAAATATCTCAAGTATCAAAACAACAATCTCATCAAGACAATTCAATAATCTTCAAGAAAAATAACCAAAGTTAAACACTAAGGTTCTAATGGAACTTAACATCAAAACCAATTAGAGATTCTACAAGAATTTAACCGAAATACCAACAAGAAAGCAAACCAAAATTCACCAAATATTCAATCAAAACCCAATGAAATTCAATTGGAAACTAAACCCAAGTTTAACAAATAGTCAATTAGGAGCTCAATTAAAATCGACAGGGAAACTAATTACAAAATTCAACTAAGATCAAGGATTTAATCAAAGAATTCTAATCAAAGTTTTAACAAGAAAATTTAATCAAAAATTTCAATCAGAATTTAATTAACAATTAACAAAAATTTCGATCAAAGTTTTAACAAGAAATTTAATCAAAATTATTGTCAAAGTTAATATCCAAATTAAATTTAAAAAAAATCAAAATTAACTTCTAATCCACAAAAAAAAACTAATTAATCTCAAAATCTAATTAACTAAAACTAAATTAACCAAACTCAAATTATCGAAAATATAACTAATCGAAATCACAATCAAATTAATCAAAACTCAAAATACAACATTAATCGAAGTTAAGATCACAATTCTACAAAACTAAAAGAAAAAAATAATATTAACATTAGATCAATATTTAAATCTAAATTTGAAATTACAATCTATATCGAAAATTAATAAAACTAAAATTTATTTAAAATAAAAAAGAAAAAAGAGAAAAAAAAATTCAACAAAAATATAATGATCTTAAATAAATAAAAAATTAAAAAAATTAAATCTAACTAAAATATTACATATACATATATATTTCAACAAGACTTGTTATATATTATATTAAAACTCTATATATTGTCTTGAAAAACCTGTTAACACTATATTAAAAAATGTTATGCACTGTATTGGAAAACAGGTTACATTTATCATATAATATATGTGCTTATCGAAAACTGTGTTATACGCTGACCGAAAGGAAAAACAATGTAACAGTAACACAGGGCAAATTGAAATATATACATTAGTAATACGCGAGATATAATGAAAATTAGCAACAGTGTGCAGGATAATGAAAAATGAAATATAATAAAAATTGGAATGTTAAAGCTTTAAAGAAAAAACGAACTCACACACTATATGCGCAACATTAGTACCAGTGCGACATCAAACATTGCGGCGACCCTTTTTCACTCTTTCGGTCCTCCTTTCGTAGTAATATATAATAAACAATAATATCTATAATATTTATTTTAAAGTCCAATTTAAATAATCAATTAAATTAAAATTAAACACTAATTATCTTATTTATTTATTATAAATATTTAGACAAAAAAATAAAAATAAATAAATTTTAAATAAATAAAAGTCGGACGTTCAAGTGTTCAAAAAAATAAATCGAGTACACCAAAATGATCAGCGCGAAATATACGACTCGAAAAAAATACCTCATTTGTCTAAATTTTAAAATAAATTTTGACCCGTTAAAACGCTCAAATTGATCAAAATACGACGAAAAATTGTCAAAAATTAAAATAAACACGTCAGGTTAGACTACGTGAAACATATATCAATATAATTGACGTCTGCAAGCTCGATTTTAAAATTTTTCGTCCATCGGTTTTATGCACCGTTGAGATTTAGTTTGACCGGTCTGTCTGTAAATTCGAGAAATTATTCCGGATAACATTTTAAGCATTATGCAAGATAAAATGCATGCTATGCAAAGTAAAAATAAAGTCAGATGAATGAAAATTTTAAAATGCCTGGACAAAATTGGGGTATGACATCTTGATCATGACTGAATAACCACACTTGACGTGAAACCAAAACTCCTTCCCTTAAGTGCACACCGATCCTCTTGAAAAAACATGAAGAAAATGACCTTGATATCTGATGAGCCTTGGCAAAGAAGATAATAATGATGTTGGGAACTCAGCCTTTGTCTCAACTCGAGTGCAATATCTAGATAAATCACCTCTGAATATGGAAAACTCAAATCACAAGAAAATGCTTTGATCCACGTCTTTAGGAGTTCAATGCAAATGAATGAATGCAAGGTTATGTCCTAATGGAAAATGTATATTAACGTGAAACACAAGACACTTATGGTTAGAAATAAGAGGGAAAATTTTGGGGTGCAACAACTACCCCTATTCAATCAACTTAAACTTGAAGTATGAAGAGCAACGATTTTTCAGACATTCAAGGTAGAAGAGGATTGAATACAAAAAGCACCATAAAATTTACGCACCATGGGGAAAACAAAAGGTAAAGTGATAGGATGCCAGCCGAAGGTGGACTTAAAGTAAAGATGCCAGCCGAAGGTAGACTTGCAACAATGAGTACCAGCCAAAAGTTTGAATGACAAAAGGAATGAGGATACCAACCAAAAGTTTGAATGACAAAAGGAATGAGGATACCAACCAAAAGTTTGAATGACAAAAGGAATGAGGATACCAACCAAAAGTTGGAATTTAACAAACGATACCAACCAAAAGTTAGAATAACGAAGATACCAACCAAAAGTTGAAATTCAAGCATAATATTGGTCGAAGGCGGACTTACATCGAGATGTACCAACCAAAAGTTGGGATTTAAATGGATACTAACCAAAAGTTGAGATTTAGCAAGGGATACCAACCAAAAGTTGGGATAATACAAGGTAGTAACCAAGAGTTGGGATTTAACAGAAAATACCAACCATGAGTTGGGATAAAGGAGGAATGTCGGCCGAAGGTGGACTCACATCAAAGGTACTAACTAAGAGTTAGAATAAATGATACCAACCTAAAGTTGGGATTTGAACAAAAGATGCCAACCAAATGTTGAGATAAACACAGGGTACCAACCACAAGTTGGAATTTAGCAAGGATCACAAGAAGTAGAATTGACGGGCTTACGACCTAAAGTACAGAGAAGACGACTCTGTTGGGGAAAAGAGAAACCCAAATAGACAACTCTACAGGGGGACATAAGATAATTCCGCTGGAAGGAAACAACAAGTAGGATGAACAAATCCATTGCTTGGGGTATAACATTCAATGATATCTCCTGAGTTATGCCACCTTCTACTAGGGAAAGGCTTGGCGAAGGGGAATCAAACCTGACTTATGCTCCGAATGCATATGTTTGAAATTTTCTATGGCGTAATACTCCATACAAAATGGAAATGCTACGCATTTTGAGTAGGCAATGCAATGATGACTATGCAAAATGTTGATGTAGGCTCGGGCTGTCGGGGATAAGAGGATATGTAACCCAAGGGTTATGATTGTGCCAAGTACAGTTGGGCTTTGGTTAGGCACGAGACCAAATTTATGGTGATTAGATTTTTAGGGGTTTATTCTTGGTTGCCAACTAAAGTGGACTCTGAAAGAGAACTACCAGATGAGAAGTGCTGTTTAAAAGGGGTAGACTACCAGACGAGAACTGGTGGCAAAAGGGTAAGTTCATCTAGAGAGGGCTAGGGTTCATCAGGTTATTAGGGAGGTGAACTACGGAAACTCTGATTCTTCAAATTTGAGGGTACGTAGGCATAAGATTGTAAACCCTAACGAGTACAATAATAATAAAAAACTTAGGGTCCCCGTCTTACATCTAAGTCTTCTCTGTATAATACTAAGAATTTTTTTAAATAAAAATAAAAAGTCAAACATTCAAGTAACAAGCAAACATACCCTAGAACTTAAGGAGGATCCCATTGAGTAGAATGAAGGTGAGGGGTGTCTAAAACCTTCCTCCCGCCTAACCGACTCCCGAACCTTAGTGTCTCACCCTTAGGGATTAGGTTTTCTCATTATTTTCCTGTCCTTAGGACGAATAAATGATGATGGAAACTCAAACATTTTAGCTGGCCGCGACAACTGGTGACTCTGGTGGGGACTTTGCCATCCCTAAGGAGAGTCAATCCTAACCTTGGATTTTAGGGTTTGTTTGTTTATTGGCTTACGAATATTTTATTTATTGTTCTGTTTTTTATTGTTTTATTATATTATGTCTCACATGTTATTTTATTTTCATCATGATTATTTATTTTGTCATTATAGTGGCTGGGATGTTCCTTTTACGTGGAAGCTAAAACCAAGGCTTGAGAAAAACAAATAAGTTTTAGTAGGGGTCGTCGTGTCTTGGCCCCCGTGGATCCTTATCCCGTGAGGTCTTTGATGATGATTCCGTCTAGAATAGATCAATTCAAAGGATTTTTCATAAGTGGGCTAGCATTACTTCATAATAGGACTTTGAATTTGGTCCATGACTCTAGGGACCTCTTCTAGAACCCCTATCAACTCATTGTGACCTGCTGTATTCGGCTCGCGAGGGTCGTTACTAGGGTCCCGTCTAGATGAGACTTATCCCGAAGGATTATCATAAGAATACTTGCTCCTTCTCATGGTGAAACAAGGGTATGTTCCATAAGTTCTAGGGTTGCCAAAAACTATATATCTTACAAGTGAGGGGATTAGGTAGTTAAAACTTATATCTAACCTATTATAGGAAGCCTACCTAAGTTAAGGTCATACTTGCATATTACCTTTACCTTAAACCTTAAAGCTTCAAACAAAAATGACATGTCATCATATCATCATGCATTAAAATAAGCATTTCTTTGCATATATTCATATTTTTAAACAAAAGGACAACCCTTCGCATCAAAGCACCAATGCCTAATTTGCAAAGCCTTAAGTTCTTCAAAGACTTAATGCCTAATTCTGCTCAAAAGAATTTTACACGCAAGTATGGAAAGATCCTTGATCTCTTAGGGGTCCCTATGAAGGTAGAGGTCGTAATTGCTCTGGCACAATTTTATGACCCACCTCTATGTTGTTTTCTCTTTAAAGATTTTCAACTAGCTCCCACACTAGAAGAGTTTAGACAATACTTGGACTGGAAAGAGGAAGGAAAAGAACCCTACAAAGGTATAAGGCAAAAGGTGAAACCTAAAGACTTAACTATGACTTTGGGATACCTCTTGAAGACCTACTATCGCACTACAAGGAGGATATGGATATTCAAGGGCTTAAGAGGGGTTACTTGCAAGGGGTTGCTAAAAAGTTGATTGATATGGAAAATTGGGGGTCTTTTATGGATGTGTTGGCTTTAATAATGTTTGGGATAGTCCTCTTTCCAAATATGAATAATTTTATCGATATTGCTGCTATTAGTGTCGTCTGGGCTGTAAAGAATCAAGGGGAAAATCTAATTCCTGTTCTGTTAGCTGATGTGTATTACACTCTCACTATTTGCCATGACAAGAAGAAGGGATCGTTACGTTGATGCATTCTTTTATTATGCCATTAGTTTGCGTCACACATCTACAAGGATCTTTTTTAGGGTAAAGACCAAAGGTAATCACGCTTGGGCTCAAAAGCTTATGTATCTTAATGAAAAAACCTTCCTTTGGTATCTTAAGAAGGTGAAGGCTAAAGAGATAATCATCAACTGTGGAAATTTTCCTAATGTACCTATCATTGGGTCTAAGGGGTGTATCAACTATAACCACATACTATTCATGAGACAACTTGGATATGTTATATGGGAGAAGCCTAAAGATGAAGACCTAAGGGAATTTGTTTTGCATAGTAAGGATGCCATGAACAAGGAACTGTTTAGAAGGATTACTAGGGTGTGGGAAAAAGTGCACGTAAGGGAGAACAAGCTTAAAAGAAATGATACTTCAACTGAAGAATCCTATACCCAATAGGTTAAGGAGAGAGTTCAATTGGTTAAGTTGCCTTTTGTTATTGATCCAACCTATCAACCAAATATACTTGATCTTGTTCCCGTCTCAATTGAAGAAGTCGACATCCTCAAGGCAATTGTTGCCAAGCTTGAGCAAGAAAAGGAAAGCCTAGAGCACAACCTTTATGACACGACCGATAAAAAGAACCTGTTGAGCTATAAACTTGAACAAAAGAAAAAACAACTTCTTGAAAGTAGGGAAGCACATCAAACTGAAAAGAATAAAAGGCAGAAGACTTTGGGAGGATTGTTTAGTGTTGGAGTAAGCTACAAGAATCTGGATAAACAGTTGAAAGAGACTCAAGCTAAAAGCCATAGATGGAAGAGATCATGGGAGATAGCTATGTGGGATCGGAAAGAGATGGAGGATGCCTTGAGAACTCAAATTCGTGGACTATAGGGGTCACTTGCAGAGTCCTAAGTTGCTATTGCTAGACAATAACAACTTAGGGTTGAAGCTGAGCAAATGTTACCCAACGACTGGAGGAAGACCTATGAAGAGCTAATGAGGCTTAGAGAGCGAGTATGCCTCTAAGACCAAGACCATGAAGAGTTAAGAGCTCATATCCTACATTTAAGGGGAGAAGTCCAATACCTAAGAAACCTTTCTGATGTCGCCCAAGTCATAATCCAAGAACAAGGTGACAAGGCTGAAGCATAGAGGATGGAGTACTCAAATCTAGCGGAGTTCGCTAATAACATGGTAAGAGACATCCCAAGAATGCATAAAAGGGCCAACAATGTTATGAACTTTGACAACACTCTGCAAGAGGTCTTTGAGTTCATCAAGTTGTGTGAGATGCTATTGAAGAAGTTTAGGACCCATTTGAAGAAGGCCATGGAGACACCTAGCTAGTTTATGTTATTCTAAGTTTAGGAGTTTTTATTTTAGATTTGGGTTTTGCTTATGGTTATTGTTATGGGTTATTCCCAAGCACTTATTTAGTTTGTGTTTATGAGTTTAGAATTTATTTCATTTTAGATTTGGATCTTGTTTATAATTATGGGTTATTACCAATATGAACTTATGGTTTTAGATTTTTAATAAAGTTATTTCTATTTTATGCTATGTGTTTGGGTTTTATTATTTGAATATATTCATCTTTAACAAGTACTACAACGAATTTTGGAATTCCCCTAAATAAAAAAAGGTTTAAGTTATTTATCATATATCATACACATTCATACATTCATGCATCAACATGTATAAAAGGGACAAAAAATCATTTCTTTTTACCACGTTGTCTCAGAATCATCGAGCATAACAATCTGACTTCTTGACCCTACACCTGCGCTGTCATACCCCAAAATTTACCCTCAGATTCTTTGATCTTTTGCGTATCATTCTAGGTCAATCATCTTCGCATTCGCAGTTATGTAGTCCGTTAATCATTAGTCATATATTTTTCTTGTTTAATTTTTGTTTTTTTTAATTCAATTATTTTCATAAATCTTAGAACTTTATGCCTTCTGTTTTAACGTAGATTTTTATTTATTTATCACTTTTAAATCATTAATTTAGTTTAAATTGTATTTCTTCTTTTTGTTAAGATATTTTTGTTTATTATTGTTTTTAGTTATTTATTTTTAGTTATTTATTTTTATTTATTATTGTTTTTAGTTATTTATTTATTTTTGTTTTTTTATTTCTATTTATTATTGTTTTTAGTTTATTTATTTATTTTTATTATTATTTATTATTAGTTTATTTATTTATATTTATTTATTTCTATTTATTATTTATTATTAGTTTATTTATTATATTTATTTATTTATTTTTAGTTATTTATTTCTATTTATTATTTATTATTACTTTATTTATTTTTAGTTATTTATTTCTATTTATTATTTATTATTAGTTTATGTATTATATTTATTTATTTATTTTTAGTTATTTATTTCTATTTATTATTTATTATTCATTTATTTATTATATTTACTTATTCTTAGTTATTTATTATTATTTATTTATTTATTTATTTATTATTATTGTTTTTACTTTTTATTCTTATATATTATTCTTATTTATTTTATAAAAAAAACAAAATGCCAATTAGTCAATTCCTGTCATTTGTCCCAAAACAATGCTAAAGGCTTCAACATGTAAGACCATCTCCAGTGGTAGATTTTTTTACCTAGTTCGCCAACTGTAATCCATTTTTTTTATCAATTGCCATTGGAGTTGAATAATAGTTCTCCAGGTGGTAACACCGTTGCATTGTGAAGCAACGTACGACAATGTATTAAAATATATTAAATATAATAGAAACTAGCCGTTCAAGTTTCAACGACTATTTATTTTTTTATTTTATTTTTTAAAACTTATTTTTTATTATAAATATAATTTTGGTTTTCAAAAATTTACCAACACAAATTTGTCTCACTTTTATTTTCTCATCAATTTGAAATTTCTCTCATTTTATTATTTTATTCCTATACTTTTAATTCTTTTTCAACAATTTTTTCTCATTAGCATTTTTTTTACAAAATATTTAACTCAAAATTTCATCTTTTTACTTCAAATTACAATTGTTTAGGCCAAATAAATCCTAATCATTTTCATTATCAACAAACTTTTTTCAATTACATGCAAAATTATCAAAATCCTAATCCTCAAAATTCTCAAATTTCACCGGTGCCAACAAACCCCGCCATATTTCTTCTGTCACCAAACTATCCAAATATGTATCCTATACCTCAAATGAATTCTAATAGTATGAAATTCTCTACTCAAGTTCCACCATTTTCTACTCAAGTCCCACCATTTTCTACTCAAGTTGATACTGAAAAAGAAGAAAGGGTTGTCGTTAAAAAAAGATCTCGAGAGCAATTTACAAGGGAAGAGGATATACTACTTATCCAATCATGGCTCGATGTTTCAAAGGATCCAATTGTGGGAGTTGATCAAAAGGCTGGGAGTTTTTGGTTAAGAATTGCTGCTAGTTATAACCAATATCGTGGGCAATTGCGGGAAAAGTTAGGGGGACAATTAAAATGTCGATGGCATAGAATAAATGGTATGGTTCAAAAATTTGTTGGGTGTTACAAAATTGCTCTTAAAGGAAAGAAAAGTGGGACATCCGAGACCGATGTCACGGCAGATGCACATGCTATTTTTGCTCAGGATCAAGGTACAACATTCAATCTTGAGCATGCATGGCGATTGTTAAAAGATGAAGCTAAATGGCGCATAGTCAAAGAATCGATTGGAAGTTCTGCAAAAATAACAAAGACTTATGCTAGTGGGGCATCATCGGAGAACCCAAATACAACTTCAAGTTATGGGTTTAACTCATCATCACCAATGGAGCATCCAATGGGACAAAAAGCAGCAAAAAGGAAGGGTAAGGCATCAAAAATTCCAAATGCAACACAAATGCAAAGAATAAAAGAGCAATAACAATGGACAAACTTGCGCAAGCTAAGGAGGACGAGCTAGAATTAAGGGTAGTGCAAATGATGATGAAAGACACTTCTACTATGAATGATAGTCAACTAGATTTTTATGAAAAATATTGTAATAAGATGAAAAAAAATATGGAATGTAGTTAGTATCACTTATGTAAAATGGTCATTAGTACCACTTTAATTTATCGACACCTATGTAAAATGGTCATTAGTACCACTTTAATTTATCAACACCTATGTAAAATGGTCATTAGTACCACTTTAATTTAAACTAGCCATTATTCAAACTACCACTTTAATTTAAACTAGCCGTTATTCAAACTAGCCGTTGTTCAAACTAGCCATTATTCAAACTAGTTGTTATTCAAACCATTATATATACTACCACTTATGTCATTCTTCTCTCATTCTCATCTTATTCTTCTCATTTTTATCTCATTTTTTACTCACTAAATGGATTCAGACAATTCAGATAATTACGATCAATAATTTTGGGAGTTGGTTGAAGAAGAATTTATGGACGACAGTGATGAAGAACAACAACTTTAAAATGAACGTCGATCTGGAAGTTCCCTTAGGCCAAAGAGAAGAACAACAGTAGATCGGGGTCGTGAAGAAGGGCACAATCGATTATTTAATGACTACTTCTTGGAAAACCCAGTATACACAGATGTTCAATTCCGAAGAAGGTTCATAATGCTTAGGCATGTATTTCTTCGAATTGTAGATGCCCTTGGAAATCATGATGAATATTTCCAAATGAGGGTCGGTGCAACAGATAAAATGGGTCTTTCACCATTGCAGAAATGTACATCTGCTATTCGTATGTTGGCGTATGGGTCTCCTGCTGACCTTGTAGATGAATATGTTTGAATCAGTGAAAGCACTTCAATTGAGTGCTTAGAAAGACTTGTTAAGGGTGTCAATGTTGTATTTGGCACTGAGTATTTGAGAAAGCCTAACAACACTGATGCTGAACATATGGGAGAGTCACGTGGCTTCCTAGGTATGTTGGGTTCCATCGATTGTATGCATTGGGTATGGAAAAATTGTCCTGTTGCATGGAAAGGACAATTTTGTCGAGGTGATCATGGTAAGCCCACAATCATGCTTGAAGCAGTGGCATCACAAGACTTATGGATTTGGCATGCTTTTTTTGGTATTGCAGGTTCAAACAATGACATTAATGTGCTAAACCAATCCAATGTGTTTAATGATATTTTGGAAGAACATGCTCCCAATGTGCAATATACAATCAATAGGACACCATATAATATGGGGTATTATTTAGCAGATGGTATATATCCCTAGTGAGCTACATTTGTCAAGACTATTTTAATGCCACAGGGAGAAAAGAAAAAATTATTTGCTCAACATCAAGAATCGGCTAGAAAAGACGTGGAGCGAGCATTTGGAGTGCTTCAATCTCGATTTGCAATTATACGTGGCCCAGCGCGTGCCTGGCACATGGACACTCTCAAGCATACCATATATGCCTGAATCATATTGCACAACATGATTGTGGAAGACGAACGACATACATATGGAGGTAAATTTGATTACTCTTATGATAATGTGGATATCAATAACTCAACAACCGAAACATTTAGCGGCCCTCATCCGAATCTTACAACAAGACTACAAAAAAGGACAAGTATTCAAGAAAAACAAGTTCATCGTAAACTTCAAGGAGATCTAATCGAATATATTTGGAAACGTTTTGGACATGAAGATGGTGAAATTTAAGTTTGATTAATTATGTGATGTTATTTATTTTTATTGTTTTTAATTATATATCATGTATTTGAGATTAATTTTAATTATCATTTTAAATTATAAGTTTAATTTAATTTTTTTATTTTATATCAAATTAATTTAAAACACTAAAATTATTATTTTAATTAATATAAAATTTAATATGAATAAAATATTAATATATAAAATAAAGTTGTGAGATCCAATCTGAGTTCTTCAGAGTTGCACCATTGAAGTGAAAAAGAAATTGAGTTGTTTCAAGCTGACGTGGCTTAATAGGTCCTGCAAAGAACCCAAAAATGGGTTAAGGTTAGAGATGCTCTAAGCTGCTACACACATCTCAATTGCCAAAACCTGCTTGTACGACTTGAACCAAAAAAAAACCCCCTACAAACCTCTGCTTCAAATTGTGCATACCAACAAGCTTTGCCCAACCTACTGTCAACAAAGTAAACATAAACCTCAAGCCACGCACATGACCACAACAATACACTCACAAAACTCCAAGATTGTCCACTACAAATCAAAACTGACAAGGATATTTCAACCCACTACTCTGCTGCCAATGTATAGAGCCTGCATCCAAGATAAAGTTTTACAAAAAATCCTGCAAGGAAAGAGGCCTCACTCAACAAAGAACAAATGAATTTAGAGAAAGAGAGAGCTTCAAGAAGAAAAAGGCTGGAACCTGAAAACTCCTTCAACTCTCCTTCATCATCTCACATCAACTTATTTTTGACAGCATAACTCATCTTGCCAACAAGAAAAAGGAGTGAACGTTAACAATGATGTCATGACTGAAAAACTTTAAGAAATAAAAGAGTGTAGGAAAGCTTGAAGCACAACCTGGTTTAGTAGTTTGGGTCAACCAATTTTCATATCTTCGCCTCAAATTTCTTCAAGCCGCACATCCCTTCCATTGTTGGCTATTACTTGTGTCGTCTATCGAAAAAACCAATTTGTAAGCCTCCACAGAAAAACTATCCCACAGCCACCGCAAAACTACCAAAAACCACCTCACCTTCAGCCTTAAACCAAACCCTTCATTAACCTCATAAGCAAAACTTGCAGAAAATAACTGATACCTTTCCAACCTCCGATTCCGCCGTCGCCGGGTGAGGGAGATCGTGAGAAAACCTATAATAACACAAACTGCTTCCACCTTGTTTTCTAATCATTAAACCCACCATCGATCACTGCCATCATCACCACTGCTCTAACGACAATCCACCGTGAGAGAAAGATTCAGGGACAAAGAGAAATCCGACGAGAAAAGGGGAAATTCGTTGTAGAGTATGAGTAAAAGCCGAGAAACTGGTTGAAATGAGAAGAACAAAATACCACTCGAGAGGAGATCTGAGAGATTAAGATCGAAGAAAAATGGAAAGGGTGAGTTTTGTGGTGTAACGGAGCCGCTGTGGGATTGGAACGTGAAGAAGATACAGGTAAGCTTTTATCCATGTGTTTTCTATTAGAAGTAATTCATATTTAGTTGTACTATTACTTAGCCCCTAAGTTTGTTAGAGGGTATTTAGTATTTTATCTTATTCTAGTAACCCTAGTTTTTTAGCTTATAAATAGGGTTGCAATCATTATAATATTAAGTAAGTTGTGTAGCCGTCATTCTCTTTAATAGAATATTTCCTATGTTCATCATTTATTCACCTTTGCACCAACAATTGGTATCTAGAGCTTCGGTTCGAATTCATTGGGAAACACGGGAAACACGAGTGAACGTGAGGCCTTGTGTGTTTGATTTTGTTTCTTAGATTCGTGTTGAATCTTGAACAAAATCTGATCAGGATTTAAATTCTGTGGGTTGGGAAACACTGTGTGAGAAATCTGAGTGTACTGTGCAAGGTAGAAGATGAACGGAAACAGCAACATGAACACCAAACTTCCAGTATTTGACGGTAAAAACTAGAATCATTGGATGATCCAAATGCGTGTATTATTTAGTGCTCAAGATGTTCTAGATCTTGTCACTGATGGTTATGTTCCGGTAGCAGCAGATGTGACAGATGAACAGAAAAACGCACAGAAGGAAGTAAGGAAGAAGGATCAGAAAGCATTGTTCTTCATTCATCAATGTGTGGATGTAAATGTGTTTGAGAAGATTGTAGATTCAACGACATCAAAGGCTGCGTGGGACACACTGGTGAGATGTTATGGTGGTGACACATCAGTGAAGAAGGTGAAGCTTCAGTCCTTGAGAAAGCAATATGAGAATCTCAACATGAAGAATAATGAGAAAGTCTCTGAATACATCTCCAGAATGATTCTGATCACTAATGAGATGAAGGCGTGTGGAGAAACTAATGAGAATAAATTGTATGAGAGCTTTTCAATGAATTTCTTTCAATAATTCGTCAACTAAAGAAGAGTGTTGGAGACTTGCTTTTATAGGCATAGAAGTCCAAGACGTTTGCACTTTGAAGACCGTGTACTGAAAATAGCTGTAGCCTTTTTGTCTTCACATCACTTGACCTTTCCTAGAAATAGAATGTTCAGAGAAATCCTTTTTGCCTGTGTTCTAGTGTCTAGCATAAATGAGGAAAGAGTCGTTTGGCCTAACCAACGGACATAACTTTGAATTCTTCTTCAACAAGTTTCTAATACTCAGTAATTAACATCAGAGCCTTGAGTGATCAGAGTCTTTGATGTTCATCAGAGTTTGCTTTATCAGAGCATTGCAGCAAGTGTGCTTCAGCGTGTAATTTCATTAGAGCAGAGTTTTAGGAAACAGATCCTCAGTACTTGCAGCGTAGTACTATCAGAGTCTTCTGAAAAACTATGCTTTAAACTCTTCATACAAAGTCTTCAATGCTTCAGATGCTTCTGTCGCTTCTGCTTCAGATCCTTCTGTAGCTTCTGCTTCAGATCCTTCTGTAGGAAGCGCTCGGAGTCTTCTAATAGATGCCTCTGACGCTTCAGAGCCTTGCATAAATCAACATTCAGATCTAATTTGCTTTCAGAAGAATATTAACTTTAATATCTGCAGCAAAAATACTTGAACAAATTTTAGAGTATATAATTTCTTAATACAAAATTTCGTAAGAGTTATCATCAAAACATAGAGATATAACTAAGAACCAATTTGTGTTCTAACAAAAGGTATACCAAATATCATTTAAAATACTTATACAAGTGTTCAATTATTCATCTCTCACTTCACATATATCATAAGACTTTTTAAAACACTTTTAGTAGCTCACTCTTTTTAAAATTAATTTTGTTTTGAAAAACTTTCAGTGTTAACCGATTAACCCCTATGGTTAACCGGTTAACGGATTCTAAAATTAATTTTTTGCTGAATTACTTACAGTGTTAATCGATTAACCTATATGGTTAACCGGTTAACAATTGTTGTTTTTGAATATTTTCTAACGTTAAAGGGGTGTTAACCGATTAACCTATATGGTTAACCGATTAACCTTGAAACAGTTGTTTTCATTTGTTTTTTGATAGTTTTGCTGCATAAAATTATACCCCTCTGTAGAGGTGTATTATACAGTATAAATACATATCAGTTTTCAAATTTCAATTGACCTCCAAGAAACTTAATCATCAAGTTCACTCATTTTCTTGATCTTTCAATATTTCTTAAAATGTTCACACAAACAGATTTTTGAGAGAAACTTTTGAATAAATTTCACACATTATCACAGCTTCATCTCATACTTTTCAAAGAACACTTGTATATTTTTTTGAGTGATATTTGTTTCAAGGAGAAGATCGATCGTGAAGATTGATAGCATTATACTCTCAAGACATCAAATTTATATCAAGATTATCTTTTGTATTACCTTGTTGTCCAGGATTGTTGAAAACAAGTGAGTGTTTGAAGAGGATTGTTCTTCCTACACTTTAGTTACCTATAGATTAGATAGTAGGCTTCACCTTTGGTGTGATTAGACTATATAATCATTCTAAACTATAGTGAAATCTCTTTTGAGTCGAAAGGGAAGTGGCGTACTCTCGCAGTGTGAGGGGAACCACTATAAATCTCTTGTGTCACTTTTTCCTTTCTGCACTTTACTTTCAAGTCCTTAACATCTTAACCGAAAAAGAATCAAGACTCAGAAAAAGATTGAAGATAAATTTTGAGAACCTAATTCACCCCCCCTCTTAGGCACATTTACAAGTTACAAAACTTCAGTTAAATTTTCAAGAACAACGGGCTTCACCATCGAGGTAATCGTTCTCGAAGGGGTCCTTTTCACAACAGCCTTTTTCTTTTTGACCAAAGGGGTGGCAGGTGGAGAGTTTGACGTATCAGATCGAAAGACCCGAGATTAGGCACTCTCGTCAGAAACACCACCTTCATTGGCTGGTGGTTTTTCAGTAACCTAGATGAACAACAATAAGTAAACGAGAAAGGACAATCGGACAAGCCACCAAGAAAGCAAGTAATACCTAAGGATTGAGAGTTTTCAGTTTCTTTACCACCTTGGTAGAGGTCGACGCTACAGGAGGCTCCCTCTTTCGACCCTGGAAAAGGAGCAGACAGAGTAAGATGGTGACATTTTAAAAGAGAAAAAAAGAGTAAAGAAGGTACCTTTTTTGGATCTTTGGAGGCACCAGTTTTTGCAGGGTTTTCAACAGGAATGAAGATTCTTTTGCTAGGGGCTTCGTCTTCTAGAGCGGCGAAAGCATCAACTATGTTCTTCAGAAAGAAGTCGCAGTCGAAAATTTGGTCTTGGTATTCAGACCACCAAACATTGAAAACTTTGGTAGTATAGAAGGACGACTGATAAGAGAAAGATGGCAGCTCAATGTGTTGGGTCGACCTAGCAAATTTAAGATAGTTCTTGTGACCTGCCAAGTTCAACCGTCGACCAACCCACACAATATCAGAGGTATGCTATACTAGAGATTTGGCAGCATCTGGCTTAAACCAAATTGGCGTGCCACCAGGTTGGGCTGATAGTTCATAAAGCCAAAACCATTATTCCCCGTTTCAATTCGAAACGACAAAATGGTAGGAGTCAGGAATGCCCACCATACTGAATTCGACATGGCTGATATTTGGGGTGAAACACCATGGAAAGGGTTTCTAAACCACGACGGACCAAACCGTCAGTGCACAAAGGGGGCCATACCAGGAACAAAGACATTTGCTTCAGCAAATATAGCAAGGTATTTTGTAAAAAGGGTTTTGTTGGGGGGTTTCTTGTGTTGTCATCAAGGCAAGTCGAATGCCTTTGATTGGACGATCCATGTCGAGACGCTGCATGGTGGCAGACACAGGATATCCCATCTGGTGCTCAAAAGTGGCATTGAGCCAGTGCTGCAACAACCACATGGGTCCTGAGACGTTCAGAGATTTGACAGTATCATGAAGAAGTTTTATCCTTAAAGTCGACAGGCCAAGATAGTGGTAAAGAGAGGACAACAATAATTTACCCAGAAATACTTGTTGACCCTCGTATATTTGAATAGCCAAGTTAATGTAGCTTTTGGCTATTTGTAGTGAGCCTGGGCAAAAGAGATAATACGACAGCCAAAGAGTCAGGAAGGCAATGTGCTTTTCGTTTGATACCTCAGGGGAACCTTTGTTGTGGTGATCCTCTATGTAATTCTGGAAGCCAACCCTGTCGAAATCGAAAGTGGCATTCGTCTCCAAAGTTGGGTCGAACGTCTCACCCAGAGGGGAGAGACCTGTAATGGCCGCCATGTCGAAAAGAGTTGGCGTTAGCATGTGTCGCTTGCGCGAAAATAAGGTGCCGACACAACAGAAGAATCGCCACCTTTCGTTATTTATCCCTCAGAGCGGGAAAGGAAACGATCGGAAAAACCTAACGAAAAAGGGTAAGACAAGGTCATCGCAACCATTGTCTGGATTCGGGAGTCGGTTATTCAAGGGGAAGGTATTAGCACCCCTCATGTCCGTCGTACTCGACGGGATCCTCGCTTGTCGTGTTTACTTGGACGGGTTGGTTTTATTCTATCTACCTATCAAGGCTGGCTTAAAACAGAAAAGAAAATGACTCGGCAAAGCGTCGCACTTTATGCCTACATATTCTCATCAGAGAATGAGAAATCAGAGTCAACGTAGTTCGGCCTACGACGGGTTATGGGGAAAGGTAGCTCGCCAAGACATCGCCATCTTGTGCCCACGTACTCTCAACAGGTATGAGAGATCAGAGCTCACGTAGTTCGGAAAACTACGGTTTATTTCCTGTCTTTTACGAAAGAAGTGTTTTTTATTGTGTTTGCGATTTCAATCGCACTAGAGACTATGACCTGAGAGTGAATGCGTCGCATGTCACCCAAAGGGTACCATACTAAACATCCAGACTGTGGAAAAGAAACTCTCCCACAATCCTTTCTCAGATAGCTTAAGGCCCGTAACGTACGAAAGAAATCATTCATGATTACTGTATCTTAAACTGCTTTGAGGTGAGAAAAGAACAGGCCCAACTAGGAGGGAGACTATCAAGTCCTACTGTTGTCATGCCATGGATTCATCCTATGGTCAAGGTTTGAACAGGGAACTCCTAGAAGTTATCATGCATAGGTTTCAACCTAAAGTTCTATCATCACTTCCTTATCAAAGGAAATGAGATTCCTAAGGGATCATGTCAATGATACACAGAAACAGCTAAAGCATCAGCTTAAACAGTAAACAGTGAACGACTATAAAATGCATGCAATGCAAGTGAGGGAGGAAATGTGTGTGGGGAATTAGCCTCCACAAGCTCATCTCAACCTCAAGCCAGAATGAATAACAGTAATCATACTGAAATATAAACAACATGCTATCAAGCAAAATACAGTAAACTGCAATCATACAGATAAGAATGAAATAAAATGCCATCAGGCAAACAAACCACATGGGCAAGGGAGTCGGGCTCTACCGAATACCCGCAAGCAAAGCCACACAGTAACAGTACAAGCAGAGGGAGCAACTCAACCTCTAGTGCAATCATGCTCCTAGATTCTACCTATTCTAGATATGAACTTATTCTAATGCATCAAGCAAGTCAAGCAAAACACAGCTATACAGAAAAGAAAAAGAAAGCAGACCAACTCCTCTCAACTTCAAGCTTCAGCTCTTCCAACAGCAACTCAGTCTTCAGACTTCAATCACTCCTGACAAATATCAATTTGCTTTTCCAGGTTTCAACCCTTCAACATAAGTTTCAACTTATCTTCTCCCTTAAGCTTCAGCTTCTTGATCAGCTCCACCTTCAGGCTTCACTTAATCCTTAGGGATCTTCAAGTATCAACTTGCTCTTGTTGCTCTTCAAGCTTCAGCTGGAATGGCAATACTCAAGGATTCATCCTCTTCTATACTCTTCATTGAAGTCTTCATCTTCAAGCTCAAGCTCTGCATCTCTCAAGATAATCAAACAGAGGAAATCACTTACTGGATAAGCTGGGGATATTGAACTGCTTATTTGACCACCAAAGGTGACCCATAAGGGTTCAACATCAAAGGAATGGTTCCCTCAAAAGTTCTACTTCCTAGGTACATCACTTATCCCTCCAAAGGAGAGAGGTGAATACCATGGAAGGACTTTGAATCATAGGGAGGAATGGAGGTGACAGATATCATCCATGTTTAAGAAAGAAGTTATCTAAGTCTAAACTCTTCCTAATCCCTAACCCTAAAAACAACAAAAAGGAAATAAGATCAAGCTCTCAAGCTCCTAAATCCATCTTCAAGTCTTCTACTATGCTCTCAATGCTCCTTAGAACAATACCAAGCTCTCCAAGCCCACAAAGCAAAGCAAACAACAATACAAACCCACAAGGGCAACACAAACAATCAACCAATACAAAAATCATCTAAAAATAGTATACTACTATATTAAATCCTAATATAATTTCTAAGGTATCCTACATACCTACCTTTAATACCCATATATGTCCCATAGTCTAACTTGTCCTAAAAACCCAAAATTCTAATGTTATTATGGACCTATGTTGAAGTTTGACCTAATTCTACACAACCTAAAATCAACTAATCAAAACTACCCTAAAATTCATCACAAAAATATGGAATAAATCCAGGGGGAAGCTAAAACTTATATCTAAC
Source organism: Lathyrus sativus (assembly GCA_963859935.3). NCBI lineage: Eukaryota > Viridiplantae > Streptophyta > Magnoliopsida > Fabales > Fabaceae > Lathyrus > Lathyrus sativus. The sequence continues at coordinate 573,968,046 of OZ012740.1, forward strand.
TACCCTAAAAAGAATGACCTAAAAATACTAAGGGAACTACCTAAACTAAATTCTACAAATTCATATATCAACATAAAAGCATTAAAAAGCAATTAAAGTAGAAAATAGACAAAAAATACTAAAAATGCATGAAAGGAAAATATTTTTATTTTATATTTTTCTTGACAAAAATATGAAGTAGGAGAAAAAACTCCCATTAAAAAATTATTAATTTTCAATTTAATATGATTTTCTAAAGTTGGAGAGAAAATGGAGGAAAAATAAAATGAAAACGTGAAAAGGGGTGCAATCAGTAACAAAACATAGTTCATTTCACGCTTGGGCCCAGAATGGGGGGTTCAAATAGTATGCGCGTTGGGCCCAAAATTAAATCAGAAAAACAACTAGAAAACATAAAGAAAATAAAAAAGAAGCGGTGAGAATAGCAAGGAATTTCAGTGCAAAATTGAAGTGGGCCTCAATTGGGGGTGGGGATAGTAGTCCAGCCCAGAATTCCTTTTAATGAAACGCGGCGTTTCATTGGGGTTCAGACTTCCCTCCAAAATGAGATTAAATGCAGGCCCTCAGATCCAGTTCTCAGTCAATAGTCAGCTCCTCATCCAACGGCCGTGAGATCGTCTTCAACCTCCAACCTAGGGTTTTGTTGAAACTCCATGAAAACACAACTCCATACTCAGATTTCCATCCCTTCGTGTTACCTCAAATCAGCATCAAATTCAACACTCTAAAATACTAAATTGCTCAGTTTTTCTCCCTGATCACGATCCTAACCTTGAAATGCATTGAAATGGTCTCTACCATAGAACCCGATGGTGCACCTCAACATATGATCAATCCTCGACTTCAACCAAACTTAGATTTTCTTGCATCAAAATGTTCACCTCACTCCACTGATTAAAACAAGCTATCAAACACTCATTCTTTCTCACCATGCCACGAGTTCTTGCTCATCAAAGTAATGGTGTCACACATTCAACCTTCACCAATTACTCTCTAAGTCTCTAGAATTGATCACCTATTGGTCTCTAGCCATTCTACACTAATAATTCAACCTAAACATGCCTAAATAATGATGTGATAGAGATTTTGCAAACCTGGTTTCTTGGTATGGCAGATGATGAAATCCTTCACTTCACCACTTGAAACTCTTCAGGAATGATCCTTGGATGAAGATACTTCTTCTGTTTGCAAAAAATTGGAGGGAGAATGCTGACACTTCAAGATTCGATGATGAATGGCTTCTTGCAAATCCAATTGGAACACCTTCAATCCTCCATCAATGGAACTTCAATTCAGTATGCACACACTCAGAGGGATATATGGAAAGTGTTTGTGAAGAAGAAAAGGATGGGAATGAAGAAGAATGAAGAAATTGCACTTGACTTGCAATGGAAGATTCTTGATTTCACTCTCTCTTCTATGCACCAATTCTCACCAACCTTGCATCTGAGCAAGTTACAATCATCTTATAGAGTGGTTTAGAATCATCTAGAACCATCTAGGATCATCCAATGAGAAATTGAACTTTTCATGTCATGACATTTTGAATCCAATTCTCCTTACATGCTATCTCATGCCAAGCTCCTTGTGATAACCAATTCTGACTTGAATTTATCCCCACATGAGATTTAAGATGAGTTACAATGCTTAACCAACTTGTACATTGAGTTCTTTTGAGTTTTGCCTTGGTACCTTAATATGCAAGTAAGCCAATTCCAAAGCAGCCCTATGATCCAAGCCTCAAATCAAAATTGTGGCTGAACCATTGTTCTTAGAATGTCATTTGGAGTCAAAATGACCTATTATATGACATGGTTTGGATTTATAGCTTGTGATTTCCAATTTTCAATCTCACTTTATTTAATTTATGCCTCCATTTTAGGCCATTTTTATCACTTTTTGATATGAGCCTTTTCAACATCTCATGACCTCCCTACTAGCCTTAAAACATCATTCTAAGAAAGTTTGATGTTGAAGATTTTTCCATTTGAAGCTTGGAACTAGGAGATATGGCCTTATGCTTGAAATGACCTATAACCTCCAAATGACCAAAATGCCCTTGACTTGTCAAAGCCATAAGTTGAGTTCTACAAATCCTATCAAGGACTTCTAGTACTCTCTAGAAAGCTAAGGAGATTTTATACAACATTCATGTTGACCAAGAATCCATAGGAATCATCCTATTAGGGCAAAAGTTGGATGCAAGTTGGGTGACTTTCAAGGACCCAGATTCACATACCTCAGATGACCTATAATTTGTCAAAGTCATAACTTGAGCTCTACAAATCCTATCAAGGACTTCTAGTACTAAAATTAAAGCTAAGAACAAGCTCTACAACATTCATGTTTTGGGGAAGATGAGATGACAATCACATCTTGAGCTAAACTGCCTTGAAGATAGGGATCAAACTAGGGGATTTTACACTGTCAATCCTTAGAAACCCTAGCTTAAAACTTCTCAAACTCCTTAATCATGATGAGTTGGTCTAGGAATCATCCTTATAGCATCTCAATGCATCATTACATGATCACATGGCTCTTGGATTGGGTCTCAACCCTCTCCAAATCATCAGTTGACCTAGGGTTGACCCAGTCAAACCCTAATTCCACCACTCATGGTTGAATCTTCTGAATTCTTGTACAATGACATCTCTAGGCTTCATGATGGCTTTCAAGACATCTCATAAGCTTCCTTAAAGCTTCAAGTCCATCCTCACAGTCTCAGAATCATCTGAGGAGCTCCCACAACCCTCAAGTTATGAGGCACACAACCTTGGTTTCAACCAATCTCTCTGAGGATCTCTTGAGTTCTCTGACAAAGGTATCAACCTTTGATCACTTGAACAACTTTCTTGGCTAGCTTCATAGCCTCATACAACTCTTGATAGGTAAATAAATGTTGGTCAAATTTTTGGGGTGCAACAGCATGCCACAAGGAAATTGGAAGGTATTAGTCGAACCTTTCTAGAAAAATGTTGCAGCTAGCAGGAGACATGGGTTGACCCTGTGGGAATTTCGAGACAACTGGGTGGCGTCGAAGATGGCAGCTTTCTTCCACTGTTCTTGACGTTTGTTTTGGACTTTGTTCAGCCATGAAAGGTAATCCTTATTACCTGGGGTGGGCATCGACCGAAAGACACAAGCTTTTGGGGCCATGAACTTCAAATCGAAGATTCCTCCTTTCTGAAAGGCTGGGGGAATGGTAGGCAGAAAACAAGGAAAAAATGCTTGTAACTCCTCGTGGCTAGGTTTACTGGCAGGATATGGCCCATGGAAGGCGTGTAGTTTTCCGGCGACGTCGAAGGGGACGACCATCTGACGCCTCCATATTGCCACCACCTTTCAGTAACCAACGTAGGATTAGGGAGAGGTTTGAGGGAATCATCCTTAGAAAGGACAAAAGCTATGGGGTTATTTCCAGTAGTATGGGTTTTGGAAACGTTAGAAGAAGTCATTGAAGCAGAGAGAACTTTAGAAGGGTGAAGATGAGGGACTTTCTTTTAGAAAATAGAAGTGGGATTATAGTGGAGAAAGAGAAACAAAGTGAAGAGAGTGCAGTACTTATAGGCAACGCTGCATGCAAGTGAAGAGACAAGCGGTTGTAATTCTGAAAGTTAGTGGGGGTGGTTCAAAGACCCATGACGTTGGGATGTGACCACCATGATTAGCCGTGTCTCGAGAAATGTGGCGCAGAAAGGCGCCATCATTATTTCAGACTAGAAACGACGCGTGGTAAAATTGACAGAAAGCAATGATGATTCTATTGCATCACACCCAAACACGGTCGAAATTCTATAGGAGTCAAAACACTTAGTTTCTTGGTCGACAGAGTATCCCATCGAAATTGGGTTTTGAGGGGGCATCTTGTTGACCGAAAGTTTCGACCAGAGAAGTGGCAACGCAGCAGTTGGTCGACAGACTCAATAACTCATTGAGGAAGAAGGTCGACATCGACAGGAAGAAGATGGTGAGGTTGACCCTTGGTGGCGTCAGTCGAACGAGACAACCAAAGGCCATGCAAAAAGATGTATGTTTGAGTGGGAAAAGGATTTGAAATCCAAAGACATAGGATGTTATAGAAGTAGTGGGCGAACACGTGGCATCATCAGATTCAACGTGACAGTTATTTATTTTCTCTATTTAATGCAATGTGTGTTTTGGTAACAAGGGGCGCTTTTTTGTGAGATTGTAAGGAAAACACTCTTAGTACCAAAGCGTATCGAGAAAAGAGTTTTTCATTCCTACAAGATGTACGATAGCGTCACCTTTTCCCTTTTTATAAGCAGTTTATGTTATTAATTCCAAATGTGTCTTTGCCTTGTTGTTTTATTTTCAATCTTTTTACATAAGTTATTTCCCATTCCTTTGCATACTTTTTCTAAGTTTCAGTCTCACTTACAACAAATTCCCTGTCTATCGCAAATAGATTCAAATAGACTCCAGACCATCATTCTTCCCATACACCCCAAATCAAGTGTTGTGGGACTCGTTTGACCGGTCTCGCAAGTAAACCCGCGTTAGGAGGTCAGAGGTTGTTCGCACAAAAACTGTGTCTGAACAAGTACATGGAGATCTTCTTGGAGGAAATAATTCAGTTACACGATGACATTAAATGGGCGTGATTCTAATGCCACTTACTCCCACTCAATTCCAAAATGAAACTCGTTCTCTTCCCGATAAAATTTTCGCAACTCACCTACTCCCTCAATGGAACATGTGTTTGGACTGATCATAAAACTCCTGCTTAAACATTCTACACTTTATTAGGGATAGCAAGGACTTATGGGAAATTGTTTTAGGTTGGCAAAAGGTCTAACAAGACCGACCTTATCTAGCTAAAGCTCTTTAGTAACTGACGTACACGTGGACACCTGCTCCACAATATCACATATGAGCACGCCTCCTGTGACCATCTCAACTGTCGATGTACATCCAACGATCCCATGCATCCTATAATGGATCACCAGAGAAGGATTGTTATCATCTCTCATATATAGCTATGATTTTGAGTCATGCTTATGTATTCTCGCTTTCACGTTTGCATAATTTCACCTCTCTCAAACACTGAATTAGGTGTTGGAGTGTTAACCTTGCATATATCTTCCTCTCTAATTACTAAAGGCCTCAACCATTATACCAAAGACCTTTTTTACGCTGGTTATCTTCTGCATCTCGTATATTCTCTACTCTAATACGAAATACTCATAATATACCGACATACAATAAAAAATATATTATTTTATCACATCACCTCACTTTTTCAAAAAACTACATGTTATTATCATATTATATAAGTGTTTATATGTTTAACTTTCAAGATTTATGGTGAATTTGTTGTATCTATTTAATTATGGTTGAACCAAAGGAACATTGATATAAAGGTTTCTCTAGTGTAATTCTTAAAATAGTCTATAAAAGCAAACAAAAATAGCATGCAAAAATAGAAAATTCTAAAAACAAACCATTTAATTGAAAATCACAAAAAGATAACAAAAATTCCCTTAAACCCCTCTCTTCCACACCTTGTATTCCCTTTTCTCCCACCTCTCATTGTTCCCAAACTTGGCACATATGCATTCTCTTTCTCTCACCCAATTCCTCCCCTTCCTTCCCAAAAAGGGACTCCCAATTATCATTTACAAACTCCCAATTATCATTTACAAACCCAAGAGAGGAAAAAAGGAGTCTCTTAGCTCTTCAAAACTTCTCTTGGAAAAAACATTAAAAAAACATCTCATCTCATGCATAATCATCATTTACCCATGGCTTTCCCTATCTTTTTCCTTCTCTTCATTTGCCTTCCATTTTCCTCAGCCAAACTCGACGTTAACTACTACAAAAAAACATGTCCCGACTTCGAAAAAATCGTCAGAGAACACATTTACACCAAACAAAGCTCTAGCCCAGCAACAGCACCCGGCATCCTCCGTCTGTTTTTCCACGACTGTATCACCGACGGTTGTGACGCTTCCATCCTTATCTCTTCCAACGCCTACAACCCTCACGCCGAACGTGATGCTGAACTCAACCTTTCCCTCTCCGGAGACGCATTCGACATCATTGTCAAAATAAAAAATGCATTGGAGCTAGCATGTCCCGGTATTGTTTCGTGTTCAGACATCGTTGCACAATCCACAAGAGACCTTGTTAAGATGGTTGGTGGCCCGTTTTATCGAGTTAGGTTAGGAAGAAAAGATAGTCTCGTATCAGATGCCGCAAGAACGAACGAAAGTCTTCCAACAGCAACAATGACAATGGATGAAATCATCAAGAAGTTTACCGCAAAGAATTTCACTATCAAGGACATGGTTGCTTTAACTGGTGCACACACAATAGGTTTCACTCACTGCAAAGAATTCAGCAACAGAATCTTCAACTACAGCAAAACTTCTGAGATCGATCCAACTCTTCATCCTAAACTTGCTGCAGGTTTGAGAAAAGTGTGTCAAAATTACACCAAGGACTCTTCCATGGCTGCTTTCAATGATGTGAGGTCACCAGGGAAATTCGATAATGCTTTTTTTCAAAATGTGTTGAAGGGTTTGGGATTATTGACATCTGATTATATTTTGGGTGTTGATCCAAGAACAAGGCCACTTGTAGAACTGTATGCAAAAGATGAACAAGCTTTCTTTCAAGATTTTTCCAAGGCAATGGAGAAACTTTCTGTGCATGGAGTGAAGATTGGTAAGAAAGGTGAAGTGAGGAGCAGGTGTGATCAGTTTAACCATATTCCTAAATAGAGGACTGATCACTTATTAACTTAAGAAAAAGATGAGATTTTATTATATATTTATATATGTATTTATCTAGAGAGAGCCATGGGTATATATTGTCCTTATCCAAAGAAAAATGAGACAGATTAATACCTGTATTTGAATACTTATATATATGTTGGTTTCCTTTTGATTTTTTGTTTTGTTTTTTATTAAGAGTGTGTGTGAGAAACAATTATAGGAGCAGGTATATATTGTTTTGTTTTTTTATCCCATCTAATATTTGTGCAACTCTGTTGTTGTTATTAATGTGTTCTTGGATAAACTATAATATATATCATCTATAATTGTATGGTTAGAAAGTTTGTCTTGCATGTTTACCTTGGGTGTAATTTGGATATGTTCTTTATGTCTTTTTAACTGAACCATTTTGTAGCGGTATTTCACGTTGCTCGTCATTACTATCGAGACTAAGAACATGTTCGCTTTTGTAGTGATGAATGTCATAAAAAAGGTTGGTGTTAAACAAAAAGTAACATCTATGGTTAACAAACTCTTTGATTTTGGTTCAAAACACTTATGCTCTCTGTGAGTTGGAGAATATATAGTAAAAACATGTTTCATTGTCCATGGCGTGAGTTTGCCAAGATGTTTATGCTCATGAACTAAATCAGATTCCGATAGTGATAAATCAACATAGACACAAATCAATGAGAAAATATTTTTAAAAATATCAGAGAGAATAAAGTACTGGTTCTATTTGTTGTGTTTCTATATGATGTGCAGGTAATTGTGGTTTTAACGGACAAATAGAATAAAGTGAAATTGTCATAAACATAATTTAGATTGAAGTAAATAATAAAGCCAAGTAAAAAGGTTTTGGTGTTTGACACAGAAAATCAAATGTAAAGACCATCATAAAAAAAAAAGAAGCAAGTCTATGAATGCTCGCTATTTAAGATAATTAATTTTTCATAAGTATGAGTAGCTCTCAAAAATTCACACACACACTTAAATATTGTTCTAAAACTTCTTTTACTTTGAAATCAATTATGGAGCGAATTAGCCCTATAATCGATTTGAAAGCCTCTTAAATTATTAGGCTCCAAACCTGACATTTTCTTTCCTAAAAAAGTTAAGTCATAATCGATTAGCAACGTTGGCTAATCGATTAGGGAGCTGCTCTGACTCAAAATCTTTTCTTTTTTCGGCCAATTTTTTTCTTATGTAAAAAACATTTGTGTTCACTTCAATGAAACAGAAGAAATTTAAAATATATCACTTTTCCATCTTACTCACTGTCTTTTTAAAAACTTTTTTATACACTTATAATTGTTTTAGTTTTAAGATGTGTCGTACCTCGAAAAATACGATCCTCGCGATGGACGCGGAAAATATGTTCGAAACAGAGTCGCCACCGAACTTTATTTATTCCAAGGCAGAAATATGAAAATATCGATAAAACCTTTAAAGAGATAAGAACATGGTCATTGCAACCAATATTCTAGGTTCGGGAGTCGATTACATGAGGGGAAGGTATTAGCACCCCTCATGTCCGTTGTACTCAACGGGAACCTCTTGATCGATTTGAGAGTAAAGTTAGCTACGCTTGTTTGTTTTCTTCTAAGGTTTCTCCTATAGGGGGAATTGGTGGTTTTAAGATAGGGTGCTCGCCAAGGATTGGGGCCCTTGTGCCTACGTATCTTCACTTGTAAGAAGTGGAAAATCAGAGCATTCGTAGTTCGTGGGACTACGGGAAAAAGAGGGGATTGTGCTTGCTAGGATCATCGCAATCTTGTGCCTACGTATTCTCATTGATAAATGAGAAATCAGAGTAGCCGTAGTTCGGCTAACTACGGTAAAAGGGTTTGAAACTGAACGAGTGTTTAGGTTGCATTCTAACTGCTAAACATTGGCTTGTCTGCTCGCTAGGGGAGGCTGAAGCACGAGTTCATATGCGCGGAAGAAAGGACTAAACAATGTTCTTGGCAAAAAGTGTATGAGTTGAACGAGAGTTTAGGTCGCATTCTAACTGCTAAACGTTGGCTTGTCTGCTCACTAGGAGAGGCTGAAGCACGAGTTTGTTATGCGCGAAAGAAAGGACTAAACAATGCTCTTTGAGAAGAGTTGTTTGAGTTGGAAATCGCACGAGGGCTAGGAGTTTAGTGTTTTGAAAAGAGAATGGATTTGAATAGGTTTAAGGTTTCGATCGCACGGGGGCGAGAAAGAGGAGTTTGGTTAGGTAAATTGAGGGAGAATGACAACTATTCGATAAACGAGACGTCGATCTCGCAACCAATTAATCGGGATATTACTGGAATGCTGGACCCCAACGATACCTTTTTCATTCAATTAATTATGAAATGGTATTTGAATGGACAATGTAATATTCGTCCACATAATTAAGGGAAGTGTTTTAGGAACGAAAGTTCGAGCGACGCGCTACTCAAGGCGTACGCCTTAATAACGGTCACTCTCGAATTCGAGGAATGCGCGACTCCAAGAACTCGATACTTTCGTAATTTAATTAGGGAAAATTATTTGAATTTAACGTATGGTTTATAAGAGTACGAGGGTTTAGATTCGATCGCACGAGGGTGAGGAACGAGGTTAGACGGGTTAAAAATTTGGGAGGAATGACAACTATTCGATAAGCGAGACGTCGGCCTCGTAACCAATTAGTCTGGGTATCGTTGGAATGCTAGATCCTAACGACATATTTTTCATCCCATTAACTATGAAATAGTATTTGTCGGACAGTGAAAGTACTTGTCCAAATAATTAGGAGAAGTGTTTTAGGAACGAAAGTTCGAATGACACGCTAACCGAGGTGTACACCTCGATAGTTGTCACTCTCGAATTCAAGGAATGCGTGACTCCAAGAACTCGATACTTTCGTAATTTAATTAAGAAAATAATCTGGAAATATTAGCGTATGCGGGTTAAACTAGGGTAGGCATATGGCTAGGGTTAGGGTTTGCCTACTTTGAAAGGTTTAAACAATATTGAGGGGTTTTGACGATGAAAGACGAAACGACCACAACTCAAGGTGTGCACCTCGAGAGCGGTCGCTTAAGAATTCAAGGAGTGCTAGACTCCAAAAATCCACCACTTCCATATAATTTCAAAAAAAGGAATTTTATTATTCTAATTTAAACATAAATAAAATGTTTTGAATTTAATAGAAAAATAAATAAATTTGATAAAATTCTTAAATCTAAATCAAATTGTAAATTAAATTTCATAATTTATAAATAAAAATCTAAAATAAGACTTATAATATTACTAAACATTAATAATATTTTAAACTAATTTAATTAGTTTCTAAGATAGGGCCTTATCAAGTTTTAATTAAACTAGTAACATTATAGTCCTAACGACCTTACTCACTCGTGACAGTCTAAAACTCCTACTGTTTGCATGGTTTATTGGAACAAAAGCGCTACACCTAGTTCTACGGGGAAGAGGAAACAACAACAATGAATGTTGTCGGTTGGGGATTTCCGAGATTCGTTGGAAACTCAAACTAAAACCAAAAGGTTAAACTCTATCCCTCCCTTATCTCACTTACCTCACAAACCAAATTCTCCTTTTTATCTTCAAACTCAAAACGAATCTCCCCTGAAATCTCTCTATTTTCTTAAAGCCTCCTACCCTTCATCTCCTTATCAGTTCGAATGATGCGGTCGAAGACACAACGACCGGGGTTTGACGCCACTCAACGGGAAAAACCTCGGTCCCTAACTCTAAAATCGAACTCGGTTCTAATGGATAAAGCCCTTAATCACCAGAATCAAAACTTAAACCACACAGAGAACAACATATTCAAAAACATATATTAACGGCGAGCAAAAATCAGACGAAGAGGGACTCACCAGTTTTTTTTTAGTTACTCCAATGGCGAATCCACGAGTTAGGTGGTTCGTGCTTTATATCTTTTCGCTTTTTCTTCTTCTTCGTTTGCGTCCTGTTTGCTCTCGTTTCTGGATTCGAGTGATACGCCTAAGTTCGAGTTGTCTAGAGCTTCAATATGAAGCTTTATCAACTTTTAGGAAGAACTTTGGAGTGATTTTAGGTAGTGTGAGGATTGAATTTCACAGAGCTTCGCTAGGTTTTTTTCTGTCTCCTTTTGCCAATGGTTGGGATTGTACTTATAGGAGATTTTAGGGTTTTTTGGTACGTGCGAGAATCAAAATTTGCTGAAGAAATTGTTTGGTATCGTGTGAGGTTTTGTGTAGGACAATGAGGTGTATTTTGGTAGTACAATTCCGTTAGAGGTTTATACCACGATTTCTGATTCTCTGGGATTTTAGTGATAGTGACTTCTGTGTTTTGTCTGTAGTGAGCTTCAAAAATATCTGTTTTTACCCTGATTTTTTTACTGCCTTGTTTGTAATTTTTACTGCTTGGATTTATGCTGATGGGGCATTTGCTGACTTATTTGAGTTTTCTGAAACCTGTTGAATTTTGTCGTGAATTGTAGGTGCATTGACGTGATACAAAGGTTTCAACTAATTCTGAATGCTGATCATCATATTTGACAAGCTTTGAGCATGATATATTTCAGCTTCCATTCTCTTGCGTGAAGTTGATAATATTCCAATAGTGAAGCTTCCTATTGATTCATTGTTAGTTTGTATTTTCTGCCATCCCTGTCACTTTGAATTCCATCAATCCTCTTTGTAACTCATGATGAAAATGCTGCAGATTTCGTTACAGCTTGAGGAAATGAGAATTTCGCATACGGCTCGAAGGCAAGGTCGTGAGTGATGTGGACGTTTTCTTGGTAAGACTTACTACCTTATCCTTGTTGTTAATTTCTTAACAGAGACATAGAACTCCCGTTGGCTCTCTTAATGGTCTCCTTTCTCTTTTGTTGTGTTTCTTGGCTTGCTAGGAATTTTTTTACCAAGTCTATGTATATCCAAGGCCAGGGTGCTTTTACCAACATTAAACACAGGTATTCTTGCTTGTTTTTCTCTGTGTTATTATTATATTTCAATGAATCCTGAAAATTCCTCTGATGACAAGCTTCCAAGTTGTTTCTAATCTTCCCATGCTTGCTAAATGCTTCTTATCTGCTCTAGTTTGTGCAGTATGGTGGTAGGCTCGTAACTTTGCAACCAGATTTGAGGAATCCTTGGCAGCTTCAACAAAAAGCACCTTTGGAGTGGTCAACAGAGACTTAGCAAACTCTGCTATAGCCAACTTCTCCCGTGATTCTAAAGTTGTAGCAAGGTATTCCAAATAAACTGACAATGCCGACTCAACAGCACATCCACCAGCAACCATTGTATTTGACTCGAGCGTTCTCTCGACAATTGATAGTGCATTATGCAGAGCTCTATCCCTTTCATCAAACATACAATCATTTGCACCTCTATGAACCAAAGGTACTGCACCAGAAATCTTGGTCCTTTTAATCATGACTACAGCATCATCAGCAATGCGCTCCTCAACAACCTCACCATTTCATCATGATGTGAATATACTGGTGCTGTTTCCCTGAGCTTAATCTTCATTTGTTTGAAATAGATTGAGATATAACTTAAAGGCTTTAATATTAATTTCACTAATTGGATCATCATTTGGCTTGTATATTGTACTAACCACTTTTTATTCTTATTTATGTATGCGCTCATGGGGGATTTGGCCTAACAACGGTTAGGTACGACGAGGAGAAATACCAACAACAATCTTGCGCCAGCTTTTCCTTGTGTGTCTTAACTCGCCTGCAGATTTATGTGGCTTTTCCTTTCGAATAATTGATGAACTTGTTGAAACGCACAACATCCATTTTGACGAGTAGCAACATCAAGTCAGAATTCTGTTCCGTTGTCGGGATAAACTCGCCACAACAGCCATGTTGACGAGTAGCAATATCAAGTCATAATTTCGCCACAACACCGAGGATAAACTCACCATCTTGCACAGTAAATCATATTAAGCAACATTGTATGATATGATATCCATTCATATATCTTGCCCTATGACTTATGTAACTTGGATTAGTGTGATGCTTTAGTTTATCACTTGGCAAGCACCTTTAGGATAAATTATCATTGTAACCTTTGTACTAGCTGAACTTTGTATCATAGTTCATAAATGCATAGAGTTTACACATGTCATGGCTTTGACTTGAGGCCTCTCACTATTTATTGTTTTACTTGGCCAAGATTCGGTCCCAAACAACAACAACACGCCAAGCATACACCACATATGGGCTCTGTTTGATTATGGCTTAAAGAAAATGAGAAGAAATTAAAACAAATCTGGTTTGAGCATGTGTATCAGCTTAAGGTTTATTCAACGTGATTTGAGGAGGAGAATTAATTCCCATAACTTGGTTGTGTCCGGAAGTAACTCACATATATCTTAAATCACATTAAAACCACCTTGGCTTCTAGCCCCGAAGACCAATTTAAACTTAGCTAATCCAAAGACAAACATACTTGAGACCAAATCTCAAACAACAAGATTCAAAAATAAACTTTCCACCATTTAAGCATTAAAATACATTAATCACATTTCATGGATTGTGAATTACGGAAAGCGAGCATTGTCTTAGCTAACTACTCACTAGGAGGAGAGTATATACTTTCCATTTCACCAGGCATCCATTTAATCATATCCATATCAATGAGATTGGCCTTGAGACTGCTGAATTTGCATAATAAGGGCGGTCCATTCTTCAAACATAGATTGTATGGTTAGGAACTAATGCATTATACCGTAAGCCTTTGAAATGAAACGAAACATCTTCTGGACTAATTGCATCCAAATTATGACTTGAAATTTGCAAGCTAAATCTAAGTTTATCACAGACTGATTTAGAATCCAAACATAGCTTTATCGCTTGCCATCATGTACTTTATGCTCATTGACCATATCATATCTGTCTGATCGTGAGAACGAGGACACACATGAATTTGGATATAAGGGCTGGAGGCACATTCTTCATCGTAAATTGCTAGGGATTATAACCATAACGTGTACACACATGGTCTTTATATACGAAATCTTAGAGAATCATGGTCAGAAGTCGTGAAGCAGTAAAACATTCATTAAATAGTGAAGTAGGACAAATTTGGGGTATGACAAGATGATGAAATACTTAAGTAAGAATTGTGCTTAAGTAACCATTATTTGAGTTTGATCGAGATGTAATTGTAAATCAAGAATACCATTCGACTTGATTGGTAAAATAGTAAGTGTACTATTTTGCCAATGTAGTAATAAGGAGGATTTCTCTGAATGTCGATCTCAAGTACTGCGTAAGAAATACAAGTTCTAAAATAATTCAGTTGAACAAAAGCACTTGGGCTTTTAAAATTGTTTTGTTTAATTGCAAATAAAAGAGAGAAATAGACTAAGTGGTTTTATCAAATACGAGTAACATGCTAGGGGAAGTGTGTGACCCGACTTAGTAACAACTCTGAATTAACACTGCAACAACTTATTGTAACTAACTAATTACCGATTTTTTAGAATGTTTACTCTTAAGTCTTTAGTGAGAAAACCTTTAATCATCCACCCTAATTCTTATGTCCATAGAGAATTATAAATGAGATTAAGTAATCAATTATCAAGAATATTCTGTTTCCTATAGGGTATCCCTAGTCCTAGGTGATATGTACTACAGAATGATCAAAAGCAAAGAATCAACAATGGCGGTCCAGCCTAATCATTAATCGAAAATCAAACCATGTTGGTCCGACAGGGCAAACATTAAGAATAGTTAGAGATCAGATCAATTATGAAAACAAAGGAAATGTTATTGCAATACTAATATCATAGTCATGACAGATTCAAATCAGGGACACCCCCTAGCATGAGGGGTTTAGCTACTCATATTATTCGAACAAAATACAAAGTAAGAACTAGACATTACAAGATAATAGGATTCTTTGATCTTCAATTGCTTCCGCTCATGAAAATCTTCAGTTCCCTAATCACCTTGATCTCTCCAATCTTGATCATGTAATTCTTCTCTGGCCAAAAGTCCATATTTCCTTCTCAAAGCACGTCTTAAATACTCCCAGGTCCAACACAGTAATAGGAAAATATTCAAAATACCCTTAGGGATCACACATGTCACAAAAACAAGAAAATTGGAAGATGAAGTGCTTCAGCCAACACGGGTCGTGTCAGCTGACACGGGCGGCCATGTTGGCTCCCTGGTTGTCTGATAAAAATAATGCCTGCTCCAGACTTGCTGACACGGGCACCCGTGTCAGCCCACTGCTTTTCTACTCAACTTCATTCTCTTGGCATCCTCCTGACATGGGTCGTGTCAGGTGACACGGGTGGCCGTGTCAGGCCATTGTTTCCCTTAAAAAACTCTTCCGAATTTCTGCTGTTTTTCTCGGTTTTTGCTCTAATTCTTCTTGATTGCTTACCTGAACCTAAAAACAATGGAAATACCAAACCAACGTATAAAATGCAATAAAAGGAAATAAAATGCAACTAAACACATAAGACGATTAACTAAAACTCATAGTAAAATAACATATAAAAACCATTGATCAAACTCCCCCAAACTTAAACCGTTGCTTGACCTCAAGCAACAAGCTCGGATAAACAATTTTTAGATCAAACGATACACATCAAATAAAAGATTTGTGAACAAAAGTATTACACAAACACATACCGAGATAAAACCACGAAAAGATCATTTATTGGAATAATGTGAAAGTGAGTGACAAGTGGACCATTAGTCCAAATGTATTGCTGATTTAGCTGGTGTATAAAAGGTATAGCAAGATTATGACACCAATATAGAAGATTAGAAAATCTCTAAGAGTCAGTTTACGCAACCTTGCTGTAGTATGCTTTCACAATAAGCCCCACCTCAATTAGGTCTTTTGAGGGTTGTAACATGGTCTGGTTCATGGTTGTAGAAACAAAGGATATAAGGATCAAAATCTGATTTTAACCCACCCCTTCTTCGTGATGATCTCCAGTTCTACGTTCAGTTAATTCAACACACACACTTAGATTTTGACGGTGCAAGAATGAAGATGATGATTCAAGATTTGCTCGAAATGGAAGTCACTTTATTTTTGTTTTTGTCATGATTTCAGTGACCCTTTTTATTTTTAACAAGGTGGCCACTGAATCTTATTTTCTTTTTGTTTAGGATTTGAAAACCTCTTTTGTTTTTGCTTTTTCTTTTAATTCCTAATTTTTGCATGGACTGATTCGCTCTTTGAGTCCATCGGGATTGCCTTGATTTTTTCCTAAGTCTCCTTTTGAGGGATTTGACTTAACAGGCTTTTGATTTTTGATTTTTTTTTTAATTTTTGTCGGAGGATTGTGACTGCCAAGTTATTAGTCATTGAAGAACAAACACCATAACTTTTGGATTTTGCATGGTTCTTTTGACACGAAGAATGCAGATTCTGATCAACTGAACACTACCCATGCCCCAAGTTAAGCGTAATGGCTTAGAAAATTCGAAGGAAACTCCTACTTTTAGGCTCGAAGTGGTTGACTATGGATTATCTTCTTATCTCTCCAGTGTTTGGGGATTTAAAACAGTGTCTATACATCATTAGTATGATTTTATCTGAAAGCATACCATCAGCAATTATAGGTATCATGTTTTCGTCATCCTCCCTCCAATCTTTACTAAATCAACAAGGTAATAAAGGAAGTGAAGTGAATTTTTTTTGTGATTTTGCAATAAATAAGAAAAGGTGAGTGAATACGAGTGGATTTATTCAAAATATGCATAATTATTACATTAACAATACCATTAATAAACAACAATGTCTAAAAGAAAATACAAATACATAGAAATGATATGATCTAAAAATTGCCAGCATTGAGGAACTGGGCTTTTCTTTCTTGCTTCACAGTTGGGTTACCCTTCTTGCTCATCGAGACTAGTATGATTATCTTCTTCATATCTACTCTCTACAGCTTCTTCCATAATAGGGAATGATGTAGATATGAATACCTTGAGGCGTAAATGAGATTAGCTTGGAATCAATCAGATCTTGAACCTTATTCTTGAACTGTTTACAATCTTCGGTTGAATCCCCATGGCACTAGCATGGTAGCCGCATCGTGCATTGATGTCAAAGCCGAGTGGGTATGGAGGAACCACAGGATCCAAGCCCTTTGGCACTATCATTCCACTACTAATCAAATATGGTAGCACATGATTGTATGGCATTGGTAATCGATCAACGTGTCTTTTTGGTCTTTCGTTATAGTAACGTCGTCGTTACGGAGCATGCTGCTGTGTAATTAGTTGTTAATAAAGGGGACCTCTATTGATAGGAGGATATTGACCATATGGGGAGACCGGAGTCACACAGGTAGACCCATAGGATTGCTCACTTTGAACAGTTGAGATGCTTGGGTACAGAGGATAAGGTACCGAGGATGGAGCTTGTGGAGTGTCCCAGATTGCATTGATTTCATCCTCGTCTTCCCCTTGGGAGCTGACAAATGATTCACTTTTACTAGATGGGATGTTCAAGGCGTCGTGAAGCTTTCCCTTCTCGAGATAGCTCTCGACGCGTTCTCCTACTAATACCAAGTCAGAGAAGTTGGATGTCTCATTGCCCATCATCTTTTCCAAATATGGGCTTTACAACGAATCTATGAACATGTCAACCAATTCTTTGTCTAAGAGAGGTGGTTGAATGCGAGCAGCTACCTCTCTCTATCTCTGAGCATACCCTCTGAAAGACTCGTTTTCCTCTTGAGATAAGCCTTGCAACTGTATGCGGTTGGGAGCCGCGTCAAGATTATATTGGTATTATTTTACGAAGGTGTTAGCTAAGTTAGACTACGACTGAATGTGGCTACTCTCTAGATGCATGTACCAACTCAACAATGCCCCACTTAGACTGTCTTAGAAACAGTGAATCATACGTTTATCATTGTGAGCATATGAGGTCATCTTTCTGCAAAACATCACCAAATGTTACTTTGGACAACTATATCCTTTGTACTTCTGAAAATTTGGCATCTTGAACTTTGGAGGTATTATAAGTATGGGTACCAAACACATGTTCAAAGCATTCAGATTTAAAGTATCACGCTCTTTCATGGCTTTAAGATTCTCTTCCAATACACGACATCTTTCAGAAAACTCAACATCTTGAGGCCGTTTAGTATTCCCCACCAGGCTTGTCCCTTGGGAATTCGGCGTATTGAATGCAAAGCTATGATACTCAACAATATCATGAGACAAGGCATGTTCATCTCGAACAGTGTGACGTTCTTGTATAACCTGATCCTTGACAGGAATCTACACAGGCTGAGGTTGAGCGATATTGTGCACTTGAGATGGAATGACGTTCTCAGTGCCTATATGCTGTTGAGATTTATTCTCTCTCCTTGTCAAGGCTAACATAACTTCCACGAGTTGGTCTAACTGGTTCTTTTTCAAGTTAGCATATGCTCTTGACGCGAACTGGTTCTGCTCTTCTGAGCTCATGATTATTCCAAAAGTTGCTTCAAGTCTGATACAGGTGTCGGGAAATCAATTGCAGATTATGGACAAAGGATGGATGAGTTTTTGGGCGGGTTTAGGAAGATGATATGCAATGCTGATGAATGCAAATGTAATGGTATGCAAAGGAATGCAATGCAAGCATAAACAGGACCCGAGATAACATAAGCAACTTAAAGCGCCCTAACTGGTAGGCTATGTAAGAAAAATTCTAGATTCTTTACCCATAGAAACACTCACGTGATAGCTTATATGTTGATGGATAATGTTCTTAGGATCACGGACATCAATCACACCAACATCACGCGACATGCTAGCTACCTTATAGCGAGAGTACGAGAAGGTCTCTCCTAAACAGAGCCTTAAAGACTAACACTACACGACCACCAATACAGAAACTAGTTCTAAGAGTGGTTCCCAGAGTCACGGACCCTTCATGAATCAAGTCGTGTGACAGGCTAGCTACGTTACGACAAGATCTACGAAAAGGTCTACTCTTAGGGGAAGCTTTCATGCTAGGCACACAAGGAGCGAGTCCTTGAGAACTAACAGTAATTACTTACAAAATCTAAACTATGTGTCCCCTCTTCTTTTTCCAAGACTCAGGTACAAAGCCTTACTTGTGATATCATCCCAGAATCCAACAAACAAGTATAACATTAATAAGAGAGAAAGTAAGAAAATAAGCAAATAGATAAACAATAGGATAATACAAACAAGAAGAAAACAATCAAGTGAAGCTAACTCTTGCGAATCGAATCAAGTTAGGCTTGACTCTCTCTAGCATAGGGAAATTCTACTCCCTAGCAGAGTCGTCATCTTTCGTACCTCAAAAAATACAATTCTTGCGATGGACGCGGAAAAAAAACGTTCGAACAGAATTGCCACTGAACTTTATTCATTCCAAGGAAGGAATATAAAAATATCGATAAAACCTTTAAAGAGATAAGAACATGGTCATCGCAACCAAATTCTAGGTTCGGAAGTCAATTACACAAAGAGAAGGTATTAACACCCTCTACGTCCGTTGTACTCAACGGGAACCTCTTAATTCGATTCAAGAGAAAAGTTAGCTAGGTTGTTTGTTTTCTTCTAAAGATTCTCTTATAAGAGGAAAATGGGTGGTTTTTTAGATAGGGTGCTCGCCAAGGATTGTGGCCCTCGTGCCTACGTACTCCCTCGTGCAATGGAAAAGTCAAAGCATCGTAGTTCGTGGTACTATGATAAAAGGTTTGAGGTAAAAAGAAAAAGGTAGCTCGCTAGGATCTTGCAATCCTATGCCTACGTACTCTCATTGTGCAATGAGGAAGTCAGAGCAATTGTAGTTCGGAATACTACGGTTGGTTGGTTTGTATTCTAAGAGAACGAGTGTTTAGGTCGCGTTCTAACTGCTAAACATTGGTTTGTCTGCTCGCTAGGGGAGACTAAAACACTAGTTCATATGAGGGAAAGGAGGGACTAAACAATGTTCTTTTGGAAAAGTTGTTTGAGTTGTGGATCGCACGGGGCGATGACTTAATATTTTAGGGTTTGAATTGAGAAAAGAGAATTTGATTTGTGTAGGTTCAAGGTTTCGATCGAACGGGAGCGAGAAAATAAGGTTTAATTAGTTAAGTATTTTGAGGGAGAGTGACGACTATTCGATAAACAAGACGTTACCCTCGCAACCAATTAATCGAGGCATTATTGGAATGCTAGATCCCAACGACACATTTTTCATTCAATTAATTATGAAATTGTGTTTGTTGGACAATGAACGACTTTGTCCAAATAATTAGGGCAAGTATTTTAAGGAAGAAAAGTCAAGCAACCCACAACTCAAGGCGTGCGCCCCAAGAGCGATCACTCAAGAATCCAAGGAGTGCAAGACTCCAAGAACTCAGTTCTTTCGTAATTTAATTAGGAAAATAATTTGATTCGATTAAGGTATTTTGATTAGATGTGTTAGGCATTTTAAACGAATTGAGCGAAGATTAAATGTGTTAGGAACGCAAGACGGAACAAACACAACCCAAGGCGTGCGCCTCAAGAGCGTTTGTTCAAGGATCCTATGAGTGTTAGACCCCAAGAATCCACTACCTTCATTATTAAATTAAAAAATAATTTACTTTATGTTGTAATTTAATCGATTAAAATTGGTTTAAACTAATTAAAATTAATTATCAAGAATAATCAATTAAAACTTATTCAATATATTAATCAAGTCAACTAAATTTAGTTAGTAAAATTAACTATATGAAATAATATTTGATCAATTAATTTTTAATAACTAAAAAAAATGATTAGTTGAATAGAAATAGAGGAGGGTGTAAACAAAAAAGAAGTATGACTTCTCAATTTCAAGTGGCCTAAATACCCAAGAACCAAAAATGTGTATATATACGTGGAGAACTTAAATCATAGGTATGTATATAAAAAAAACAATCATTATATATACTAAAATTTAAACTAAAACTAAAGTATATATTTACTTTTTAAGAAAATTTAAGCAAACACTATGTATATTAAAATTTTAAATTAAAATGTATATATATTTAATTATTGAAAATGAAACGTACAGAATTTAAAACTCTTTTAGTATGTATATTATTAAGGTATTGTTTCTCATTTTCTAGTTTAACAAAAACGAAAACTCTTATATGCACAATACAAACATTACAAATAGAAAAAAAAGAAAAATAATGACGACTTTTCAAACTTTCAATAAAATGGTTGTACAGTCTTTACCAATGTTGTCATCATTTTTATAGAACTATATTTAAAACACAACCCCTCAATAGGAAACTTATGCACATGGACAGTACAATCATTTACAATGTCTGAAACTTATCAAAACCAACTGCAATACGTTTAGAGGTATCAAACCAGTAGCAATATATAATACTTGCAACATATGAAACAATTTGGACAAGAAACAAACGCAACATATATGTTGTCCAAATCTTGAATACAATTTCATATCATTAATTTGAATTGAAACAAAATCTGAAAGAATTTAATGATAAATTAAACAAACACACACTCAATCATATTATTCAAAATGAAAAAAAGAAGTGGCAGCCATTCTGAACCAAATCGTAAAAGAAAATGAAAACCAATTTATCTTCGGTCAGATAAAATGCTTAACGAACATCAACCAACTCAGCAACAAAATCTGACACACATAAATGAAAACCAAAACATATTAATGATGTTATTGCGTTGTTCCTCGGCGCTACGGTATGCGAATGATGTTAACGAAATCAACAACAATAACTCGACATACCCTCACGTTACAATTTAACATACAAAGAGAATCCAAAGCATAAATTCAGTAATCATAAAACACAGAAGACATTCAAAAAATAACAGTTATGTTGGAAATTCACCTCACACCATATGAAGAATTTCCTTCAATCTTGATCTCAAGATTGATGAACAAATCCACAATATGATAGTAATGGTGATAACAAGTAAAGAGTTATCAAGAACAACAAAAGAGAAGAAGAATAACAAACAAACCGCAAGAAAGAGAAGATTGAGAGAAGAAATATTTGGAGAAAATTGTGTTACCCACAAACTGTGGGATTTCTGATTACTATTAAACTTTCACTTGCTAAACTCTGCAACTGTGAAATCTGTTCTATTTGATTACAAAGCCAGACACCTATTTATAGTTTTAGGTTTACAAAAGTCCAAAACATAAAAGACCCAAAATATTCAAAATCAAATCTAATCTAAATCATATCAAATCTCATCAAAACAAATCTGTGTCAAAACAAACTGTTTCGACACACTGAAAGCTTCGACACTTGACTTAGACTTCGACTGCTTCCTTGCTATTTCGACTTCGACACACTATGAATTACATTTAATACACCACCTAATTCATTGTGACTAAACTGTCTATATTCATCATGGTTCTTAGTCTTCTGAAGGCTTCGACCTGCACTCCCTTCGTCATGATATATGCAATCTGATTCTCAGTTCTGCAGTGTTCCAACTTCATCTTCCCTTCTGCTACCTGCTCTCGAAGATAATGGAATCTCATTTCGATGTGCTTGCTTCGACCATGAGCTATTGGATTCTTCACCAAGTTTCTTCCCTGTTATCAACAAATCATCAACATAGAGACATAGTATAAGCAATTCGCCATTGCTTCTTCTTACATATATTCCATGCTCAGTTGTACACTTCACAAATTCCTTCTCCCTTAAGAAGTTGTCGATTTTCTTATTCCAAACTCTTGGAGCTTGCTTAAGTCCATACAGGGATTTATGAAGCCTGTACATCTTTCTTTCTTCGCCTTGTTTCACAAACCCAGCTGGTTGTGCAACATAAACTTCTTCGTCTAAGGGGCCATTACGGAATGCACATTTCACGTCCATCTGACATGTGTGTCAGTTGTTCATATTTGCTAGACTAACAACCAACCTGATTGTTTCGATTCTAGCAACAGGTGCGAATACTTCATCGAAGTCGATTCCTTCCTTCTGAAGAAATCCTTTCGCCACAAGTCTCACCTTGTGTCGAGTTACTTCTCCTTTAGGATTTACCTTCACCTTGTAAACCCACTTCACATCAATTGCCTTCTTGCCTTGCGGCAATTTGACAAGTGACCAGGTATCATTGACTTCGATGGACTTCAACTCTTCAGTCATTGCTTTCACCCACTTCGAATCTTTCAATGCCTCAGCTGCATTGACTGGTTCGACATCTGCGTAGAAAGCATAATGTACCAGCTCATCCTCTTCATCGACTACATCATCTGATGTAATTACACATTCTTTCAACCTTGCAGACATGTGTCTTGTTCGTCGAGGTCTGCTTGAACCTGCTTCATCTGCAACTGATTCCTGTCGAACTTCTATTTCGACTTCAGTGGCTGGTTCTTCACAAGAGATTCTCACTGAATCCTTCTTGGCATTCTCAGTCCAATCCCATTCTTTAAGCTCATCTATGATCACGTCCCTGATGATCATTACCTGCTTATTCACTGGGTCGAACAACTTGTAACCTCTTGTCAAATGATATCCTATCAAGATCATCTAATTCGACTTATCATCAAGCTTCCTTCTCAACTGATCTGGCACATGTCTATGTGCTATAGATCCAAACACCTTTAAGTGACTGAGACTAGGCTTGACACCAGACCAACATTCTTCTGGTGTGATTCCTTCAAGCTTCTTCGTCGGACATCTATTCAATATATATGTTGTTGTCGAAACGGCTTCTCCCTATAATTCTTTGGGTAGATGCTTTCCATTCAACATACTTCTCACCATATTCATGGTGGTTCTGTTCTTGCGTTCTGCAATCCCATTTTGCTGTGGAGTGTAGGGTGGTACCACCTCATGCACAATCCATTCTTTTACACATAGTGTATCGAACTCTTTCGACACATACTCTCCACCACCATCAGTCCTCAGAATTTTCAGCTTTCGACCACTCTGTCTTTCGACCATGGACATGAATCTGGAAAATACCTCAATCACATCACTTTTCTTCTTGATGAGGCAAGTCCGCAACTTTCGACTGTAATCATCTATAAATGTGACAAAGTATCTATTGCCACCAATCAAATCCACCTGGATTGGACCATATACATCAGAGTATATGACTTCAAGTATTGCCTTCAACTTCCTTCCTGCATCCTTGCTGAAGTTATTCTTGTGTTGTTTCGACTGAACACACTCCTCACAGACTTCCCTTGGAATGTCGATTTCTGGTAATCCTGAAACCATATTTCTTCTCTTCAGTTCTCTGATGTCATTAAAGTTGAGATGACCTAGTCGAAAATTCCATAACCACTCATCTCTGATGGCTGTAGTTGCTAGACACTTGTGCTCCATCACATTGAGTTCAATCTTGAAGGTCCTATTCTGAGACATTGGAGCCTTCAAGATTAATCTATCACCTGCGTCGAGAACTCTCATCATCTTGTCTTCGACAACTACCTTGTAGTTCTATTCGACAAGCTGCCCTATACTAAGCAAATTACTCTTCATGCTTGGTATGTACAACACATTGGAAATTGTTGACCTTTTTCCATCTTTCCTCATAATCAGAACATCACCAACACCTTCAGCTGCTAGAGTGTTGTCATTTGCAAACTTCACTGTGTTCTTCGACGAGGGCTTCATGTTAACAAACCAATCTTTCCTTCCAGTCATGTGTGATGAGCATCCTGAGTCCAAGTACCACTGATCTTGGAATCTTTCTTCATATCTTGTTGTGACTATTAGCAACATTTCTTCTTCTTCATGTTTCGCCAGCTTTGCATCAGTCTCTTGATTTCTCTTCCTTTTTGGACAATCACTAACATAATGACCATACTTTTGGCAATTGAAACATTGAATGTGGCTTTTGTCTATCTTTCGACCACCACCTCTTCCCTTACCTGCAGCACCACCTCTTTGGTTGCCTTGGTTCTAAGGTTTCTTCTGATTCGACTGGTTTCCTCCTTTGTTGCCATTCCAGCTACCTTTTCCTTTTCTTTTCTTTTCTGACTGCGCCTGCAAAGCCATATCTTTCGACTTTCTTGCAGCTCTCTCATTCATCCTCTGTTCATGAGACTCAAGAGTCCCTTGAAGCTCTTTCTTCGTCAACATTGACAGATCTTTCGACTCTTCTATGGCAACTACCACGTGGTCGAATTTTGGAGCCAACGATCTCAAAATCTTTGAGACAACTGCTTTCGTCGTCAGCGCTTCTCCACATACTTTGATTTGATTCACCAACTTTGTAACTCTGGTGAAGAAATCTGTAATGCTTTTGTTGTCTTCCATCTGAAGCAACTCATAGGTTCTCTTGTGAGTTTGTAACCTCACCTCTTTCACCTTCTCTGCGCCTTCGAACGACTTTTCAAGAATCTCTCATGCTTCTTTTGCTGAATCAACATCACTAACCTTTTCAAAGTTATCAGGATCAACACACTGATGAATTATAAAGAGTGATTTATAATCCTTCTTCTTCAATTCTTTGTGCGCAGCCTTTTCCGCCTCTGTTGCGTTCTCCCCAAGCGATGCTACTCCGTCCTTCACAAGATCCCAAAGATCTTGATAAAATAAAATCACCTTAATCTGCTTGCACCAATTCTCATAATTGTCTTTCTTGAGAATTGGCAGAATCGCCGGAAAGTTTTCATTCGGATAGTTCATCGCCACACTTATCTTCCTTCCTTGAATCTCTCAATCGGAGCTCTAGATACCAGATGTTGGAAATTCACCTCACACCCTACGAAGAATTCCCTTCAATATTGATCTCAAGATTGATGAACAAACCCACAATATGATAGTAATGGTGATAACAAGTAAAAAGTTATCAAGAACAACAAAAGAGAAGAAGAATAACAAACAAACAACAAGAAAGAGAAGAATGAGAGAAGAAATATTTGGAGAAAATTGTGTTACCCACAAACTGTGAAATTTCTGATTACTATTGAACTTTCACTTGCTAAACTCTGCAAATGTGAAATCTGTTCTATTTGATTACAAAGCAAGGCACCTATTTATAGTTTTAGGTTTACAAAAGCCCAAAACATAAAAGGCCCAAAATATTCAAAATCAAATCTAATCTAAATCATATCAAATCTCATCAAAACAAATCTGTGTCAAAACAAACTGTTCCGACACACTGAAAGCTTTGACACTTTGACACTTGACTTAGACTTCGACTGCTTCCTTGCTATTTCGACTTCGACACACTATGAATTATATTTAACAAGTTACCGAATCGAGAAGAAACTACAAGGCTGAAAAATCAAAAACTCAACACAACAAGAATTAAAATGGTTATCGACGTCGTATTATCGATGTTGCCAAACTTGTTGAACTCCAACAGAATAAAAAACAAACCAAATCAGAACGACCTCGTTGAAAAATGATTCACAAGCCAACAAATATATCCAATGGGGAACCCATATATCTCAGCATGCTAGTTTCGACGAGGGAGTCGGGAACTTCCTTGTTCAGATCCTTAAATATTTTGGACAGAGATCTACAGGATCCTGAAGTCAGTGAATCTCCCACCGCTTTCTCAAACTCAAATGATGTGTGGCTCAACTTTGAATGACATTGATCTTGTTTCAAATGTTTACACGATGTTCTTCCCAGCGGTTTCAATGGATTTTGGAAGTGTTGTTCTGAGTTGATAGTGAAAGGGGAGGTCGGAGAGGTTTTTTTTCAGCGACAAAAATGGTGAGGGAAATAATGATGGGGATGGAGAAGAAAAGGCCATGTGAGGATCTTCACGATGGGAAAATGAAATTCTTTTTTTTTCCTCCCCTCATCTATTTTTATTTTTTATTTTGCTTTTCTTTTGATACCCGTTGAGAGATAGAGGAAATCTTCCTCTCGCCAGCTGGTGATGCGTGTCCTCAAATAACATCGAAAATATTTTTTTTTTATTTTCTGATTTATTAACTAAACAAATTATTATTATTATTATTATTATTATTATTATTATTATTATTATTATTATTATTATTATTATTATTATTATTATTATTATTATTATTATTATTATTAATTAAAATTAACTTTCAAATACCTCCAAAGCCATGTGTCATACCATTATTGGATAAGGTGACAAGAATTTCCAAAATCACCCAATTGTAGGTGAACAAGTGTCTTAATGACATGAATAAAAAGGTTTATATTTTTTCTGATTTTTCATCAATTAAAAAAAATAAAATAAAATGCTAAATTACAATTGGCTAATGAGGAAAAATGAGGATAATGCATGTGCACGCTTGATTAAATTTAGATCTAATTCATATTTAATCAAAGAAGCACACTTAATTTAAAATGCCAAGGTTTCCATTTCTAGAAGCTTTAATTAATTTAATAGAATTAAATCGATTAAAAACAGCTAAAAATTCACAATTTATTAAATAAACATGATAAAAAATAAAATGCAAACACGAAAAATTCTAATTAATTATTCTAGATACTTTGATGAAAATATAAAAATAAACCGGATGAAAGTGAATAAAAATCGGACAACAAAGATGCCTGAAAAATTAAATCAACTACACACAAAATATTAACGTGAAATAAATGACTTGGAAAGATGCAGCACTTAGTCAACTTTGAAAATTGACCGGGACCGGTAAAAAGGCTCAAACCGATCAAAAGTGACTGAAAATTTGTCGAGATATAAGACAAGCGTGCTAGGTCAAACTTTATGGAAAGTAGGTCATAATCACTGATGTCTGCATGCTTAAATTCGAAACTTTTCAATCACGGATTTTTCTCGTATACTTGAGACACAATTTGACCAATCCGTCTGCATATCCAAGAAATTTATTCTGACTAAAAATTTTAGGAATTATTCATGCTGAAATGCACGTTATGTTGTACAAGCGATGCAAAAATTGAACATAAAGTCGAACAAATGAAATTTGAAACAAGGTAGGACAAATTTGGGGTATGACAGGTACTTCTCATGTCTAATCTGTCACCACACCGGTCTGAATCAGAAAATCCTATCACCTATTTTTTGCTTCTCTTTCTTCCATATGAGAAGAATACATCATGCCTCAAGGTTCCCTTAATGTATCTTAGTACTCTCTTTTTTTAACCTGCATATGAGACTTCCTTGGGTCATGCATGAATCTACTCAATACTCCATGCATGATATCTGGTCAACTATTACATAAGTAGCTCAATGATCCAATCATCTGCTTGTACAGGGTGGCATCTACCCTTTCTTCATCATTATCTTCTTCCAGCTTCTGACCAGATTCAACATGAGTCACAACATCATTGCAATTCAACATTGAATCTTTTCAATAAGTTAGTAGCATACTTCACTTGATTCAACGTTACTCCACCTTCTTTGTATACCAAGAAAGTAGGACAAATTACCCAGATCTGAAATCTCAAATTCTGACTTCATTGTACTTTTGAGGTCTTCAATTTCTAGTTGAGATTCTCCAGTTAGGAGGTCATCCACATAAAAACATACCAACAATATTATTCCACCTTGCTTGTATTTTGTATACACACCATACTCAACTGAACATTTTTAAAGCCATGTCTAGTGAAGAAAACATCAATTCTCCTGTTTCAGACTCTTGGTTCCTACTTCAAACCATACAAATCCTTGTATAGTCTATACACAATATGCTCTTTTCCCTTTACTTTAAAACCCATAGGTTGAGACACATATACCTCTTCATCAAGAGGACCATTTAAAAAGGCAGATTTTATATCCATATGTGACAAAGTACACCTTTTACTGCAAGATAATTCCACTACAAGTGTTATAGTCTCATGCCTTGCCACTGATGCAAATACCTCAGAGTAATTCAAACCTTGTCTTTGAAGGAAAACCCTTGCCACAAGTCTTGATTTATGTTTCACTATCGTTCCTTCTGGGCTCCGCTTTACTTTGAAAATCCACTTCACATCAACTGGCTTCTATCTTTCTAGTAGTTTAGTCAGTTCCCAAGTGCCACGTTTTTCAATTAAAGTGAGTTCCTCCTTCATTGCATCTTTCCACACTTTGTCTTGCATTGCATCCTGATAATTCAGTGGTTCTGCACCTGCCAGCATTGCTAAGTGTATTATTTCTCTTTCCTCATCCATTTTATTGTCAGGAATAATTTCATAATCATTCAGCCTTACAGGTATCTACATGTTTCTGGTTGGTCTTGCCCTTTGAGTAAGATTCACAGCCTCAACTGGCATCTTAGTTAAGACTGAATTCACTTCATCAGAATCAAACTACATTCGAGCCTGCATTGGAACCAATCTTGTTCTTTCTTCACCTTGGTTCCAATCACAAGATTCTACTTCTCTGATGATTATATCTCTACTGATAACTAATTTCTCAGTAACCGGAGTATATATATCCTATATGCTTTAGTTGGTTGGTAATCAACTAAGGTCATAGGTTCACTTTTATCTTCAAGTTTGGTTCTTCTTTCATCTACGACATGTCTATATCATAATGATCCAAATACCTTGAGATGAGTGATGCAAGGCTTGCTTCCTGGCCAACATTCTTATGGCATTTGATTCTTTAAATTCTTGGTAGGACATCTATTTAGAACATAAGCAACATAAGACACTGCTTCACCCCATAATTTATGAGGAAATGATTTTTGTTTCAGCATGCTCCTAGCCATTTCAACCAAGCTTATATTCCTTCTTTCATCCATACCATTGTGTTTAGGTGTGTAAGGGGGTTACTTCATGCATGTCGCGACAGTAAAATTGAGATTATGTTATTGATTAACTTAACTCAAAAAGCAAAAGTCGCCACCGGAATTTATTATTTCCAAAGGGAAAGGGGAAAAGGTCGAACAAACCCAACAAAAGTAAAACAAAAGAGAAATCTAGATACGGGGATTGTTTATGCAAACAGAAGGTATTAGCACACCTCACATCTATGGTACTCCATAGGAACCACTTGCAAATATGTGTTATGATAAAACTAGATTATCTTTTTATTGATTTTAAGTGAAAAGACATTTTTTCGTATTCGAGTGGAAAACTAAACTTACTAATCACAAGTATGAGGAAATAAACATTTTCATCATCTTGATATGGAGAACTTTTACTTGGACTTTCTCACAAGCATGTATCAACATTCAAATGGAAAATGTCAATCACTTCTCAACATATTGTAGAAGTATAGTGGTTTGCGTCACTACTAGAATAGAATAATATCCAATCTTTCAAAAAAAGGCTCTTAAAAAAAAGTGCACAAAGGCACAAAAAGAAGTTTGATGAGGTTGTCTTTTTTAGAGGTTTGAAAAAAGAGTTTAAGTGTGCCTAAGTATTTTATCATTTATTAAGAAAAAGATTTTAAGGATCACTTGACAAAGTCAAGATTTATTAAGAAAAATGTGTGAAGTTTGAAAACAAGAAGTTTTGAAAATAGGGAGAAGTTTAAAAAAATAAAGAAATGGGAAGGAGATGAAGAAACTATCCTAAAGCATAAAGCAAATGACATGAAATAAAATGTCTCATTGTAAAGTAGTTGAAAAGAAAGCCTTTGTGTGTGCAAGTGTACTAACCACAAGATAGAGCAAGCATTTGATATTGGTCAAAACAAGCATTCCTTTCCCTTTGGAATAAGGCAAAAGATGAACAAGCACATAGGTAGATGAATATCAAAAAATCCATATAAATAACAAAGTCACGAAGCCACAAAGAACATCCAAGTCTTAAATTGAAGATAAAAGGGTCCATAGGAATCACAAGGTCTTAGATAAATCACAAAGTCTCAGATATCACTCCAAACAAAGGGAAAGCACTAAGTCCTAAGGTTCAAAGTCCAAAATACTCCTCAAGAAAGGGATAGTAACACAAAGTCCAAACGGCCAGATTAAATATTTTTAGGTTTTTAGGCATTTTATAATGTTTTTGTTCTTTTCAAATAAGAAAGCAATAAAAAGCATAAAGTAAAAAATCAAAAATCAAAGGCAAGAATATAAATGACATGAAATTAATTGACATGAATGTAATTGACATAAAAGTAAATGACATAAATGTAAAGAGCATAAAAGTAAAAGTTAGATGTTAGCACAATTAATATGTCAATGTTAGTATTAATAAGGATTCAATTGAGTCGGGACAATTTAGCACTATGTTAAGCAATCGTAAATGGACTTATGTAGAAGTCACACCTATCTGAGACTAGTCAATAATAATTTATGATTCTTACATGTTAGAAAGATGATACAAAATCACTCTCCTAAAACAATATAACACAATAGTAAAAAATAAAAGCAAAATAAGAAGAAGATATGATCAACCACAATTGAAATAAGACAAGGGATCCATGTGTTCTTTATTTGCCTTTGTTAAACTTCGCCCTACAGGATTTACCAAATACACAAAATTCACAAAACTCCAACTTTTTGACTTTATCACCACCTAGCAGGTTCTGCTTCCCCAATTCGACGAGGCTTTTTCCGCTGACACGACCCAATCTCATGTGTCATAGTTCTGTCTTCAACACAGGTTTCGTGGATGCAACATTTGTCGAACCAGTTACAACCTTAGCCTCAAGGGTATACAAGCCTTGTTTCTTCACGCCTCTTAAGACTTCCTTCGACCCCTTCATGACTTTCAGGATACCTTGCTCTCCTTTGAAGACATATCCTTTCTTGTCGAATTCACCAAGAGAAATTAAATTCCTCTTAAGGTCAGGTACATACCTAACCCCAATCAATAGCCTTATTGAATCATCATGGAGCTTGAATCTTACAAATACAATACCTGCAATCTTGTAAGCTTTATTTTTTCCCAACAACACTAGTCCACCATCTTGATCACATAATTCTTCAAACACATTCTTGTTTGGAGTCACATGCCAAGTACATCCAGAATCCATAATCCACTTTTTGCAAGAGTTGCTGCTCGACACCACAAGGACATCAGATGATTCATAATTATCTTGCACAATAGCTGCATTCCTATTGTCCTGACCTCTACGATTATTCAAGTGCTCAGGACACACCTTTCTTGTGTGACACTCATTCTTACAGTGATAACACTTAATCTCAGAAATATCACCACCATAAGAATTCTACCGAGTTTTACCTTTCTTCTTATCAAACCTACCATCTCTCTTCGATGATTTCCCCTTTACTGATAACCCTTCGCCAACTGATGATGATGGTTTCTGCTCCATTATTTTGTTCAAATCCTTCGAATACAAGGTTGCTTAAACTTCTTCAAAGGTCAAGGACTCTCTTCCATACAAGAGGGTTTCTTTGAAGTGAGCACGTGACTTAGGTAAAGAACACAACAATAACAAAGCTTGATCTTCATTATTGATGGTAACATCAATATTTTTAAGATCAAGAATCAGATTGCTGAACGTATCCAACTGCTTCGTTAACGCTTTATCTTTACTTATTTGAATACAAATCCTACTTCAAGTACAAACAATTCACCGTGGATTTTGTCATATACAATCCTTCGAGTTTCAGCCAAACATCAGTCATCGTTTTCTCCTTCGAAACCTACCTGAGAACTTTATCACCAAGACTCAGAATAATTGTGTTGTGGGCTTTCTCGATCATCGTTGTCTTTTCCTTCTCCGTCAGTGCAGCATTCATGGCATCTTCTCCCTTTAACGCTTTTAGAAAACCCTGTTGAACAAGAAGGGCTCGCATCTTCAAACGCCATAATCCGAAATCATTAACCCCGGTGAACTTCTCAACTTCAAACTTTGTTGACGACATCTTCTCCACGCTCACCGCACCAGTTTACTGTGATCACAAACGATACCTTTTAACAAATCAAGATTGAGAAATAGAGTTGTTTGGTGAATAATGAAAACGGTTAGAACAAAGAGAGAAAGAAGAAATGATAAAGTAGAAAGAAGAAGAAAGATTATGGCAAATTGTTTACTATTCACTTTCTCATAAGGGTTTACAAATGATTACAAATGAATATCACAATTGGCCTCACTCAACAACCTCAGCGGTCTAGCCTATATATAGACTAACTAGATAACTTGCAACCCAAGCTAACTAAGCAATTAGATCCATAACAAAAGGCACAATTTGACAAACATTTCGACAATACATATTAGAACAAACTTCAACTATAATATGTATCTTTCGACCATAACATGCGACCCATTCGACTTCATGATTGTCTCCTGTCGAAATACATGAAAGTTATTCCTCAACAAAGTTTGAGTTCGACCCATAATCTCACATTACGCACACTTGTTATTCTCAACAGAAATAAGTATTTCATAGATAGTTAATGGAATTAAAATATGTGATAACTAATTAATTATTTAGTATAACTCGGATTGTTATAAAAAGTTAAAATAATTAAATTAAAATTCCTATACCATTGATTAGTGAATTTAACTTATGATGCACATACAATTATAAGATTGAACCAAATAATAAATAATTAAATAATTAAATAAATAAGTAAAACTAAAATTAAAATTGAGATTTTTCTTTAAATTAGCCATTTTTTTCCAGTTTATATACCAAAATAACTATCTTTTCAAATAAATTATTAAAGTAATCACTCTACAACAAAAAAATTAGAGTAGTCATTTAAATTGGCGCATGCTTACAGGGAAAGTAAAAAACGTAAGTAAAAGTCTATTTATTCTGAAAAACTTATACCTTCGACATTTTTCTGTAGATAAAAGTCTTTCTTTGTGATATATAATTTGTTGTACCTACGTTAAAGTGGTGTAGGTTTAAACTTTTTAGGATATATCTACGGTAAATAAACTTTTATCTACAGTAAATAAGTTTTTAACAATGTTTTTTGCTGTCACTATAAGCATGTGTCATCCCAATTAACGCATATGTACAATTTTTTATAGTGCATGCGCCAATTTGGATGACTAGAAAGGTTAGTTTTTTTTGGTATATAAATTTTTTTAAAAATTATTATTTAAAAAAATTAAAATTAAATCGAATCAATTTTATGAAATATGGTAAAAACAAACCTAAAATTTTTATTACAAATATCAAAGAAAAAAAGTCTAATAATTGATTCTTTGACAAATAAGTTAATTTCTGAAAGAAACACTCTAGGAATAATTTTGTCAGATTCTAAATTTCAATCCAATATGATTTTAATTTGTTACCCTTTTAAATTAATTAAAACAATTTGATTTAGATCACAAGATTTAGTTAAGTTCGATCTTCTAAATGTAACATACCACGAATATAACAAAGTCTCACAACTTACTAATTAAATAAATTTAACCACATTATGTTTTTTCACAAATTTAACTACAATTTTAAATGTAATTAATCTCAATTTTGAAGTGTACTATCTCTACACAAAAATCAATAATAGTATCATAAGCAGCTAGTATCGATGGAAACCCTAGTGAGTGGGAGACAGACAGGTGTACGCGTACCACCAACCAACCGGTAAGCATCGTACGACGTACGTTTTATGTTTTCTTTCTCCCCATTTTCGCACACATAAGTGGCCCTGTCAAAATCAAAACAAAAATAAGTGCTGCCTCTAAAGTCTTGCCATTATTTTAAGGTTTGCAAATGTAATGAATATGTTAGTTGATAAGTGTTAACCCATACTTTAGTTATTAATGTTGTTTATCTCAAATTAACCTTCAAAATATGATAGGATCTAGTTGATTCCACATAATAGGAATGATTTAACCAAGTGATATATATCTTTAAACAAAGTAGCAAGTAAATTGTAGAAGATTCTAAGCACCAAACATGTAAAGATATAAACATATTCTCTGATCTTTTGCAATAAAAGATTCTAATTCATACTCTTATATCTAAGCACAAAGTATATAAATATAATCTTTTACTTTATATGAACAAGACTTTTAAACCACTATAAACACCACCTTACAGTGTTTTTCTTTGTCGTGGGATAACCCTAACCATCATATATCATAATATTAAAGGATTTGATATAATCGAATAGACACAAATTATAGCATATGATTTAATCAAACAATAATCAAGAATAA
Source organism: Lathyrus sativus (assembly GCA_963859935.3). Classification (NCBI taxonomy): domain Eukaryota; kingdom Viridiplantae; phylum Streptophyta; class Magnoliopsida; order Fabales; family Fabaceae; genus Lathyrus; species Lathyrus sativus. The sequence goes on from OZ012740.1 coordinate 574,002,672, forward strand.
TTAGAATGATGTACTTTGTCGAATTAAAAAGACTTCCTGTTGAGATAGAGTGAGTATAATAGAATCACTACCCTCGTTGTCGTCTAGGATTTTCAAAGTATATTAATTGTCTAATGGGGCGACACTTAAATAGTTAAATGGTTGAGGGCAGAGACCTCTCATTGGGCCTAACTGAATGGTTCAACCCATCACGGTTCATTCAGACATAAAACCCAATCAAATAGTTTATTTATTTAGTGTTTAATAACAATAGATCATAATATAATTAATTAATTATGTCAATCTATATTTAATTAATTAAATAATTAATCTAACAGATATATCTACTAAGGTCTCTGAGTACCATCAACCTTGTAGGAATAACATGCACACTTGTTCTTTTATATCAGTATAGTGGCGCATACCATGGGACTCTGGTAAAACTAACCTACATCACATCTCTTTCATTCTCACTCCTTCCATCGTTTCTCCAAAGATGGCCGAAAAAACTCCACGCTCTAATACAAACATCATTGTCGGAGGTTTCAATGGTGGAGGTAGCTCTAGCTCCTCCCGAAGGAAGTACACAAGGAAGGTGCTTGAAGCAAATGTAATATGTCAATGTTTCTCCAGGGCAGCACAAGGGAAAACAAGGGTTAACATCACTTTTTACGGTGAGGACACCATCGAAGTCAACCTCAAGATAATGATCCAATGGTCATCACTATGAGACATGACAACTAGGATATCAAGCAAGTCTTGATAGATCCTGGTATCTCTAATGACATCCTGTTCTGGGAAGCTTTCCAAAAATTGGAACTCAATCATAATGATGTCAAAGTGTTTAGTGGCTCGTTAGTAGGATTGTCAGGAAAATAGGTACAAGTAACGGGTTATGTGACCCTAGAGACTACATGTGACGAAGGCGTAAACACTAAGGTGATTGATGTCAGTTACCTAATTGTGGACGCCCTGTCACCATATAACATCATCCTGGGGAGACCCTCCATCAATGTACTAGAGGCAGTCATTTCCACCCGATAATTAGTATTGAAGTACTTGATGCCTGGAGGGCGAGTTGGTACAATCCGATGAGATCAACAAATCACTCAAGAATGTTCCCAGAGTAGCTTGATGATAGAAAGGGAAGAGCTCGCCCTTGTTGTCACCCTTTTTAAAAGTTCCAAATAATGAACTCGATTGTTGGAATCTTAGATTTAGCACACCATTTGCATTATGCATGTTGGCACGGAGAAGAAGATCACAAATATACTTGGTCTGTGTGAGGAAAAGACAATCAGAGGCTAAGTGTTTGATCTCAATACCTGAGAAATATTCAGGATGTCCTAACTTTTTCATAGTATATTTATCATTCAATGAATCAATAAGCTTGTGAACTAAGGTAGAGGCTGAGCTTATGAGCAAGATTCCATCCATGTAAACAAGAGCAAAGATAGTGATACCTTGATGTGTGTAGACGAATAAGAAGTGATAACACTTGTTACGAGTGAAGCCAAAGGCTTTCTATTTTCTAATAGTGCCATCAGGGTTTTCTTTTAGTTTGAACACACACTTACGTCCCACAGGATTTTTATAAGGGGAGGTGGGTGTTAAGGACCATGTGTAATTGGTAAGGAGCGCTTCATACTCACTTTTCATAGAGTTTAACCAGTCATGGTGAGCTAGAGCTTGTTGGATGGAGATAGGTTCGACTTGTGGAAGAAGAGCTTTAGGTTTTGAATGACTTGTTTTTGCTCGAGTCAACATATGATGCTCATTGGATTGATTGACTTGAGGAATTGTAGAGCTATGAATAGAGGGGGATCTTGAATCTTGAGTGTTGGAGAAAGAAAAATTTGAATCATTTGAGTTGGTAGGCATTTCCCTTGAAGAGACGCCAACTAGTGCTGCTGATAAGGGACTTGGAATAAGATTATGAGCCCTGGCTAATAAGGAACTTGACACACTTGTAGGGTCATAAGCATGTACAGATTATTCAGCCAAACTGATGGGTGAGTGTCCAAGTTTAGGTATGTCATGGTGACCTACAATCCTTGTATTATAAGTAGGTGATAACTGAACCATGAGTGAAGAGGTATGGCTGTAAGGGGTAGTGACTTAGAAAGGCTTCACTGAGTAGAAGAAGGGTTGTGCTTGGATGGAAACATGGAGACATAAGGAAAGGAATCCTCGTGAAATATGACATCCTTGGAAATATGAATCATGCCACTTTTGTTTAAGCATTTGTACCCTTTGTGTTGAGAAGATATGCCAACAAACATACATTCTTGGCTTATAAATTCAAGTTTATGCTTGTTGTAGGGCTTGGTGTGAGGGAAGCAGGAGCAACCAAACACCTTGAGTGAATCATACTTGGGAAGCTTGTGGTATAAGGTATGGTATAGTGACTGAAACTTTGAAGCACCGATAAAGGGTAGCCTATTGATCACATGTACAACTGATGCAAAGTTGTGACCCCAAAGCTGAAGGGGCATGGAGGCATGTGAAAGCAAAGTGAGGCCCATTTTTACAATGTACCTATGCCTTCTTTCTATTGTGCCATTTTGATGAGATAAGTAGGGGTGAGTAAGTCTATGTTGGATACCTAAATCAGTTAGGTATTTGGTGAAATGTTTCTACTCTCCTCCATTATCAGATTACACTGCCTTAATTATGGTGTGAAACTGAGTGTGCACAAAACTTGCATAAAACTTGAATCATGAAGTGCTTCATATTTGTGATTCAAAATATATATCCAAGTGAACCTTACAAATGGATTTACAAAAGCAACATAGTAAAGATAGTCTGAAGTAGATGGAAAAGGGGAAGGGCCCCACATGTTAGTATGTACAACATCAAAGGGAGCATTATAATAAGTGGTAGACGAGAGAGCTTGAATCTTATGAGATTTTCCTATGCAACATGACTTGCAAACCAAGGAACATGTTTTATTGAAAATTGGTATATTACAATGTTTAAGATCCATTTGAATGGATTAAAAGTTTGAGTGACCAACCCAATAATTCCATAGAAGGCTAGTAGTGTGTTTATTTACATAAGAAGTAACAGAGCAGAAAATTGAATTAACACTAGGAAATAAATTAGTTAAGCTTGTACAAGAGCATAGTGAGGTCTTGAAGGCTCCAATAAGTGCGAAAAACAAAAGAGGCCCATGGATCTTGAAAGCATTCAAGTAAAATGGATCTATAAACCAATGATTTGATAAAACACTTGTTAGTAGAAAATTCAAATATGACTTTGTTATCCTTGGAAAAATTGGACAGTGATAGTAAATTACGTGTAATGCAAGGTACTAGAAGAATATCATTAAGAGTCATGCCAAATGAATAGCAAGAAGGCGCATTAAAATTAACAAAACCTATAGATTGAATTGGTAAGGATTGGTTGTTTAGAACATTAACATGACTCAAGCCATTGTAAGTTTGCTTAGAATGCAAGAAAGAAGGATTGAAAGTTAAATGATGGGAAACACCTGAGTGTGCAAACCAAGCTTGGTTTTCCAAGTCTTTAGGAAATGAATACTTATAAGCATAAGCCATTGAGGCCAAGGTCTGAGAATCTTGAGTCTCATCAGCATGTTTTTTGTCTTGGTAGCTGAAGACTCAGGACCATTGGGTGAATTGATGCAGAAGTGTATATCTCATCGAACATGTGCCAACAATCCACTACAAAATGACAATACTTACCACATAGTTGGCATGTAGGACGAGTTCCAGGCACAGTGCGTCTTCTGCCACGCCCCTACCACGAGACACACGATCTCTACCATAAGAATTAGCATGATGGTCATGCCCACCACCTGCTTGATGATTTGCCTGATCCATATTTGCATATACAACAAAGATAACTATTTCTTGACGAAACTTGTCCAGTTGTGCCTCTTGCACATAGAGTAAGGCCTCAACAACATACAACGAGAGAGAGAGAGAGAGAGAGAGAGAGAGAGAGAGAGAGAGAGAGAGAGAGAGAGAGAGAGAGAGAGAGAGAGAGAGAGAGAGAGAAATTCCATGGTGCCATACATTTACATCACAAATGGATTATACTCTTCAGGTAATCCATCAAGAATGGAGTCAATTGATCTTGTTCCGACACAATAACACTAATAGCTAACAGGGAGTTAGAAATATCTTTGACACGAAGAACATATTCAGTTATTGAGATATGACCTTTCTTGAAGGATTTGAGCTCAATGCGAAGTTCCCTCACATGAGCCTTCATGTGACCATTGAAATGATTGTGAATCTTGTCTCATACTTCAAAAGTGTGCTTGCAGTAAAGAACTCGAGGAAGCATACACTCAATAATGGTGGAAAGAAGCCATATAAAGATCGCTTAATCTTGCACTATCTAGGCTTCATACTCATTAGAGATCTTGCCTTCGGCTTGACCTAACACCGTTTTGAACTTCAGAGGGATGCAGGGATTAACAACAATTTTGTGCACTCTTTGAGCAAGTATGACACCCTCAACATTTTTATTCCATAACAAGTAATTATTCACTTGAAATTTGATTTAAAGTTTGGGACCAAAATGATGTGAGGAGGATACATCAGTTGTATTAACTATGAGTTGCTGAAACTGCGATGCCGTTGTTACCAGAGATGTTGATTGCGGAGGTTCTAAGCTTTTAGCCATGGCCGTGCGATGAAGATGATAAAACTTCTCCAACTGTTTGTAATAAAATTCGATTGAAGTTTGTTAGATATAGAGAAAGCGAAAGGCATCAATAAAATAAATGATACCATAATAGAAACTTGATTTGTAGAATTTATTTTCATTTCATATTAAAGTTATATATATATATATATATATATATATATATATATATATATATATATATATATATATATATATATATATATATATATATATATATATATATATATATATATATATATATATATATATATATATATATATATATATATATATATATATATATATATATATGTAAGATTACAATGGATGTGATGGAAGTTATATGCATGCATGCATGTGATTGTTGATGATTTATGAATCCATAGGCATGATATCATGTATGCTGCAGATGATGAGAGCTCATGCATGGCAGTGTATAGTTGCACTTTACTATATACAAAATGTAGTAAATTTTTTAAAAAGTTGAATTTTACTTTTTAAATTAATGATGTCCTTGCCGCTCTTAAATTTAAATTGTTGTGAATATGATGCCTCGAAATAAAATATAAACGATTTCTATATGATCAAGAAACACACAAGGGTTAGGGTTAACAAAGAAAACAAGGGAAAACAACAAGAATTGGTTATAAAATGTTATTCTTTCCTTTCTCTTTCAAACAAGATTACAAGCATACAAGAATAACAAATAACCTCTCTGTCTTGAATTAGGATTTTATCTTCCTATTTTTCCTTATTCAAGATGAGAGACTAGCATGCTATTTATAAGAAAACTAACAGTTTAACCTAATGGTTTTTTTTAACAATTATCCATTACAAGCTAACTTAAATAATTGGGCTTACAAGCAAGGTCCAATTCAACATGCTAACAAACCTAGCAATATTGACTAATGTATGTTAGAACAAACTTCGACTACAACACGCATTACTCATGAACAGACTTCGACCATATTAGAGTTTGATCCAATATCTTACAAATCCCTACCTTGGATCTAACTCTATAACATCAAGAAACTAGCTTTCTTCATGCAGCTTTATCAACTGCATACAGTGGAAAAACTTGCAATTAGGCAACATCTTGGTGATCATATCATCAGCATTATGATCTTTTGAAACCTTCAGCACTTGGACTTCTCCAAGCTCGATTAACCCTCTGACGAAATGCAACCTCACATCAATGTGCTTGGTTCGTTCATGATAGGCTGAATTCTTTGACAGGTGTATTGTACTTTGACTATCACATTTGACAGTGATAACTCGACCTTGAAGTTTAAGCTTATTTGCAAAACCTTCAAGCCACAATGCTTCATTCATAGCTTCAGTTAGGGAGATAATTCAGTGGTTGATAAAGCAACGACCTTCTAAAGTGTTGCTTTCCAACTGATTGTTGTCCCAAACTTAGTGAACACATATCCAGAAATAAATTTTCAGGAATCCATACAACTTGCATAATCAGAGTCGACATATCCTTCAATTATTGTTTTACTATCTTCACCCAAGGCTCTACCATAAATTAGGACTCTATTCAGAGACCCGTTTATGTACCTTAGAATCCACTTCAATGCTTGCTAGCCAGCCTTTCTAGGATTCGCCATGTACCTGCTTACAAGACTTACTGCATATACTATGTCGGGTCTAGTACATACCATATCATACATCAAGGAACCCACTATATTAGCATATGGAAAGCTATTCATATAATCTCTTTCGACATCAGTTTTGGGACACTGATCTATACTCAACTTGAATTGAGAGTTTGTCGGAGCCACAATTGGCTTTGAATTTGACATACCATACTTTTTGAGAATCTTCCGTAGGTATGCCTCTTGAGATAAGCATAACTTTGACTGCTTTAATCTCTTTGGATGTCAATCCCAAGAATCTTGGACGCAACTCCCAGATCCTTCATGTCGAACTTCTTATTGAGTTCAACCTTCACCCTCATTACATCTTTGACATTGTTGCTTGCTATTAGAATATCATTCACATAAAGCAACAAAATAACAAATGAATTACCAGAAATCTGAAGTAAACAGAGTGGTCGAACTGAATTCTAATGTAACTTATACGTTCCATGAACTTGTCAAATATCTTATTCCACTGTCTAGGATATTATTTCAATCCATATAAAGATCTATTTAGTGTGCACACGTGATCTTCCTTCCCTTTTTCGACATACCCTTCAGGTTTCCTCATAAGGATTGTTTCATCTAGATCACCATACAAGAGTGCAGTCTTCACATCCATCTATTCCGGTTCAAGGTTGAATTGTGCCACTATGGCAAGCAACAATAGAATGGATATGTGCTTCACAACAGAAGATAACACGTCATTGAAGTCGACACCTTCTTTCTGAGTGAACCTCCTAGCAACTAATCTTGCCTTTTATCTCTTCAACGCCACTCCTTCAATCCCTTCCTTAACTTTGAAAATCCATTTACAGTTGAATAACCTGGCTCCAGCAGGTTTCTTGATCAGTTCCCAGGTGTTGTTATCATGAAGAGATTTCATTTCATCATCCATGGCCTTCAACCATTCAGTCTTCTTTCGACTCCTCATAACTTCCTTATAGTCTCTAAGTTCTTCGTCTAGAACCTCACTTGCAGAGATTAAGGCATAAGCTATAAGATCTGCATACCCAAGTCTCTAAGGTGGCTTGATGACTCTCTTCGACCTGTCTCTTGCTAGCAGGTAGTCATTATCAGTCTCCTCATCTTCAACAATATCTTCTGCGTCTTCTTGGACTTCATCTAGCATACACAATTCAACATCAACATGCTCCACCTTAACAGGAATCTCTCCCTGTTCCAGCTCTTTGTCAACATCATCAGTTTTCTTGAAAGTCATCTCTGCTTCATTGAAAACTACATCTCGACTGGTGATACACCTCACGTGACCTGACTCTAGGCACTATAGCCTATAAGCTTTGACTCCTTCAGGGTATCCCATGAACATGCATTTCAGAGCTCTAGGTTCGACCTTATCTTTCCTAATATAAGCATAGGCCACGCAGCCAAATACTCTCAGTCTATCGAGAGAAGGTGGATGTCCCGACCAAACTTCTTCAGGTGTCTTCATTCCCAAGGCAGTCGAGGGACATCTATTTATCAGATAGGCTGTTGTCAAAATAGCCTCCGTCCAAAACACCTTCTTCAATCCAGCACTAACCAACATGCATCTAACCCTTTTAAGGATTGTTCAATTAAATCTCTCATCTAAGCCATTTTGTTGAGGAGTACCTGCTACAGTCTTATGCCTTGCAATCTCATACTCAACATAGTAATTGTCAAACGCTTTATTGTAGAACTCAAGGCCATTGTCGGTTCTCAACCTCTTAACCTTTCTTCCAGTTTAAGTTTCGACCAGAACCTTTCTACTTTTGAAATTCTCAAAAGTTTCATCCTTCGTCTTCTGGATGAATACTCATAGCTTTTTGGAATAGTCATCAACGACGAATAGAAAATACCTTGAACCTGAGTGTGAAGGATTTCTTGTAGGCCCCCAATGATCAACATGAATGTAATCCATGGATCCATGTGTTATTTGCTTGCCTTTGTTAAACTTCTCCCTACAAGATTTACCAAATACACAAGATTCACAAAACTCCAACTTTTCTACTTTGTCACCTCCTAGTAGATTCTGCTTCCCCAATTCGACCAGGCCTCTTTCGCTGACATGGCCCAATCTCATGTGCCATAATTCTGTCTTCGACACAGGTTTGGTGGATGCAACATTTGTCGAACCACTTACAATCTCAGCCTCAAGGGTATACAAGTCTTGTTTCTTCACGCCTCTCAAGACTTCCTTCAACCCCTTCATGACTCTTAGGATACTTTTCTCTCCTTGAAAAACATATCCCTTCCTGTCGAATTCACCAAGAGAAATCAAATTTCTCTTCAAATCAGGTACATACCTGACTTTAGTCAATAACCTTATTGACTCATCATGAAGCTTGAATCTCACATATCCAATACCTACAATTTTGCAAGATTTGTTATTTCCCAGCAGTACCGATCCACTATCTTGGTCACATAGCTCCTCGAACAATTCTCTATTTGGAGTCATGTGCCAAGTGCAACCTAAATCTATAATCCACTCTTTTCTTGAGTCGCCACTTGAAACCACAAGAACATCAGATGAGTCGAAGTCCTCTTGAACAATGGCTGCATTGCCATTATCCTTACCTCCATGATCTTTCAGGCGTTCAGGGCACACCTTTCTTGTGTGACCTTCCTTCTTACAGTGATAACATCGAATACCAAATGTTTATAAGACTTCTGCTGACTTTTACCTTTCTTCTTGTCGAACTTACCATCCTTTCGCAAGAATTTTCCCTTAACGGCGAAACCTTCCACCGTCGAAGGTTTATGCTCCTTTTGTTCGTTCAAGTCCTTAGAATACAAGGCTGATTGAACTTCTTCAAAGCTTAGGGACTCCCTTCCACACAAGAGAGTTTCTTTGAAGTGAGCATGTGTTCTGGGCAAAACACACAACAACAACAATGCTTGATCTTCATCATCGATCTTCACATCAATATTTTCAAGTTCAAGAATCAGCTTGTTGGACATATCCAACTGCTCAGCCAACACTTTGTCTTCACTCATCTTGAATGAATATAAAACTTGCTTCAGGTAGAGTCGATTCACCATGGATTTGGTCATGTACAAACTTTCAAGTTTCACTCATAACCCCGATGTTGTAGTCTCCTTTGATACCTGTCGAAGAACCTTATCACCAAGGTTCAACAATATTGCATTGTGGACTTTCTCAATCATGGTCGTCTTTTCTTTTGCCGTTAACGTAACGTCCATGGCTGCCTCTCCCTTCAAGGCTTCCAAACAACCCTGCTGAATCAGTAGGACTTTCATCTTCAAGCGCCACATACTGAAGTTGTTCACTCCGGTGAACTTTTTAATCTCATACTTTGTTGAAGGCATCTTCTCCATACTCACCGCACCAATTTGTTGTGAATAGGATGCCTTGAGACAAAATATAAACGGTTTCCATATGATCAAGAAACACACAAGGGTTAGGGGTTAACAAAGAAAACAAGGGAAAACAACAAAATTTGGTTATAAACTATTATTTTTTCCTTTCTCTTTCAAACAAGATTACAAGTATACAAGAATAACAAATAACCTCTCTCTCTTGAATTAGGATTTTATCTTCCTATTTTTTCTTATTCAAGATGAGAGACTGACATGCTATTTATAAGAAAACTAACACAATAATCAAATGAGTTTTTTTAATAATTACTCATTACAAACTGATTTAGAGTACAAGTTAACTTAAACAATTGGACTTACAAGAAAGGATCAATTCAACATGCTAACAAACCTAACAATATTGACTAATGCATGTTAGAACAAACTTCGACTACAACACGTATTACTCGCGAACAGACTTCGACCTTATTAGAGTTCGATCTAATATCTCACATAAATATATAATAACAAACTTTTAGTTCATTATCACTTTTAGAAGAAAAAAACATTTTCAAAAGATTTTAGAGATTAAATTGAAAGAGATTTTTAAAGAGTTTAAATAAATTATTAAATCACAAAAATACTTTATTTAAAAAAATCTCTAATTTTTCTTCTACTTTTCTTTCTAAAAACCTTTTTTTTCAAACTTGCAAAGACAACCTTAAGAAATAAATAGCACTATTTTAAGAGAGAGACAAACACAAAAACAAAAATAGTGGCTATAATAGTTTCTATTCTTTGTATCTATCTTTTTCTAGGTAGAAGCTTCCATTTCTTTTAGAAAATAAGAATGTCCTAACCATTAATATCGATATGTAGTTCAACCTATAATGATGGAAAACAGAGTGCGATACAGGAAAAACTACTGAAATTATATTGCATGCTGCCATTTGTCACTCTAAAGGTAGATTTCAAGAAAGTAGTAGAAAATAAAAATCCCATCGAAAGATCGATTGTCGATTTGTAGGAAGATGAAAAAGACGATTTCATATATTTTGGGGTAGGTTAGGATAGTGGGTGTTTTGTGGTACGTGTTGTTCTTAAAAGAAAATGTTCTATTTGTCAAAACAAAACAAAAAAATTACAAAAGAAATTGTTGTATATGGGTCGGCTAATTGAATTAAGATACTCTCAATTTTTCAAATAAATAGAAACTATCTATGAGAGAAAAAATATAAAGGAGTTTTTATAAGCAAAAATATATTGTAAAGAGTATAGGATACTCCAATCCATTAGAACATATTAATAAATTTGATTCTCTCTCATAAATAAAATTCTACTTATTTATATTTAAAAAATAAAAAATGATATTAATCGTTTTTGTTGCCATTTTATTATATGCATATGAATCATACAATGCTCACATTTATTTTTAAGATTGCTTTACTCTTAGAACGATAATGAGTGGGAAATTAATGGGTTCTTTAGAATTTTGCATTGAAATAAACATTGAGAATAAGTTAATAATAATTAGACTTTGTCAAGTTTAAATATGTTTTGTTAAAACTTTTAAGTTTAAGTCTAATATGTTGTGTACTAAAAATTTGATTTTAGGTTGAGTATGATCTTTTAAAAAGTTTTATTAATCTATTATCCTATTTAAAAATTTATTTTATTTAAATATATAAATAAATATTTTAATTAATTTTTAAGTAAACTAATAAATTAAAAGAAATACTACAAATTAGATGTTTGTTTAATCATGGACATTTGTTAAGTAAAAATTCTCTCATTAAATATATACGTTGTTTGAGATTTATCTCCTCATAACGCATAAAACAAAAAAAATTAAAATTAATAAAGACAATTGAGTGGGATAATCTCTTGCAAATATTAAGAATAACATTGAAATTTTAAAATTGATCATCAGCGAGAGGTTATCTTTAGCCAATAATTTCAATAGCTTTTGCAAGGGAAAATTCCACACCCGTTTTGAGATCAGTCTATCATGTGTTCTATCACCGCTACTTGTGTCAATAACTTTAATAAAGGTATTTAAATTTATAAACGGAACCATCTAGTCATTTATTTCCGTTGCATTTTAGCAAAGCAACCTCTCAAAATGTTGGAATTCTTCTGCACGTCATCCCATCATCCTGAGCGTGTGTCAGCTCATTTATGATGTCATTATGATTTGCGAGGAGTTGTCCCAAGCTAATTATAACCGTTTAGTTTGCATGAAGAGTCCCATCGTAAAATGCTTGATATATTTCCAACATCCCTTCTACTATTCCATTTCACTACTTCTACTAATTAATTTCTATTTCTCTCTTTATTTTCAATTATTTTTTTTCCCATTTTCACTTTCTCAACCACAATCCTTCATTGCCTATATCAGATTTTTCATCAACAACTCTTCTACAATATATCTAATTTAATTAAATGTGATTTTATAATTTCTTTTTCAATTTTTCAATTTACACAAATCCCTAATTTTTTTTTCTATTTTTATTTTTTTTACAAAAATTTAAAATTTTACAAGAGTAAAATCAAAGGTTTGAAGTTATTTTATTTTTTAATTCAATGTACCCTTTTCTCTTCTATTTTTTTTAAAAATTCGGATGTATGAATATTTGTTGATGATGGTGTGCGGATAAGTATTATTTAATATATTATGTATTATGCGGTGTTAATGGTATTTTCGAAATTATTTTAAAAATAATATATATATATATATATATATATATATATATATATATATATATATATATATATATATATATATATATATATATATATATATATATATATATATATATATATATATATATATATATATATATATATATATAATTCAATATTTGTGTATATTATTTTAGTATTATACATATTTATGTGATATTATTTGATATTTGTAAATATTATTTTAGTATTATATTGTTAACATTGTTAAAATACTATTAATATATTATTTTAAAAATTATGTCAGAAATAATAGTGTTAATATTGTTAATAATTTAGTATATATATTATTTTAGTATTATACTATTTTAGTGTTAATATTCTTTTCTATTTTAGTATATATATTTTTTCTCACAAAATCAAATATATTTTTTAATATGAGTGAAAGTGTCAAAAGTGATATAATAAAATCAGAAATAATAATTATTTAAGTGTAATTTAAGTTTATAAAGTGTTAGTTAAATAATAGTGATACAAATAATTAACTAATTAAAGTTGGTTAGATTGTTGGGTCATGCTAGTATTTTGTGATCATTTATGAATACAATAAGTGAATGTAAAGTACAAGGCCAACGAATTAATTTTGCATTCTTTCTATCTCTTCTATAAGTGTGTGTAGTTTTAATAAATGTTATTTTGAGGCTCTTGGGCTTCAAAAGCGTTTAAAATTTAATGTCCTTTTCACTCGTTCATCGAGTGAAAATGACAAGTTTTTTTTTTGGAGAATTTTGGAAACAGTTCTAGTGAGAAACTTTCAATTCTCGACAGTAGTAATTGGGATAGAAGGAGAAAAATGAAGGTGATATTTGAATTCTATGATGTGATGAAAACAATTCAAACAATTTGCAATATTTTCTTAATGATGCATCAGATGTTCAAGTTGTTGGACATAAAGAATTAGAGAAGAAAGATTTTAGGGTGATGTTTTTTATCAACCAATGTGTTGATAGCGTCAACATCCAGAAAAATCAGAATGTTAATTCATTGAAGGAGGTTGGCGACATTCTTGAGAAAGGGTATGTTGATGATGAAAAATTCAAAAAAGTTTGTTTAGAAATATTGAGAACATAATTCAAGTTAATGCGGATGGAGAATGATGGGAAGTTTACTGAGTATTTCAATAAGATCACGCGAGTTACCAGCCAAATGAAGAGTTGTGGTAATATTGTGATGGCATTTGAGGAATCAAAGAATTTTTTCATAGTGATGATTGAGGAATTGCAGTTTTCTTTAGAAGCACGTGAATAGAGGGTGACTAAGTAGACTCTACGGGCTCAAATAATGATGTTGATGGGGTGGGGCGAGGGTGGGGGATGCATCCGCATTCCCGTTCCCTAGTATTTTGAGCATAAGTCATTTTCTTTAAAAGGGGTTTACTGTGCACAATGCCAACAATCACATGGAGGTCTTTGATGCACTTTAGAAAATTATTTTGAGAACCCCTCTTTCTCAAAATAGAATATTTCAAGTCTATATCAATACAAGGAATTTCCATTTTCTTGCTTTTTAGATGATTGGGGATGATGTTTGGCTATGGCGCCTCGGGTATGAACACCCTAGCTTTAAGAGTATATGTAACTTAAAGTCAAAGGATGTGATGCATTTTTTGCCTAGGATCAGATTACCTGTAGATATGTACAAGAATTTCTTGATTAGCAGGAAACCAATAAAACTTTGTGTGTCTCAGATTCCAATGAGAGCTCAAAGTAAACTTGATGTATACATATTATTGATGGATGTGGTCTCATTGACACATTGTCACTAGAAAGGAATAAATACTTTGTTTCCTTTGTAGATGAGTTTAATAGAATGATGTGGGTCTATCTGTTAAAAACTAAATATGAGATGCTTTAAGTTTTTAATAATTTTAAAGTTGTAGACGAAAAACAAGAAAAAGGCCAAATAAATATTCACACAGTTAATGGAGATGGTGAGTACACTTCAAGAGAATTTGAATTCTTTTGTTAAGATGGTGTCCCCAATTTCCCTTTGGCTTGGACGGACAATCTAGTGGTGATCAGGTGATATAGCTTCGACCATCTTACTCCTAGAGAGGTTGAGGTGGTCCAATTTTTGGACGAGTTTCAGTTCATGGAATCTCGGACCATGACCACTTTGGACAAGGGAGACGACAATTATACGAACAAATACATAAGAAAGTTTTAACTATAAAGGCCCCTGTTTGTGATTTTATAGGTTGTCCCGTAACTCATATTTGTTATTCTCCTTTTTGAAAAAAAAAAGATGTTTAAAATCTTGTTAGACGAGAGGAAATAGACCCTTATCCAAGTGGAAAATTAAATGCTCTAGAATAGACAATCCCTGAAGTTGCCTAGACAACTTGAACATCAGGAGGTTAAGCAAAAAATTGAGATTGAGGTTCCTCCTAAGCCCTAAACGCATAAAATCTAGAAGCGGGAGTCAACTCCACCTCTAGGCTGCGGGATAAGGTGGTTTAAGTAAGTGTTGTAGAAGGGGCGGGTGCCCATACATTTTCCATGAAAAGGGACTCACCAGCCCATTCCTCTAGGTGGAATGATCTTGACTTTGATGCCATCAAGCTCATTGGCGCTCTCCTTCCCTTTCCTAAGAACTTCTTAGGTGATTACAAGGTTTTCTACGACAAACCCTCCTTCAAGCTGTCGGATCTTAAGGAGAACCACTTCCTAAGGGTTATTTTGATGGAGCATGCTAACAGGAAGAAGATGCTCAGACGGAGCTCAATGGCTATCAAGGAAACTTGGCCAAGTGGAAGGTGATAATATAGGCCTTATAGAAAGAGAAGGAGACCCTAACAAATAAGCTCTAGGAAGAAGAGACCAATGCCAAGGATTTTGTTTCCACAAAGCAGATACTTCAGGTATCTATAGATCAAGCCTTAAGCTCTCCAAAAAAACTTGAGGAGGAAGTTTCTATGCATAAAGACGACATGGTGGATACTTCTAACGTATATTTTGACCTGGGAATGAGCAAATAGTCTTCTTTTATCCTAAGCAGGATTCGAGCCTCATGGACATGTTTAATGTCTTTCGTGATGGCCAGTTAAGGTCATCTAAGTCTAGGAGGAGCCTCTCAAATTCATCCCAATAAAGGATGTCTACAGAGCTTTCTTAATCAATAAAGACCCTGCTTATCTCTAAGCCGACACACCTTTAGAAAATTTTAGAGAATGAGTGTGAAATTTGAAATTATGAGGGTGAATTCCTTTGAGGGTTGGAGCAAATTCATTTAAATAATCTCTTGGTTATGAGTAAAACTATGGTTTTGAGTGAGGTTATGAAAATTGGAATGAGATTAGGAATGGAAAATTGGAGGGAAATTGAATTAACTTTTTGAAAGTTAATCCAAATTTAGAGTGATTCTAGATCCTTCTTCTGGTGTAAAATCAAATTCACAAGTGATCAAAATAGACCCCAAAAGTGGCAGCATTGAAAATGCACGTTACTGGGCAAATTTTACTATGGTTAATCGATTAACCATTTGCTAGTGCAAATTGGTTAATCGGTTAACTACTCACAAATTTTAAAAAATAGCGCCATTTGGAGGGAAACTTGCACATACGTCCGTTTTCACTCGTTCTGAGCCCTGTTAAGCATCTGAAACTTGCCTTTTGATATTATAACTGTGAGAATGTCTGAGATAACCTATAACATGTCTCTGGTGCTGAAAATAACCTACTGAATAAAATAAAATTGGTCACTCAATTGCTCGGCAAAATAAATGTCGAAGCCTATGACGCTTGCTGTTTAAACTCTTGCAATAAAAGGGGAACCCTGAGCCATATAAACACCTTGATCCTATGTCTCGAGAGCCAATTCCATGATAAGCAGAAATGCAAAAATGCAGAGAAACATAAGCCAATTACAAATAAAAACGAAGAGGCAGATTTTAGGGTGTTACACTCATGGATGATGTCATAAACGCTAAAGACGTACAACTAAAGCAATCAAAACCTTCTTGGTTGGGAATAAAAGTATGAAAAAGGTCTAGAAGGGGGGTTTAATAGACGGTTCCCATTTAAAAACAATTTGAAAACTTATAATACATAATTCAGAGTTTGGTGGGAGAAAGCTAAAACAGGATAAGATGGAAGCATAGAATCTCATCACTATGGATCCTAACTAATGCATTTCAATGTCCTCACTAATAGAATGATCAAACAATGACATAAGTCAACTTGAACTACTCAAATTGCTTAATCTAAACGATATTAGTATCTCAACTTAGACATGTTTAATACAATCAAAGTAAGCATGATTTAATATGTTCAATGCAACACAAACTTATACTTATACAATAAATCGCTATAGACAAGAGCTTAACAAAAATGACATGCAAATCATGATATGATTTACCTTTACATGTTAAACAACGAAAATTTAAATAGATGGGGAGGAAGAAAGTACATGGAGATATATAGTGGTTCGACAACCAGAATCGCTATGCCTATTTCACTATTCAATGGTTTGAAAAACAATTAGGAAAAATAATCATGTCTTCCCCTATTTTCAAGAGTTAATATACAAATCTTTTGATATAATGAACTATCATGAATTCGGATGCTAATAACCACATTGCATTAGCCTACACATAAATTTGATGACAATCCCTTATATTGATGCATATACTCAACTCTTACACAAAAAGTTCCTCAATGATATTTATCCAATAATCTTGTTATCCATAATAACCTGCTTCAAGCTTCCTTTCTGCAACATTCTTCCCTCAAATCTAATGAAGATTTGTGTGATTCATTTCCATTAGCCTCGATTAATTGGATAACTTCCAACTTTGTTCTATAGTAACCTTCAGATTGTTTCAGCAAAGTATTCAATGGATTATAGAGACAATATTCTCTCTTTGTGAATAAAACTCACCCAAAGTCCATGTCCAAGAAAGATTTTTTCCACTAGATACACAAAAACATAACTTCAAAGAAAAACATTAAATTCTCTAATGTAACTTTTATCTACCTCTCAAACTCAAGCTTTAGAGTTGAAGGTCCATAACAATGGTTTTTTAAAGGTTGAAGAGGATGAATAGGATTAGAAGAATTTCACACACATAACTAAAATTCTCAAGATCCACATTATATAAAGTTAATCACAAGGTGTCAACAAGGAATTAGTTGTTGGTGAATAAAGAACACCTTCTAAGCTCTCTTAAGGTTCTTGGAAAATATGGGTTTCAAGGTTCTATATAGTTGTCTAAATATTGGTCCAATAACTCTCTCTCTCTCTCTCTCTCTCTCTCTCTCTCTCTCTCTCTCTCTCTCTCTCTCTCTCTCTTTCTCTCTCTCCCTCCCTCTCTCTCTCTCTCTCTCTCTCTCTCTCTCTCTCTCTCGTCTCTCTCTCTCTATATATATATATATATATATATATATATATATATATATATATATATATATATATATATATATATATATATATATATATCTCTATCTCTCTCTCTCACACACACACTCACTTTCTCTTTCTCTCTCCCTCTAGGTTTCTTGGTATTCAAAAAGAACATAAGAACAACAATGAATCTAGAGATATGTTTTCCTCACACTTTTCTGAGAATTTTTTCTCTTTGTGACACACTCACTCTCATTGACAAAAAGGAGAAAAAATAAATTGGTGAAAGAGAATGGACACATTCTCTTGGGAAAGATTCCTTCAAATTTACTAAGACAAAAGGATTTTATCAAATCATAAATTTATGATTCGAATCAAAGAAATACTCAACTTGGATCTAAGGTTGAAAAAGTGAGGGTGCCCATGATTTAACTCATAGAGGTTGTGATTCAACTCACACCTTGCTATAATTCAAATAAAAAAAGGTAGAATCAAACCTCATTTTTCATGATGTTATATGATTTGACTCACACCTTTGTGTGATTCTAATCACACATTATGACCTTGATTCAAGTGTTATGACTTGTGATTCAAGCAATACTTTTGATTTTGACATAAAACCAATTGATAGGCTTAAAACAGGACTAAAACATGGACTATAACACTAAAATAATAAGATGAGAGTTTTCCCGAAGGTACATAAACTTAAATAGCCTAAGCGAACGAGTATTACAACAAGTTAATCCAAATGAATTACACAAGCAATGTTATGCTACAACAATAATACAGATAATCCACATGATGAATAGGATACAAAAGAGCGAGAAATTAAATAATATATTATACACACAAAATTGCAAATAATAAAAACTAAATAGTGATACTGATGGTGACTGCAACTTCAAACCCCACAATGCAAAGCGTATACACAAAGAAAGAGGCAAAACCACTAAGTCAGCAATAGGTGACCTGCCGCCTTCTTTTTAGATAACTACTCCAAAGACCATAGTGGGTCTGCCATATGTCAACCTCAAACCAAGTTTTCACCTGAGGGGAAGGGGTACCGACCCTTGGCCAGGAACGACCTCAAAGATGTCCAATAAACTTCGAGCAAAGACCTCGTAGGTTATCGGAATGCACAATGCAATTAACTTGAGATCAAATACACCTTAATCAAGTAAAATTAATATGTCAATGTTAAATTTATATATTTACACTTCCCATCGCAATGTGTTACGTTTACAACAACAATAAACTAGGAGAATGACACATCTAATCTCAAAGCAAAATGACTTTTTCATCTTTAATTATCTGGTTTGGCTGTATTTTCTCCCTTAAAATTTGAAGAGGAAAGGGTAAAAATGCTCTACTTATAGCATAGCATTCTCAAAAGACTTAGAGACGGTCGTGAGACCAGTAGTCGATAAATCGTCTAGTTTTTGAGCCAGATAGACATTCTCAAGGCGCAAGTTTTCAAGGTCCTCCTGAACAGCAGAGAGAGATGTTTTCGTAGTAGATAGAGTAACCTGGACGGAGGCTAGATCTTTATCTTTATTAGTTACTTCCCTTCCGATGAGTTTTACGTGATCAACTAACGAGTCGAAAAGATTGAAGACACTCAGATCATCACATATCTCAGTAAGAGAAATATAAGCCTTTTGTACTTCTTGCAGGTGTGTATCTTGCTGAAGCGTCAGGTTACAGACATTATCCTTCAATAGTCGTCTCTCATTGCGATGTTGATCAGATAAAAAGGAATCCCAACAACCGACCCAACTAATATCCATGACGGCAGAAGGTTGGAGATTGTAACACGCCATATTCGACAACTCCTCCTCAAAAGCCTCATCGGTTAGATTGTCAAGGTAAGAGCAGTCCTCTTCTAGAGTAGACGACTGGTACTCTTTTGGAGTGTGAGGTCCCGTCTTAGCTAAGAAGGCAGGAGTCGGAGGACCTAACGTACGCCAGGCCTTACGGGGGCCGCCAAGAATACCAACTTATCAGTAGACCACGAGGCAGGTCTCCCTTAAGAATCTGATCGAGATGGCTAAGTAGCCGAAGGAGGAACATTGTTTGGCATTAAAGCATTTAAAGGGCCAACAATAGTCAGGGCAACTCGAATTCCCTTTTTCATTTTGTAGATTATTTCCTCATTCTTCATTGAATCTACATATAACAATTACCAAGAGTTAACGACATTGCGAATAACAAAAACTTACTATGGAAGACAAAAACATAGGGTGCTTACCAAAGTTGACCTTCCTCTCTTCCTTGGTACGATCATCTATTAGCAGACAGGTCTCAACAAATCGTATCAAGTGTTTCTTTGAGATTTCATCCTGGGTAATAACACCCCAGCGTAACCCAACTCTTTGACAAAGTTGGTCAATCATTTTTTCAGGTAAAACTCTTTTTTGGATAGATCATTTTCCTTGTAGACTTATGATTCATTCCTCGTCAGAAGTGACATTGGTTCTAATACTTATGAAATAAACTAGTAAACGTGTTCTCTGTTCTAGATTCTACAAAGCATATTGTCACATGATCCTCTTTGTGAAGAGGGGAAACCAAGAAAAATCAATTTATGAAATGTCTCACGCTATCCGAAAACACTTCAAAACAACAGGTAACTTGCATACTATACTATGAAAAGATGGAAGAAAATGGATAAAAGGGTCTTTCCTCTTATATAATCAAACCAATATTGAAAGACTTTGATGTCAGGCCAACTCACGGGTTTCAACTGTGAATTAGTGATCATCAGATGGTTCAAAACCTCTATTTTGAAACAATTAAAAGGCAAGCAGAGACCTAAGATCGAAAAAGTCCGCTCATAGAAAGGAATGACGCACTCACAATACTCACTGCAAATCCTTTTACCTTCCTCAAAGGTCAATACATCCTAATCTGAAGAAAGACCCGCGTCAAGGAAAACCCTCTTAAGACTACCTTCATGAGCAAATGTAGAGACAGTTGTTGAAAAGAGAAAATCATCCCAAAAAGAAGAAGCACCCTTTTTATTTTTGACTCATGATAGACACCATTTTCTTTAGCTACAGAAAATAGTATGTTGTGTAAATACATACGACGAAAAGAATAAAATTAATGTCTCAAGAAACTGTATAACTGACCCCTCAGAGATCACTTAATGACTTGCCAAAAAGAAAGAAAACGAACATTATCAATGACTCAGATCGCATAAGAAAAATACTCAAATATTTTAATATTCAAAAATCATTATAATAAAATCTAAGAGAAGACATATAAAGCATGGATGTTAAGACGAAGTTTTCAACTATCACGTTTTAATTTTCCGCTCATGTCACGTTATAATCAACGAGAACGAATAATAATTCTTCCTCTGATTAGAATGAAGAGACAAGTGTGGACTTAGAATAAAACCCTTTAAAATATTTAGTAAATTATAACACATGTTAATTGCTGAACAAAAATATTTACAAGTCAAACCACCATACTTATCTATATACTTGTATAATAATATGAACTTGCAATCATATTTCACCATAGTGCCAATTTGCAAAGTGCACTTAATTTTTGTGCTCGTATTCGGCATCCTTCATACATATAATACATGTATGTGAACAGGTTGACAAGTATGCCTCATTGGCTCCATTTTCTATTTTTATAATTCAGCTTAACATAGTTAAGTCAAAAGTGGAAGTAAGATTATGTCACTGTATATCAAATAGTGTTGTATAAGGATAATAAAAGAACGCAGAGATTCCCCGACACCTAATATCCCACTATCTGTATTGACACCACCACTAAAGAAATCCCTAGCAACACGTTTCTTCATACTTTCAAGGACGGAGCTACTCATTCTACTATGGGGGCAAATGCCCCCACTAAAGTTTCATCCATTCTCATATACTGTATTTGCATATTGACACTTCTATGTAGTATTTACATATAAAGCAAATTTGCATTTTGAATGCTCTCTGTAAGTTTTTCATTTGAAAAAAAATAAAGAATTCTGTCGGTTCATGCAATAATGTTTTAGTACAATTATTAGTACAATCAATTAATCTGAAACAAAAATATTTTTAAGACAATAAAATTGTATTATTCAACTCTTGTAGAAGTTACCTTTAGTATTTTATATCAATACTCTAATGAATAAATAGTTATTTATTTATATTTAATTAATTATATATCATAAACTTTTTAAATGATACATATTTTAAATTTAAAGTAACACATTATTAAAATATATACCAACAAATATTTAAATTATTTTAAATTATATATATTTTATTATGAATACAATATCAAATAATTCAACTATTGAATTGATTTAGTTAATTTTATATAAAAAATTATAAGAAATTTAATTTTTTTGATCTAATTGTTTAAAAGCGGAGAATTCAAAATGACACCTTTGTAATTAATTATTAATTGAACTGATTATATATATATATATATATATATATATATATATATATATATATATATATATATATATATTATCTCCACATTTTAATATTATGATTTATGATCAAGCAAATAACGGATTAGGTGTTGTATAATATATCAATAGGAACTTACTAGAACAACCTTTACAATGTCTATAAATAGGGTCCATCATTTTTCACTTTTATGCAACAAAGTACAATTGCAACATATATATTCTTATTGTACTCAAACACATCACTTTCTCATATACATTCAGTTAGTCACTGCTACTTTTTCCATGGCAAGCTCCAAGTTCATAGGGGTTGTTTTCATTGTTTTGTTCATTGTAGACCTAGCATGTGCTGCTAGGTTACTTGGTGGTGGTAGAGGTGGGGGTGGTGGGGGTGGGGAAGGGGGAGGAGGTGGTGGTGGTTTAGGAGGACGTGGTTCTGGGTATGGGTCTGGTGGGGGTGAAGGATATGGTGGAGGATCACAAGGAGGAGGAGGTGGTGGTAGAGGAGGAGGTGGTGGAGGAGGTAGTGGGAATGGTGGCTCAGGGTACGGTTCTGGATATGGATCGGGATACGGTTCTGGATATGGGTCTGGAGGTGGTAGAGGTGAAGGCGGGGGCGGTGGAGGAGGTGGTGGTAGAGGTGGAGGTGGAGGTGGTGGTTCTGGTGGGTCAGGCTATGGTTCTGGCTCTGGTTATGGTGAAGGAGGCGGATATGGTCAAGGAGGTGGAAGAGGAGGTGGCGGAGGTGGTGGAGGAGGAGGTGGCGGAGGTGGTGGAGGAGGAGGTAATGGAGGTTATGGCTCTGGCAGTGGCTCTGGCTACGGTTCAGGATACGGTTCTGGTTCGGGAGGAAATGAATAGATCCCTAAAATAAAATATTAAAAAAAACAGAATTTCTTGTTTTAGCTACTTATAATTACTAGCATATGCATTATTCAATCTTCTTAAGATATATCACATATATATTTGATTTCAAATAATAATTGCATTGTGACTTCGTAGTCATTTTGCTTCATGCATGCTACAATATTCTATATGGTTACTACAAAATTTATGTGCATCATATTCCAAGTGATATTGGAAAGCATAATAGTATTAATAAGAGACTTCTGTTGTAGTTAATATAATTCTTATTTGTTTTTCCGTTTATTTCGATCTCTCTTAAATCTTATTTTTCTTATGATGGAGAGATGCAATTCCTAATTAGATATACTTGCAAAAGTAGTTTAATTTCAATGAAGTTCTATATGTTATGTATAATAGCACCTCACACACCTATTATACTATATAAATCATGTATTGAAAATAACTAGTAACTAAAATAATCAAACATCGTTAATTAAAGTCGCTTAAATATTCGCAAATGGTACAACTTATATCATATGATGTGAAAAAACAATATGCTTCCTACATTTATTACTTAGACTTTCCAGTTGACAAAATTCTAATTACGAAAACATTGAAAACAAGGACCCTTAAACAGCAAATTAGGAGCAATTACGTTCTTGTTAGAGGAGCAAGTATACTTAACATTATGATAATGATGTTTACTATTTAAAAACACGTGATTTGCAAACTGGGTCCATTTTTTATACCAGGAAGAGAAATTGGCGTGTGCTTTGTGTAATACTATAAATTAAATCAAAAAAATTATAATCAGACAAAATGGCAAGTTACTTTTCCCTTAAGTTCATCTTCAATCTCATTTAATTTTTGTCATTTAAATTACCTAGACAATACTCTAATCCTTTGTTTGAAGAGAAGGTCCTTTTGACGCATGGGAAAGATTGTTACACAGGTCCACTATGAATGTGAGACCCAATTGATGTCAATCCTGACGTAATCAAACTAGGTTCGGCCACCGCTTTCCAAAAGCTTCAATAAGAAGAAATAACTCAACCGATTTGGCGTGAAGTGGCTTGAACAAGCAATACAACTTTCATGACTACGCCAAAAGGAGTAGGAACTTTTGTAGTCATCACAACCAGGTCCCAAAATAAGGATAAACTTGTTGATGAAAAAAAATTGCTTTTATGTGTTACTACTTTGATTTTTGTTGAAATTAAGTGGGCTGCCAAACCATATATTAACAAAGAGATTGTGTGGACGATTTTCAAACACTACGCGGATTTTTTATAATATTCTTAATTTTTGAAGATATATCTCCAGATTTATTATATTTTAATTAGACGTTAAGATATTCTGGAGATATATTTTCAAATACACAAAAGATTTATTGGAGGTTGAAATATTTTGAAGATATATTTTTAAAACAATTTTGAGTATATTGTTGCGTCCAACTCTTCTCCTCCCACACTTTTTTATTTCTATTCACAAACCTCTTCATCTCTCATATTCTTAAATTTCTCAAACTTCACCAAATTTGATTTCTTCCATCTAAGACTCAAGTAATCATCAAGTTGCATCCAATGCATCATTCAAAATCTTTCGAATCATATAATCTAGGTAAGTTTTTCGAGTTTCTGATAAATATTCGAATTTTGTTGTAAACGAGTTAGAATCCATTGTTAGGTGTCGAAATGTTTAGAAATCAAATGAATAACTGCATGTATTATTTGTTGGCACAAATGGACGATCAAGGCTTCAAATTTGTGATTCTTAGGAGCAGAGGAAGTTATTGGTGCGACCTCTGAGTTGCAGAATGTTTCGGAGATACATCTCTGAGAACATTCAATGTTTCATGTACTCTGGGTGATTCCGGAGATACATATGCGGAATGTTTCTGTAATTGTATCTCCGAAATCACCCAGAGTATATGACACGTTGAATGTTTCCGGAAATGCATCTCCGAAATTTCTCAATCTGTTATTTTTTTCTATTTATTTATAATTTTTCTTATTACGTAAACTCATTGTACGATTAATTATATTATATCTTGTAGACATAATGTCTGACATAGCCGGCCGATTGAGGAATGGACGGGTTGTCCAGCACGCATCTGTTAGACGATAGCAGAGTCAGCTGGATCTGGATGCAGTAGGTACCTCTAGTCAGGGAGAGACATCGACTACTGGTGTACAGTCTATTTCTGAGACTCAGTTCAGTCCTGTGGTTCAGCCTTCACCTCAGGTCACTTCATCTACATCTCAGGTCACTCCAACTACATCTCAGGTCACTTCATCTACGTCTCAGCCCACTCCACCTTTTTCATCTTCTTCCTACAGACCACGAGATGCACCAGCTGACACGTTACTTCCTCCATCCTCCCGCAAGTTGCGGGATGCACCTGTGCCACCTCCTGTTGATCTGGTGCCACCTTCTATTAACTCAGTCGTACCTGTTGATCGGGATGCATTGATGCCACCTCTAAAGGGTAATGTTGTTGATTTCGAGGTAGAGGCTTTCAGAGGGGGTCCTTTGTATCCAGACCACACTGTCATACATATCTGGGACGAAGAGATAACATTAGTCACATTGTTACTATATTTTTTTACATTAATTTAAATTGTTGACATTGATTATTTCTAACATTGATTTTGTTGACATTAATTATTTCTGGAAGTTCGCAGGTGCATGATTCCCAGAAGTTTCTGAACCATGGGAAAATATTTTAGCATTGCATCAGCCTGATGCGAAGTGGTTTCAGTCGGTTCTCACCGCTTCTGGGTTGAGTGACCTATGCTTGACAGGTTACACTTTGGTCAACCACGAGATGCTTAATGCATTCGAATAGCGATGGCACTCTAAGACCTCTTACTTTCATCTCTCATACGGTGAGAGGTCAATTACACTAGAAGATGTCTCGTGTTTGTTGCTTCTATCGATTAGAGGGAGATTCCTCCATCATGGTAGGATGACCAAAGACGAGGCGGTCAATATGATGGTAAAGCGTCTGGGGGCTGATCCAGTGAAGGCACTGAGGGGGTGGATATGATTAGAGGTGCTCATGTTAGGTTTTTGTTCTTGAAGGAGATATTTGATGAGGCGCTTGTTGTTGCAGCACAGGCTGATGGTGATGCCCAGGAGGTGGAGATCCACAGGAGTCATGCTTTGAGGTGTTATTTTCTATTTTTAGTTGGCACTATGCTTTTTGTGGATACGAGTGCCACCTATACTGACGTTGCATACCTCCTGTACTTCTTGGATCTCACATGGATCCATGAGTACAACTGGGGGAAGCTTGCTTGGCCTATGTGTATTCGAAGCTGAGAGATGGATGTCAGTGGACGATGAGGCAGACCACAAGCAGCAGGACCCTACTAGTGGTAATAATTTTGTATCCTTGATTATTTTTTATTTTTTCATTTCATATTTGCGATAATTCTTGATCCCTCAATCCTTTTCTATTTTCATTTCAGACTTGGATCCTCCAGCACTTCCCGCACATTGATGGTTGGTCATGTTGGAATGAGTACTCTGAGGAGATGTCCTGTGCCAGTTTTTTTATGCCGCTGAGAGGGAACCAGACGGTCGAGCCTTTCAGAGTCTATCTTGACTGCTTGGTTGCTGAGGGAATCTACTTCAACTGCTACGTGGATCATCGTCAGACCTGGCCATTTGACGACATGTCGCTATACTCCGGATGGCTGGCCTGCTCGTCGACGGTTACTGCTCCTCATCTGTCTGAGCACCTCATGCGACAGTTCGGGTAGACCCAGACCGTCCTCAGACATCCTGTTGTCTCTGCACGTCTGACCTATACTCGTATACAGATAGATGAGATGTTTGCTAATTATCAGAGTCATCTAGTACCGGATGAGGCTCGGGCTACCATAACGTCAAATGATAATACATCAGGTGGTTCTTCAGGATCTCACATCCGTACATGGTGCCAACTGCTCCAGGAGATCCGTTGAGACCTATTCATCAAGCGATTCTAGAGGAGAAGCAGGCTCAGATGGATTATATTGAGGATGTCTTGCCTCGTTGTCGTTGCATAATAGAGATGGCGCGGACAAGAATTGACGAGGGTACCTTCCCTAAGGGATCTGATGTTAGACGAGTACTATATGGCATTATTATAGAGGCATTATCGCACCTTGAAAAAATACAATCGAGAAATACAACCCTCGCGCGAAAGGCGCAGAAAACGGTTCGACAGAGTCACCACCGACTCCCGTAATGAACATTAGATAAGCTTATTTGTTTTCTTCTAAACGATATAAAGAGAAAAGTTACGATAGAAGGGAATCAATGCTAAGGGGAAAATGAGTGATTTTAGGTTAGGGTTCTCACCAAGGATTGGGGCCTTTGTGCCTATGTATGCTCATTCGGACGAGAATGAGGAATCAGAGCGCTCGTAGTTCGACTACGGGGAAGGATAAAGGGGAAAACGGAAGATGGATAGAAGTGTGAAAAACGTGAAAAAAAAGTGTGCAAACGGAAGATGGAGGGAAGGTAGAAGCGAAAAATTGAGGAGGTAGCTCACCAAGATCATCGCAATCTTATGCCTACGTATCTTACATTCAAATGAATGAAGAATCAGAGTGTTTGTAGTTCGTGGAGACGACCACAAAAAGAAAGGGTTATGTATTGATGTTTGGTTTGGAATGATGATTGCTCGAAGCTTAAGAAATGCTCCTCGGGCCCAAGTAATCGGGAGACTGAGTCAAAGGCTTGACTCTCTCTCTTTTTCATCTTGAAAAGAGGTTGTATTTGAAAAGCTTTTTGAATGGCGAATGGTTGGAAGAGATTTAGAGGCATCAATTGCTCACACATGAGTAAGAGAACTCGCACCCAAACAACTGAAGAGATATCAAAGGCTCAACCCCCCTCTTTTTCACCTTAAAAAAAGTTTCGATAATTGTTAATTGTTTTGAGGTTTGATTGTGAAAACCCGCTTGACGTTGGATCAAGGGTTTGATTGTATGCGATGTGGTTGATTGCGAGTTGATTTTGAAAATGGCTCAACGACAAATCGAGGGTTTGAAAAGAGGTTTGAGTTGATCCTAGTCCCTAGGGGTGCTTCTAGTAATGAAACCACGATGAACGGTGCGAGTGTGTGCGTTATGTTGATGGTGATGCTAATGAGCAGTCGACTTACAAGGGTGTTTTAAAAATGGCTCGACGACGAATCGAGAATTAGTTTTAAAATGGTTTAGTCTATGCTAGTCTATAAGGGTGTTCCTAGTAAACAAATCACAATCAAAAGCGAGTAAAGTGTGTACATCAGAATGGGAGCGAGGTACATGTAAGTTACACAGAATTGCATGAAATAAATGGGGTGATTGTCAGGTAGCCCAAAAGTAAGCCGTGTGTGTGCGAGGTGTCCTAAACTAAGCCACGAACAAGAGTAGGAAAAAAATATCCTTTTCTAGGGTTTCTGTACAAAGTCTATACTCCATGTCTCGAGAACAGTAATCAACAATCTATCAATTGAGAGTTTTTAGGGTTTTGATATTTTTAGTGTGTTTTCGAATAGTATGGAAAAGATCTGAATAATAAGATAAGAATGGGATGATAATATGAACAGATAATAATATGAACAAGATATATTGACGGAAAAGTAAAGCAAGAGTATATTGAATAGAAATTAAAGTTAGCGGTTAGTGATTAATCATTAATTGTTATTGATCGGATGAATCGGGTCCACTATACCCTCGTAGTACGATTTATGACTTAGATCATGTTATAGAAGGCCACACAAGAACTATATTTATGCTAAAACACGATAGAGAAATAATATTGTGAGTCATTCTTTAAAGAATTGTGCCACACGAAAAGAAAAGCGGACGGTCTCGTCTTAATCACAAACTTGCGTCGATTAATCGAAGGTAACCAATCACAATCCCAAAGTATAGAAAACGATCTCGATAATCATTCATTAAAAATTTGAAATGATGAAGATTAACAACCTCAACAACCAACATCCGCGATGTTAAAGACTTCATCGATCAAAAATGAAAAAGAAATCGAAAATCGAAAATGAAAATCAAGATAGAAACGAAAAGTGAAGATGAAAATAAAGTCTAAACCAAATGACAGCCAAATTAAATAGGTTTGAGATAAAATGAAATAAATAAAAAAGATTAAACAAAAGTAGTAACGAAATGATTCACAAAACCATTAGCAAGAATACTAACAAAAATAACTGACAATATTTTTAATCAAAAAGTTAACAAAATTATGAACAAAATTGTTAAAATAAAATGTAGAAAATTAAAATTTTAAAAATGGGAAGAAAAAATGAAGGGGTGGCGACATGAATAATTGAAAGGGTGGAAACATGGATTGGGTGAAAATCATATGTGCTTAACAGCCCATCATCTCACCATAAAATTGTTAGCACAAAACCAAAATAAAATAAAATAAAGGATTAAATAGTTTTAAAAAACGAGTTCTAAGGCCCAAATAGCAACTAGCATTCCATTAACCTAACACCACCAATGTGTTCAGTCATATAGAAAACCAGGACACGGATCAACAAAAGGAAGGATAAAAAAAAGGTCAAAAAAATCGTGGAAAAAATCAACACAACCATGGTTATAAAAAGATAGTCATCAGAAATAACAAGCTCAAAAGAAATTTTCATCATAGCGTTTCACAAGAACAAATCGAGAACAAAATACCAACGACAATAAAATCAACGTGTTCTTCTTACAATTCGGCGTCGTCTCACTTCTCCGCCCTTTCACAGACTCGTTTTCATTTGATTCATTCACCCTCTTTCAAGTTCGTGAGGTTTTTGCTTTGGTTCTGTTTTTTTTTGGACAAACTCTCTCTTCTTCTCTCTTTCCTTTTTTGGTTCTGATTTGTGGTTGTTGTTCAAAAGGTGATGAAGGAAAGGAGTACGGTTGAAGAGGAGTGTGTTAGAACACAGATTGGTGTTTCTTATATCTCTATGTTTTGATGATAACTGTTATGGAATTTTGTAGTAAGAAAACATACTCTCTAATTTGTTCAGAGTATTATTGTTTCAGGTATAAAATTAAATACTCTTAAAGAAGCAAAATACATAAGTACAAAGAAACTATGCAAAGCTCTGAAGCATCAGATGCAAGACTATCAGAAGATTCTGAAGCGTTGCCAGAAGGATCTGAAGCAGAAGTTATAGAATGATCTGAAGTGTTAATAAAAGAAGTATACAAAAGCTGAAAGCTCTGATCTTATCAGACTCTGAAGTTCTTTTCACTACAAACTCAGAGACTTTGACAATCAGACTCTTATCATTAATATTCACGCTCCTAGCACATACTGCTGCATACTCTGATGAAGACTCTAATCAAGATTGAGACTCTGATACATTAAAGATCTGATCATCTATCAAAGACTCTGAACTTATCATTCATCTTAAGCTCTGATCATCTTAAAGCATTCCATACCTTTTAAGCTTACTACAAGTTCTGAAGTGTAGATTATGAAGACTTCATCTTGAAGGAAGCTTGTTGAAGAAGCTGTAAACTTGATTAGACGTGGTGCTACTTCCAAAGTAACCAACGGCTAATTTGTCCAAAGAAGTGACGTGGTGCAAATCCCAAGGCTTCTACAACCATACCTTTCTGCAGAAAGCATATCTCTGCCCATACTTTTGGTGATGAAAAGTCATACAATCAAATATTATATTCAGCTGCACATCACTCAAAGCATTTGAAAAAGCTATAAAAGGAGAACTACTTCAACATTTTGAGGTTGCTAATTCACTACTTACAGTTGGCTCATTGCTAGATCACTCAGAAAGAAATACACGCTTGATTCATAAAAGAGAAAATCTCACAAGATCTTACTCATTTGATCTTTCATAAAACCATATAGTTTTTGTTGTACTTAATCTTAAGTGTAAACATCACAGTTGTGATACAACTTATTAGAAGCATTCAAACACTTGTTAGTTTACATTAAATTGTAAGAAGTTCCTTAAGAAGACCAAGGTGTGGTTAGTAGTTCTTGAGAAGACTAAGACAGTTGTTCTTAGTGCTTTCTATTGTAATCAGTTGATCAATAGTGGATTAAGTCCTTGCAGAGAAAGGCAAATCATCTTTGATAAGGTGGACTGGAGTAGTTGAGTTCAACGAACCAGGATAAAAATCTTGAGTTGTTTTTATAGCCATATTTCTTAAAACTCTTATTCAACCCCCCCCCCCCCCTTCTAAGTGTTTTTCTCACCTTCAGTTTGCATCAGAGCTCCGGTTCTGTTTGTGCTATCACTTAACCGTGGCCAGAAAAGATCCAGTGGGAAAAACTCTTGATACTCTTGGTTGATATACATTATGGCTGCTGAAACTTTAACACCCAACAACAACAAATATGAAGAAAGAGTCAGCACAAAACCTCCCATGTTTGATGGAGAGAAATTTGATTATTAGAAAGATAGACTGGAAAGTTTCTTTCTAGGATTTGATGCTGATCTTTGGGACTTAGTTATTGATGGATATGTTCATCCCACTGATGGGAATGGCAAGAAAGTTGACAGAAAATCAATGACTGAGGAGCAAAAGAAGGAATTCAGAAACCACCACAAGGCTAGAACTATATTGTTAAATGCTATATCTCATACTGAGTATGAGAAAATAATTAACAGAGAAACTGCCTTTGATATATTTGAATCCCTGAAGATGACTCATGAAGGGAACTCTCAAGTCAAAGAAACCAAGGCTCTGGCGCTGATCCAGAAGTATGAAGCTTTCAAGATGGAAGTATCTGAATCTATTGAAGCAATGTTTTCCAGATTCCAGATTCTCACTGTTGGCCTAAAGGTTCTGGACAAGGGTTACTCTACAGCAGATCATGTCAAGAAAATAATCAGAAGCTTGCCAACCAGATGGAGACCCATGGTCACTGCTCTGAAGCTGACAAAGGATCTGAACAAGATTACGCTGGAGGAACTAATCAGTTCTCTAAGGAGTCATGAGATTGAACTAGAGGAAGATGAGCCTCTAAAGAAAGGTAAGTCAATTGCGTTAAAATCTAATAAAGATATTAAAGCATTGCAGGTATTAGAAGAAAGCTCTGAAGAGTCTGCTTCTGAAGATGAAGAAGAACTATCCTTGCTATCCAGAAGAATCAATAAACTCTGGAAGAATAAGCAAAGGAAGTTCAAGAACTTTAGAAAACCAGATCAACACAAAGAATCTTCTGGGCACAGAAGATCTGGAGAACACTCTGGATACAGAAGATCTGGAGAATCCTCTAGACACAGACGATCTGGAAAAAGAGAGGTTGTTTGCTATGAATGCAAAGAACCTGGGCACTACAAGAGTGATTGTCCAAAGCTTCAGAAGGAGAACCCAAAAAGAAAGTCAGATCACAAAAAGAAAGTTCTGATGGCTACTTGGGATGACTCAGATGCATCTGATTCGTCATCAGAGTTAGAAGAGGAATATGCAAATATAGCATTCATGGCTGACATTGAGGACAGTGCTGAATCATCTGGATCAGAATCAGAATCTGATTCTGAGGAGGTATTTACTGAACTTTCTAGACAGGAACTTGTTGAAAGTTTATCTGATATTCTTGAAAACTATAGTAAAGTTAAACTCAAATACAAAATGCCTCTAAAGCATATTGAATTTGAGAGTAACAAGTTTGAATCAGAAATAGTTGAACTAAAAGCTGAAAATCTTCAGTTGAAAAATAATTTAGAATATGCTCAACTAAACTCTGATTCAAAATCTGAACCATGCTCTAAAAACATTTTACAAGAGTATAACTATAGTTTCAGGAAGTTTCTAACTAAAAGCCTAGATAGAAGCAAAATGGTTTCAATGATCTATGGTATTAGCAGAAACTATAGAAAAGGTGTTGGATATAAATCTTTCTCTTATGAAGATTTAAATCCAAAATCTGTAGATAAACTGGATATCAAGTATCCTCCTTTATATTCTCAATTTACATTTGGTCACTTGAATGATATTAAACACACAAGTTCTAATAAGAACAAACCTGTGTTTAATAAATCTAAAGCTAATCAGAATAAGTCTTATGTTGAAAGACAGAAGTTCAGAAAAAGCTTTAAGGCAACTAACCAAAAAGGACCCAAGAAAATCTGGGTACCTAAGGATAAGTCAAGACTCCAGCCATGGTACCTGGACTCTGGATGCTCACGACATATGACGGGAAAAAGGTCTATGTTCCAAAGTCTGGAGCTTAGATCTGGAGGAGGTGTCAAGTTTGGAGGGAATCAGAAGGGCAAAATAATTGGCTCTGGAACCATAGGCAATGGTAAACTTCCTTCCATAACTAATGTCTTGCTTGTTGAAGGGTTAGCTCATAATCTATTGTCCATAAGTCAATTAAGTGACAATGGTTATGACATTATTTTTAACCAAAAGTGTTGCAAAGCTATTAGTCAAAAGGATGGCTCAATCTTCTTTAATGGTAAAAGGAAAAACAACATTTATAAAATTAGTCTTTCAGAACTTAAGGTTCAGAATGTTAAATGCCTTATGTCTGTTAATGAGGAGCAATGGGTCTGGCACAGAAGATTGGGTCATATTAATATGAGACGCATATCTCAGATTAATAAGCTTAATCTGGTCAGTGGACTTCCTAATCTGAAGTTCAACTCAGATGCTCTTTGTGAAGCATGTCAGAAAGGAAAATTTTCAAAATCATCTTTTAAATCCAAAAATGTTGTTTCAACTTCAAAACCATTAGAGTTACTTCACATTGATTTGTTTGGACCAGTGAAAACTGCATCCATCAGAGGCAAGAAGTATGGATTAGTCATTGTTGATGACTACAGCAGATGGACATGGGTAAAATTCCTAAAACACAAGGATGAGTCACATTCTATGTTCTTTGACTTCTGCAAACAAGTCCAAACTGAAAAAGATTTCAAAATTGTTAAAGTCAGAAGTGATCATGGTGGTGAATTTGAAAACAAACATTTTGAAAAATATTTTAATGAAAATGGCATTGCTCATGATTTCTCCTGTCCTAGAACTCCACAACAGAATGGAGTTGTAGAGAGGAAAAATAGAACTTTGCAAGAGATGGTCAGAACCATGATCAATGAGACTAACATGGCAAAACATTTTTGGGCAGAGGCAATTAACACAGCATGTTACATTCAGAACAGAGTGTCAATTAGACCTCTTCTGGAAAAGACTCCTTATGAATTGTGGAGGAATAGAAAGCCAAACATTTCTTATTTCCATCCTTTTGGATGTATTTGTTTTATACTAAACACTAAAGAGAATCTTAACAAGTTTGATTCTAAAGCACAAAAGTGTTTCATGCTTGGATATTCTGAACGCTCTAAAGGCTACAGAGTATACAATACTGAGACATAGATTGTAGAGGAATCTATACATGTTAGATTTGATGATAAGCTTGGCAATCAAAAGCCAAAGCAGATTGAAAACTCTGCAGATGGAGAAGTTATTCTCATAGAATCTGAGAAACCAGAGGTAGAGAAAGCTCAAGAAGAAGCTACTCCAGATGCAACTCCATTAGCTGCTCAGATGAATAACATGAATATTTCTGAAGAACCAACAGTTAAAGGATCATCCAGAATCAAGGCTTCTCATCCAGAAGAAATGATTATTAGGAAGAAAGATGACCCTATAAGAACAAGGTCGTTTATCAGATCATATGGAACATCACTTCTTGGGTTGGTGTCTATTATTGAACCAACATCTGTGGATGAGGCTCTGAGTGACAATGATTAGATACTTGCAATGCAAGATGAGCTAAATCAATTTACAAGAAATGATGTGTGGGATCTGGTTCCTAGACCAAAAGGTTTCAACATTATTGGAACAAAGTGGGTATTCAGAAATAAATTAAATGAGCAAGGAGAAGTTGTTAGGAACAAGGCAAGGCTGGTAGCTCAAGGGTACAGTCAGCAGGAAGGTATTGATTACACTGAAACTTATGCTCCAGTGGCAAGGTTAGAATCTATACACCTTCTTATTTCATTTGCTGCACAACATAACATCACTTTATATCAGATGGATGTTAAGAGTGCCTTCTTAAATGGTATTATAGAAGAAGAAGTTTATGTCCATCAACCTCCTGGTTTTGAAAGTGATAAATTTCCAGATCATGTTTTCAAACTCAAAAAATCTCTTTATGGTTTGAAACAAGCTCCCAAAGCTTGGTATGAAAGATTAAGTAATTTTGTTCTGGAAAAGAACTTTATCAGAGGCAAAGTGGACACAACTCTTTTCTGTAAAACATTTAAGAAAGATTTACTAATTTGTCAAATTTATGTGGATGATATTATTTTTGGATCTACCAATATTATGCTGGGAAAGGAGTTTGCTTTGTCTATGTAGGCTGAATTTGAAATGAGCATGATGGGAGAACTAAGATTCTTTCTGGGAATCCAAGTAAATCAGACTCCAGAATGCACATATATTCACCAGACTAAATATGTCAAAGAGCTTCTGAAGAAATTCAATCTGAATGAAAGAAAATTGGCAAAGACTCCAATGCATCCTACAAGCACACTTGGTAAGGAAGAGGTAAGTAAGAAAGTTGATCAAAAACTTTACAGAGGTATGATTGGATCTCTCTTATATTTGACTGCTTCAAGACCTAATATTTTATTCAGTGTGTGTCTGTGTGCTAGATTCCAATCAGATCCTAGAGAATCACACTTAACAGTTGTTAAGAGGATTCTAAGGTATCTGAAAGGTACTACTAATGTGGGTCTGTGTTACAGAAGATCTGATAAGTATGAATTAGTTGGATTCTGTGATGCTGACTATACTGGAGACAGAGTAGAACGTAAAAGTACTTCTGGAAGTTGTCAATTTCTTGGAAGTCATCTGATCTCTTGGTTCAGCAAGAAGCAACCCACAATTGCACTTTCAACAACAGAAGCAGAATATATTGTTGCTGCTAGCTGTAGCACCCAGATGCTCTGGATGAAAAGTCAACTAGAAGATTATCAGATCTTTGAGAGTAACATATCTATCTTCTGTGATAATACTTCTGCTATATGCTTATCTAAAAATCCCATTTTACACTCTAAAGCTAAGCATATAGAGATTAAACATCATTTCATCAGAGACTATGTTTAGAAGGGAATTATCAATTTAAACTTTGTAGATACAGATCATTAGTGGGCTGATATCTTTAGAAAAACCCCTTGCTGAAGATAGATTTAAATTTATTCTGAAAAATATTAGTATGGACTTCTGTCCAGAATAAAATATTCATCAGATGAAAAAAAAATTCAGATGATAAATGTCTAAACTCTGAAGTATTTCTTCTGTTGAATTCTGTGTTTATTTCTTTGTGTGTAAATCTGAACTAACAAGGCTCAGAGGATCTGAACGTTGCCTAACGTGTCATTTCTCAAAGAGTTTCAGAGGCACATGCAAGCAAACACGTGTAGCTCAGAATCTGGAAAGGTAGAGTGCACCATACGGAAGTGACATTTGAGGTATTGCTTTGAAAATCCAAAATCTCTTGATTTCCCCCCCTTCTGTCAGAATCTTAAATGTTTGATATGATTTTATTCCTTGCATTAATTGCTTGATTTGATTATGTTTCACTTCATTCAATGCTTGTGCACGCTTGAGAGTGTGTGTCTTTTTGCATGCCCTAAAATTTTTTCTATAAATTCTCACAACTCTTCACAAATCACACGTTACAATTTTTTCATCACTCATATGCATTTATGTCTTCTCTATTGCTTCCATCTCATTTCAAAACCCAAAAAAACTCTCGTAAACCCATATGCATCTCAAGAACTTCAATGGCTTCACCTTCTTCAACACCTGCTCAGATAAAAACTTTAACTGTTGTTGCATCATCTCCTAATGTTGCTGGTTCATCCCAAACTGCTGTTGTGCACAAAACATCTGTAAGAACTCTTCTCACTCCATTCAAAGAACTTGAAGTTTTGTGTGAAAACTTTGTGGATTTTGAATCCATCAAAGAAAATGGTTTTGATCTTCTTTCAACCATCAAAACTCAGAACTGGGAAAAGTATTTTGACAGGATGATGGGTCCTGTTTATCCAACTTTGGTAAAAGAATTCTGGATACACGCTCAAGTTTGCCCTAAGTTTATTCATTCATCTGTTCTTGGAAAGGAAATTGTCATCACTGAAAAATTAATCAGACAACTACTTGAGTATAAGGAAACTGAGGGAATCACAAGTATGGCTACTGATCGTGTGGATTTGGCTGACATTTTTCAAGAAGTTTGTGTTTCTGGAGAACCATCCAATAAGGTCCGAGATCTGAAGCCTGTTTACAGAATCTGGGCTAAGATCTTCATGAGTTCAATCTTTCATAGGAAATCTTCTAACTCACCAGATTATGTAAATTCAGAACAAATGTACTTCATGTTCTGTATGAGTAAAGGAAAGAAGGTGGATTTACCTTATCTTCTGTTCAGTCATCTTCTAAACCATATCAAAGAAACAAGAGAAAAAGTAAGGGTTAAAGCTGGAAAAATCAGAACTTGGATCCCTATGGGAAGACTGATATCAGACATTCTAACAGAGAATGGTCTTGTGAAACATCTGTATGATGCTGGTGTGACAGAGGATCTGTCCTATGTTATAGGATCTGTCATAAATGGGAACACTCTGAAGAGAATAAAGGTCATTTCAGAGCTTGCTGGAAAACCCAGGAAATTTCACTCTAAAGACGTCAGCAGAAGGAGAACTCCTTTAGCAGATTTTCCTATGTTCAGTGCTGATGAACCTAGGCACATCATTCTGACTTACATTGTTGAATGTTTAAGAGATGGTATTCCTCTGCCTGCTAACATAGTACAGAAGGAAGGAGAAGTATTGCCAAATCTTCTGAGAGAAAGGCGCAGGAAGAGAAAGCCTGAGGAAGGATCTATTGCACAGCCCAAGAGGAAAGCCTCTGATGCTGGTGACAAGCCTGAGAAAGACAAGAAGCAAAAGGAAAATCCTCCAGAAGCTACTGTGGAAGAAATCAGAGAAACAATTCACCAGGTATTAACATCTGATCCCAAACCATCTGTACCTTCACCCTCACTTTCACCTCCACCATCTCCTCCTAAACCATCTGATCCTAAATCATCTGAACCTCATTCATCTGAACCCATTTCATCTCCTAACAAACATTCTCAACCATCTTCTGTTCAACTACTATCTGAACCCCCTCAACAAAAACAATTTGAACCACAACAACAACCATCATCTAAATCACAAAAACAACCATCCTCTGAACAACAAACACAATCAGAACAACAAAAACAATCTGAACCACTCTCTTCTACTCAACCACCAGAAGAACCAACCATCAAAAATCCTGAACCATCTGAACAACAACCATCTGAAGACATTATGGATGTATCACCACTTGCAACCATGTATGTCCTCTCTTCAACTTCATGTCATAGAACTGAATCATCTGATTCTGATGAATCTGAAGTCCCCTCACCAACTAGCTTACAAATTCCTGATCCCTATAAACCACTACCATCTGATCTACCTACATCTGACAACCCTCTTCGCTTCAAATTCAACTTCACAGATTTTATACCATCCTCATCTGATGTTGTTACATCCACCTCCATACCTCAACTCACCATACCACAAACATACATACCCCAACCATCTGAACATCCATCATCAAACCACCCACCTCCTAAACAAACTCAAACACCTCCTGAACCATCACAACCTATCACCATAGAGGACTTTCTCAACCCAAAACCCAGATCAGATGTTTCTACTCTGTTCAAGAATTTCAAGAAGGAACTACGTATGGGAATTACTTCTGTGGAGAAAGAGTGCATGGCTAGTTTGGATCCTGCTGAATCTGAAGCTTCTTGGAACAGATTCATATCAAAATTCAACTTTGCTGCATCTCATCTCAGAACACTCTGTGCTGATGATGCAAAGCCTAAGTTTGCTGAAATGGTCAGACAAACTCTGCTGAACATTATCACAACTCCAGTGCTTCTTCTAGAAGATGCTCCTGCTGAAGATTCTGCAATGATAGAAGATACTCTGGCATCTGACATGGAGATTGATCATCCAATGGCAACTGCATCTGCTTCTGAACCTTCTGCATCTGAGATGAAGACTGAGATTCCAGATGTTGTCCAATAAGTCAAGGAAATAAAAACATGGATGATAAAACAGGAACAGACTACTGAAGAAATCAAGACTTGGATGGCCAAGCAAGAAGAGTCCACTGCTAAGATTACGGATCTTCTAACCTTGATTGCTTCTCGCCAGCCCTAGTTTTCTTTTTCATGTCTTTGCATTCTTGTTTTGCACTTGTTTTCTGTTTGCTCTATTTTCTATCATCTGCTGTATGAACTTCTTCAGTTGTTGTGCTATTTTGACCTGATTGAACTTGGTTGTTTTGTCTTTCATTTCTGTGTTATGTTTTTCTCTTCTTCTGTTATCTTTTATGTCTTTAAAATTCTTTTTGATTATGACAAAAAGGGGGAGAAAGAGAATTTGACTGTTCAATCCATAAGCAAATACTAAGAATGAAATTCAGACATTGTTTTAATCTAACATTGAATCTTAAGACTTTCAGATCTTATTATTTCATCTAACAAAATGATCTGAAGTTACCTTGAGAATTATCCAACCAGGCTCTGATCCTTGAAAGCAAATTTTGACTCTGATTCTGGAAGATACACCAGACTCTTTATTTTGAAAGAAATTATCAGACTCTAATTCTGGAAAGCATCCAAGCTCTGATTCTTTCTCTCAACAAGGATTTCTACCAGGTTCTGAAATATACTCAAACAAAAAGGGAAGTGTTCTCTTCTATTAGAGTATTCATTTCAAGGGGAGATTCTTAATCTCAGGGGGAGTTATTTATTTTATTTCTCTTTATTGAACAAAATTCCCTATGTTTTGTCATTATCAAAAAGGGGGAGATTGTTAAAACACAGATTGGTGTTTCTTATATCTCTATGTTTTGATGATAACTGTTATGGAATTTTATTGTAAGAAAACATACTCTCTAATTTGTTCAGAGTATTATTGTTTCAGGTATAAAATTAAATACTCTTAAAGAAGCAAAATACATAAGTACAAAGAAACTATGCAAAGCTCTGAAGCATCAGATGCAAGACTATCAGAAGATTCTGAAGCGCTGCCAGAAGGATCTGAAGCAGAAGCTACAAAATGATCTGAAGTGTTAATAAAAGAAGTATACAAAAGCTGAAAGCTCTGATCTTATCAGACTCTAAAGTTCTTTTTACTACAAACTCAGAGGCTGTGACAATCAGACTCTTATCATTAATATTCACGCTCCTAGCACATACTGCTGCATACTCTGATGAAGACTCTAATCAAGATTGAGACTCTGATACATTAAAGATCTGATCATCTATCAAATAATCTGAACTTATCATTCATCTTAAGCTCTGATCATCTTAAAGCATTCCATACCTTTTAAGCTTACTACAAGTTCTGAAGTGTAGATTATGAAGACTTCATCTTGAAGGAAGCTTGTTGAAGAAGCTGTAAAGTTAGACGTGGTGCTACTTCAAAAGTAACCAACGGCTAATTTGTCCAAAGAAGTGACGTGGTGCAAATCCCAAGGCTTCTACAACCATACCTTTCTGCAGAAAGCATAGCTCTACCCATACTTTTGGTGATGAAAAGTCATACAATCAAATATTATATTCAGCTGCACATCACTCAAAGCATTTGAAAAAGCTATAAAAGGAGAACTACTTCAACATTTTGAGGTTGCTAATTCACTACTTACAGTTGGCTCATTTCTAGATCACTCGGAAAGAAATACACGCTTGATTCATAAAAGGGAAAATCTCACAAGATCTTACTCATTTTATCTTTCATAAAACCATATAGTTTTTGTTGTACTTAATCTTAAGTGTAAACATCACAGTTGTGATACAGCTTATTAGAAGCATTCAAACACTTGTTAATTTACATTAAATTGTAAGAAGTTCCTTAAGAAGACCAAGGTGTGGTCAGTAGTTCTTGAGAAGACTAAGAGAGTTGTTCTTAGTGCTTTCTATTGTAATCAGTTGATCAATAGTGGATTAAGTCCTTGCAGAGAAAGGAAAATCATCTTTGATAAGGTGGACTGGAGTAGTTGAGTTCAACGAACCAGGATAAAAATCTTGAGTTGTTTTTATATCCATATTTCTTAAAACTCTTATTCAACCCCCCCCCCCCCTTCTAAGTGTTTTTCTCACCTTCAGAGTGGTGTTGAAGAAGAGTTTATACAGGTTTGTTAATGTGTGAAGGTGTTTGATATTTTTAAGTCAAGAATGGTTGCAGACTTTGGAGATTCAGAATGAATTATTGGGGTTAAGGTTTGTGAAAGAAGAAGGGTTGTTGAAGGAAGAAAACAGTAGAGGTTGAAGAGAGATTATAGGGTATGAAGGGTGTTCGTGGAATTTTCCCTTTGAGGATATTATCGCATCCTTTTATCCTCTAGAAAGAATTGTTCCTACGATTTCCTTCTCGATCCTTCTTGTGAGGGTGCGTGAGTTGTGGTTATATCATGTGTGGAGTGTGTTGTGTAGGTAGGAATAGGTGACGTTACATGTTGTATGGGGTCAGGAAAAGTTTGTGTGCATTGTTGTGATAGTTTTAAGGTTTTGTATGGTGTAGTGTGCGTACGAATTGTGTGTTGCATTGTTGAATGGCTTGGTTGTGAATTGTGGTTTTATTTCTTTGGCTATTTTTCTTTTTCAGTGGCTGAAGGTTCTTTTGTGCAACCAAGGTTTTGTTGCAGGTGCTGCTGGTAATTCTTTGTTCATGTGAAGCTTGGCAAGGCAGAAGGAAGATTGGTGAAATATGGGGTTGGTGTTGCATGATGGTTCGTGGAAAAAAAATGCGTTATGGAAACAATTGAATGCTTGGTGTAAGGCTGCGTAAACACTAATGTATCAAAAAACAGAAAAATGCTTTTGGATCAAGTGGACTTTTAATGTTATTGATAATTTCTTTTTTTTTACATTGTATTTAGACTTTGGAATATCTATCTTGTAATGTTTTTGTTAATGGAATTTTGGGCTTTTATTTTTTTGCAATTGGTTTCTTATAAAATATGGGCTTTTTGTTGGAATTGTTTGTAATGAAGAAAAACTATTGGCCTATTTATGCTTTGCACTTGGCTTATGCTTTGTAAATTTTCACTTCCATGTATTTTGCTTAATCAACCTTAGAATCACAATGGAATTTGAAATAATAATGCCATACTTGAATCTAATCTTAGAACCACATTCAAATCAATTCCATCTTCATTGAATTCTTTACTAAAAAAAATATTTTAAATTGGATGAATTGAAGCTTTCCTGGTCACCTAAACAACCATAAACTATGATTTGAAACTACTTGACCTAAAAGCATCCTTTATTGAACCAACATGTCTATGCCTTGAACTTAGAGATCATGATTTGAAAAAACGAATCCAATCTGAACTTGTCTGAATCAATCCACAACTTGCACAGTTAAACTAATGTCGCTTTGATCGTGATGAACCAAAACTTAACTGTAAAATAATCATGCTTTGAAATCAGAGGGATTATGAATTAAGATATGATCTTTAAAATGTTTCACAAAACTCTAATCAAACCAAGAAGCCTGCTTTGGTATAATTTGAGAACATGATTCATTCACAGATAGCCTGAATTGTTATAGAATCCTGATTGGAGCCTCAAACACACATCACATAAATCTTGCATATCCTGGCCTAGCTCAATCCTTGTCTGACGAACAGATTAAGTCAAAACCAATAAATGGACTTCAACACATACTGCACTTATTCATGACTTGATGAACCTCAAATGAAACTTTTTGGATTTTTTGAATAACTGTTTGTGGATGAAATTACAGATGAAGGTCATACACAGATAGGACAAATTTGGGGTATGACAGGCACATGGACACTTTTGTACCATAGACATCACATGAGGACAGGGGGGATCGATGGCTGAGGATGTAGACCAGGCACATAAGGCACAGGAGGCACATGAGAGGTTGTCAGGAACACCCGGTAGTTGTTTGTATTTGTTTTGTTTCAATACTGTAGTTTGTACGTTTTTCCTGACATTGTTATTAAATTTTGGATTTACGTGATATATGATATCCTATTACTATATTGTTATATTATTTTTGTGTGCCTTTTATTTTATAATTCACCTGCGAACAAATATACAATGCGTTTTAAAAAAAAACTATTCTGAAACACTTCAGAGATGTATCTCCGAAAAAATTTCTATATATGCATCTCTAGACAAATTCAAATGGAAATTGGCTATGGGAAATATAATGTGACCGTTTAAGGTTTAAATTGCTCCGGAGGTATATCTTTGAAATATTATTATGCCATGGGGCACGTCTGGAGATATATCTCTAGAATCTGGGGGCACTTATGGAAAATCACATGGTGGGAAAGAAACTCATGGGGTGGGATAAAAAATCCACATTGTTTATTGCATCTTTAGTGTTGCTCAGGCACTATATTAAAAACTATAAAAAAAATATCAAATATAGAGATGTATTTTTTAACGCACTAAAAATTGACACTATAGTATTTGGTAAGTGAGTCACTTTTACTTTTTTATAAATTATTATGAAGATGTATTTTTGTAAAATTTATGGAAGTATACTTCCGAATTCATTGAGTTATATTATTGCGCCAGACATTCACATCTTTCTCATTTTCAACAAAACTTCCTCTACACACAAAAAAAGGTGCGTGAGAAACCCAAAATCTACCATTTTTAAACATTTTTCAAACTTTCTTCTGCATTATACCTAATCCAAGAGTTTCCACTTTTCACCTAATTTTCTTATTTCCCTCTTTTTTATTTTTGATGCATGATATTACTAAATAGGTTGTTTAAATTTAATTAGGTTGTAGTTACACTAATTTATTGAAGCATGCATTTACATTTAGAGCATAGGGCATGAGACGTTTATGCATTTTCTACCATTTTAGTGTTTC
The DNA here is from genome assembly GCA_963859935.3 of Lathyrus sativus. Taxonomy (NCBI): domain Eukaryota; kingdom Viridiplantae; phylum Streptophyta; class Magnoliopsida; order Fabales; family Fabaceae; genus Lathyrus; species Lathyrus sativus. The sequence continues at coordinate 574,046,554 of OZ012740.1, forward strand.
AAGAAAATATGAAAGTTTACTTTCGTAATTTTTCTGTATTTGATTTTCCTGAGTTATGGAAGTGCACTTGTCTGCATTTTTTTTATTCACATTTTTGTCATCTAGGTTTGATTTTGTTTACATTGTTTGATTTTGCATGTTCCTGAGGTTTTTAGAGGAGACTCATATGACATTTTACTACTACTGTCTTTATATGTAAACCATGTTTTAATGCACGTGTGTGATGAAGATGTAAAATAAATATATATTTAGTCTTTGAAATATATGTGTTATAATATTTGAACTTTCTAACTATGGCGTTTTTTTGTACCGTGATGCTTTAAATTGCATCAATTGCGGTAGAAAGAGTACGGAGTTGCAGCATCTTAAGGGGCAAAGGTTTCATGATGCCATGCAGATACCTGGGTTGCAAGATTTATGCATAAATGATTATACTATTATTAACCACGATGCACTAAACATAATGGTGACCTATTTGGGAGTTGATCCTAGTGATATCCAAAAGGAGATGGATGACATCATATGGTATTATGCTGGATTTGTATTTATGGATGACATGTACAAAAACCACCTGGTTGCGACAGTGGAGGCCGATGGTGATGATGCACAGGTTTTGCATCATAGAGCAATGTGCATTGAGGTCAAACCTCGTGTATTTGGTTGGCGCATCCATATTCATGGATAGAAGTGCTTATTATGTCAATGTGGTTTATCTTATATACTTCATTAACTTCGAGCAGATTCATAAGTACAATCGTGGGGTCATTTGTTTGATTTATCTGTACTTGAAGTTAAGTGAAGTTTGACTTTGAAAGACTAGACAAATAACAGCAAGTTGCACATTGTTTACGGTAATATATTTGCATATTTACTATTACTAATATTTTATAAGACTTATTATATGGCATTACTAATATTTCATCTGTATCATTTTTAGGCATGGATACTCCAGCGCTTTCCACGCATCTCCAATTGGTCACATGTGGATAACTACTTTGAGGATTTTCCAGGTGTTTGTGCATTCATCCCGCTTAGAAAGGATCAGACAACCGAGTCGTTCAAAGTGCATCTTGACTGCCCTGTGGCAGATAATATAGGCTACACATGTACGACGATCATCGTCATACGCACCCCTTATATGACATAGTCTTCTACTCTGTGTGGTTGGCTTGTGGGTCACGCCTGATTTATCCACATCTTATTGAGCAAGCCATGCGCTAGTTCGGGTTTCTACATGGAATTCTAAGAGACCCTGTTATGTTTGCTCCTCCCACTGTGGTCTACAGAGATGTTGATGTGATGTTTGATGATTTCTATAATTATATGGTACTAGAGAAAGCATGAAGTGTGTCAGCTTCCCAGTCATGGAGTAGTGTATTTAACTATACTCAATGGTATTTCAAAGTGTCACATCTGTACATGACATCAAATGCTCACGAATATCCACCTAGCTAGCTCATCGAGAGATATTAGAGAAGGAACATGTTAGAATAAATAATGTCGTTGATGTGTTGCCTGCATGACGTCCTATCATGGATATTGCGCGAGCAAGTATAGAAAGAGGAGAGTTTCTGAAAGGCACCTACGAGGGCTACTATGGAGGTCATTCTATCTGAGACACGAAATGTCATGCAATATAGGAGGTAAATAAGGAACAAGGGGTCAGATATACCCAACAATTCACCTTTATTTCTATTTTGATAATATTTGTTTTATAATTTGTAATTTGTCAACAAGGATGTTAGATTATGGATTCTAAATTGGCGGCTAACTTGTTATTACGGCTATTCAGAAAGAAGCAGAAGGAAATAGGCTTGGGACTTGTTACGTGAACTTCGTGATATGTGGATGTCACCTTGGTGCATAATAGAAGACTTTAATGACTTGTTATCACAATAAGATAAGTGTGATATTCATCCCAATCTGAACTAGTTATGTGCGGGTTTTCAAAATGCTATTGAAGAATGTGATCTTACTGACAATAGGTTAAAAGGTCACCCATTTACTTGGATTAATAGTAGGGGTGCCTCTCGTGCAGTGGAAGAAATACTCGATAGAGCTATGAGTAATACCGAGTGGTTATCTATGTTCCCAAATCTTCGGCTTCGTAATCTGATAACTTCTCATTAAAACCATACTCTGATTCTGCTTCAGTGTGGTCAGGTATAGAGGAGTTGCCACACTTACTCTTTTAAATTCAAGAATAGATGGTTGTTAGAAGATGAGATTGATGATGTATTTAATACAGGGTGGGATCCAAAACGAGAATGCAAAAGATTGAGGGTGGTGCAGAGGAACTGAAGAGATGAAGTAAGTTAAACCATAGGAATCTGAATGAAGAAATTAAGGAGAGTGAGAAGGAAATAGAGCATTTTTGTAACTGTCATGACCAAGAAGCAGTAGACATATTTTTCGAGGCGCAACAACGGTATCAAAAAAGCTATTATTCAAGAGGAAGCTTATTGGAAGCAACGAGCTAAAATGCATTGGCTAAAGGAAGGTAACCTAAATACGAAGTTCTTCCATATGTCTGCTACGGCGAGGAAAAAGTTTAAAAATTGGGGGGATGCTGAATGATAACTAGGAGGAGATTAGAGATCAGACTAGTCTATGTGAATTGGCTAAGGAATACTTCAGTAATTTGTTCTCTTTGAAAGAAAGTAACCATGAACCTGTTTTATCTCTTATTCATCAGAGGGTAACAGAGAGTGATAATGAGAAACTGTTGGTGCCGATTAGGAAGAAGGAGTTGTTAGAAGCTTTGAAGCAAATGCATTTGGATAAATCTACAAGACCAGATGGTTTTAATCTGGATTTCTACCAACGTTTATGGGGTATGTGTGGGGATGATATTTATAATACGGTTACCAACTGGATTGAAAGAGGTTTCTCCCTTTCAACCCTCAATGATATTAATATTTGTTTTATTCTGAAGTGTGAGAATCCTCGATCTATGAAGGATATGCGACCGATTTCTTTGTGCAATGTGGTTTATAAATTGGTGCCCAAGCTACTAGGAAATAGGATGAAGGAATGCTTACCAAATTTTGTATTGGAGGAACAATCGGCTTTTGTGGAAGGCAGGTCGATTCTTGATAACGCAATGATTGCTATTGAAATTATGTGTTCCTTTAAGAGGAAAACAAGAGGAAATAAAGGTCGGATGGGCTTTATTGACAAATGGATTCATTGGGCAATGATGTGTGTGACATCAATACATTACTCTATATTGGTTAATTGAGATACATTCGGACCAATTCATACAGGGAGTGGATTGAGACAAGGAGACCCGTTTTTGCCATATCTATTTATACTTATAGCAGAAGGACTTTCAGTGCTCATCAAAGGAGAAGTGGCCAGAGGAAACATACATGGCATTCAGATATGTATAGAGGAACCCATGGTGTCCCATCTATTTTTTGCTGATGATTGTTTTCCTTTTTATAGGGCTAGCCTATTGGAGGCTAGGAATCTCATAGAGATTCTTCGAGTTTATGCAGAAGCATCAGGTCAAGAAATTAACTTGACCAAGTCGGAGGTGCTCTTTAGTTGTAACATTAGTAGACCGGATCAAGAATATCTCTCTCGTCTAATGGGTGTACAACATGTGCTTGGAATAAGGACTCACTTGGGGCTGCCATCTATGATTGGTAGAGGCAAAAAGGAAACTTTTTCTTTCATTAGGAAACGTATTCGAAAGAGAATTAACTCATGGATTGGGTGATTTTTGTCCAAGGTAGGAAAAGAGGTCATGATCAAATTAGTTCTGCAAGCTATTCCATCTTATGTGATGTGTCACTTTATCCTACATAATTCGACAGTGAAGAATGTTGAGAAATGATGAATTCATTTTGGTGGGTGGAGGTAGATAATAAGAGGATTAGATGGTTGGCGTGGGATAGATTGACTTGTCCAAATAATGAAGGTAGTATAGGATTTCAGGATTTCATAGCTTTTAATATGGATATGGTGGAGAAGCAAGGATGACACATCATAATGCAACCGAATACTATGATAGCTAGATTCCTCAATGCTAAGTACTTCCCTGGCTCTTCATTTTTTTAGGCTAGTCTTGGGTAATAATCCTAGCTATTTTTTATCCAGGGGTGTCGTTGGAGAATATTATGGAAGTAAAATTAATATTATGGTTGTGCCTTAGTTAAAAAAGTGAGGGAAAGTGTTGAGTGAGTGCACCACAAAGCCAATACGCGTACACTACGAAAGTGGCAGATCTTATGTTTGCGAATGATAAACGGTGGGATGTTCAGAGAACTAAATAGTTGTTTAATCATTATGTGGTTGTGAAAATTGAGAAAGTTCCCATTTATAAAGATGTTACAGAGGACTGGTTAGTGTGGAGAGAAGAGCATGGTGGTGTTAGAACAAGATTTGTTCTTGACATATTCTCTTTTAGTTTTAATGATAACAAAAATATTAAAAGAGTAATGGTTTATTTGATGTGTGTTTTAATTATGCAGGTTCTCGTTCTTGTACATAAGTAATCAGAATCTGTTTTACTTAAGATACATTTGGAGTTGCTTCATTGCTTGCTTCTGGTAGCTTCTGGTGGCAGAGCCTGAAGAACAATTGCTAGTGTGGTTTGACGAAGACTTTGAACCGAAGGCCTCAGCATTCAGACGAGTTTCTACACTTAGTAATTGTATATCAGCATCTGGTACCATTCAAAGATGGTTTATTAGTCTGTCAGCTCGAGTCTACAAGATTGCAAGGCTCAAGTAAAGCTTGTACGTTTTATGGATGTTTGCTCCGAACGACTCTATTAGTATAAAACCTCTTGAAGACTCAAAGGTTAAACGTGTTACACATCGGACTCAAAATCTGTTGTGCATCCATCTTCAACGTCTCTTGTAATATGGAGCAAAAGAAAATACACTAGATCAAGTCACCTTCTCAACGACTAGTTTATGGAAATGCTATATACATGGTTGTAGATTCAAGCTTGAATTTTAACAAGGATTCTTTTGTTAGAGGGGTAGCAAGATCAAGCAATTATCAACTTTATGTAATATGCAAATTTTGTGTTTTAGTTTGTAATTGTAAAAGCCTTAAGATTTCTTACCCATGTACATATTTAGAAACCTTAAGTGCTTTAGGTCTTTGTTATAGTGATCTCTCGTACCTCTGATGCTTGCATCATGTACACATTGTTCTCTATTATGTTGAGCCTTCAGTAGTTTAGATTAAGTCTCCTAATATGTGATTGAGTAAAAAGTCTTGTCTCATTGGGATTCAAACAACAAGTCTTGATCCAAGATGCTTAAGCCACGTAAGTCTCATTGCTTAAGTGCTTGAGCTGTGAAAGTATTATTCAGCTAGTCTGGTTAAACAAGGGAAGTCTCAGTCTGGATGGCCATAAGAGAAGGAGGCCCGGCCAGAGGATGTGAGAAAAGGAAGTCTTATACATGTACTCTAAGTAAAGGTAAGTCTCAACCAGAAGACATACGAGCAGGCGGATTAGTCATATGGTGTGAGCAAAGTGTAAATCTTAGACATGTGCTCGAAGCAGAGGGAAGTATCAACCAGAAGACAGATGAGCAGGCGGCTTAGTCAGATGGTGTGAGAAAAGGTTAAGTCTTAGACATGTGCTATAAGCAAGGGAAGTCTCAGACAATTGGTCTGAGCAGTTGTAAAAGTCTTATGCAGAAGCATAAGCAATTATAATCATAAAGTGGGTATAATGAAAAACTCTTGTGAGACAAGGGGACTGGACTACTCTTAGTTAGAGGAGGAACCAATATAAATCTTTTGTGTCTTCTACTGTTATTTTATTTACTTCTGTTGTATCCGCTGCCAAAAGAATTGACTCAGAATCTGAACATCAGTTCTGATTCTGAAACTCTGAATAGAAGCTAAATAATAAGAAAACATGAAACACAATTCAACTCCCTTTTCTTGTGTACTTTTCACACCTTCAATTGGTATCAGATCATGGTTTGTGCTTCACACTTAACAGTGGTGCAGATATTGATCCAATAAGAAAAGTATATTTCTTCAAGAAGGAATCAAGTGCCACAAGAAAAATATCATACGACTTTTCCTATCGTATTCAAACGGGTGATCCCATTGAATTTAAATGATGGAAAAATTGAACATATTTTTAACTCATTAGACTTGATAAAGGGTTGTTGAAGGTCTATAGAATATCCTTGAAAATGTATTACTATAAAAGTTGATGGTGTTAAAGATGATCATCTTGAAAATCTCTTTCACTAACTCAGAAGATGCATATTGAATATCTTCAGAGGTAGTTGCACTCTGGTAGATGCACTATCTCACTTCTGAGTATATCAATATCATTGATATGTATGATGCTTGGACTATCTTTGAAGTCTTGTGTTTGGGTTTGTGTGGATCAATTTTTGAAGCTTGAAGTAGTTACACTTCATCTAATCTTTTCAAGCAAATTCTGAGAAGATTGTTCCTCGAGTTAAATCTAAAGTAACAGTTTTGTTTTATGTTTACATATTGAATCTACTGTGTTCTAAAGGTTTGCCTTGCAGTCTTCAAAGGAAAGAAATGAAGTTGGATGATGAAAAACTATTCAACAGGTCACCTTCTCTTTTTAGCTTAATTTCTTTGGAATGACTAATGATGATAAACTTAGGTTTCTTGTCAAAAGGACTTCCATATTGGCTTAATGGATTGTGATATCTGTTGATAGAAGTGTAACTTCAAAGAGCTTTTGAAATATTTGTATTTCAACTTATTTCCCAAATCTTAAAGCAAGAAGGAAAATTCTACCAGAACCTAATATCAGATGCTCTTCAATGTTTAATCATTTGAAGTTGATATTAGTGCAGGATGCAAATGAAAATAATCATTTGTATTCTAAAATAAAAAAAATCAAGTATTGGAAAGCAAGAGATGTTGTTAAAGTTATCTTGTTTCAAAATATTTGATTATATGGAGTTGGTTCTTTAAGGTGATATCTTAAGAAACTATATTGCGTCTTGGTTGAGGACCATCATGGAAGTTGTTTTAAAAGGCATTTCTATGAGAAATCTTCAACTTCTCTTTGAGCTATGTTAGTCATACTAAGACTGTACTCTGATCTGCTTTATGTTAATCTCTGATAGCTAACACCATTTGGTTCTGAGCTTGTCAATGATTTCAAAGTAAAAAGATTTAGTCCAAGATAATGAGATTATTGACATTGCTTAGAACAATACTTTGTTCCTATCATATCTCATTCTAGACACATACTTTAGAGTGACTTATGATCTGATGTTAGATTGAGATGTAAGGCACAGAAGAGTCTGTTTGTACTTACATGTATGGTCTTATAGAAATATGAGTATCATAATGTATCTGTTATAGATATCAAGGAAAGAAGCAGAGGCATCTTCCATAAGTGGAATCAGTGGTTAAACAACCATTGAATTAGAATCCACTCAAAGTTGTGTCCAGGCTCTATTGGTCAAGTCTGATTATTGAATCGAGTCTGGCCAAACAAAACAAAATAAAATATGGTATGTTTTTTCTTTTCTGGCTTATGTTTTGATTCAATGAAGCATTTGTTTAGATATAAATACAAAGTTTCTATTAGATCTCTAGATAATTTCTTTTGAAAAAGAGAACTTCAGAAATCTTTAAGAAGATACTTTGTTGTGTTTGTCTATACTAAATGTCTTATAAAGCTAGATGATGATCACATTTATGAAAACAATTTTCTCACTTTTGTGTTGATATTGTTGCTCGTTTGCTATCTAAAGAAAACAATTAAATATTTATCTAACACTCATGACTCTTGTTTCAAGACAAACTGCTAGTTCTTAATAGAATCTTAGAGACTTGTGACTGACAGATTATACCGCTGTCTAAGTCTAGACTTACTATACTCTGATGGTTGATATCTTCTGAAAGTTGTTAGCTTCTGAGATTCATAAGAAGATTCTTTTTTACTGTCATAGCAGTTTAAGTAAAAAAGTTTTCTGAAAGATTTTATGATACTTAACCTTTCATAAAGGTAAAACTCATCTGGTGGAATTGAAATATCTACTGGATAAAGAACCTTTGGATAATTATGGTTTCTCTTTTAGTACTTGTTGTTACTATTCCATGTTCTGTGAAACATCATTATATCTTTTTTCTGACAAGATTCTTATTTCTGCAAGATTCTTGTTCAGTTTCTTTTATTTCTTCTTCTTCTTCTTTTTCTTCTTTTCCTCTTGTTTGTGTGCTGACCAAACCAAACTTTAGATGAGTTCTTTAGTTTGTTCTCCTTTAAATCAGTTGGTTGTCATCAATGAAGAGTTTGTGGATTTTGATGAGTTGCTTAAGATTGGTTTCAACTTCTAGGAGACTGTGTCTAAACAAAGGTGGAATGGCTGCTTTGAGATGCTCTGCGGTTTCACTTATGCAAATCTTATCAAAGAGTTTTGGATCAATGCCTCAATTGTTGAGCTGGATTCTGAGTATGTTATTTTGTCTAAAGTAACTGGTGTTTCTATTAGAGTAACCTCTTAAGCGATTGCAAATATAATCAATTATGAGGAGATTGGAGAAATCCCATGAAATCTTGTTTGGGAACACCATCTTCCTACTTGGCATATCTTTTTAGATCCATCTAATACATCAATGGTTTCTAATCTTCTTCCAGGTGATGTTATTTAGATTCAGATTCTGAATTCAAACTTACTGCCTAAGGATAGAGATTTAGACCAAGTGGATCCTATTAAAAAAGATTTGTTTCTACTTCTCAATTCATATTTTAAGATTGATCTTCCTCAGGTTATGTTTGACCATCTGAAGAGGTCTTTTTCTTCTTTTCAAAAGAAAAATACCTTCTCCATACCTTTTGGACGAGTTATTTCTGAAATACTTGTTCAGCAAGGGGTTTACATAAGTTCTCAGGCTAGTTCTTCCAAGATTTGGAGAGACAAGTTTGAAGCTATCTATGAAAGATTCTGATGTTAGACTTCTGCATATTTATGCTTTGTATTATTGTTGAAATATTTGTATTAAGCATCTTATAAATAAATTCAGAGTTTGTTCATGCTTGTGTTCAATTTTAAATAATTGATATTTATTCTTATTGTTCATTGAGAATCTAAAATAGATAAAAGAACTCAAATGTTTGCAACTTATTTTATTAATAAAAAGGAAGTTATTACAAGACAATTATATTTTTCTAGTCTAATGGATGTGTCCTAAGGAACTCCCTAGGATCATCTGACATGTCTAGATTGTCTAAGAAATCTTGTCATTCTTCCTTAGCAAACTTCAAAGCCTCCTTCCTCAATTTGTTTCTACGTCTGGATCCAGAAGACTTCTTTCTTCTATATGTCTTCACAACGGATGCTAAAGAGGAGAGCACTTCTGAAATTGTCTGCTTGCTTGCAGGTTCTTCAGTTGCTGCCTTACTTTGATTTGCTTGAGTTGTTGCATATAGTAATGTTGTCTTCCTGAAATCTCTCTTTGGAACCCAGATATGCTTTTGCTTATACATCTTGGTGTTTTAGGGATTAAGTGATGATGGAAGAAAGCTTACTAGATTCCTTTTATAAATGTGTTACATTTATTGTCTTGAGTTTAATATTATTTAAGTACTGATTAAATTTTATCGGTATTTTAATAATGACTCTTGGTAATGTAATCTAGCAGTCTAACATATTAAGATTCTCTGAATAACTGTGAGTTTATGTTTAATCTTTTCTAATTGTTATTTCGGTGTCAGTTACTCTTTGATAGTGTACCTTCAGAAAATCTATAAAAAATTCTGGAATGTAAATGCATGCTAAAGAAGTATTGGTCTGAAAAAAACTTTTTCATTAATTAAAATGATGGATTACATTTTTTTAACAACAAAAAAGGGGGTACAAGATGTTTTCTAGAATTAATCCCTAGCCATTGCATCTCGTGCCCAGTAGTGTCCACTATTGTTATAGTCCACCTCTTCATCTTCTGAATCAATCACTTCTTCCTCTTCTATATCTAGAACTTCTTGTTGACCCTCTTTTTCTTCTTCCTTAATCTCTTTATGCTTCTACTCTAAAACTTCAAGGCAGATACTATTGAACCACCTTCTAAAGGTCGTTCAGGTGCTACTGAAGTAGCTTCTTCAGAAGTAAGTTATGTTGAGAGCACAGGTACAGTTGTAGAGGACTTAGAAGCAGCTCACCTCTGAGGGGATTGGATTGGCAAGCTTGTAGAGCTCTCGATTGCGTCTGTTATGACAAATGCATTATGACTCTCAGTTGTTGATTCCATATCCTTATGTTGGTGATTGATGAAAGTGAATTAGGAGTTGGATGTTTTTATAATGACTTCTGTAGATACCAAGAGTCTAAAATTAATCCTTGTTTAATTTTTGAAATAGTAACGACCACTAAGACTTTAAGCGTGCATTTTACAAACCTTAATGACTCTTATTACTTGATTATTTTTCCTTTTTGGAAATTGATCCTGTAATGATGATCTGAGTTACATTTATTAGTGATACTTTTTTTCTCTTTCCTTTTATTCTTTTTGATGTGACGAGAGGAGGATAAGTAATAGTAAGTATTTAAGTGGAAATTGAACCCATTGAATTCCTGTACATATTGGTCATTTATTTTCTTGTAATTTATTTTTTGTAACCTTGCTCATGGCGCATTTTTAAGTTTCTTGTACATAAGTCTAAGGAAGAGCTTACAAACCTCAGACTTAGCATATCAGACCCAGAAAAAGCTTACAAACCTCGTATTCTAGTGTTGTCATGCAAAGTTAAAAAGGGAAACATATTTTAACTCTCTTGTACATAGTGTTAAGAAAGAGCTTACAGACCTCTGACTTAGCCTATCAAACCCAGAAGGAGCTTACAAACCTCATATTCTGGTATTTCCAAAAGGAGTTAAAATGTTGTTATCTTGGTCTTCTTAAATGTGGAACTAAGGAGGAGCTTACAAACCTCAACCTTGAAATTATTTGACTCAGGGGGAACTTACAAACCTCAAACTCTGATGTTACTAAGAAGACTAATTTATTTTTCTTGAAAAATGGTTCTTAATGCTAGAGTAAATTAAACTCAGCTGTGAGCTATCAGACTTAGGAGGAGCATACAAACCTCATACCTTGTTGTTGCATAGAAAGTTAAATACCCAACATTGTCCTTTAAATACTTGTGTTTGTCACCGTCAAAAAGGGGGAGATATTTAGAATAAGATTTGTTCTTGACATATTCTTTTTTAGTTTTGATGATAACAAAAGCATTAAAAGAACAGTGGTTTATCTTTTTGTATTTTATTTATGCAGGTTTTTGTTCTTATACATAAATAATCAGAATCTGTTTTACTTAAGATACACTTGGAGTTGCTTCATTGCTAGCTTCTGGTGGCAGAGTCTGAAGAATAATTGCTAGTGTGGTTTGATGAAGACTCTGAACTAAAGGCCTCCGCATTCAGACAAGTTTCTACAATTAGTAATTGTATATCAGCATCTGGTACCATTTAGAGTTGGTGATAAAGTTGTGGACTATCTATACTACTAAAAGAAAGCAAGTTGTATTGTCTTATCAGGCTGTTAGCTCGAGTCTAAAAGATTGCAAGGCTCAAGAAAAGCTGGTACGTTCTATGGATTTCTGCTCCTAATGGTTCTGTTGTGCATCCATCTTCGACGTCTCTTGTACTATGGAGCAAAAGCAAAGACACTTGATCAAGTCACCTTCCTAATGGCTAGTTTCTGGAAAGGCTATATATATGAATGAAGATTGAAGCTTGAATTTTAACAAGGATTCTTCTATTAGAGGAGTAGCAAGATCAAGCAATTATCAACTCTATGTAATTTGCAAATTTTCTATTTTAGGTTGTAATTGTAAAATCCTTGAGCTTTCTTACCCCTGTACATATTTAGAAATCTTAAGGGCTTTAGGTCTTTGTTATGGCGATCTCTCGTACCTCTGATGCTTGCATAATGTACACCTTGTTCTCTATTCTACTGAGCCTTCGGTAGTTTAGATTAAGTCTTCTGCTATGTGCTTGATCAAAAAGTCTTGTCTCATTGGGATTCAAGCAACAAGTCTTGAGCCAAGATGCTTAAGCCACGTAAGTCTCATTGCTTAAGTGCTTGAGCTGTGAAAGTCTTATTCAGCTAGTCTGATTGAGCAAGGTAAGTCTCAGTTGTTGATTTGAATATGAAGTAATTTGTCTAAAAGGGGGATGAATATACAATTAATAAATCCCTTCTTTTCAAAAAATCAAATTACACAAGCGGAAACGGATATGGTGAAAACTAGTTTTGAAAAGGTATTATGATATTGGAAGAAGATTTATGCTATACTTACACCAAAGGTTTGTAATGGGGTAAAATGTGATGAATTGATTAATGGTTAAAGTTTCTAGGATATACTTAAATACTTTAACTATTCTTCAATTTGAAAGGCAATTCTAAATTCAATTCTCACACAATAATTAATTAACAGGATCCTTTAGAAGAACAAATCTAATCAAACCTAAACTTTTACAAATCAAAACTATGAATGCAATGAACATAAATAGATACCCCGAGCATGTAATTAAAATGATAAAGAGAGAGAGGGGGAGAAGGAGAGAGTGCACCAAGATACATACTAGTTCGGTATTATCGTCCTCGCAGGCACCTAAATCTAGTCTTCGACGGAGAACCATCGTAGAGTTCTTTCTTCCATTAAAATGATATAGAATTCGGTTCGTGTTACAACAATTCAGAAAAGCAAAAGATAAATTATAACAATACAATCTATATTCTTCCTTGCTTCTTGTAAGAACTTGCTTGTAACTAGCTACCACCACTAACTTTGATATTTACCCAAGATCTTAATTTTCAACTTTTGATGGATTCCTATCTTGATGAATTTTCCAATATTCACACAATCTTAAAATTCCAAGCCTTGAATCCTTCTCTTCAACAAGTTGGCAAATCCACAGAAAAACTCCACAACAATGGAGAAAAGCTTATTCTTCTTTTTCCTTCAAGAAATTTCGAACCTTGGAATTTCCAAGATCAAAATACCTCTTGAAAAAATCTGCACACTTCAATGAACAATTAGATCCCTAATATTTCCCTACAACTAATCATCACACACACACACACACAAGAGAATGATTTCCATAGGTATGATTAAGATGAAGATTTGGGAGAGAGAAAGAAGTTGTGTTTGCAAAGGTTTTCCAACTGAAAAAAATTTTGATCTCTTATGAAATGAGAAAATGAAACCCATATTTATAGGTTCAAGAGAAAATGCATAATTAAAGATTAAAAATGAACTACATGAGTCAATTCAGACTTCCCATGACTCGATTCAGTTAGGGCAGTTGACCTGAGTCGAATCCAAAATGAATCAATTCAAATTAGCATCCTGAATCAAGTCGTGACCCTGACTGAATCAATTCAATTTGGAAGTTCAAGACCTCTGACTCGATTCAAAACCGCTTCTGACTCAATTTGCACAAACAGAATCAAAATCAACTTTTGAGACACTTCCATGAATCGATTCATGAAAGTCTTGACTCGAGTCAGAAGACAAAAAAACTTGAATCAAGTTAGAAAAGCTTATGAATCAATTCAAACAGCTAAGATACTCAATCAACTTAACAAATGCATGGATAAACTTCTTTAGCATGTGTTTGATGATTAATAAACAAGGAAACTCAAATTAAATAATAAACATAAGCAAAACATCAAAATAATGAAATAATCCATACCTTGATCAAGGGCAATTTCAGTCTCCCCCTTTTTAATGCTTAGCAACTAGATTAATTTGAGTAACACGGGGCCATACTCCCCCTGTAACAAATACTTAATCACACGATTATAGTTTCCAAACGAGAATCTTCTCTTCCATTTTGACAAAATCAAAAAGGAAGAGGGACAAAAACAGAAGGAGCATATTGTAACATCACATAACCAATATTAAAAAGATAATCCAGCAAACTCAAAGTGCAATAACGGGAAACATACATCTCAAGAAAATTTAAATGGTTAGAATATGAGAAGCAAATATTAAATGAGTAACAAAGTCAAGGTAGAAATAACCATAATACAACCCATAATGTTTCAACATGAAGAAAAATAAGCGCGAGTAACAACCTCAACGCCCCAGGCAGTGGATGAAGAGGCATCAATTGGGAGTGAGGAGGCAAGAGGAGTATGTTGTGGAGGAGCATTTTTAGAATTCACAAAGAAGGTCTCATAAACTCGAAAAGATTGGCCTTGAAAGTACCATTCATTTATGTCCGAATCAAAGTAGTATTTGCATTTGTGAAGGGTGGAATCATTAAAAGGAGACGGCACACCGGCCAAGTCACTAAGAGTGGAAGCCAGGCTAGCCCTATTCAGGATGAATTGCATGAAGGATGGAAAGTAAAGAGTCTTAGAAGCACTGGACTTGCACTCCATGATCATGTATACAATAAATTTCACCCAATTCACCTTAGGCTTGTTAAGAAGAACCTGGAGCAAAAACAAATCAAAGTCGTTTCCTCGGCCAAAATTATCTTCCGACGAACCAAAACTTTTGTGATCACCCAATGAACAAATCGACGGTTAACCTTTAACTGTCCAACAGTGAAGTTCGAATACAACATGCCGTGATGATACACCGTTTTGGAAATCTGAGTCACAAGCGGTGTGCGTTGCTATTCAGATTCTAGAGTTGCTCTAGTAAATTCATATCCATAATTGTCCAGACCCAAAACATCGTTAAAATCTTGAGCATTGAAAGTGATTTTTTTGTTCTTAAACTCACAAGAGAGTCCAGTACCATTGTCAATTGGAACAACACAATAATAAAAAGCTCTAACATGGTGCGCATTAAATTTGTGGGATAAGCTTAAGAATGTATCTAGTTTGTGGTTTTCAAACACCTTAAAAAAAGTGAGACCTGGTTTAGTAGCAGTTTCTTTGGTGATATAGTTTGGACCAAACAAGACTTTGGAGAAGAGCTTTTCAAGATAGATTTTTTTAAGGTTATCAGGAATTAAAGTTTGAACCTTGTGAAGCTTAACACTTATGTCTGTAACGGTAGTACCAGTAGAAGATTCACCTCGAGATTGTCTTGAAATGGAAGAACGCTTCTTGGTGACCTTAGAAGAACCAATTTGTTGAGACATTGTAGGTATTGTTCTTAAGTCCGAAAAAATTAAGAAGATGAGATGAAGGATGAATGTGTATGAGTTAGAATAAAAAATGAAGATGATGTTATGTTGAAGAGATGAATGATAATATGAACTGTAGAGAAAAGAGAGGAGTATGAATAGAGAGGAAATGAAATTGAAATGAAGTGGAAATAGAAGAAAGAAAAAAATCGGATAGAAAGAAAAGAAAAGGACACCGAAAAAAAATGAAAAATAAAAAACGAAAAAAAATAGAAAGAAAGGAGAAGGAAAGGCTCTGGCTTGACCGAAAAAAGTTGGTTGACAAAAAAACTTGAAATTTGAATATGTTGGGTGGGGGGAAACCGAACAAGGAGACAAATATGATGTGAATGTTTGATGAAAAAAATGATATAGGGTATCGTGACAAGACATGTAGGTAGTAGGTGCATGATGGGATGGCTAGAAGAGCAGGTGGCTCGATCAGAGGATGTGAGCAAAGAAAGTCTTAGACATGTGCTCTAAGAAAAGGTAAGTTTCAGACATGTGCTCTAAGCAAAGAGAAGTCTCAACCAGAAGACAGATGAGCAGGCGACTCAATCAGATGGTATGAGCAAAGGTTAAGTCTTAGACATACGC
Organism: Lathyrus sativus; assembly: GCA_963859935.3. NCBI lineage: Eukaryota > Viridiplantae > Streptophyta > Magnoliopsida > Fabales > Fabaceae > Lathyrus > Lathyrus sativus. The sequence continues at coordinate 574,062,261 of OZ012740.1, forward strand.
TCTAAGCAAGGAAAGTCTTAGACAGTTGGTCTGAGCAGTTGTAAAAGTCTTATGCCGAAGTATAAACGATTGTAATCATAAAGTGGTTATAATAAAAAAACTCTTGTGATACAAGGGGATTCGACTACTCTCAATTAGGGGAGGAACCAGTATAAATCTTGTGTCTTCTGCTGTTATTTTATTTACTTCTGTTGTATCCCCTGCCAAAAGAATTAACTCAAAATCTGAACATCAGTTCTAATTCTAAAACTCTGATCAGAAGCTAAATAATAAGAAAATGTGAAACACAATTCAACCCCTCCCCCCCCCCCCCTTCTTGTGTATTTTTCACACCTTCAAGGAGTACCTACATTGTTAAAATTGGGTATAAGTTGTGGATGAGTACTCAGAGTAGTCAAATATGGGGGTGTCGAAATGGGGGGGTAGATTGTGAAGAATAAAAGTCCCGCCAAAAGCTAAACATTTACTTTGGAGAATATGTCGTGGATGTCTTTCTACTCTAGATTGCCTGAGACAACATTATGCTTTTTATCCCATTGTTTGTTAGTTATAAAGGAGTGGTGGAAGATGAGTGACATGTTTTCTTTGATTGTGTCAATTCATCCCAATGTTGGAATGTAGCGGGTTTGGGGAACATAGTTCTTCCTCGATTACAAAACTTCAATGATGTTAGGTTAATCATTCAGGACATATGCAGTAAGGAGGATGAGAAGGTCGCAGGTAAAGTAGCTGTGATGGGGGTGTTATGGAATAATATAAATAATTGGGTTTGGAATAATGAGAAGAATGAGGCGAGTAAATTAGGTTTGCAGGCATTTCATAGTTTGAAGGATTAATTTACAACACAAACATTTCATTTCAATAATAACATTGATCAACAACCCAATAAGTAAAATGTATGGCAACCACCTAGAGTCGGGTGGGTAAAATGTATTGTTGATGTTAAGTTTAAAAATCAAAAAGATACAACGAATAGAGAATGGTGCTATAGAGGTTAGAACGGTGGGTTCATCATGGCGGGTAGTGCTTAGGATGTAGAGCGGTACTCCATATTAGAGGGTGGGGCTCTGGCGTTGAGAGAAGCCATGATGGAAGTAATTCAATTACAAGTTAAGTTTGTTATTTTTTAGAGTGATTCCCAATTGGTGGTGCAAGCTTTACACATAACAAGGAAGGTAACTCGGAATTTAGCCTAATTATTTGTAGTATTAAATCGTTATTAGAAGTTCATCCTGACTTTGAGATAAAGTCTATTAAACGTCGAGTGAATTTGATCGCTCAATTGTTAACAAAAGCGGCTAATTCTTAGTCTAAGCGTAGTAATTTTCATTTAATACCTCATTGTATTGAACATCAAATGATTAATGAAATAATATGATTTTATTTGTGCTAAAAAAAATGATTCTAGTATATGGCATTTTAATTTAATCACATCAATATATTATTTAATTGATAACATATTTATTTAACATAAATGATCTATAATATAAGATTTTTTAAAAAAGATCAAATTTATAACAATCTTAATGTCAACGGTTACTACAAAAGCATACTTTCATATTATTCTCTAAATTGAGAAATAAAACACACTACATTAAATTTAAAATATATACAAAATTATTATGAAAATACATTTTCAAATTAATTTTTGACAAAATAAAATTGGTGACTCACTTATGATAGGGCGTATTTGAGGTGCATTCATAATTATACTTTTGAAATTTTTCAAATTTGACAACAACAATTTTAAATTTTAAAAGGGTAGCTCTTCGACCCGAAGAGTGAGAAGAGCAACCCCTAACGTCAAACCCCCTACCCATCCAAACATTCACATGTCATCTTCTCATTTAAACAATGTTCGAGTTTTATTTAAAGTAATTGTGATGATTGTATCAGCATACTTCCAAAGAAAACTGGCCACGTTCTATTGAACTTTGAAGTATCCAGACAAGACACCGCACTCAATGAACAACAAAGCGTTAACCAAGTCATCAAATTAATTAGATATAAATGGTAGTAAATTCAACGAATGCAGAATAATGAGGGCCAATAAACATGAAAACACGTGCAAACTCGTCACAACTTGGGGTTTTGACAACTCACAAATGAATTCTTAATTCTCAGTTCCGGCAACTGCAAATAAACAAGTTTCAGATCCTATATCAGGCCAGTAATTGAAGATACAAGTCAACCGCTGCTAGGATAAGGACTATCCTCTCTGTATAGTATTAGCAACTGTTGACTTACAACAAAAGAATATACTAGTTCTAAATACTACATTTGGAAAATGCATGAAAGCCCTTTTCCAATAGATATTATCTTTTGAATGGGTTTGAGAAGAAATCCTGTAAGAAATCTAAGTTTAATAAGAAAAAACCATGCCCTCTCCCACTACAATAAACTCCACAAGTATATAAAATGACGATAGTTTATGTGAACAAATCCCAAAATTCAGCAAATGTATGAGCAGCAGCAAGAACTTTCACCAAGAATCTAACAGTAGACAGGTGAACTTGCATACTACTCCACCACTCTCTCAGTGGCATAAGAAACCTTCTGCAGTATCATAGATTCAGCCGTACGAATTGATCTCTGCGATCCTGTTATGGTAACTTTCCTGTATAACAAGGAAAAAGAAACACCCATAAAACATCAGCTGTTAAACAAATGAGAATATGAGAGGGCATACACTGCCGGTGCAAATTAGTTTTAAACTGATATCCAATAAGCCCTTTCTTTTGCCACATCACAGCAGTTATTTTAAGCTATAAGAGTCAGTGACATATCAGAATAATGGATTCTAATTGGACACAAGTGTAAAGACAGTTTATCCCCTTTAAACTCTAAATATATTATGCATAGACATTTGATTAAATGGGGGGGTAAGTAAACAATACTAACCTATCAGTTGTTCCAGATATGTAATCGCCCCTATCTGATATCTTTATCTTTGCTCCACTAACCTGAAAAGGCAAAAGCTAATCAAGTTAGTTTGTTATACAAGTGATCACATTATACCATGTAAAACCATTAGGAATTGGCAAAAACCTGACTAATATCAGATATATTCCTTCCACCGCGGCCAACAACCAACCCTATATGCTCATCTGCAACACCAATGGTCATTGAGTTGCTTCTATCCTCCTGGAAAACAACAAAGGAGGGTGTCAGTTCAAGCTCAGAGAGCAAATCACCATCAAATGTGGATGCATGGTTACATAGTTTTTTCATTCGCCATTGGTAATAGACATATAAGTATATAACACAGCAAGTCACCACTACATGAGGATACATGGTTTTAAACAAAGATATGTAGCTTTTTTTATTCAAATATTTCACCATTGATAATAAACGTATAAGTATATAACTCATGATAGCATATTGAATTTAGGTGAGAAAATTGTAAAAGAACAATAAAGGTGGTAAGTGAGCCAGATATAGTAACAAACCCCTCAAAACATGAAACTGTTTTTTATGCTCATTTAACAATATATCCGCCAGGGTTCTCATCATGGTTCAAATGCCACATTATAGTTACACCAATTTTAAACCATTTGTTTGCCTTTAGGCAAGACACATTACAAAGTGAACCAAAAACAATTATAAAAAAACCTTTGAGACTATGAACGACGTAAATATTTCAGAGGTTTGATTCCTAAACCATCATATCAATGCAGCATCTTTCCTTCCAGTCATCCAACATGTAGGTACCCATTGATGTCAGCAATTATTACTATTAGTGATGAACAGACATGTACCAAAAACACAAATCGGCACCCTTTTAGCTAATTAGATACTTCAGGTCAACATAAAAATGCCATATGAAGTTCTTTAAACACAACAACAACAACAACAAAAAACTTTAAATGCCACATTTTGTTTTTTAGAATAATTTCCGTGTCTCTAATCTACATTCCTTAAGATTAAAAACTAATCTACAGTGGCATAAAACAGCATACTCTCAATCTGCAATTACAAGTACAAAAATATATCAATTATGTTGCAATGACTGGGGTATAGCTTACTCTACATTCAATTTGAATGTGTGAGTGAGTCTGAAAACTTGAAAACTTGAAACATTAGAAACCATTGACAAGTTTAAATGGATGGAATGAGAAAAACCTTGCTGTTCTGGAATTTTGGTCCAGTACCATTAGGTCTGTAACTCACTCCGTTGTATGCTGGTGGTGCAACAGATGGAAGAACATATGTATATGGAACACCCTGATAACCCGAGACATAAACACCTAAAATGCATGTTAAGAAGTTATATTTAGCATCAAACTCGCTAAGTTATTTAAACAAGACAAAACATATTAAATCTACATTACCATCACTTTACTACCATAATAATAGACAATACCCTCATATTTTAGAAAATCAATAACTCCCAAAAATGGGTATATAACTGTATTATAAATATTCTATGCAATGTTGTCTTGATACAGGCATCAATGATAATACATTGCTGCTCTCTATTTCAGAAAATGTCACAGTTAGGAATGCAAACTAGTCTTGGTCCTCAACACATTTGGCATAATACCAAAATCATTATCATCAAGAGTTTGATCCTTGCCACTCTTAATCTTACAGAACAACAACCGGTATTTTTTTCACTAAGTGGGGTCGGTTATGGGTGTATGAACCTTGCAGCTATTATTCCTAAAATTCGAATGCCATTAAAATATATCTACTCTTCTTTAACTTCTCATGTAAGTCCTCCTTATCTGGTGAAATCGAAAGGCATCCTATAAACTGCAGTTGTTACTCAAATGGATTGTGAAACCATTTTGATCACATTTTATCTTCACATACACATGGATACTGTGTAGCACCGACACCTCTGAAAAAAGGTATTTCATGTCCGTGTCTGTTGGACACTTGCATCGACACTTGTGATTACGTTTAATTTATTCAATATTTTAAATTATTAATGGTGTCGCCGTGTCAGTGTCGGAGACGTTTTCGGCGTGTCCGTGCTTCATAGCATGGATATGTTATATTTTGAAATAGTATACTATTTGACTTTGTAAAGAGAACACTTCCTTACCATTCCTGTCTCTGATGTAAAACTAAATAATACTGTCAATAGAAAGACAAATGGGCCCAGCTCATTAAAAAAAAAAGGAAAATGGTATAAATGTACATGAATTTAACAGGCTAAATTAACAATAAGTTGGGAAGATATACTAGTTAGGGTAATGTCTCTATCTACTTCCTTCCTGCAGCAAAGGTGAAAGACTGTAATCTCAGGGATCCATACATAAACAGGGCTAATGAAGGACATTGAAGAGTCATTATAATGATTAGAAACTACTGTCATCATCTATATTAGGTGCTTCAAAATCAATGAGTATTAGGCGAAATCCAAAAATGGATAAGAGATGTTCTGTGGGACAAATAAATGACACTGACCAGAATATGAAAATGGAGCATTCATTGACTGCGAATAATGAGAATCTTCAGCCAATTTAGAAACAACTAAATCAACAGCACGCATCTGCTCATCAAGAGTTCCTGTCACTGTCACTATCCTATCATTCTGTCCATAATAACTATTATCTTGAGGAGATATTTTAATGCCAGCTTGAGAGTCTTCAATGAATGACCTGATCAAAAGCAAAGAATGCATAACGTGAGCTTTTTAGCCCTATCTCTGAATAACATAAAATATATAAAAAGAGTCCTGCAATGAAAAATAACAGCTGGCCTAACAGTGACATGCTTATTTTCAGTTGTAGGGGAAATTTAGGTCTAGGGAAATAAAACCTCAGACACCAAAGAATCAGCACTCATATAAGAAACAACCACTTAATGTCAAAACATATTCCCAAAACACATATCTGAGGCATAAGTTATCAAAAACTAATTGGATCGGTACTAATAAGTTCACAAATATGGAAAACAAGTAGGCCCTACAACTTGACAAAGAAAAGGAATGGTACCTAATGGTAGCACCTCCCTTGCCAATTATTCCACCACAAGAACCATTAGGAACAACGAGTCTCACTTTAGTTTTTGGTTCAACATCATTGTCATCCTCGCCATGAAGCTAATAATTGAAGGAAAATTAAGCCCAGAAGTGAGCAATGCAATACATTTTTTATTCCAATAGCTAATTAAATCAATATCACCGTGATTACCTCACTGAGCAACTTTGAAAGAATGAGCTCTACAGCCCGTAGTACTTCAGTGATAGCACCAGATACCATGATAATCCTATCAGTAGTTCCAGGGAAGAATTCATTATTGCGTGACAACTGAATCCGTGCTCCAGATTGTGACTGAAAATCAGTGATAGTCGAACCACCCTTTCCAATGACAGAACCAGCTGCAGAGTTTGATACCAAAAACCTAACGTATGTTGGTTTTTCCACAGAATCTGAAAGAAGTAAACATTATGTAAAGATTATCACAAAGAATCAATTAAATACTTTTACATATTTAGAGATCAAAATATAATTGGCGTAGTTGGGAAGGAAATAAAAATAAATCAATTTAAATTTCATAGGTTTACATAAGCATTCTGAAAATTATATCATTGCATTTCAAGAAAAAACATACTTTCATACTCGTAAAACAAAACAAAACAAATGCAGAGTTCATTAATCAAATCTTACCAAGCAAGAAAGCAACAAAGTCCTAAGTTAATCAAATATAGGTGTAAACGCTGAAAGTTGTTTTGCCTCCCAGTAACATGAATGGTTAGTAAAACATCGTATTTTGATAAATTGAAAACAAAAACATTGTATCCTATAGCATAATTCTCTTCACTGTATTTTATACTTACAAACAATTTGGCCCAATGAAAACCGATTGTGCTTCCTTTCAATACCCAATATGAAAAATAAAACCATAAGACAAACTAAACCCTGAATTTTCCACTCCCAATTCTAAGTGGATACTATATCGGATAAGACCTCAAAGATAATAGTTAGAGTGAAATTTTAGTTGTGTGATAAAGCTCAATTCTAATTTGGTAATAGTATATAGTAGTAGAATATATCTTAAATTTATTAAACCCCACTTTAACTCCATCCTTTCTCAACATAGAAGCTTCTCTGAAAATTTCAATTCAACCTAGTGCTGTAAATTGCAAATCATGAAAAATAGAGGTTTGCTCAAATTCCTCTTCACGACAGTGTCATAGCACGCCATTATAGCCAATATTTCACGCCATATAAAGAAGTTAAAAGAAAAACGAGTATATTTTCCTTCACACCAATTAACTTGATGAGCATAGCTTTGTTTGACATCTGTAAAATTAAGAACTAAAGAAATATATATATATATTCAGAAAATTTACTTCGCTCCAAAATCATAAAGCTAATCATTCAACTACCAAAACAGAATATACTAAATTTAAAATTTGATAAACGAAAAATCACATCCACACGCGATGGAATAACACGATAACGTTTCAACTAATTGAATAAAAAAATCAAATCTAATATAGGAAGTAACATTGTGAATAATTAGGGTTGGAAATGAAAACGTTGACCGAAAAATAGCACCACCGACATTCAGTAACCTAGCTACATTACAGTGTAGATAAGAGAGATAGCAAAGGAAAACATCGAGAGAAAACAGATCAGATCGGATGAGATAGATACCTTGAGAAGGTGATTCCGGAGGAGGTGAAGAAGCGTGCTTCCTCGGTCCTTCTGGAGATGAGACGTAAGAAGATTCAGTCGACTCCATTGTTGTTCTTCTTCTTCGTCTTCAGCAAAAGAACCTAATTCTCACTCCTTCGTTTCAAAGAGCGAGAGAAAGAGACGGTTAATTTCAGAGAGAAAAGTGAGAGAGAAATTTCATAGTAATGGCGTGACGTGAGAAATGAAAAGTGATAGAGAGAATTGAAAAAGGTGAAAACGGCGGAGATGGAAGAGAGAGAGGGGGTTGAACCGGAGATGAGAGAGAGAGAGAGAGAGAGAGAGAGAGGAATGAGAAGGAGAGAAGAAGTTGCTGCTCTGAAGTTTTGGGTTGTTTCTGCTCTCTACAACGTCAGGTTTCTTTTTGTTTATCTATCGATAATATTATGCTGCGTGATGTGTCTATGTGTGTGCGTGTTTACGGGTAAGTGTGTGTGTTTTCTATTGCTATGAGTGCAAAATTGATCACGTCCATTGATTCACGCAGTTGCTCCATTCATTTTGTCTAAAGATTAAAAATGTACCTTTGAAATTAGTTGGATAACCATACCTTCAATCAATCAAATATTACTATTTAATATCACGTCACTACTCACTTTATTATTTTATTTTAATTTAAAATAAATTAAACTATTTTTGCAATTTGCATTAAAAATACCATCAATATAGATTCATGCAACCAAAAAATTTACCTTTTTATTTTCTTTTTTTAAAACAAAAGAGGACTTTTACAAAATTAATTTTATTACTTTATTGAATTTTTTTATAATTTATTTCGTTCGTTTTTATTATAATTTATATGTATATAATCATTTACATTAAATTATAAATTATTTTATTATACAAATAAATTATTAATATAATCATTCTTTCAATTCTTAAATGTTATCTTTTTTATACCATTAATGGAAAATAATTTTGTAAGTTTTTTTTATAATTTTTTTATTTTTATACAACAATAATTATATTTTTTAATATGTGTGAAAATATCAAAATCACTTGTAATAAAAAAACGAAGACATTGTAATTATATATTTGTAAAGGTTTATCATAAGGTTGACTCAATGGTATAACTTGCGTCTTAAAGACGCCGCCCACGACTCATATTACTCACCCGAAGTGGGAGGATGTGGGAGGTGAAGTGTTTTTGTTATAAGTGGTGCAGAAAAAGAGTACGGGGAATAACACACGATTTTTTAGAAAATATGAATTTAACAATCCATTCTTTTTTACTAGCGATTTTTATTTTTGAGAAACCATAAATTCAGGTCCATGAGCCTCTATAAATACTCCGACCAGATGGTGGAGAATGACAATCACACATTCATACAAAAACACATCTAAAACATAGTTTCCCACCCTCATAAGTTTGCTTTAACCCCACAAAAACACTAAAGCCTCTGGCAACTCCTACTAGCTTAGGGTTGCAACGCATTTGTATTTTTTTTAGCAAGTACGGTGGCGTCCACCGTAGGATCCATATAAGATTGACATGACTCGCACCTTACATTATTACTACCACTTTCATAGTTTTCTCTTAAAAATGTCCAAAAAGTATCCAAGTTCCATGGTTAACACCATTGTCGCAAGTTTTGTTGACAAAAATATTCCAACTCCTCCATGAGAAAATACGTCAAACAAGTGTTGGTTGCGAAAATATCCCACAGCCTCTCCAGAGCCGCGCATAGGGGGTCGGGGTTTATAATTGTTTTCTCTAGTAGTGCATCATTAATGTCTACCCTGACGACAACGACCATATGTTCATCACGAGAATATACGATAATTAGAATGTCAAACGAGTCTTGATAGATCATGGAAACTTAGCAGACATCTTATTTTGGAAAATATTTCTGAAACTCTAACTCGATCCTATAAGCATTAATACATTATAGGGCTCACCAATGGGCTTGTCAAGCAAGTCGGTACAAGTAAGAGGTCACATAACCCTTGAAACAACCTGTGGTGCAGGAGTAGGTTTCAAAGCAATTGAAGTCAATTATCTTGTGGTGGGCGCCTTATCGCCCTATAACTTCATCCTTGGCAGACCAGCCATCAATTTGTTATGGGATTATATCCACCCAGTACCTGACCCTGAAATACTCATTACCTAGCGGGCTGATGCAATCACAAGTGCACGGGTGTGCGAAGTAGTAAAAGATATCGAACCACAAAGATCAATGGCTTAAGTACTAAATTTTGTCTTATCAGTATATATCTAGAGAAATCAAAAATGTGGATTTTGGTAAAACAACTTAAATGAAAAAACACTTAAATGAAAACAACTCATTTGAATAATCATTTAGATCTCAATTAGGACAATAGGGCTTGGGGTTATGGTTCTTACTCTACCTCAATCACATGATCCATGTCACTTTTATTACGAAAATTCCACATAAATTTTAGAAAATAGATAAATATAGGTAAGATCTACTTTCGCTAGTGCATTACCCTATCGAAGATGAGTAATCTGTCTACTTTCAAACGGTCGGATTATTCTTCAACGATTCGTTACTTTTGCTCAACTATATAGTTTTCTCAATTTCATCCAAGTGCTTTCGCTGTTTCGGACTCGGTTGTTTAAAAATTTGTGTTCTGGTATCAACACATATTCTTTCAGATTACAGATGATACCTAATAACCATTTACTTTCGTAACGAAGTTGGAATGCATGAACTCAGATTATAAAATAATTTTAAACTAAAATTCTCGTAATCGATAGTTACGGATCATACAATAGCTAATCCTTATAACCCTCAGTCCATAATGAACTACTCATTCATGGTGAGGGTAAACAAAACCAAATCGATATTCATTATCAAAGTCATATCAAAAATTATAATATATGAACAATTGAAGAATAATGAATAAAAAACATGAATTAAGATTAAGTTTTGATCTATAATTTTTCCCTTCGAGACTTGAGTTATAGAGAAAACGAAGAAGAAAAAATGTACGTAGAAAATTTCTGGAATAAAATTTGTCTCCTAAAACTCCTAACAGGCTATGAGTTTTATAGAAAAAAGTAAAATTGCACAGAATTCTTAGTTTAATCACTATTCAATCATATTTGCATCAGATTAAATATTGCTTAAGAGTCATAATAAAGGAGAATCATTCCAAATAAGGAAACAACAAACCTTTCTCGCCCTCCTACTACAGCCCGTAACAGATGTTACGGGTGGTTGTAGCAGGCCTTCGTCTTTTATACTGGGAAACCCTGGGGTGTTTTACTGCTACAGATGGTTGTAGCAGCGTCATACCCCAAGTTTGTCCTACCGGTATATACTTTCATTTGTACATTTGTCCGTCAACTATTATTTAGAAAAAATAAAAATAAAAATATGTGTTACTTCTATTTGTTGTTCAAATTTGAGCAAGGCTGAATTCAAGGTGCCTGGTCAAGTATGTGTATGGTATGTGATTGAGGATTCAATTGGACTTTATACCTATGCGAATTGTCTGCGTACGAGTCAGACTACCAGGTTGTGATAAGTGCAAATGTTTCATGAACAAGGATCATCAGAGATCAGTATATTTTCAAATTAGGGCATTGCAGTACAATTCATATATCAAGTCATAACGCTTTGATTTCAAAATGTTCTTACTCAATAAGGTTTAAGGTAAAAGTTGTGGCTTCTCAGAGTTCAAGTGGAAAAGTTTAAGGTTTAATTCAGTAATGGATTCATTTTGAGTCAAGATAATGTGATCTTTTCAAAAGGTCACATATTAATTCATGTTTGGATTTATTTTCTCAAGAATAAACTCGAGATTTTAATGAAGTATTCGAGAGTGGTGCAAATAATAAGTCCCTTCAAATTGCTTAAAAACAAGTAATGAGGAAATCTTACAAAATCAAAAGGGGAAATATGAATTACAATAAGGTCCATACATTACAATGAAGGGCCCATGTTATTACAAAAAGAATATACACAAGCAAAACAAAAATGCCAAATGAAGGAGCCCATGAATTACAATTGGAAGGTCCATATCATTAAAAGCTTATCACGGGAAAAAAAAACAAAAAAAGAAGAGAAATGAGCCAAGAGCTGGGAGATACTCCATGAGCCATATAACCGTCGCACATCACCAAAGCACTGCATCAAAAATCATGTTGTCAATAGGTGCAGACTTGCTGTAAAATTATAAGGACGGAAACGACGAAACCATACATAACCACAACCGAAGGAAACATGTAGTAAAAAAAGGACAATCCCAAAAACAGCATAACGCGTGTGTACCTCACCGCAACAACAATAGTTTACGCAGACCCTCACATCCTGGCACCCTGTTTTGTGAAACGAATTACGCGTAACAAACGACAAGATTTGTACGATGCCAAAACCAGTGATTTCCAGCTCACACAATAAAGGTCTTATAAATCACTCGACAATCACAAACCTCAAAGGGGACCTTTCCATGTCAATGCTTTCACAACCGAAAAACTTTTTCTTCTCTCCACAATCTCTCCGACCACGAATCGGTTTGCCCTCCCCTTTCACAAAACCCCAATGATACGAAACAACCCCTCTTCTTCAAACCTCAAAACCTCAGCATCAAACCCTTCCTCAACCAAGCCTTTACCTCATACCTGACCCGGTTTCATCCTCAAATTGACCCAACCTCTTCAAATAATAACAACTTCAAACCTTAAATCAAGACTTAATCGAAGCCTGCTTCAAACCCACAACATAACCCGATAGCGAAAAGAGAATGAGATGAAGTGAGATTAACCGTAAAAACCAAACAAAATCAATAACGGACCTGGGATGAGATTCGAAACGGAAAGAGGTAAAGAGGTTCGCGTCGCCGGAAGCTTGTCTCCACGGCCATCGCAAGTCTTTGATAACATTGTGTTGCTTTGTTCTTGATGCAGTTATTTTTGCTATTGGGTACCGTGTTTTTTTTTCTTTTTCTTTCCTTCTTTAAAAAAGGGAAGGCGGCTTTTGAAAAGGGTAGATTAATACCCTTGATGTTTTCGTTGGGCTTTTTGAGCTCGTTTGATGCTCCTCCATACCACCTTTTTTATTTATCATTTGTGTCTTAAGTGGGGGGGTGATGGGTTTTGTCAAGCCCAAATGATCCCTCCTTACTTTTCACATACTATCCACCCACTTAAATTTTCACATACACTCCGATTCTTCCTTTTTTTTTTTATAATTATTTTGTTAAACTTTTCTTGTGCTATTAATTATTTAGTTGATATTTGGATATATCCCTTCAACAATATTAGTTATATCGCAAAATTTTGTCTTGTATTTATTTTGTTACATTTTGGTTATCTTTTTCATTTCTTTTATTTCCCTTTTATCCTCGGTCGATGACGAGACCTCCATAAGTTGTTATCGGTTAAACTATTGATAGATAATAACTTATCTGAGACCTTACCTTTTTCACTTTTCATTTTCTTCCTCATTTTCGTTTTTACTACATTTTTTGAATCGATGAAGTCTTTGATTCACAAACGTTAATTTTCGAGGTCGTTAAAACATTCATTATTTCAAATCTATAGAAAATGATCATTTGGATCATTTTCCTATACTTTGGGATCGTGTGAAGTTCCCTTCGATTAATTAACATAAAGTTTGTGATTAAGACGAGGTTTAACTTTATTTCCATTCATCTTGATTTTATTTTTATCTTATCGGTCAATGAAGTCTTTACATTCGTAAATGTCGACTTATCAAAGTCGCTAATCTTCATTATTTCAAATTTGTAGAAAATGATCATTTGAATCATTTTTCTATACTTTGGGGTCGTGAGAGATTACCTTTGATTAATCGACACGAGTTTATGATTAAGACGAGATCCCTCTCCTTTTTTACCCATTCCATTCAATTAGTCTTTAACCTTTAACTTTAATTTCTGTTCAATATAACTGCTTTACATTTTTGTTAATATCTCACTGTTTATATATTCTTGCACATGTTTTTCGTTTATATTATCATTGACATTATCTTGTTTATTCATCTCGATCACCTTATCATCATTGTTCATATTTCATCCTATCATATTACATATACTGTCATCTAACATTCCTCTTATTTATTTCATACAAAATACCAAAAATACTATAAAATTATCAAAACCCTAAACTGGAGGACTGTTGATCATTATTTTGAGTATTTAAGTTTAAGCCATGTATATAAACCCCAGTCTGTTGATTTTGTCTGAACTCTTCTCCATTGCTTAGTTTAGGACACATCGCGCGCACACGACTTTCTCTTGGGCTACCTGAAAATGAGCCATTTATTTCTTGCAATCCCCTATATTTCATATGTATCCCTCTCCCGTACAGTGTAATAGTTTAGTTCTTCTCATGTTTGCTTGCTATTTGTTAAGAAAGATAAAAAAGAACTAGGCTAGAGCATGTTTTCAAAATAAAGAACAAACAAGGCTTGATCCAACGTCAAGCCATTTTCAAACTCATCTCAAATCAGATCATCTTAGAGTTTCTCCTTCTCATTTTACATCTCCGTCATCAAACCACACTAACCTTGTATGTATTCAACCCTTGTAAGTCGATTGCTTTGCGCCTCGCCATCAACCTACCACGATCTATTCACCACCCTCTTTTCCCAAAACGTCTTCTCAAACTTCTCTCTAAGTTCTCTTTGTATTGAACTAAAGAGAGAGGATTGAGTGCAAGCTTCTTCCTCTCTGAGTGTTAGGATACTCACTGTAGAGTGTGTGGTCTCAATACTCGTCTTTCAATACGAATACATAATTGTATTCGCCACACCATTTTCACAATAAATCTTTTTTGAGATAAAGAATTGGGTACTACCCGCAAGGGGTTACTATCTGAGGACCTGTTTCACCCTAAAAATAACTTTCACAAATCAAATGTGACATCTTGCCTCGACAGAAAAAACTATTTATTTTCAAAAAGGATATGTTATGTATGTTCTACCGCAAACAGGTAATGCCTAAGACTCCACAAGCAAGCTGAAATACACCTAACTACTAGAATGCACACACTAACATCATCCACAAAAACACCAGTTAACCGTAGGCCGAACTACGATTGTTCTGATTTATCATGGTTGTTGAGAACATATAGGCATAGAATTGAGATGATCCTAGAGAGCACTCTTCTTTCCTTTCCACCTTTAGTCCCCCGATCTCCCTCAGAGAAGGACATGCTACGTATGTTCTACTGCAAACAGGTAACGCCTAAGACTCCACAAACGAGCTGCAATACACCTAACTATTAGAACGCGTATGTTAGCATCATTTACCAGAACTTCCCAGTTAACCGTAGGTCGAACTACGAATGCTCTGATGATTTACTTCTTTCAAAGTAAAGACATGTAGGCACAAGGACCCCAATCCTTGGCGATCACTTTCCTGCCTTTTATCCGTAGTTCTCCGAACTACGTTGACTCTGACTTTCTCATACTTGTTAAGAATACGTAGGCATAGGACTGTGAGGTCCTACTGAGTCTCCTCCCTCTTTCATCTTCTCTTTTCCTTGTTTCCAACCTTTCTCTTTCCCCTTGGAACACTCTTAGAAAGTAATATCCTTTAGCAGATACCTTCACGCATAAACAAATAAATGGCTCCCATGGAGTATGATGGATGCGAGGGGTGTTAATACCTTCCCTTCGCATAACCGGCTCCCGAACCCATTTTCTTGGTTGCGAGACCATCTTATCTGTTTCATCTTATGGTTTTCTCGATGCTTTTCCTTCCCCTTATGGGATAAATAAAGGTCGATGACGACTCTTTTGTCTTTTCGTTCTCGCCTCTCTGTCGTTGCATTTTTTAGTAGCGACAACTTGGCGACTCTGCTGGGGAGGTCCTAGCAAGCCAAACCTAATTTATTTGTCGCGTGTGTGTTTTATTTGTTTTTATTGTTTTGTTATGCTATATTCCTCCTATCTGTTGGGTTTATTGGGGATGGTTTGTAAGGATAAAAGCTTTCTACCCGAGCTTTCTAGTATACACTAAGTTAGGAGGTGGTTTCTTTTTGATTTGCGAGACTTAGGACTCATTGAGTTGGTTTGAATTCCACCGTTCAGATTAGGCCCCTTTGGGATGATTATGTCTTACGAGTAGTCATAACGACGTCTTTATTTTCGACTTGGGAGTTCGTGATTCTGAGGACCTTTTTTAAAACCCTATTCCAAAATTTAAATAAAACATGACTTTGTGCTCATCCTTTGAAGGGATTACCGTCTTATGAATCGTCGTTATGATGGAAAACTTTCGAGGGTCAGTGCATGGGACCTTGTTTGAAAACTCTTGGGATTCCATGTTATAAACCAATAGATTGCCCACCCGAGGTGAGGGATATCTCGTTGCATTACATTGTAGAACCTATGACCTTGACCCTCTTGTTGTTCTGTTCTCGTATGCATTCATAAAGCATTGCATTGCATAGCATTATTACATATCAAGGGACTTAAGAGACTGTGTTTATCTTAAGTATTGCTGAACAATGATTGATCAAAGAAAAAGAAGCACAAACTCTTTGAAGTTCAGAGAACCAAAGTTGGGACTGATCCAAGATCTTCTGATTGACGTACCGAAGACTGTCAAAATCAAATTTCAAGGGAAGCATGGGAAGTTACTTGATATTCTCTATTCTAGAGTGGACACTTATGTTTTGTTCGCTATGACTCAATTTTATGATGCACCCCTCAGATGCTTTACCTTCCAAAAGTATCAATTGGCTCCTAATCTTGAAGAATATTCTCACCTGTTGAATATCAAGATTAAGGATCAACCCATTTACACCAGTCTGGAAGAAGAACCGAATCCTCTCGCCATTGCTCTTGCTCTCCATATAACTAAAAAAGAAGTTGAGGTTGGTCTAGCCAATAAGGGAAGTACTCATGGATTTCCTTTGAAGTTTTTGCTTGACAAAGCTACCCAATTCAAGACTAATGAGAATTGGAAAGGATTTAGTGTCGTTGTTGCTCTGATGATCTATGGGGTTGCTCTCTTTCCAAACATAGACAATTTCATAGATATCACTACCATCACTCTCTTTATGCAGAAGAATCCTATTCCTACCCTCATTGCTGATACTTACCACTCCATTCATTGAAGGAGTGAGAAGAAGACAAGGATGGTCCAATATTTCTCTCATATTTTATTCAAATGGTATGCCTCCTATCTGCCGAAGGAAGGACCATTTGTGGAAAACAAAGAGAAGCTAAAATGGTCTAGACGCATTATATCTTTGGCAGCCAATGATATTACTTGGTATTCCCATGAATACTATGATGTGGAGATTATTTTTAGTTGCAGAGAGTTTGGTAATGTGCCTCTAATTGGGAGAGCTGGTTGCATTAACTACAACCCAGTCATGGCATTACGTCGATTGGGTTATGCTATGGAAGACGAGCCCGAAGCGGAGAAAATTCAAAGTTTCTTTTTGCTCACCACAACAGAAGATCCTGCGTTTTTTAGGAAAATTTCTAGGGCATGAACCAAGATTTATATGAAAGGAAGGAAAGAGCTAAAAGTAAAGAACAATGTGGCAAAAGAGCCGTGCAACATATGGTTGCTAGCTAGAGTGGCTGAAAAGTTATTACCATTTCATCAATAACCATTCATACAAGAAAAACCTCCTATCCCACTCACATATCCATAGAAGAGTATGAGAATCTAAAGCTAGTCGTGGAAAGGTTGACCAAAGAAAACCAAGACCTTCAGGATGAAATCCACCAAGCAGGTGTGGAGAATGGCCAATTTAAGAGAAAATGGAGTTTGAGCAAGACCAAGTAGCTGAAAGCAGCAAAAAGTTAAAGCTAGAGATAAATCTGAGAGTCATGTATCAAAATGTCTCTGAAGGGGCTGACGCATCAATGAAGACTCTCCGGCAATTTGAAGGAAGCTAAGGACTCTTGCAATAGAGCATAGAATTTTTATGAGCTAGCTTCTGCTGAAAAGAAGAAGATAAAGGAGAAGCTTGAGGCTGACATGTATGACCTTGAAGAGCAATTGAGGAGTGCCTTGACTCTAGCCGAAGATGAGAAACAACTCAAAGAAGAAGCATTAAGAGCTTCATGTGTCACTCCTGGCATGTGGAACAATAAGTGCTTAGAGTTGGAGACTCCTCAGGAAACAACCACCCTATAGAAGGGTCGTTTCGATGCTCTGAAAAGGGACAAATCACAATGGCTCAAGAAAGAAGCTCAACTCAACAAGTTGTTGGATACACATGTGGATTCCCTCCAGTATTATCAGCCGACTCTAGACATGTAATGTGCTAAGTATAATGATCTATTGGAGCATTACAACCTCATGATCTGTGATATCCCATGGAGGTTGGAAAGTGTGATTCAAGACTTGGAAGGGAACGATGTCCCTCCTTCAGGCCATCACTTCATTCAGCTTTGTGATCAGATGGTTAACAAATTCATGTTTGAGTCAAAGAAGCTTGAAGAGAGCATCCGAAAGAAGACTTTTTAGTTGCTTTGTTCTTTCTCTTATTGCATAGATTGTTGTATTTAGTTTGTTAAGCAATCATTTGTATTGGAACCTTTCTTTGAAATTAATGAAAGTTGCTTTTTGGTGTCAATTGTGCATTCTTACTATTCATTCATAGTTATATAATACCAATGATAATCACAAGTCTCAAAAGTCTCTTAAACATCATTTCAACATTGCATATACATGCGCCTCATTTTTGCATTCTCGGAAACCAACCTCACACGCCGCTTGCCCTTTCTGCAGTGGAGCAAGCTGACTTCTCGACATCCGTACAACACAAGAAGTAATCAAAAGAGAATCATGGATCAGCTAGAACAAAACCAAGCTGTTATGAGGGAAGAAATGCAAATCATGAAGACGCAGATGAACCAGCTCATGTAGGTGATTCAAAACATGGTTAGAAATCAAGAAGAGATAAGGCTAACAGCAGAGAGGAATGCAAATCATACCCTTGATGGTGCAATTCCAAACGCATATGGCGCAATTCTAACCCCTCCTGGACCAACTCCAACCCTTGTTGGTGCGATTCCTACTCTCGTGGGTGCAGTACTTATCCCTGTTAGCACAGTTAATCCACCAGCTGGTGCAGTCCATCCTCCTGACGATACGATTCCACCACCAATCTACTACGACAATATGAGGGTTTTACGAAGATTCAACGGCTGATGCATGTGCGCCATAGAATGCTGAATTGGAGAAGAAATTTAATGCTCTACAAGAAGCTGTGAGAGCAATGTAAGGTCCTGGTGTTTTGGGATTAGATGCTGCAGAAATATGCCTTGTACCGGGAGTTAAGATACCTCCCAAATTCACTATTCCGACCTTCGAGAAATACAAGGGTAGCAGTTGCCCAAAGACCCACATAAGGTTTTATTGCAGGAAGGTGGCCGCTTATTCTGACGATGAAAAGCTCTTGATCCATTTTTTTCAGGATAGTTTAACTGAAGATTTTCTAGAATGGTATATGCAGCTTGAATGCTCTAATGTGAAAAGCTGGAAAGAGTTAGCAGATGCTTTCATAAAGTATTATCAGTACAACACTGATATGGCGAATAAAATGAAACTCCAGAATCTGACCCAGAAGCCAAACGAGTATTTCAAAGACTTTGCACAGAGATGGAAAGGACTAGTTGCAAGTGTTGCACCCCAAAATTTGACCAACATTTATTTACCCATCAAGATTTATATGAGACTTTGAAGCTAGCCAAGAAGGTAATTCAAAGGTTCAAAGGTTGATACCTTTGTCAGAGAACTCAAGAGATCCTCAGAGAGATTGGTTGAAACCAAGGTTGTGTGTCTCATAACTTGAGAGTTGTGGGAGCTCCTCAGATGATTCTGAGACTATGAGGATGGACTTGAAGCTTTGAGAAAGCTTGTGAGATGACTTGAAATCCATCATGAAGCCTAGAGAGGTCATTGTACAAGAATTCAGAAGATTCAGCCATGAGTGGTGGAATTAGGGTTTGACTGGGTCAACCCTAGGTCAACTGATGATTTGGAGAAGGTTGAGACCTAATCCAAGAGCCATGTGATCATGGATTGATGAATTGAGATGCTATAAGGATGATTCCTAGACCAACTCATCATGATTGAGGAGTTTGAGAAGTTTTAAGCTAGGGTTTCTAAAGCTTGACAGTGTAAAATCCCCTAGTTTGATCCCTATCTTCAAGGCAGTTTAGCTCAAGATGTGATTGTCATCTCATCTTCCCCACAACATGAATGTTATAGAGCTTGTTATTAGCTTTAATTTGAGTACTAGAAGTCCTTGATAGGATTTGTAGAGCTCAATTCATGACTTTGACAAATTACAGGTCATCTGAGGTGTGTGAATTTGGGTCCTTGAAAGTCACCCAACTTGCATCCAACTTTTGCCCTAGTAGGATGATTCCTATGAATTCTTGGTCAACATGAATGTTGTATATAATCTTCTTAGCTTTCTAGAGAGTACTAGAAGTCCTTGATAGGATTTGTAGAACTCAACTTATGGCTTTGACAAGTCAAGGGCATTTTGGTCATTTGGAGATTATAGGTCATTTCAAGCATAAGGCCATATCTCCTATTTCCAAGCTTCAAATGGAAAAGTCTTCAACATAAAACTTGCTTAGAATGATGTTTTAAGGCTAGTAGGGAGGTCATGAGATGTTGAAAAGGCTTGTATCAAAAAGTGATAAAAATGGTCTAAAATGGAGGCATAAGTTAATTAAGGTGAAATTGAAAATTGGAAATCACAAGCTATAAATCCAAACCATGTCATGTAATAGGTCATTTTGACTCCAAATGACATTCTAAGAACAATGGTTCAGACACAATTTTGATTTGAGGCTTGGATCATAGGGCTGCTTTGGAATTGGCTTACTTGCATATTAAGGTACCAAAGCAAAACTCAAAAGAACTCAATGTACAAGTTGGTTATGCATTGTAACTCATCATAAATATCATATGGGGAGAATTTCAAGTCAGTTACAAAGGTTACAAGGACCATGGCATGAGATAGCATGTAAGGAGAATTGAAATCAAAATGTCATGACATGAGAAGTTCAAATACTCATTGGATGATCCTAGATGGTTCTAGATGATTCTAAACCACTCTATATAACATATGTAACTTGCTCAGATGCAAGGTTGGTGAGAATTGGTGCAGAGAAGAGAGAGTGAGATCAAGAATCTTCCATTGCAAGTCAAGTTCCATTTCTTCATTCTTCTTCATTCACATCCCTTTTTTCTTCACAAACACATTCCATAGATCCCTCTGAGTGTGTGCATACTGAATTGAAGTTCCATTGATGGAAGATTGAAGGTTTGGCCATTGGATTTGCAAGAAGCCATTCATATTCGAATCTTGAAGTGCAAGCATTCTCCCTCCAATTTTTTGCAAACAGAAGAAGTATCATCATCCAAGGATCACTTCTGAAGAGTTTCAAGTGCTGAATTGAAGATCTACCACCACTGCCATACCAAGAAACCAGGTTTGCAAATTCTTCCCCACATCATTATTTAAGCATTGATAGGTTGAGTTATTAGTGTAGAATGGCTAGAGACACCTAGGTGATGATTTATGGAGACTTAGAGAGTAATTGGTGAAGGTTGAATGTGTGACACCATTACTTTGATGAGCAAGAACTCGAGCTATGGTGAGAAAGAATGAGTGTTTGATAGCTTGTTTTAACCAGTGGAGTGAGGTGAACATTTTGATGGAAGAAAATCTAAGATTTGTTGGAGTTGAGGTTTGAGCTCATATTGGATTCACTATCGGGTTTTGTGATGGAGACCATTTCAATACATTCTAATACCATGAGCATGATCAGTGTGGAAAATTGAGAAATTTAGTGTTTTACATTTTGAATTTTGATGATGATTTGAGGTAGCACGAGTTGGTGGACGTTTATCATTTGAACTCTGTTCTTGGAAGCTCTCATGGCAAACCCTAGGCTGAAGGTTGAAGATAACCTCCCAGCCATCAGATGCAAGCAAGACCAGTTGACCCTTCGTCTAATCCAACGGCCCGTGTTCAATTGCATTTTGGAGGGAATCCGAGCTACAATGAAACGCGGCGTTTCATTAAAGGTTTCTTGGGCTGGATTGCTTCCCACACCCCCTTCATGAGGCCCAATCATTTTTGAACTGAATTGTGTTTCTATTTGCACCGTGGTTTTCCCTTTTTCTTTTGTTTTTGTTAATTGATTTTCTGATTAAACGATGGGCCCAGCGCGCATGCTATTTGTACCCCCCATTCTGGGCCCATGCGTGAATTGCATTGCATTTGGTTACTAACTGCACCCACCTCTTCATATTTTGATTTTATTTTCTCTATTTTATTTCAAACTTTAAAAAATCATAGTAAATGGAAAATTAATGATTTTTTAATGGGAATTTTTGCTCCCATTTTATATTCATGTCTAGAAAATTATCAAATAAAAATATTTTCCTTTCATGCATTTTTGATATTTTTTGTATATTTTCTACTTTTATTGCATTTTATTTCTTTTATGTTGATCCATGAATTTGTAGAATTTTGTTTAGGTAGTTCCCTTAACATTTTTAGGCCATTCTTTTTAGGATAGTTAGATATATGCTTTAGCTTCCCCCTGGATTTATTCCATAATTTTCTGATGAATTTTAGGATAGTTTTGATTAGATGACACTAGGTTGGGTAGAATTAGGTCAAACTTTAACATAGGTCCACAATAACACTAGAATTTTGGGTTTTTAGGACAAATTAGACTATGGGACATATAGGGTATTAAGGGTAGGTATGTAGGATCCCTTAGAAATTATATTAGGATTTAATATAGTAGTATACTATTTTTAGGTGACTTTTGTAGTTGATGATTGTTTGTGTTGCCCTTGTGGGCTTGAATTTTTGTTTGCTTTGCGTTGTGGGCTTGGAGAGCTTGGTATTGTTCTAAGGAGCATTGAGGAGCATAGTAGAAGACTTTAAGATGGATTGAGGAGCTTGATAGCTTTGATCTTATTTCTTTTTGTCGTTTTAGGGTTAGGAATTAGGAAGAGTTTAGACTTAGTTAACTTCTTTCTTAAACATGGATGGTATCTTTCACCTCCATTCCTCCCTATGATTCAAAGTCCTTCCATGGTATACACCTCTCTCCTTTGGAGGGATAATTGATGTACCTAGGAAGTAGAACTTTTGAGGGAACCATTCCTTTGATGTTGAACCCTTATGGGTCACATTTGGTGGTCAATAAGCATTTCAATATCCCCAACTTATCCAGTAAGTGATTTCCTCTGGTTTAATTATCTTGAGAGATGTAGAACTTGAGTTTGAAGAGGAAGACTTCATTGAAGATTATGGAAGAGGATGAATCCTTGAGTATTGCCATTCCAGCTGAAGCTTGAAGAGCAACAAGAGCAAGTTGATACTTGAAGACCTCTGAAGATGAAGTAAAGACTGAAGGATGAAGTTGATACTTCTAAGTGATTGAAGATTATTCTGAAGAGCTGAAGCTTGAAGAGCAAAGGAAGTTGATACTTACTTTGATACCTGGAGGTCCTGAATGAGATCAAGTGGATACTTGTGGTTGTTAGTGAAGCCTGAAGGTGGAGCTGATCAAGAAGCTGAAGCTTGAAATTGAGAGAGGAGTTGATCTGCTGTCTTCTGTTTTCTTTTGTTGTATTGATGTGTTTTGTTTGACTTGTTTGATGCATTAGAATAAGTCCATATCTAGAATAGATAGAATCTAGGAGCATGATTGCACTAGAGGTTGAGTTGCTCCCTCTGCTTGTATTGTTACTGTGTGGCTTTGCTTGCGGGTATTCGGTAGAGCCCAGCTCCCTTGCCCATGTGGTTTGTTTGCCTGATGGCATTTCATTTCATTTTATCTGTATGATTACTGTTTACTGTTATTGCTTGATAGCATGTTTTATATTTCAGTATGATTACTGTTATCCATTCTGGCTTGAGGTTGAGATGAGCTTGTGGAGGCTGAAGCCCCACACACATTTCCTCCCTCACTTGCATTACATGCATTTTACTGTTAAGCTGATGATTTGTCTGTTCTGGTGTATCATTGACATGATCCCTTAGGACTCTCATTTCCTTTGATAAGGAATTGATGATAGAATTTTAGGTTGAAACCTATGCATGACAACTTCTAGGAGTTCCCTGTTCAAACCTCAACCATAGGATGAATCCATGGCATGGCAACAGTAGGACTTGATAGTCTCCCTCCTAGTTGGGCCTGTTCTCTTCTCATCTCAAAACAATTTAAGATACAGTAATCATGAATGATTTCTTTCGTACGTTACGAGCCTTAAGCTATCTGAGAAAGGATTGTGGGAGAGTTTCTTTTTCACAGTATGGATGTTTAGTATGGTACCCTTTGGGTGACATGCGACGCATTCACTCTCAGGTCATAGTCTCTAGTGCGATTGAAATCGCAAACACAATAAAAAACACTTCTTTCGTAAAAAACAGGAAATAAACTGTAGTTTCCCGAACTACGTGAGCTCTGATCTCTCATACCTGTTGAGAGTACGTAGGCACAAGATGGCGATGTCTTGGCGAGCTACCTTCCCCTATAACCCATCGTAGGTCGAACTACGTTGACTCTGATTTCTCATTCTCTGATGAGAATACGTAGGCATAAAGCGTGATGCTTTGCCGAGTCATTTTTCTTTTCTGTTTAAGCCAGCCTTGATAGGTAGATAGAATAAAACCAACCCGGTCAAGTAAACACAACAAGCATGGATCCCGTCGAGTACGACGGACGTGAGGGGTGCTAATACCTTCCCCTTGCGTAATCGACTCCCGAATCCAGACAACGGTTGCGACGACCTTGTCTTACCCTTTTTCGTCAGGTTTTTCCCATCGTTTCCTTTCCCGCTCTGAGGGATAAATAACGAAAGGTGGCGACTCTTCTGTTGTGCCGGCACCTTATTTTCGCGTAAGCGACAGCTGGCGACTCTGCTGGGGACTCCAACGGTTCCCTGCGAGTCAATCCTAACGCTTGTATGTTTACTTGTTAGGTTGCGTTTATTTATCGCATTTTACTTCTCGCACTTTATTTCCCGCATTTTATTTTCAGTATAATATGATTATCTGTGCTGTTGTGGGATGGGAGTTCTGATGAGTGAGAAGCCAGACCCAAGCTTGAGTGCACCATAGACTTAGAGTGGAAATTAGTGGGTGCGTGCTTGCTTTGCAGGCACTAGTGTCTCATGAAATCCACGCTCAGACGAGGTTCATCCGGTTGGCTTCTCTTTCAACCCTTTGGGTTGAGACGGTTGCTGGTTTGGTGGATTGTCAACTCTAGGGACCGATCATTTGTGATTCAACCGAGTGAGGCCGCTTCATGAGCTGGTGATGCCACACCTTCTGGGTATCGTATCACCCCTCTTGAATGTCTGTGACGCTGATGAACGCATAGGATGCCGAACTTGAGTCAGTTTAGGTCCATACCTGTGAGCAGGGTTGGGTTTATTGCAGGAAACCTTGACCTTCAGACTACCTGGTTTTCTTGACAGTGAATCAGTTTTGTTGGCACCAGGATTTCTCAGTTGCAGATTTGTCTGTTCTTGATAGAGCAGGTTTTGATCAGAGGATCTTATCATCAGATGTGTATTTGTTCTTGATAGGGCAGGTTTTGATCTGAGGATCTTATCATCAGATGTGTATTTGTTCTGGATAGAGCAGAGTTTTCATCATCAGTTGTTTGTTCTTGATATAGCAGATTTTTGATTGGGGTCTGAAGATCTCATCAGCAGATGTTGTTTGTTCTTGATAGAACAGATTTTTGAGTGGGGTCTGAAGATCTCGTCAGCAGCTGTATGTTTGTTCTTGATAGGGCAGATTTTTTATTGGGGTCTGAAGACCTCATCAGCAGATATTTCTTGATTCTACATCAGAGGTCCTTATTATCAGACATTTGTTCTTGACAGAGCAGAATTATGATCCTATGTATATGGTCCTATCAGATGGTTATTCATGGCAGATCAGATTTGTGGTCCTACATCGGGGTCCTCTTATTATCAGATGCAGTGGTTGTTCTTGATAGAGCAAGATTATGGTTTTGTTGATATAGAATCTCCACAACACCAGTTGCCCGGACCTCTTATTGCATGACTGCATTTTGCATTAGTTTGCATACTCATTTGCATTTCATTAACGTGTGTCTGTGTTGCAGGTACCGTTTTCCCCGATCCAGGATTTCTTGCCTCCTATTGTATTGTTATGGGCTCTCTGAGGAAGACCGTGGCTTACAAGTTCCCCGCCCCCGATGTGGTTAAGTTGACTGGTTTGATAGCTCTAGCAGATGATTCTGTGAGGGATGAGTTCAGGAACTCTTACGGCAGGTTGCTCAGTTTGGTTCATAAGCCTTATGTGTTCGAGTTGAATGGGTTGCACGCTCTGCTGCAGTTCTACGACCCTCTGCTGAGATGTTTCACTTTCCAGGATTTTGTTCTCGCACCTATGCTGGAAGAATATGTTGATTTGTTAGGTGTGCCTGTGAAGAGGCAGATGCCTTTTGTTCACATGGATGCTGAGCCCGATCTGGCTGGTTTAGCTCCTTCACTTCATTTGGACGCCTCCGAGTTAGTGTTGACTAGTTGGAACAAGGTTTTTGGGTTCTCCTTGCAGTTTCTAGTGGGTAAGGCTCAGCAGTGTGCCAAGGACGGATGTTGGGTCGCGTTCAATGCCATCCTCGCTCTATGCATATACGGCATTATTCTGTTCCCCAACATGCCCGATTTTGTAGACTTCGATGCATTTCACATCTTCGCTTCAGGGAATCCAGTCCCTACCTTGATAGGAGATGTCTATCATTCAGTTCACTACAAAAACAAGAACAGGAGGGGGAAGAACGTCTCATGCTGTGTACCCTTGCTGTACAAATGGCTTGATAGCCATCTGCCCAAGAGGGGTCCTTTTGTCTTGTCTGCAGCCACAGCTGAATGGCTTGAGCGTCTGATGAGTCTATCTGCAGAGGATATTGATTGGTTCGACAGAGATAGGTTGGGTACTGAGGTGATCTTCAGTTGCAGCGGGTTTCCAAATGTACCTTTGATAGGTAGGAAGGGCTGTATAAACTACAATCCGTCGTTGTTGGTCCGCCAGTTCGCGTATGCTTTGAGAACTCCTCCGAAGGATGAAGAGGTACAGGAATCTTTGTACCTCACTGGTATTCTAGAGGGGGATCTATTGTCCAAGCTTCAGCGCGCATGGAATGGTATCAGTAAGCGAGGGAAGCCTTTGTTGGGGAAAAGCAACAATCAAGTCTACCCTCCGTATTTGACTTGGATCAGAGCCAGAGTAAATGCTATAGGGATGCCGTTTCCTCATGCCAGGCCGGAAATCCCTCCAATGATCGAAGAGCCTACTACTGTGCCCATTCATCAGCATAATCAGGTGTTGGCTGAGCGGGATGAATTGAAGCGGGCGAACGAAGAACTAGAGAAGGAATTAGCTCAGCTCCGAAGCGAGAGGAACGAAGTCGTTCATTCTTTCAAAAGGCAAACAGAGTTGGTGAACCAGCTAGGTACATACCTGACTAAGCAGATAGCCGAGCGTGAACGCATTGGTCGAGACTTTAAAGCTGTCAACGACGTATTGGCTACGAAGAAGCAGCACTTGGACGAGGCATATCGGAGGATATCCAAGTTCAACCAACACTGGAAGGCTTCCCTGGCCACCAGGAAAGAGCGGGAGGATAAGTTGATGCTGCAGATCTCCAAGCTGGAAGCCCAGGTGAAAGACAGTGAAAAGAGGTTTGATGAAGAAACCGCCCGCAGATACGCCGCCGAAGGCCAGCTCAACAAAGCTCTCGCTAACCTGAAGGAGCGCAAGCTGACGTTTGAGTCCAAAAAGCGGAAATTAGAAGATTGCTTTGGCGAATGAGCATGGGAAAGTTCAGTTCAGGGACTTCAGTATACCATTGTGCAGAGGGAATTGCTCGTCGAGGGGTTGCTCACTCTGCCAGATCACCCAGAGACGAAGGAGTTGTTAGAAGAGTATCGCGCCCATGGCCGTACTTGACTACTTGTATTCCTTTTGTTTTGATCATTGCTGTATGCTGACCATCACCAGGCTTGTTGGCTGAGGTCACGCTGTTGATTCATCTTGTACTCGCTGATGCTATGTACTGCCTTGATAGGCTTTCTTTATATATGAGATTGTTGTTTCCATGATTGGGCTCGGTCTTCTTCTTATTATTATTATCAGCACTGGCACTCAGGCACTAGGATCGGGGGAAATCTCCCAAACACACAGACACACGCATGCATTTGCATGAAGCATTTGCATGACGCACATTTTGTTGTTTTTCCTAACCCTTTAGTGTTTACAGGTTTCTTAGGTTTACAGGTCCCAGGCTGTTTCCGGTGGTTCCAGGATTGATCAGAGACTAATTCACCGTTATCCGACTAGAGCCAATCAGACCAGGATCATGGATCAAGTGCAAACAGATGTTCAGGAGCTCCGCGAGAGGATGGATCGCTTCATGGAACTCATGCAAGTGGTCGCCAATGGCCAGGACCAGCTCAGGACTTTGGTTCAGCCTTTGATCTCCAGGATTGATAGCAACGGCATACTCCATGGCGGGGTTGTGCCTACTCCTCCACCAGTTGATACTCCGCAGAATGGTGTCCCCGTGGCCGGGGGCAACGACAGTGCTAATGGCAATGTGATGGCCAATATCGGACTCAATACGACGGGCGTCGGTAATGGGAGTCTGGGAGCTAATGTCAACATCGGGTCGGGCAACAGCAATGTAGGCGTCGGGAATCTGTTGGTGCCTCAACCATGGCTTGAGGATCATCAGGATGATGTGTTCTCTCAAAGAGGTGCTGAAGGGGAGCTGAATGCTGAAGCGCAGCTTAGATTCAAAGCACTTGAGGATAAAATGAGAGATATCGAGAATCAGAATACTTTAGGCGTTGATATGTCCAAGCTGGGGTTAATTGCTGATTTCAAGGTACCTCATAAGTTCAGGGTGCTTGACTTTGAGAAATATAAGGGCACCACTTGCCCTCGTGTCCACCTTAGATCGTACTACAGGAAGATGTCTGCTTATTCCGAAGACAAGAAGTTGCTGATGCACTTCTTCCAAGACAGTCTTTCCGGGCCATCCCTCGAGTGGTACATGGGTCTGGAGCCCACTAGCGTGCGCACATGGAAGGATCTTGCTGAAGCGTTTGTCCACCATTACCAGTACAATAGTGACTTGGCCCCGAACCGAGTTCAGCTGCAGAACCTGTCGCAGAAGAATAATGAAGGATTTAAGGAGTACGCCCAGCGGTGGCGTGAGTTGGCAGCCCGGGTTCAACCACCGATGGTTGAACGCGAGCTCGTGCAGATGTTTGTGGCTACCCTACTAGGGGTTTACTATGAAAAGTTAGTCAGCGGTATGTCTGGGACGTTCTCAGCTCTCATTATCATGGGCGAGCACGTCGAGAATGGAATCAAGATCGGGAAAATTCAAGGTGAATCATCCTCAGCTGGAGGAGGTGGAAAGAAACCTTATGCTGGCAAACGACGAGAAGGAGAAACGAGTGCTGTGACCAACGCTCGAAGAAAGGGCAAAGGCCCTCAGCAGCAGATAGCCAGTATAAATATCCCGGCAGCTCCGCAACAGCAGCAGCAGCAGCAACCGAATCAACAGGGATATAGAAAGTACCAGAATCGGGCATCTTTGGCAAACTGTCACTTCGAGGCACCGCCCATGTCGTATGTGCAACTCTTGCAGACCTTGCTTCAGCTTCAGTTGGTCCAGAAGAGGACAATGGCTCCCTTGACAGGGGCACCTCCACCAGGGTATGACGCAAATGCCACTTGCGACTTCCACTCAGGGGAACCAGGCCATACCATCGAGAACTGCAAAGCCTTCAAGCATAAGGTACAGGACCTGGTAGATGCCAAGATCATTAACTTCTCCGATAATGTGCCCAATGTCACGAAGAATCCTATGTCGAATCATAGGGGAGGCGGAGTGAACGCCATTATTGAAGAAGAGAGTGCAGATCTGTTGACTGATGTCAGAAACCTAAAGACGCCGCTTAGCTTCGTTAAAGCTAAGTTGCTGAAGAAAGGGTTCTTTCCAGGATGCGGAGAATTATGCATGGACTGTGCTACACATTCTGATGGATGTGAGCAGTTGGTTGAAGGAATTCAAAGTCTGATGACTGAAGGGATTCTGCAGTTTAGCCGGAGGGCTGAAAGTGTATCAGGAGAGGTAGTGTTGAAGCAGGCCGATGAAGTCGCCACCATCACCATCCCTCGCCGGCCAGTAACCATTTCTGCGCCCAGACCGCCCACGATCATTATTACCAAAGCTGGGCCAATACCATTCGAGAGCACTAACGCCGTTCTGTGGCATTACGGGGCTGAGGTCTATTGCAACAGTCAGAAGTTGGAGCTGGAACCGTATGGGTCAACTGTGGAGAATCTTGCAGGAATCAGTGGTATTACTCGCAGCGGAAAAGTATTTGCACCGCCAGAGGTCGTGGCAGATAAAGCGGTCAGAGCTGATGCGGATGACGAGGGTAAAAGCACAGTCGTCGAAAAGGTCCCGTGTGGGGTAGAGAAAGATTTGCTTGTTAAGGATGCCAAGGAGTTTATACTGTTGATCAAAAAGAGCGACTATAAGATTGTAGACCATCTCCATCAGACGCCTTCGAAGATTTCTATTCTCAACTTGTTGCTGTGTTCTGAAGCACACCGCAACACGCTGCTGAAGGTATTGAACGCTGCCTACGTACCGCAGGAGATATCGGTGAATCAGCTAGAAGAGGTGGTGGCCCACGTCAATGCTGGCAACGGGCTAGGTTTCACAGACTTAGAGCTGACGCCAAAAGGGAGAAACCACAATAGCGCCCTGCACGTCTCGATAGAGTGTAGGGGCACAATCATGTCGCACGTACTGGTGGACACGGGTTCGTCACTCAATGTTCTTCCGAAGAAGGCGTTAATGAAGTTGGATACTCGTGGAGTGATCTGCACACCCAGTGATCTGGTGGTGAAGGCGTTCGACGGAACTAAACGCCACGTTTTCGGGGAGGTGACCCTGCCGGTCCAAGTCGGTCCGGAAATGTTCGACACGGTCTTTTATATTATGGACATCATGCCTGCCTAAAGTTGCCTCTTGGGCCGGCCATGGATCCATGCTGCTGGTGCCGTGACCTCCACGTTACACCAAAAGCTCAAATATGCTGTCGGAGGAAGCATAGTAACCGTGTGCGGCGAGGAAGACATAATGGTGAGCCATTTGTCATCCTTTAAGTATGTTGAAATGGATGGCGAAATCCATGAAACTCTTTGCCAAGCGTTCGAGGCTGTCAAAGTGAAGGACGTAGTTCCTGTAGTCGCAGAAAAGCCAGAGATGAATCTCTCCTTATTCAAAGAAGCTCGGGCCGTCGTCCAAGCTGGATCTACCCCAGGCTGGGGGCATATTTTGGAGATACCGAACAAGCAGGATAAGTTTGGGTTGGGGTATTCTCTTGGAGCTGAAGCTTCTTCTTCTTCGTCTAGCAGTGCGTCTCGAGGTAATGGGCCGATCCAATTTACCAGTGGCGGAATGATCTTCGAAAGCATCAATGCGGCGTCTGAAGACAGCGGGGATAGCGATTGTGATCTCGACTCTTGGATTCAGCCAAGCAATCCGGGCGAGGGCCTCAACAATTGGACCATCAAGGATATCATCCCGATGACAAGTGAAGAGTAATGATTTAATTTTTCCAATCATTGTACAACCCTATGTCCTACCCGGGGCATAGCGGTTTTATTGTCAGGGCCTTGTTGGATTATGTACATGCATTTTGTTAATAAATCAAAGGCGTTTTCTTTGTATTCAAATATTGTGATCTTTGTTATTCCTGTTTTATATTTGTTTTGAAAAACAGTAAAATGGCAATGGGGTTTGTGCTAACCTGCATATTCTTGTTTTAAACTTAACCCTTGTTATTGCAGGATCCACATAACAGATGACATCGACTCTGGACCTTCTACGGCTCACTTCGACTTCGATTGCCCAATCTATCAAGCCGAAGAAGAGATTGATGAAGACGAAGACCTTCCTGAAGAGTTGGCCCGCTTGTTGAAACAAGAGGAAAAAATTATTCTGCCTCATGAAGAGGAGATTGAGATCGTGAATTTGGGTTCTGAAGAGCTCGTCAGAAATGTCAGGATAGGGGCTGCGTTGCAGAATGATGTCAAGCAGAGATTGGTCGAGATGCTAAGAGAGTATAGTGACGTCTTTGCTTGGTCATACGAAGATATGCCCGGACTTGATACTGACATCGTGGTCCACCACTTGCCGCTGCGAGAAGATTGTCCTCCCGTCAAGCAGAAGCTTAGGAGGACGAGACTAGATATGGCCGTTAAGATCAAAGAAGAAGTGCAGAAACAGCTTGATGCTGGCTTCTTAACGGTCACTACTTACCCTCCGTGGGTCGCCAACATAGTGCCTGTACCGAAGAAGGACAGTAAGGTACGTATGTGCGTCGATTATCGGGATTTGAATAGGGCGAGCCCTAAAGATGATTTCCCGTTGCCTCATATTGATGCGTTGGTCGACAACACAGCTCAGTTCTCCGTGTTTTCGTTCATGGATGGCTTCTCCAGTTACAACCAGATCAAGATGGCGCCGGAGGACATGGAGAAAACGGCGTTTATCACTCCATGGGGAACATTTTGCTATAAGGTAATGCCCTTCGGTCTGAAGAACGCAGGGGCCACTTACCAAAGAGCAATGGTAATTTTGTTTCATGACATGATTCATCATGAGATCGAGGTCTATGTTGATGACATGATTGCGAAGTCCCAAACGTAGGAAGAGCATCTGGTCAACTTATTGAAGCTTTTTGAGAGGCTTAGGAAATTCAGGTTGAGGCTGAATCCTAACAAATGCACTTTCGGAGTGCGGTCCGGAAAGTTACTGGGGTTTATCGTGAGTGAACGAGGCATCGAGGTTGATCCTGCGAAAATAAAAGCCATTCAAGAAATGCCAGCGCCGAAAACAGAAAAAGAAGTTCGTGGTTTCTTGGGCAGAATAAAATACATTGCAAGGTTCATCTCTCAGCTCACGGCCACATGTGAACCGATGTTCAAGCTTTTAAAGAAAGATCAGGCAATTACTTGGAATGAGGATTGCCAGAAGGCATTCGACAAGATAAAGCAGTATCTCCAAGAACCTCCAATCTTGATACCCCCAGTGGCTGGACGACCATTAATCATGTACTTGACAGTTCTTGAGAATAGTATGGGGTGTGTTCTTGGTCAGCACGACGAGACGGGCAGAAAGGAGCATGCCATTTACTACTTGAGTAAAAAGTTCACTGACTGTGAATCTCGATACTCGACGCTGGAAAAGACGTGTTGTGCACTAGCCTGGGCTGCCAAACGTTTACGACAGTACATGCTCAATCACACCACCATGCTAATTTCGAAGATGGATCCGATCAAGTACGTCTTCGAGAAGCAGGCTCTTTCAGGCAGGATTGCCAGATGGCAAATGGTGTTAACGGAATATGATATTCAGTACGTGTCCCAGAAGGCCATCAAGGGAAGCGTATTGTCTGATTACCTTGCCGAGCATCCGATCGAGGATTACCAGCCGATGAAATTCGAATTCCCTGACGAGGATATTATGTTTCTCAAAGCGAAGGATTGCGATGAGTCGTTGCCCGACGAGGGGCCAGATAGGAAATCCCAGTGGAAATTGATATTCGATGGGGCGGTTAATTCCTATGGAAGTGGCATCGGGGCTATCATCACGACTCCCCACGGATCCCATATCCCGTTTACTGCGAGACTGACGTTTCCAGTCACCAATAATGAGGCGGAGTACGAAGCATGCATCATGGGTCTAGAAGAGGCGATTGATTTGAGAATCAAGAACCTAGACGTATATAGTGACTCAGCGCTTGTGATCAACCAGATTAAAAGGGAGTGGGAGACTCGTCAATCAAATTTGGTGCCGTACATGAACTATGCCAGAAGGCTACTTTCGTTCTTTGATCGAGTGGAACTCCATCATGTGCCCAGGGCAGAAAATCAGATGGCTGATGCCTTAGCCACGTTGGCTTCAATGTATAAAGTCAATTTTTGGAATGAGGCTCCAAGAATTGTACTTTCCCGTCTTGATAGACCGACATTCGTCTTTGCAATCGAGGCAGCCGCCGACGGCAAGCCATGGTTCCATGACATCCAGACCTTCCTTATGACTAAGGAGTATCCTGCAGGTGCGTCAACCCAGGATAAAAAGACTCTGAGGAGGTTGTCTGGAAACTTTTATCTCAATCCTGATGGAGTGTTGTATAAGAGAAACCACGATCTCGTGCTACTCAGATGTGTAGATGAGAAAGAGGCGAGTATGCTCATGGAAGAAGTCCATGAAGGCATATTTGGTACGCACGCCGGCGGGCATGCTATGACGAGGAAGATCCTGAGAGCAGGATACTACTGGCTGACGATGGAGTCGGATTGCTTCAGATTCGCGAAGAGATGTCATAAATGCCAGATTTATGCTGATAAAGTTCATGTGTCGCCGTGCCCGTTAAATGTCATGTCCTTCTCGTGGCCATTCTCCATGTGGGGCATCGACATGATAGGCAAGATCGAGCCCACTGCATCCAACGGTCATCGCTTCATTTTAGTAGCCATCGACTACTTCACCAAGTGGGTGGAGGCAGCCTCATATGCTAATGTGACCAAGCAGGTGGTGGCTAAATTCATAAAGAGGGACATCATCTGTCGTTACGGAATTCCCGAGCGGATCATTACTGATAATGGTTCGAATCTGAATAACAAGATGATGAAGGAGCTGTGCCAGAGTTTCAAGATTGAACACCACAACTCATCTCCTTACCGGCCGAAGATAAATGGCGCCGTTGAAGCAGCCAACAAGAACATAAAGAAGATTGTTCAGAAGATGGTTGTGACCTACAAAGACTGGCACGAGATGCTGCCATTTGCATTGCACAGTTATCGTACGACGGTACGTACGTCGACCGGGGCAACTCCTTTCTCCTTGGTGTACGGTATGGAAGCAGTCCTACCGTTAGAAGTGGAGATCCCTTCTTTGCGAGTTTTGGTTGATGTGAAACTCGACGAGGCAGAATGGATTACGAACCGACTGAACCAACTCAGCCTGATGGACGAGAAGAGGTTAGCATCGATTGCGTTTGGTCGTCTGTACCAAAGCCGAATGAAGAAAGCTTATGATAAGAAGGTGCGTCCTAGAAGCTTTCAGATGGGTGATCTCGTCCTGAAGAAGATTCTTCCTCCACACTCCGATCACCGGGGCAAGTGGACTCCGAATTACGAAGGTCCGTACGTTGTCAGCAAGGTCTTCTCGGGAGGAGCTTTGTTGTTGTCCACGATGGATGGTGAAGATTTTGCATCCCCGGTGAACGTGGACGCAGTTAAAAAATACTTTGCTTGAAAGTGACCCGCTGGACAAAAAAGAGAGTCCAGGAAAAAAGAGGCATCCCGGCGAACCAAAAACAGAATAAAAAGGTTCGGGCAAAAATTAGGGATATAAATTGAAAAAATGTACACCCGCGAAGTCGAAAACCTACACTGGGCGGCTTCGGCAGAAAAGGGTATCCCGGTGAACTGAAAACCCGCAAAGGGCGGTTCACGCAAAAGTTAGGGATTTGAAAAAGCAAATGACTGTGTTCCGCGTGTGGACTTTCATTGTTTAGTGGTTTGGAGGACCTGAGGGCCATTTATTTGAATCAATCTCTTCCGAAGCTGAAGCGTTGGAGAAGTATCGAAGTCGAGTGGGTCATAGAGGGATCAACTCATGGTGTTCGTCTACGCCTCGTTGCCGACATTTGTATATACTGATGTATATTTATGTTTTATTTTTGCGCAGCTTCCTCATTCCAGGAGCTTGCATCTGTTGTAAAACATTTTTACCTATTCAGGGGTTCGCTATCATTAAAGTGCATACTATTCAGCAATTCTGTTTGTCTGTTTAGCATTTATCTGTTTTGTTTGCGAAAAAGAACGCCAATGTTTTTGATAAAATGCGCATACATAAACTTACTGGCCTAGGCCATTGATTGTTGAAACAATTAATTACTTGAATATTGTCACGAGATAATAACCTTGATAGGCCCCTTTGAGAAGGGTATCTTGTCGGTTTGTTTGTGCTGTTACAGGTGTAGCATATTCCAGACAGTGCGTCGTGCGCATCCAGAAGTGGGATGATTCCTCCTTCTCCAGCAGAGTTCAGTAGCCTCTCCCTGCAGAGTCTGAACACAAGATAATGAGCATTGATATGTCTCCCCAGGCAGAGATGATTCTCTCCCCAATCAGATGCGTCCTGAAGGAACATCACCTCCTCAGCTGAGTCAGGCGCCGAAGCATGTGTTCATCCCCCAGCACCGGGTCACAAGTGTAGGTTTCGTAGGAAACTATTCGTACGCCGAAGTATGCAGCAACTGATGGTGCCAGACTGAAGTCTCTAGCGGAATTGAAATTCCCCACCAGAGTCGTACTCTCCCCCGAAGTCGGATGATTCCTTCTTCCCCAGCGGAATTGAGATTCCCCCGCAGAGTCGTGCTCTCTAGCGAAGCAGAATGATTTCTCCTTCCTCAGCCGAGTTTGCAGATCCCCAAGAGAGCCGAATCCTTGGAAGTTGCTCAGACCATGATTGGTTTTCCCCAGTGGAGTGTTGATCAACTGAAGTTGTTTCCCCACAGAGTCGTTATCTCCAGAGAAGTAGCCGAGACGGCCACACAGTATTCCCGCGATTGACATCACTTTCCCTTAGCAGGTCCAGGTTCTCGTAGAGCTTCGTTCCCCTGCAGCAATCAACTGAAGTTGTTTCCCCCGCAGCAGTCAACTGAAGTTGTGTCCCCTGCGGAGTCCAATTGAGATTGGCGTGACCCTGTTCTCCTCAGCAGGATGATTCCTCTATCTGAGTAGTTCTTTCTCCTTGACTGGAGGATTCCCCCTTCAGCATTTATTTTGCTGACGGGATCGCATCATTGTGCATGACTGCATGACATTTATCATAAACGCATAGCATTTCCACCGTGTGGAGCACCGCGCCATTGCCGAAGCATATGCATAATAAACATGATCTAGGTTATTACCGTTCTTGTTTTGCAGGTGTTCCGCCGCAAAATTGATTGCTCAGGATGATTCCTGACATCCTCACCAACGAAGTCGCTTGCTCAAGATGATTCTTGAGATCCTCAGCGAAGTCTTCGGTTCAAGATGATTCTTGAATTCCCCAGCATGACCGTTTTCTTAAGATGATTCTTAAGACCCCAGTGCAGTCTCTAGAGTTGGTTGCTCGAGTTGATACTTAGAGTCCCCAACGAAGGTTGCCCAGGATGATTCCTGAAATCCCCAACAGAGTGTTCGCTCAGGATGATTCCTGAGATCTCCAGGTTGGTTATCGGTTCAAGATGATTCTTGAAGTCCCCGGCGGAATTATTTGTCCAAGATGACTCTTGAAGTCCTCAGCAGACTTGATTCATCCAGAATGAGTTCTGGATCCCCGGAGCGGAGTTACTTGATAGTTCTCCAGATTCCCCAGCGGCGAAGTGTCCTCCCCAGCAGGTTTTCTAACGGCGAAGTTGAAATCTCTCTTGAAGACTCCATGATTGAAGTCTGACCGTGTTAACGAAGCAGTTCTCTCAACTGATGCGGAGTGCCTGATGGCAGAGGTTTAGACGTTCCCAGTTGGCTCATGATTGACCAAGAATTCTATCCCCGACTTGCTGATGATGTCCGACTAATGCCCGACAGTAATGCAGAGTGCCTGATGGTTGAAGTTCGGCTGATGCCCAACAATTTCTTGGAATGCCTGATGGCATGATCAACCTGATGGTTGAAGTCCGGCTGAGGCCTGACAGTGTTCTTTGAATGCCTGATGGCATGATCGACTATGTATTACCGGTTACCGTGTGACCAATTTCCCAATGGAGTTTCTTCACCCTGACGATGAGGTCAGGCGATGTTGAGAGTTGGCGGAGAAGTCAGATTATGTTTGTTTCTGACGGCGATGTCGGGTGTTTCTCAGAGTTATGTTTGGTTGACGACGATGTCAGATTCTTTAGTTCTCCAGCGGTGATGTTGGATATTTGTTTCTGACGGTGATGTCAGGTGATGTAGTTCTCCAACGGCGATGTTGGATGTTTGTGTCTGACGGCGATGTCATGTGATTTAGTTCTCCATCGGCGATGTTGGCTGTTTGTTTCCGACGGCGATGTCAGATTCTTTATCTTTCCAGCGGCGATGTTGGGTATTTTGGGATGTTTGTTTCTGGCGGCGATGTCAGTTGATTTAGTTTTCCAGCGGCGATGTTAGGTGTTGTGGTCGTCCGACGGCGATGTCAGACGCTTTATTTTCATGAATGCCTGACGGTGAGGTCAGATGTCTGATGACAATGTTAGAGGAATTTAATGTGGATAACTGACGACAAGGTTCAGATCAGTATGTCTCCAGCTAGTTGCCGTGCAGCTATTATTTCAGTGTTCGAAGATTTGTTCCCGTCAGAGTACCGTGTACTTGAGCAGTTGGCAAATTTCCGGGTTTATCGGTATTCAACCGTCTCGCACCTTGATTGGATGAGAGTCGTTCGCTCCTCACCCAGTCAGGTTCAAGCCGTTTGAATAGGGGCAGCTGTTGCACCCCAAAATTTGACCAACATTTATTTACCCATCAAGATTTATATGAGACTTTGAAGCTAGCCAAGAAGGTAATTCAAAGGTTGAAAGGTTGATACCTTTGTCAGAGAACTCAAGAGATCCTCAGAGAGATTGGTTGAAACCAAGGTTGTGTGTCTCATAACTTGAGAGTTGTGGGAGCTCCTCAGATGATTCTGAGACTATGAGTATGGACTTGAAGCTTTGAGAAAGCTTGTGAGATGACTTGAAAGCCATCATGAAGCCTAGAGAGGTCATTGTACAAGAATTCAGAAGATTCAGCCATGAGTGGTGGAATTAGGGTTTGACTGGGTCAACCCTAGGTCAACTGATGATTTGGAGAAGGTTGAGACCTAATCTAAGAGCCATGTGATCATGGATTGATGCATTGAGATTCTATAAAGATGATTCCTAGACCAACTCATCATGATTGAAGAGTTTGAGAAGTTTTAAGCTAGGGTTTCTAAAGCTTGACAGTGTAAAATCCCCTAGTTTGATCCCTATCTTCAAGGCAGTTTAGCTCAAGATGTGATTGTCATATCATCCTCCCCATAACATGAATGTTGTAGAGCTTGTTCTTAGATTTAATTTGAGTACTAGAAGTCCTTGATAGGATTTGTAGAGCTCAAGTTATGACTTTGACAAATTACAGGTCATCTGAGGTATGTGAATCTGGGTCCTTGAAAGTCACCCAACTTGCATCCAACGTTTTCCCTAGTAGGATGATTCCTATGAATTCTTGGTCAACATTAATGTTGTAGATAATCTTCTTAGCTTTCTAGAGAGTACTAGAAGTCCTTGATAGGATTTGTAGAACTCAACTTATGGCTTTGACAAGTCAAGGGCATTTTGGTCATTTGGAGATTATAGGTCATTTCAAGCATAAGGCCATATCTCCTATTTCTAAGCTTCAAATGGAAAAATCTTCAACATAAAACTTGCTTAGAATGATGTTTTAAGGCTAGTAGGGAGGTCATGAGATGTTGAAAAGGCTTGTATCAAAAAGTGATAAAAATGGCCTAAAATGGAGGCATAAGTTAATTAAGGTGAAATTGAAAATTGGAAATCACAAGCTATAAATCCAAACCATGTCATGTAATAGGTCATTTTGACTCCAAATGACATTCTAAGAACAATGGTTCAGCCACAATTTTGATTTGAGGCTTGGATCATAGGGCTGCTTTGGAATTGGCTTACTTGTATATTAAGGTACCAAAGCAAAACTCAAAAGAACTCAATGTACAAGTTGGTTATGCATTGTAACTCATCATAAATCTCATATGGGGAGAATTTCAAGTCAGTTACAAAGGTTACAAGGACCATGGCATGAGATAGCATGTAAGGAGAATTGAAATCAAAATGTCATGACATGAGAAGTTCAAATACTCATTGGATGATCCTAGATGGTTCTAGATGATTCTAAACCACTCTATATAACATATGTAACTTGCTCAGATGCAAGGTTGGTGAGAATTGGTGCAGAGAAGAGAGAGTGAGATCAAGAATCTTCCATTGCAAGTCAAGTTCCATTTCTTCATTCTTCTTCATTCCCATCCTTTTTTTCTTCACAAACACATTCCATAGATCCCTCTGAGTGTGTGCATACTGAATTGAAGTTCCATTGATGGAAGATTGAAGGTTTGGCCATTGGATTTGCAAGAAGCCATTCATATTCGAATCTTGAAGTGCAAGCATTCTCCCTCTAATTTTTTGCAAACAGAAGAAGTATCATCATCCAAGGATCACTTCTGAAGAGTTTCAAGTGTTGAATTGAAGATCTACCACCACTGCCATACCAAGAAACCAGGTTTGCAAATTCTTCCCCACATCATTATTTAAGCATTGATAGGTTGAGTTATTAGTGTAGAATGGCTAGAGACACCTAGGTGATGATTTATGGAGACTTAGAGAGTAATTGGTGAAGGTTGAATATGTGAC
This sequence comes from Lathyrus sativus, assembly GCA_963859935.3. Taxonomy (NCBI): domain Eukaryota; kingdom Viridiplantae; phylum Streptophyta; class Magnoliopsida; order Fabales; family Fabaceae; genus Lathyrus; species Lathyrus sativus. The sequence continues at coordinate 574,102,409 of OZ012740.1, forward strand.
ACCATTACTTTGATGAGCAAGAACTCGAGCTATGGTGAGAAAGAATGAGTGTTTGATAGCTTGTTTTAACCAGTGGAGTGAGGTGAATATTTTGATGCAAGAAAATCTAAGATTTGTTGGAGTTGAGGTTTGAGCTCATATTGGATTCACTATCGGGTTTTGTGATGGAGACCATTTCAATACATTCTAATACCATGAGCATGATCAGTGTGGAAAATTGAGCAATTTAGTGTTTTACATTTTGAATTTTGATGATGATTTGAGGTAGCACGAGTTGGTGGAAGTTTATCATTTGAACTCTGTTCTTGGAAGCTTTCATGGCAAACCCTAGGCTGAAGGTTGAATACAACCTCCCAGCCATCAGATGCAAGCAAGACCAGTTGACCCTTCGTCTAATCCAACAGCCCGTGTTCAATTGCGTTTTGGAGGGAATCCGAGCTACAATGAAACGCGGCGTTTCATTAAAGGTTTCTTGGGCTGGATTGCTTCCCACACCCCCTTCATGAGGCCCAATCATTTTTGAACTGAATTGTGTTTCTATTTGCACCGTGGTTTTCCCTTTTTCTTTTGTTTTTGTTAATTGATTTTCTGATTAAATGATGGGCCCAGCGTGCATGCTATTTGTACCCCCCATTCTGGGCCCATGCGTGAATTGCATTGCATTTGGTTACTAACTGCACCCACCTCTTCATATTTTGATTTTATTTTCTCCATTTTATTTCAAACTTTAAAAAATCATAGTAAATGGAAAATTAATGATTTGTTAATGGGAATTTTTGCTCCCATTTCATATTCATGTCTAGAAAATTATCAAATAAAAATATTTTCCTTTCATGCATTTTTGATATTTTTTGTATATTTTCTACTTTTATTGCATTTTATTTCTTTTATGTTGATCCATGAATTTGTAGAATTTTGTTTAGGTAGTTCCCTTAACATTTTTAGGCCATTCTTTTTAGGATAGTTTAGATATATGCTTTAGCTTCCCCCTGGATTTATTCCATAATTTTGTGATGAATTTTAGGATAGTTTTGATTAGATAACACTAGGTTGTGTAGAATTAGGTCAAACTTTGACATAGGTCCAGAATAACACTAGAATTTTGGGTTTTTAGGACAAATTAGACTATGGTACATATAGGGTATTAAGGGTAGGTATGTAGGATCCCTTAGAAATTATATTAGGATTTAATATAGTAGTATACTATTTTTAGGTGATTTTTGTAGTTGATGATTGTTTGTGTTGCCCTTGTGGGCTTGAATTTTTGTTTGCTTTGCGTTGTGGGCTTGGAGAGCTTGGTATTGTTCTAAGGAGCATTAAGGAGCATAGTAGAAGACTTGAAGATGGATTGAGGAGTTTGAGAGCTTTGATCTTATTTCTTTTTGTCGTTTTAGGGTTAGGAATTAGGAAGAGTTTAGACTTAGTTAACTTCTTTCTTAAACATGGATGGTATCTTTCACCTCCATTCCTCCCTATGATTCAAAGTCCTTCCATGGTATACACCTCTCTCCTTTGGAGGGATAAGTGATGTACCTAGGAAGTAGAACTTTTGAGGGAACCATTCATTTGATGTTGAACCCTTATGGGTCACCTTTGGTGGTCAATAAGCATTTCAATATCCCTAGCTTATCCAGTAAGTGATTTCCTCTGGTTTGATTATCTTGAGAGATGTAGAGCTTGAGTTTAAAGAGGAAGACTTCATTGAAGAGTATGGAAGAGGATGAATCCTTGAGTATTTCCATTCCAGCTGAAGCTTGAAGAGCAACAAGAGCAAGTTGATACTTGAAGACCCCTGAAGATGAAGTAAAGACTGAAGGATGAAGTTGATACTTCTAAGTGATTGAAGATTATTCTGAAGAGCTGAAGCTTGAAGAGCAAAGGAAGTTGATACTTACTTTGATACATGGAGGTCTTGAAGGAGATCAAGTGGATACTTGTGGTTGTTAGTGAAGCCTGAAGGTGGAGCTGATCAAGAAGCTGAAGCTTGAAATTGAGAGAGGAGTTGATCTGCTGTCTTTTGTTTTCTTTTGCTGTATTGATGTGTTTTGTTTGACTTGTTTGATGCATTAGAATAAGTCCATATCTAGAATAGGTAGAATCTAGAAGCATGATTGCACTAGAGGTTGAGTTGCTCCCTCTGCTTGTATTGTTACTGTGTGGCTTTGCTTGCGGGTATTCGGTAGAGCCCAACTCCCTTGCCCATGTGGTTTGTTTGCCTGATGGCATTTCATTTCATTTTATCTGTATGTGTTGCACCCCAAAATTTGACCAACCGGGTCTCGTATCTGGCTCGATGTTTCGACGCATAACCGAATTCGCATCTGCATATTGCATACAATGCATTGTCTCATTTGTTTTGATTTTATCAGGGATCACAGCTCCCGTCTCGTGTTTCAGGTGTTTAATCAGTTCAGATAGGTAGAATCGTATTTTTGGGATATTTCGGTGCCCGTTTATTTTTTACCGATTATTTTGGTGCACTCTCGGGGTGTTATGTGTCGTTCGGTGCTTATTTTGTTCCTCCGGGAACTATTGTGATTTTTCTGGATTTTATTGGCTATTTTTTAGGATTTAATAGACTTTTAATCATTTGTAGGATTTAATAGGATTTTTAAATATTTTTTAATAGATTTTAATCATTTTAGGATTTAATAGATTTTAGATAAATAATATAGATTTTTAGAATTTTCTAGGATATTAATGGTTTTTTAAATAGTTAATAGCTTTTTTTTAATCTTTTAATATAGTTTTTTTCTTTCTTATTAAATAATTGAGTTTTTGTTAATAGAAAATTGATTGTTTTTAATTTTAGATATAGAGATTAATAGATTTTTTTCTTTTAGAGTTTAATAGATAATATAGTTTTTAGAATTTAATATAGTTTTGTTGGAGATTTATTAGAGTTTCTTAATTAGGATTTATAGAATTTAATTAGATTAGTTTTAATAGTTAATCAGATTCAATTCATTTTTCATTAACCAATTATGCAGCTTTTTTGTGAGTTTTTTTCAGTCATTTTCGTGTGGGCCTTATAGCCCAGTTCGCAGGGGCCCAATTCGGATATTGGTCCAGAAAAAGTCCAGCTTCAAGGTCATTTTCGTCCAAACAATCCAGCAGTTCCCAGCAGCTTCTAGAACGTTCTAGAAGCGTCCAGATGTTCTCAGTGTTATAAAACCAGCACGCCACGTGTTGTAAGAAGGATGGCCCCACGTTACACTTCATCCACACGCCACCTCACGCCATCACCCTTCTCTATCTGCCACCTTCATCCCACGCGTCATGCATGCATGAATTGCCTCCACCATCCCTCACCACGTGTCTCCCCCAACTCGCCTCGCCTGAGTCAGCCACCGGCCGGCATGCATGGCCGGCGGCCATCGCACCCCTCACCAGAAAACCCCAAATTTCCAGATTCCGGCCAACTCTTCCTCATCCAACTTCCGGCCACCTCAACCTCACCGGAGAACACCACAACCCCCAGATTCCGGTCATAGATTCATCTTCCCCTCCTATCTTCATCTTCCTCCTCTCACCACCACCATCAACGTCACCGGAGAACCTCACCAAAACGCCCAGAAATTCCCAGAAACCTCCCATCTTCATCGTGTTCATCACGAACCTTTAACCACATTCATGTAAATTTTCCAGACTTCGTCCTCAATCATCACGATCTTCATTATTCATCCAAGATTCATCAACAAGACCTTCAAGAAATTTCCAGAAATAATTAACACATCAAGAAGTCCAGAAACCGATCAAGATCATCATCATCCTCGTGTGTTCATCCAGTTTTTTCCAGAAGTGCATCAGTGTTCCTCCAAAGAACGCCCAACTGCGTTCATATAACAACAGATCTCCAAAATCTCCCATCGTAGCCCTCATCAAACTTCAATGCTCTTTTCAAATCCGTCACCAAGGATACCTTCAGATCATCATCTCCAGAACAAATCTCAGCGGAAGATCTTCATCCCTTCAGATCTCCCCAGATCTTCATGCAAGAGGACCGCAACCTTCAAACACATCCTCAGATCTTCAATGTGTTCATCCACTGGATCTTGCATTTTTCCAGATCCTTCGAAGGTCTTCGAACAAGCCTTCAAGATCCATCAGCGAGTACCAAGAATCGGCATTCGTTCATCCTTCAAGAACCAGGTTCTCCAGAAAAGAAGCTTCCAAGACGAACATCATCAAGGACTTCAACGAACCTTCATCTTCTTAAGAAGTTTCTGTTGAAGTCTTCAAGCTGCGATTGGAATCTGTACAGGTTGAGTGTTTGATATTGAGTATGAGGGAAAGGCTGAGAGAATGGAGGAGAAAGACGGAGACGAGGAGAGTAAGTTTACGGCGGCGCGGTGCAAGGGAGAAGGAGAAGTCCCCTAGGGTTTCTTTGGTGCTGAGAAGGAAGATGGACCACGCGTGACTTGGGCTTAGCTGAGCCCATTTCCTTTTTTTGGCCACACACACCGTCCGTTTTTGGCCTGCACCTTCCTCTTTCAGTTTTTGTGTTTTTTGGCAGGATATGGGCTGGGCCCAATTTTGTTTATTGTTTTTCTTTCTGCAGACTAACCCCCTGTAACAGCACACCCCCTCCCCTTATTTTTCTTTGCTTTTATATTTTTTATGAAAAAAAAAATAAATAGAAAAACATATTTGAAAAAGAAAAAAAGAAAGAAGAAAGAAAAGAAATATTGTGAATAGAAGTATATTTGAAAAATATAGAAAAGAGGAATATAGAGAAAAATATAGAAAAGAAATATATTGAAAAATAGAAAAATATGAAAAAATATGTTGAAAAGAAAAGAAGAAAAAAGAGAAAAAATATTAGTATAGGTTTAATATTTTTTTTAGAGTACATTTTCTTTTAGGGTATATTTTCATAGAGATTATTTTCCGATTTTAGAGATAGTTTAGAAGCCCATTTGTTAGGGGGCTATTTTCCATTCGATTTTTTAGGATAGAATAGGATAGCGTTTCCTAGGAGATTTATTTTCAGTATCCACTCATTGTAATCATTTTCCAGAGATTAATAAAACGAGATTTGAGCTGTGGTCCCGATAGTAGCCGAACTACAGCTGCTCCGATTCCTTGTACCAGACAAGGATATGTAGGCATAGGATGCGATATCCTAGCGAGCACACTAACAACTGACTTTTGTTCTCTCGCGGCTGTGCGATCGAGACTTTCCCGCTGACGACTAATTGTTACCCTTTTTTCCTCTTGCCCAAGTGCATTTGAGACCAAACCATAGTTTTGCTCATAGGTTCCCGACCCTGTGAAACCAGTTGTTTTTCTCACTGCTGTGTGAGAATGTTTGTTTAGCCGTAGTTAGTCTGAACTACGTAAAGCTCTGATCTTCCATGCGGTGGAAGTACGTAGGCACAAGACGCGAGGTCTTGGCGAGCCAATTTCCCCGTAGTCCCGAACTACGTTGACTCTGACTTTCTCTCTCGAGAATACGTAGGCATAGAGCGCGACGCTCTATCGAGTCAATTCCCTTCCGTTTAGATTTAGCAGCCGTAGATAGATTGTTTTGCATCCTTTAGACAACCCAAGCAAGCGTGGATTCCGTCGAGTACGACGGACGTGAGGGGTGCTAATACCTTCCCCTTGCGTAACCGACTCCCGAACCCAGGTTTTGGTTGCGATGACCATACCTTTTCCCCGTTTTTTGCGAGGTTTACTTCGAGCGTTTCCTTTCCCGCTCTGAGGGATAAATAACGCACGGTGGCGACTCTTCTGTCAGCCGGCGCCGATTTTCGCAGTAGCGACAGCTGGCGACTCTGCTGGGGACTCGATAGTTTCCTAGGGATCCAACGTCCCGAAAGCGAGTCAATTTTGGGGATCCAACGTCCCCTAAGAGAGAGTCAATCCTAGCGTTTGTTTGCTTGTCTATTAGGTGTTTATTTATCGATATTATCTGTTGCTGTTGGGGTGTTACGGGTGTTCTATGATATTGAGAGAAGCCGGACCTGGGCTTGAGTGCACCATAGACTTAGAGTGGAAATTAGTGGGCGCGTGCTTGCTTTGCAGGCACTAGTGTCTCATGAAATCCACGCTCAGACGAGGTTCATCCGGTTGGCTTCACTTTCAACCCTTTGGGTTGAGACGGTTGCTGGTTTGGTGGATTGTCGACTTTAGGGACCGATCATTTGGAAGTTAGCTAAGTGAGGCCTCTTCATGAGATGACGATGCCACTCCTTCTGGGAATCGTATCATTCCTCATGAAAGTCTGTGATACTGACGACCGCATAGGATGCCGTACCTTATCAGATATAGGTCCACACCTGTGAGTGGGGAGGTTTTTTTTGTGCAGGAAACTTGACTTCCAACCTACCCGTTATTCTGGTCTTCTCTTCAGAGCAACCGTACTCCGTCAGCAGTGCAGCAGTATTTAGATTGTGTGGGGGCTGTGATCCCGTGTTTGTTGCATTGCATTGCATTTGCATAGGCATCTTCGCATCATATTGCATACCATTCGCCAGCTAGTCAGAGCTCTTATCCAGCCGTTATTTTGATTATGAAGGTGAGTATTGAAGACGACCAAGGGGTTGAAGCAGAGTTAAAGTAGATTTGAGCAGAATCGAGCATCGAAGTCAGCTGAAGACCATTGGTAGCTATGTCAGAGAGCAGCTTCCAGTTTGTTGATACCTTGTCAGGTTTCACCGTGACGCCCAATCCTCTGTATGGATCTCAGCGCGACGAAGACTTTCCGCAAGTGAACAACCTTACTGCAGCTCAGCTTGTGCAGCCATCTGTTGAAGACCAAGGTCTGCGCAAGCAGTTTGTTGTCCGAGGTGAACGTTCTCCTTCTGTTGATGTCTCAGACTACCAGGGTTTTGCCTTCCCTGTGCCAAAGCCCCGAAGAGAGGTCCCGATAGCAAAGAATGAAGACCCATTAGCTCCCGTGTATGCTGAAAGGTTTCGTGCATTAGAAGAGAGATTCAAAGCCTTGAAAGGTAAAGACGCTGTTACTCCTAGTGCTGCAGATATGTGTCTGGTTCCTGGCCTAGTGTTACCTCCGAAGTTCAGAATGCCGAGGTTTGAAAGGTACAAAGGAGATAGTTGCCCGAAGCAACATTTGGTGATGTTCTGCCGAAGAATGACTTCATTTGTCCACAATGACAAGCTGATGATTCATTGCTTTCAAGATAGTCTGACTAGGGCACCTCTGAGGTGGTATATGCAGTTAGAGCGTGATCAGATCCGATCATGGATGGATTTAGCCAGAGCTTTTCTGAAGCAGTACGACTATAATCTTGACGAAGCTCCTATTCGCATGCAACTGCAAGAATTGTCTCAAGGGAACAATGAATCTTTCAGAAAGTATGTTCAGAGATGGAGAGAATTTGCTGGTAGGGTGCAACCACCGCTCCTAGACCAAGAGCTGAAAGGCATGTTCGTGAACTCCTTGCAGAGCCCGTACTTCGAAAGAATGCTTGGAACCGCACCAGATTTCCCTGAGTTGGTAAGGACGGGAGAGCACATCGAGTATGGTGTAAAGACCGGAAGAATCCCGTATATTTCAAAAGGTCATGCCAGTGAAAATGAATCCCTCTATGGCTCTCAATCTGAAGATGAAACTATGATCAATGCGGTCCTGACAGATGTTGGATATCCTCAAGTCGAATCGGTGAAATCTGTTGGTTCTCCGTCTTCTCCGCGGTCAGTACCTCCTGTGGCTTGTTATACTGAACAGCCAGTCGTGCCTGGGGCACCATATCAGGAACCTTATGTCGCTTCCATTGCAGAGCAGCGAACTCGTGGCCGAGGTTATCAGAATCAGCGTCAGAATCAGAATCGACCTCGCAACAATTTGGAACGAAGGAATGCTCCTTCTCACCCAGTGCCGATGCCGTATAGCCAGTTGCTACCATCTTTGATTCAGAAGTCTTTGGTGGAGCCGAAAGCTCTTAAGCCAGTTCCAGAACCTTACCCTCCTGGGTACAATCCCCACGTTCAGTGTGGTTATTATGGTGGCTCACTAGGGCATTCGACGGAAGATTGTAAAGCATTTCAGGCGAAGGTACAGCAGTTGATTGATCAGGATCGCATTTCCTTTCGAGAAGGATTTCTGTTTGTTCATCCCAACCGCTCAGCTGTCTAAGCTCGTAGATTCGGAAAGTATTCTCCAGCAGAAGCCGGTGATTCAGACAGGCAGGCGCCTCAGCATTGGCAGTCCTCGGACTTTTCATCATTTGCATTTGTAGTTTCTTTTTCTGTTAGTTACTACTTGCTTTTTAAACGTTGTATGTTTTGAATGGTGATAATAATAAAGTGACTATGCATTTTTCTGAATTAGTCATGTCGCTGTCGCTCATTTACTGCATTGCACTGACACTTGCATTTTTTCACTCCACTTTATCGCTGTGACTAGCAAAGTTAGAAGGGAGGATGATGAAACTGAAACTCATAACCGATGATCGTATGCTTTCAGATAAGACCGTACCGATGACGTACAAGGCATTGTTTCAAACTCCCCAAACACTGGAGATATAAGGAGTTAGTCCCTTGTTAACCACTTCGAGCCAGGAAGTAGAAGTTTTTTCGGACTTTTTAACCCTCACATCTTAACCCGGGGCAGGGTAGTTGTCAGTTAGCTTGACCGAGCATTCAAGTCTTACAGAGGAGTGTTGTCTTTCAAGGACCAATCAGTTTATACCTTTCAAGAGGTCAAATCTCACCAATCAGGAGTGAGACAGTTACAATCCTTTCGGAGCAATCAAGACAACCAGTGTCACACGACTTTGTTCCAAAAGAGAGAAAGAAAGAAAGTCCGCTAAGTAAAAAGAAAGAAAAGCTGAGAAAGCTAATACTTAGGCAAAAATCAGGGCATCCCGCTGGACTTCAAAAGAAATCGAAAAAATCGAATCAGTCCAGGAAAAAATTAGGGAATCAAAAGAATGAAAAAGAGGGATTAAAAAGAAAAATTTTCCCCAACAAATCACAAAGTCGTGTACACAGACACCGAAAGCGAAGAAGGAGTAACTATCACTCCAGAAGAAAAGCTTTGTGAATTCCTTAACTGTAGGTCTTACCATTCAACATACCTCTTGAAGAGGCGAGCGCTTGTGCCAGGTTAACTGAACCTCAGGATCAGAGATCATCACGTAGACGGGGTGGGTACAAATCAAAATTTGAGCCAAATATCCTTTGTTTCACGAGCCGTGAACCCGACCACGATACAACCCTCAAAAGACCTAATTGAGGTAGGGTTAGTCTGAAGCGCATTACGATAAGGTCGAGTAACCTGACTCCTTCTTGACTTGCTAGTCACATCTTTGTTGTATTTTTCACTGACCACGTAAGCACTACGTTTGAACTTTGGTTCACTCGTCACTCACAATCATATGCATGTAAATGAGTGACAGCTCAAACTTTTTCAAAATCTGCATAAACGCTGCATTAAGATTACCATTCGTGAACAGACAATTTTAACTGCAGGTTAGTAGTTGGCATGAAAGAAATTCCACCAGGGAATAATCGAGCAGTACTGGGTAATTCAGCAGTCTGAATCAGAATGGTGTATGTTGTGAAGCCTTGCGAATCAGGGGCATTATCTTCCGGTGAGTTCGGAATCAGTTAGTCTGAGGACAAGTCCCGAAGCTTCAGTTGATCAGGGGCAGTTTCTTTGAGAAGCAGTTGAGCAGAAGCAAGTCTTCTCGAGACCCAATCAGGGGCAGTTATTTAGAGCGTTGAGATTTGAAAGCAGATATTTCAGGTGGATAATCAGATCAGGTTAAGTCGCTAGAACGCTCATTCAGGGGCAAGTCATCGCAGAGAATGTTGAAATCAACTGGGCTGTTAGGTGTTTAATTGAAGATTGAATTCTTTTGTCGTGCAGATGTCGGGGCAAATATTCTCGAAGTCTTCTTGTAGCAAGCTGTTCAGAGCAAGTACTCCCAAGAATTAGATTGGGGCAAGTTGAATTGTACTGGGGCAAGTTGTGCAAGCCAGTCTTTTTATCCCCAGCTGAGTGTACTGGGGCAAGTTATTCAGGCTAGTCAGTCTGTTTATCCCCAGCCGGAGTTGAGTATCGGGGAATCATGTCAATACCCTTACCAAACCTGAACCTTCCTTAAAAGGCCTTGCTGTCGTTGGATCATTATCCTGCAGTTTAAACCTGTTGCGTGTCAGTAACCAGCCGTTTCCAAAGTCCAGTTCTCGCCTGGCAAACCCGTAAGCATCAGTTCCCGTTTGGCGCAATTTATTGTAAGCAGCAGTTCCCGTCTGGTGCAGTTTATTGGTAACCAGTTCTCGTCTGGTCACCGTTTTTTCAAGTGTTGTATCAGTTCTCGCCTGGTACATGTCATCGCGTAACCAGTTCTCGCCTGGTCGTCGTGCGTTTTAACCTATGTGTTATACCAGTTCTCATCTGGTGTACGTCAGCTTCCAGCCAGTTCTCGCCTGGTTGTCTATACCTCAGTCTGTTATCCAGTCAGCCCGTCTGATGGTCAAAAACCAAATCAATTTTCCTAACCTATTTTCCTATCAGTTCTCGCATGGTAGTCTACCTTTGAATACTAGTTCTCGTCTAGTATTTCCTATATCTTCCACTGTGTACATAATCCGTGTTTATCCTAAACCAGAAAAGCGAAAAACCTAAAGGTATCTGACACAGTATTTCCCAATGACCCGCATGTTGTCATGTTCCCCGATACGAAGCTCGACAGATACAGTGCCCCGATTAATGGTTGAAATCCTTGTGGATGTTGTTAAATCAGAATTGTTACTCTTCAGCAGATAAAAGTTGCTTATTATCCCCGGAAGAGTCGAGATCGTATTTTACCCCGTATCAGAGTAGGACCAGGAGTGTCCTCAGCAGATGAAGATTGATATCCTTGATAGTAAGGGCATTTCCAGCGATGTGCTGCGCGCAATCAACCCAGTTTGGGTCAATCCCCGCAGAGCACAATCAGTTGTCAAGGGTTTGAAAAGAGCATTCCCGAGCAGAATTGTTTTCTTTCCCCAGTGAGGTCGCCAAGCAGGGTTGCCTTTCCACTTCTCCAGCAGAACGGTTATCCCCAGCGGATTTGGTTTCCCTTTTCCAGCATTTATTTTGCTGAGACGATTCTGTGGCTTCAGTTCATCCCCAGTAGAGTTGACGTTACCTTCGGCATTTATTTTGCCAAGCGGTGTTCGGACCTGGTGTTCTCTGGCAGCTAGAGCTTGCATTAGCATTTGCAGGTATAGTCATAGCATTTATACGAACATATAGCATATCCATGCCGTCTGGGCATTGCATTTTCAAACAGAACGCATAACATTTACATGTCATATATGATATAGGGCATTGCATCATTATCAAGCATACGCATGTCGAAACATAGACCAGGATGGTTACCTATTGGATTTCGAATTTGCTCACTTGCAGAGTTGTGTGGTTAAGCTTCTCTTCCCCAGCGGAGTGATTCTTCATATCTGGTTGTTACGTCAGCATCAGGAAAAAAACAACAACAACAACGAAGATTGACATATATCAGACTTCTGAAGCTGCCGCCTTCGTCAGAATAGGTGCCAAGCAGTTCCATTCAGAATTCCCCCAGGAGAATTGTCCTCAAGTTCGCAGTGAACTGTGAGTTGACCAGATTTGATCCCATGAGAGAGATGGGAATCAAGTCGTTTGCTTTTCCGAAGCATTATTTCAATACTTGTGGCGTTACACAGGTGTTGAAAAGGAGAAGAAAATTTATCATAAAATTGACTAGTTGTTGCCGTGACTACCAAACTTCAGTTCATTGGAAGCTATTCCTCAAGCAGCTTTGTAGTATATTCCCGCGGTTGGCAAATTTCAGGGTTCCATTTGTATTCAACCGTCATCTACCTTGAATGTTTGAAGGCTGAGCGCTCTTCACCCATTCAGGTCGAAGTCGCTTGAATAGGGGCATCTGTTGCACCCCAAAATTTGACCAACCGGGTCACGTATCTGGCTCGATGTTTCGACGCATAACCGAATTCGCATCTGCATATTGCATACAATGCATTGTCTCATTTGTTTTGATTTTATCAGGGATCACAGCTCCCGTCTCGTGTTTCAGGTGTTTAATCAGTTCAGATAGGTAGAATCGTATTTTTGGGATATTTCGGTGCCCGTTTATTTTTTACCGATTATTTTGGTGCGCTCTCGGGGTGTTATGTGTCGTTCGGTGCTTATTTTGTTCCTCCGGGAACTATTGTGATTTTTCTGGATTTTATTGGCTATTTTTTAGGATTTAATAGACTTTTAATCATTTGTAGGATTTAATAGGATTTTTAAATATTTTTTAATAGATTTTAATCATTTTAGGATTTAATAGATTTTAGATAAATAATATAGATTTTTAGAATTTTCTAGGATATTAATGGTTTTTTAAATAGTTAATAGCTTTTTTTTAATCTTTTAATATAGTTTTTTTCTTTCTTATTAAATAATTGAGTTTTTGTTAATAGAAAATTGATTGTTTTTAATTTTAGATATAGAGATTAATAGATTTTTTTCTTTTAGAGTTTAATAGATAATATAGTTTTTAGAATTTAATATAGTTTTGTTGGAGATTTATTAGAGTTTCTTAATTAGGATTTATAGAATTTAATTAGATTAGTTTTAATAGTTAATCAGATTCAATTCATTTTTCATTAACCAATTATGCAGCTTTTTTGTGAGTTTTTTTCAGTCATTTTCGTGTGGGCCTTATAGCCCAGTTCGCAGGGGCCCAATTCGGATATTGGTCCAGAAAAAGTCCAGCTTCAAGGTCATTTTCGTCCAAACAATCCAGCAGTTCCCAGCAGCTTCTAGAACGTTCTAGAAGCGTCCAGATGTTCTCAGTGTTATAAAACCAGCACGCCACGTGTTGTAAGAAGGATGGCCCCACGTTACACTTCATTCACACGCCACCTCACGCCATCACCCTTCTCTATCTGCCACCTTCATCCCACGCGTCATGCATGCATGAATTGCCTCCACCATCCCTCACCACGTGTCTCCCCCAACTCGCCTCGCCTGAGTCAGCCACCGACCGGCATGCATGGCCGGCGGCCATCGCACCCCTCACCAGAAAACCCCAAATTTCCAGATTCCGGCCAACTCTTCCTCATCCAACTTCCGGCCACCTCAACCTCACCGGAGAACACCACAACCCCCAGATTCCGGTCATAGATTCATCTTCCCCTCTTATCTTCATCTTCCTCCTCTCACCACCACCATCAACGTCACCGGAGAACCTCACCAAAACGCCCAGAAATTCCCAGAAACCTCCCATCTTCATCGTGTTCATCACGAACCTTTAACCACATTCATGTAAATTTTCCAGACTTCGTCCTCAATCATCACGATCTTCATTATTCATCCAAGATTCATCAACAAGACCTTCAAGAAATTTCCAGAAATAATTAACACATCAAGAAGTCCAGAAACCGATCAAGATCATCATCATCCTCGTGTGTTCATCCAGTTTTTTCCAGAAGTGCATCAGTGTTCCTCCAAAGAACGCCCAACTGCGTTCATATAACAACAGATCTCCAAAATCTCCCATCGTAGCCCTCATCAAACTTCAATGCTCTTTTCAAATCCGTCACCAAGGATACCTTCAGATCATCATCTCCAGAACAAATCTCAGCGGAAGATCTTCATCCCTTCAGATCTCCCCAGATCTTCATGCAAGAGGACCGCAACCTTCAAACACATCCTCAGATCTTCAATGTGTTCATCCACTGGATCTTGCATTTTTCCAGATCCTTCGAAGGTCTTCGAACAAGCCTTCAAGATCCATCAGCGAGTACCAAGAATCGGCATTCGTTCATCCTTCAAGAACCAGGTTCTCCAGAAAAGAAGCTTCCAAGACGAACATCATCAAGGACTTCAACGAACCTTCATCTTCTTAAGAAGTTTCTGTTGAAGTCTTCAAGCTGCGATTGGAATCTGTACAGGTTGAGTGTTTGATATTGAGTATGAGGGAAAGGCTGAGAGAATGGAGGAGAAAGACGGAGACGAGGAGAGGAAGTTTACGGCGGCGCGGTGCAAGGGAGAAGGAGAAGTCCCCTAGGGTTTCTTTGGTGCTGAGAAGGAAGATGGACCACGCGTGACTTGGGCTTAGCTGAGCCCATTTCCTTTTTTTGGCCACACACACCGTCCGTTTTTGGCCTGCACCTTCCTCTTTCAATTTTTGTGTTTTTTGGCAGGATATGGGCTGGGCCCAATTTTGTTTATTGTTTTTCTTTCTGCAGACTAACCCCCTGTAACAGCACACCCCCTCCCCTTATTTTTCTTTGCTTTTATATTTTTTATGAAAAATAAATAAATAGAAAAACATATTTGAAAAAGAAAAAAAGAAAGAAGAAAGAAAAGAAATATTGTGAATAGAAGTATATTTGAAAAATATAGAAAAGAGGAATATAGAGAAAAATATAGAAAAGAAATATATTGAAAAATAGAAAAATATGGAAAAATATGTTGAAAAGAAAAGAAGAAAAAAGAGAAAAAATATTAGTATAGGTTTAATATTTTTTTTAGAGTACATTTTCTTTTAGGGTATATTTTCATAGAGATTATTTTCCGATTTTAGAGATAGTTTAGAAGCCCATTTGTTAGGGGGCTATTTTCCATTCGATTTTTTAGGATAGAATAGGATAGCGTTTCCTAGGAGATTTATTTTCAGTATCCACTCATTGTAATCATTTTCCAGAGATTAATAAAACGAGATTTGAGTTGTGGTCCCGATAGTAGCCGAACTACAGCTGCTCCGATTCCTTGTACCAGACAAGGATATGTAGGCATAGGATGCGATATCCTAGCGAGCACACTAACAACTGACTTTTGTTCTCTCGCGGCTGTGCGATCGAGACTTTCCCGCTGACGACTAATTGTTACCCTTTTTTTCTCTTGCCCAAGTGCATTTGAGACCAAACCATAGTTTTGCCCATAGGTTCCCGACCCTGTGAAACCAGTTGTTTTTCTCACTGCTGTGTGAGAATGTTTGTTTAGCCGTAGTTAGTCTGAACTACGTAAAGCTCTGATCTTCCATGCGGTGGAAGTACGTAGGCACAAGACGCGAGGTCTTGGCGAGCCAATTTCCCCGTAGTCCCGAACTACGTTGACTCTGACTTTCTCTCGAGAGAATACGTAGGCATAGAGCGCGATGCTCTATCGAGTCAATTCCCTCCCGTTTAGATTTAGCAGCCGTAGATAGATTGTTTTGCATCCTTTAGACAACCCAAGCAAGTGTGGATCCCGTCGAGTACGACGGACGTGAGGGGTGCTAATACCTTCCCCTTGCGTAACCGACTCCCGAACCCAGGTTTTGGTTGCGATGACCATACCTTTTCCCCGTTTTTTGCGAGGTTTACTTCGAGCGTTTCCTTTCCCGCTCTGAGGGATAAATAACGCACGGTGGCGACTCTTCTGTCAGCCGGCGCCGATTTTCGCAGTAGCGACAGTATGATTACTGTTTACTGTTATTGCTTGATAGCATGTTTTATATTTCAGTATGATTACTGTTATCCATTCTGGCTTGAGGTTGAGATGAGCTTGTGGAGGCTGAAGCCCCACACACATTTCCTCCCTCACTTGCATTGCATGCATTTTACTATTAAGCTGATGCTTTGTCTGTTCTGGTGTATCATTGACATGATCCCTTAGGACTCTCATTTCCTTTGATAAGGAATTGATGATAGAATTTTAGGTTGAAACCTATGCATGACAACTTCTAGGAGTTCCCTGTTCAAACCTCAACCATAGGATGAATCCATGGCATGACAACAATAGGACTTGATAGTTTCCCTTCTAGTTGGGCTTGTTCTCTTCTCATCTCAAAACAGTTTAAGATACAGTAATCATGAATGATTTCTTTCGTACGTTACGAGCCTTAAGCTATCTGAGAAAGGATTGTGGGAGAGTTTCTTTTCCATAGTCTGGATGTTTAGTATGGTACCCTTTGGGTGACATGCGACGCATTCACTCTCAGGTCATAGTCTCTAGTGCGATTGAAATCGCAAACACAATAAAAAACACTTCTTTCGTAAAAAACAGGAAATAAACCGTAGTTTCCTGAACTACGTGAGCTCTGATCTCTCATACCTGTTGAGAGTACGTAGGCACAAGATGGCGATGTCTTGGCGAGCTACCTTCCCCCATAACCCGTCGTAGGTCGAACTACGTTGACTCTGATTTCTCATTCTCTGATGAGAATACGTAGGCATAAAGCGCGATGCTTTGCCGAGTCATTTTTCTTTTCTGTTTAAGCCAGCCTTGATAGGTAGATAGAATAAAACCAACCCGGCCAAGTAAACACAACAAGCGTGGATCCCGTCGAGTACGACGGACGTGAGGGGTGCTAATACCTTCCCCTTGCGTAACCGACTCCCGAATCCAGACAACGGTTGCGACGACCTTGTCTTACCCTTTTTCGTCAGGTTTTTCCGATCGTTTCCTTTCCCGCTCTGAGGGATAAATAACGAAAGGTGGCGACTCTTCTATTGTGCCGACACATTATTTTCGCGCAAGCGACAACAAGAGTACAACCCCCGTTGTTGGAAAGAGAGCTAACAAATATCCTCATGAGGACGCTGCAAGGTCCAAGTCTTGAACGTCTAGCGTCTACTACTTCCATGGTGTTTTCCAAACTTGTCATGGCCGGAGAAAGGCTAAAGAGCTTGATGAAGGCTAGAAAGATTCAAAATGCTAATGGTTCCTCGAGTGGGCCCAAAAAGTCATATCAAGGATTCATTAAGAAGAAGGCGAAGCCAGTGTCGTGTCCACAGAAAGAGGGAAAGCCCGTCAGAGTTATCATCATGTTGTTGTCGTTGCTCCACAATAATGAATTTCCATTCCTGAAAGCCAGCCTGTGGCTCAACCATAAAATCGATAACAACAATCGTACTAATCGAGGCAAAACCAGTATCAGGATCAGCAAAGACCGAGAAAGAAGGTTCGATCCAATCCCATCAACATACGCCATACTACTTTCATTCTTGTAAAAAAAAGGTCTAGTGCAACTGAGGGAAATGAGGGACCCTTCAGTCGTTCTTCCCTTCAGTCGTTCTTCCCCCCAGTTATGATGTCAATGAAAGATGTGAATTTCATTCTAGCACCCCATGACACATCATTGAGAATTGCAAGACTTTGAAATACATCGTCCAAGATCTTATTGATTCAAAAGCAATAAATTTCACTAGAAATACCCCGAATATAAAGACCAATACAATGTCGTCTCATCATCACTCAACAAACATGATCGAGAGCTCTAGAGGGATCTAATTAATTTCGGATATTGACAAACTAAAGACACCCCCTCTCCATTGTTAAAGAGCAACTCATGCTAAAAAATATCCATCCTGGTTGCCCAGTCGATTGTCATGTTTCTGTAAGCAAATCTCAAGAATATGCTGAATTGAGGAAAGGAATTCAATTCCTGATTGATCAAGGCGTATTGGTAGCAGAACAACTTTCGAATACTGAAGAAGTTGTTACTCTTGACATTCCGTTTGAGACGTTGGAGATACCATATGATGATGAAAGTGAATTATGGAATCCTTCCAGTAGTTTGAATCGTATCCCATTAACAATATCGTGCGATGAAGAAGATTGGGACAATGTGTATGGACATACCCATATCCCTCTGCAAATCCCTTATGATGAAACATATGTGCTTCCTTATGGTCAAGATGGAATATCCTTAAGTATACCTTATGATTCAGTTGAGATACTTATGTCTCCACCCTCAATGAATCAACTTGTCATCTCAACGCTAGCTCCGGTTCCTTACGAGAGCACGAATGTTGTACCTTAGTTATACGACGAGGCTATTTTTCTCAATGGACAGAAGGTGAGAGAATAGGAAATCTTAGAGGAAAAGAATAACGTAAAGAATATTGTAGGAACTGGTGGCGTCACAAGAGTGGTAGGATCTTTGCACCAACCACATCACCCGTCAACAACAATGGCAATGCAAACAAAGATATTGTTAAACAAGGCATAATTGAACATGGGCAGTCCTCCAAACAGAAAGATGTCCCTAATAATGAAGCAGAGGAATTTTTAAGAATCATCCAGAAAAGCGATTACAAAGTGATTGACCAGCTCAATCAAACTCCTTCAAAAATCTCTATGTTGTCATTATTAATGTGTTCAAAGGACCATCAGGAGGCACTATTAAAATTCTTGAAGGTTGCTCACGTGCCTCAAGAGATATTGCTGGTGCAGTTTGAAGAGGTGGTTGGGAACATAACGTTAGGTCATATTCTGAGCTTCAATGATAGTGAATTATCCTCCGAAGGTAAAAATCATAACAAGGCATTGCACATTACCATCAAATGTGTAGATGTTGTATTCTCTCGAGTGTTATTCGATACTAGGTCGTCGCTGAATGTACTACCTAAAAGCTCGTTGTGTAAATTGTCAATTGAAGAGCTTGTGATGAGGCCAAGTCAGACTATTATGAAAGCTTTCGATGGAGCTAGGAGAGTTGTAATCGGCGAGGTTGATCTCCTGATCAATATTAGGCCTCATACTTTTATCATTACATTTTATATAATGGACATATGTCCCGCCTACAGTTGCTTGCTTGGTCGCCCGTCGATCCATTCAGCTGGTGTCGTAACATCAACTCTTCATCAGAGACTCAAGTTTATGATTAACAATCAGATGGTTATCATTGAAGGCGAAGAAGATGTTCTTGTGAGTCATCTTGCTTCTTTCTGCTATGTTGAGGTAGTGAACGAAGTGCATGAGACTCCGTTCTAGTCCTTTGAAGTGATCAATGTCGAAATGATTCATAAGAACTCGGTGTCTTCAATTATAACCTAGAAAGACGCGAAGACAGTGATAGAAGAAGGTCACCCTTGAAGATGGGGTAGGGTGTTGGAGCTGCCTGTTAACAAGAATGGAGTCGATCTGGGTTATAAGTAGAAAAACACTTCTAATAGGGGTAAAAGACTTATAACTCTGTTAGTTTTCATTAGTGGGGGTCATCTCGTTGATGGTCAAGTCACATTTCTGGAAGTTAAAGACGGTGGTCATGAAGAATTGTGCATGATGTATCCTAGGGCACCCAACCAGACATTGAACAACCGGAGAATCGTTGAAATTCCCGAAGTTACTCTAGTAGACGAGTAATTCACTATTTTTCATTTTTACCTAAAAAATCCTATGCTCTGCCCAAGGCATATGGATCGTGTTGTAGGGCTTTTACTTTTAAAGCACAAACTTATCATTAATAAACTTTTGCATCCAATTGCGCTCTCTTTCTTTCATTTTTACCTTTTGCGCATAAAAATATTTTTGAAAGGCATTGTTTTTGTTTTTTTCTTTTTCATCTTTCTTAAAGTAAAAGCATGAAATCATTCACCGTGCAGATTTTCCCATGTTCCTGTTGATAACGATTCTGATATGGTCCAATATGACTTTGATAACCCAATTTACCAAGCTGACGAAGACTGCGAGGAAGATTGTGATCTCCCAGAAGAGTTGGCTAGACTGTTGAAGCAAGAGTCAAAGGTCATTCAGTCGTACCAAGAAGAGGTTGAAGTCATCAACATGGGAACCGAAGAGGATGCCAAGGAGATCAAGATAGGTGCTGCCTTAGAATCAGAAATTAAGACAAAGTTGGTCACATTGCTTCGAGAGTATGTTGACATGTTTGCTTGGTCCTGCAAAGACACGCCTGGGCTGGATGAAGATATTATGGTCCATAAGCTACCCTTCAAAGAAGATTGTCCGCTGGTGAAGCAATAGCTGAGGAGAATGAAGTCATAAATGTCCTTCAAGATCAAAGAGGAAGTTCAAAAGCAGCTAGACGCTGGTTTCCTGGCAGTATTCAGTTATCTATAATGGGTAGAAAATATTGTCCCAGTACCAAAGAAGGATGGGAAGGTGCGAATGTGTGTTGATTACAGGGACCTCAATAGAGCAAGTCCAAAAGACAATTTTCCTCTGCCACGCATTGATGTGCTAGTAGATAATATGGCACAATTCTCCGTCTTCTCATTCATGGATGGGTTTTCTGGCTATAATCAGATCAAAATGGTGTCAGAAGATATGGAAAAGACGACTTTCATCACCCCATGGGGAACGTTTTGTTACAAGGTCATGCCGTTTGGACTTAAGAATACAGGCGCGACATATCAGCGAGCTATGGTCACTCTCTTTCATGATATGATACATAAAGAGATTGAATGTTATGTAGACAATATGATTGTGAAATCCCAAACTAAGGAAGAGCACCTCGTTCACTTGGAAAAGCTTTTTGCTAGACTAAGAAAATTCAAACTGAGATTAAATCCCAACAAATGCACTTTTGGTGTAAGATCTGGTAAACTGCTAGGTTTTATTATAAGCCAAAGGGGGATTGAAGTCGACCCAGATAAAGTCAAAGCTATCCAAGACATGCCAGCATCCAAAACCGAAAAGGAAGTCAGAGGTTTCCTAGGGAGATTGAATTACATTGCCATATTCATATCTCACCTAACGGCTACTTGTGAACCAATTTTCAAACTGCTTAGAAAAGATCAAGTTGTTGTGTGGAACGATAATTGTCATAAAGCCTTTGAGAAAATAAAAGACTATTTATAAGAACCACCAATCTTGATGCCTCCAATACTAGGACGACCTCTGATCATGTACTTAACTGTGCTAGAAGGATCCATGGGATATGTGTTGGGTCAGCATGATGAAACCGGTAGAAAGGAGCACACAATCTACTACCTCAGCAAGAAATTTAACGACTGTGAAACGAGATACTCAATGCTCGAGAAGACATGTTGTGTATTAGCTTAGGCAGCAAAGCGCCTAAGGCAATATATGCTCACTCATACCACTTTGCTGATTTCCAAGATGGATCCTGTCAAATACATATTCGAGAAGCCTACTCTCACCGGACGAGTGGCTCGTTGGAAAATGGTACTAACAGAGTACAGCATCCAGTATGTTACGCAAAAAGCCAACAAAGGAAGTGTGCTCTCTGACTATCTTGCCCACCAACCTGTGGATGACTACTAATTTACGCGTTTCGACTTTCCTGATGAAGACGTCATGTTTGCAAAAGACTTTACAACACTAGGCCTAAATGATGGACCCGAACCAGGATCACGATGGACGCTCGTGTTCGATGGTGCAGAAAATGCTAAAGGTTGTGGGATTGGGGCAATCATTACTTCCCCAACTAGTTTTCATCTACCATTCGCTGCCCGACTATGCTTCAAGTGTACTAATAATATGATAGAGTATGAAGCTTGTATCTTTGGGATCGAAGCTGCCATTGATAATAGGATCAAGATTCTAGAAGTCTATGGAGATTTTGCGCTTGTCATATGTCAAACTCGAGGGGAATACGAAACACTTGATGTCAAGTTAATTCCTTACAGAGATCATGCCTTGAAGTTAATCCCATACTTTGATGAGATCACTTTTCATCACATCCCCAAAGCAGAAAACCAACTGGCATATGCTCTAGCAACATTAGCATCCATGTTTCAAGTCAAGTGAAAGAATGAGGCATCATCCATCTTTCTGGAGTACCTTGAGGAACCTGCTTATTGCTTGGCAACTAATGCTGAAGAGCCTAAAGTTGATGATCATCCTTGGTTCTACGATATCAAGCGGTATATAGAAACACAGGAATATCCAGAGAACATAACTATCACTAACAAGAAATATCTGAGGAAGCTCTCGTCAAAAATTTTCCTCAGCAATGATGTGTTATACAAATGGAATTATGACTCAGTTCTACTCAGATGCGTAGATAGACACAAAGCAGAGCACATCATAAATGAAGTGCACGAAGGGTCTTTTGGAACACACGGCAGCGACCACACTATGGTTAAGAAGATCTTGAGGGCAAGATACTACTGGATGACAATGGAAATAGACTGTTATCGTTATGTCCAGACATGTCATAAATGCCAGATTTATGCAGACAAAGTTCATGCTTCACCATTTCCTTTGAATGTGTTGACTTCACCTTGGCCTTTTGCCATGTAGGGCATAGATGTAATCAGGCGTATCGAGCCAACGGCCTCCAACAGACATCGTTTCATCTTAGCGGTCATTGACTACTTCACCAAATGGGTGGAAGTCGTATCTTATGTCAATGTCACTAAGCAAGTAGTGACTCGCTTCATCAAGAAAGAAATCATTTGCCGATATGGGGTTCCGAATAAGATCATTGCTGATAATGGTTTGAACCTCAACAATAAAATGATGAAGGAGTTGTGTGAAAGCTTCAAGATTGAACACCACAACATGATGTCGTATCCTCCCAAAATGAATGGAGTTGTTGAGGCGACGAACAAAAACATCAAGAAGATTGTCCAGAAGATGGTAAAGACGTATAAAGATTGGCACGAGATGTTACCATTTGCTCTGCATGGCTACCGCACTTCAGTGCGTACTTCCATTGGGGCAACCCCGTTTTCTCTCGTATATGGTATGGAAGCAGTGCTGCCTATTGAAGTAGAGATTCCTTCCCTGAGGATTTTAGCAGACGTCAAGCTAGACGAAGTTGAGTGGATACAAGCAAGACTCGACCAACTTAATCTCATCGATGAGAAGCGCATGATGGCCATCTGTCATAGGCAGCTATACCAGAAGAGACTGAAGAAGGCCTTTAACAAGAAAATTCGCCCACGACACATCAAAGCAGGAGATTTGGTCTTAAGGAAGATTCAACCAACTCATGTTGACCCAAGGGGAAAATGGACATTGAACTATGAGGGTCCATACGTTGTGAAAAAGGTTTTCTCCAGAGGAGTCTTGATTCTCTCGACCATGGATGGTGACAATCTTCCATCCCCTGTGAATCCAGATGCAGTTAAAAAATATTATGCCTAAAAGATAGACCTGGTGGACCAATAAGAAAAAGAAAAGGTCCAGGCAAAAATTAGGGACTAAAATAAAAGAAATATCCCGGTAGGCTGAAAACCCGAAAGGGCGGCCTAGGAAAAAGTTTGGGATCCAAGAGGCTAAACTGCATCCTGAAAAGACATGTGAACTTTCCTCCATGACCACTGAGCTCTGACTGGGAGAAATCAATTCATTTGTTGCACTCAGAAGCAAGACATAACGGGTCTTCAGAAATATATGGGCCATAGCAGAATTGAAACTCGACAGAAGCCGATTTCAACATTGCCATTGTATTTTATATTTTTCTTTCAAAGCAGTTACCTATTTTAGAAGTTGCCTCTGTTTGTAATTTCCCCGTTTATGGGTCTTCATCAATAAAAATTACTTTCATCAGAATTTCCGTTTCTATTTTCTTACCATATGTTTGCAAGAGTTGTCTTGTTGGTGATAAGTTTTGCGCCTAATAGCATTGTGGTAGAATGAATTAAGGGATTACTTACTCTCTTAGGGTAACTAAAGGGTAATCACGACTCCGAGAAACATGCAGAAACACCGTTTGAAATCCTGAAGTGACCTGGCCGAGGCACGAATCATCTAGCCCAGAAGAAACTGGCATTAATTTGGGAGTCTTAGCATCTCCAAAACTTGATTACATCATGAAGAAATGATGTCGAGAAGTCGAGCTTATTCCCTCGTCCAGTCCAAAGCCCAATTTTGTTTGGCGCCTTTTTTGTTTTAAAGCCACTTTTGGCTGGCATTTCTTTGCAAAACCATCTTTGACTGGTACCGTTTACCTTACATATCTCCGTTCCCCGGAAAGCCAACCTCGCTTGGCATGACTATCACTCCAGACCCTCTCATATCCCTAGCATTAAGTATTATTTGCATCATATGCATACATAAACATAACATGCTTCCCCAGCTCTTGCATCTCCATGCACTAGCATGTGCGTTTGCATTTCCATCTGTTATGGAATATCATTATCATCAAGCATTACCATACGCGGGTCAAGGTCCAGGATCAGTCTCGCAGATTCTCCAAGATCACCAGCAGCCCAGTCATGGGCAATTTTTGCAATACCGTGGGTTTCCCCTCACAAAATTCAAGGATGTCAAAGCAAGGTTCAGACCAGCCAAGGGCAGCTTTTTCAAAACTATGGGCATCTTCCATGACGTTATTTCAACTTGGTGGTTGATCAGAATTCCAAGACGATCCTCTGCCCAGTTAGGGGAATCTTCTGCAAATACTACAGGCGTGCCCCACAAAGTTGTTCAACCTTTTGTTACAAAAACTCGAGGGCTCTAAAGCAACCATCAGCCCGGTTGGGGGCATATTATCCAAGACCGTGGGTGTTCCCCACGAAGTTGTTCAACCTTTTTTGGACAAATTCAAAAGTTTCAAAGAGACGTTTAGCCTAGCCAGAGACATCTTCTTTGAAGCCGCGAGTGTTCCTCACAAGGTTGTTCAACCTTTTGTTGACCAAGATCAAGAGTTTTGAACCAAAACTCAGCTCAGTTAGGGGCATCTTCTCCAAAATTCATGGGCGTTCCTCATGAAATTATTTCAACCTTCCGTGGTCAAAATTGTGACCTCTAAGCAAGTCAATGGGTGTTCCCTGTTGATTTATTTCAATCCAATCTTTCTCTTCGGCATTCTCTAGTGAGTTGTATCCAACAAACATGACCTTTTCTCAATTGTTATACTATCATCCTTTCGGTGATAGCTTAACCCCCGTCAGTTCAACTTAACCTGCATCCTTTTGGTGTTAGTTGCCTCTAAGATTGGGAAGTTATTGTCATCCTTTTGGTGGTAGTAACTTGTAAGTTTTGCTCCGTCATCCTTTTGGTGACGAGTCTGTCATTCTTTTGGTTCCAGATTGTGCGAATGTAAACTATCATCCTTTTGGTGATAGCAACATGTGTGTGTTCGCTCTATCATCATTTTGGTGATGGGTCTGTCATCCTTTAGGTGCTAGGTTGTGTGAATGATCTTCGTTATCCTTTTGGTAATGGAACCCTACATCCTTTTGCTGTCAGGGATTTTGTGTGCGTTTATTCTCTATCATTTTTTGTTGGTAGGTACGTCATCCTTTTGGTGTCGGGGTGCGTCAACTATCATCCTTTTGGTGATAGGCTTGTCATCCTTTCGGTGTCAGGTTTTCTCTGTTATCATCCTTTTGGTGATAACGGCCTTCACAAACTATCTTGTATTCCACTTCCCAATGTCGCAACTGCAAAAAACAACCGGCGGAAAAATAGAAGAGTCGCCGCCTTTCGTAATTTATCCCAAAGAGAGGGAAAGGAAACAATAGGAAAAAAACTGACGAAAAGGAAAAGACGAGGTCGTTGCAACCAAGTCCTGGGTTCGGGAGTCGGTTATGTAAGGGGAAGGTATTAGCACCCTTCACATCCGTCGTACTCGAAGGGATCCACGCTTGTTTGCTATCTAAAAGGGTTGTTTATCTATCTACGCTATAGGCTTCAAGATAAAAAGAAAAGAAAGAGATGACTCGGCAAAGCATCACTGCCCTGTGCCTACGTACTTCGGCTAACTACGGGAGAGAAGGGGGAAGGTTGCTCACCAAGACATCGCGTCTTGTGCCTACGTACTTTCATCTGGCATGAAAGATCAGAGCGAACATAGTTCGGGCAGACACGAAACCACATGCTAGTTAAGTGTTTTATCCGAGTAGGGTTAAACATCAGTTCCAGCAGTTAGGGACAAAGCCTGTTTGCGATAGAACAGAAGTTTAACAACACTCTTTTCTGAAAAAAGAAGTTCCGATTAATCCCTAAGGAAAAAGGTTTGAATTTGTTTTGGTGTTTTTTTATCGGAGAAATGTTTTGAATTTGAGTGTTTATAATGTATGTTGTACTAAAGTGTAGAACCTAGGATCGAATGCGTCGCATATCGTCCTAAGGACGTATACTAAACACTCTAGGTAATTGAGGGGAGGCCCCTCAATCACCATTTCCCAAGTATAAGGCTCATGGCACAATATCCATTATCTTTATTAAGTATGTTAGGATTGTATGAAGATGAGAAGAGAAGACGCACGAAAGGTCTAAGGGAAACTCGTCCCTAACATTATCATGCAAAGTGATCCTAGAGTTCGGATTGAAAGGGGAAACATCTACCCTAATGTTAGCATACTTGGATTGAACGCCTAATGTCTCTCCTACTCCCATCCTAAATGGAGGAACTAGGAATCCTATGAGGATCATGGCAAGAAAGCACAAGAAGAACAAAGGAAGAATCAATCACAAGTAGAGAAATGCAACACAAAAATGCACAATTAGAATGGTGGGAGGGAGGAAAAGTGTGTCGGGCAGCAGCCGCCACAAGCGCGTCTCGACCTTAACAGGGATGCAATAATGATGCAAACATGTGGAGAAAAGCAAGAAATGCAAGCAATTAAACATGCAAACGAATGATCGATTCGAACCACATACAAGCATGCAAATAATTGAAAGAATGAGCATACGTAGCAAGAACATCATGATTAAACAATCACAAACAGTGGCAATTAGCCAAAACAATTCAATCCTAATGCATCACATTGGTCTATGATGATTCGAATCGAATCGGTATGCGAACATGCAAGCAAAACAGTAAACATGGCATTCTGGTACAGTGTTAACCGGTTAACACATACTGTTAATCGGTTAACACCTTGAAAGTTTGAAGAAAAATTGAAGTTTTGAACAGGTTAACCGGTTAACACTGTTAATGTTTGAAAGAGATTTAAAAATTTGAAGTGGTTAACCGGTTAACCATTTACGTTAACCGGTTAACACTGTACCAGAAGCCAAAAACAACAACAGAAAAAGCACTTAATGCACAAAATCACTTAATCAAGTGATCCAACAGATCAGCTTATCAAATAAGCACGAAATTACACATGCAAACAGAAAACCGATAAACATGCAAACATGTCTATACAGCGCAATCGCAATTCACACGGATCAGAATTCACAAAAATCCAATCGAATATGAGAATCATCATGTAAATGCAAATAAGCTCAAAAACAGTTAAGGATCTAGAATCTCCAACCTTCGAAGCGGAGATTTGCTCCGGTAATTTTTGATCAATAGAATTTGAGTAGTTCAAACAATAGAAACCTGGAAAACTTCGAGATCCAAGCCAATTGTAGTTGTACGAACGAAGATCCACTAAATTCGAGTCGAAACGCTTCGAATAATCACTTCCACTTCAAGCTCCAAGATCAGAACTCAACTTGCACGAAAATAGAAGATGGAAATCAATTCAAAGATGATGATGGATGAAGGTTTATGCTCAAGAATCCATTGATTTCAATGCAAAATCAATGAATCCAAGTGAAAAGAGCTTTGAGTGTGGTTTTTGGAAAGTGGAGAAGTTGAGAGAAATTGAGAGAATTTTGGATCAATTCTGAAAAATGATTATGAGAAATGAGAATTGGCTCCTTTTGGTTTAGAGTAGATCGTTTAAATACCATCTAGGTTTGGATCCCAAAGGTGGGGTTTGGACTTTGGATTGGAAAGTTGGTTTGGAATGTGGAATGGAGTTTTGGAGATAAAATTTAAATAACCAATTTTCAAGAACATTCTAGATCCTTCCTTTTGGTAAAAATGAGTCTCAATATGATCAAATTCGGACCCCAGGTGCAAATGGCTTGCAAAATCACGTACAGGGCAAAATCTGTTATGGTTAACCGGTTAACCATATGCGTTAACCGGTTAACGCCTCTAAAACCTTTGAATCTGGGCAAATTCTCCTTTGGTTAACCAGTTAACGCCTCTTGAATTTGGCGCCTTTTGGCGGGAAATCAGTCTGTTTTTCCATTTCAACTGTCTGGAGCTCTATTTAGCTGCTGAACCTCATTTTTGACCGTCATCACTGTGAAAATGTTGGGCATGAGCCTGAATGCTGATCCTGATAGAAATTAACCTGCAAAACAGAATAAAATCGATCACTCGATTACTGGGCAAAATAAATGCTGAAGCTCTTGATGCTTGTTGTTCAGTTGCTTACACGGGAATGAAACTTGAGCCACGGGAACCTTGATCCCCTTCCTCGAGGACAAATGCTATGCAAAATACTGATTAAATGCAAAATGAAACATGAGGTAGATAAAGAAATAGGTTGGGCAAATTTTGGGGTGCAACAACTGCTCTTATTCAAACGACTTGGACCTGATTGAGTGTGAAGTGAACGACTCTCAACCAGTCAAGGTAAAAGACAGTTGAATACCAAAGAAACCCAGAAATTTGCCAACCACATAATTAACCATGATGAATGCCTCGAACATTCTGTTGGGGAAGAGAGACCTAATCAAGTAACTCTGCTGAGGAAATCCGTAATACAATTGGTGTTATGGTCTGAATACCACGTGGGATGAAGGGTAGCATGTCAACTTTGTTAGAATCTGGATATTTGATGAACACAACGAATAAGCGAAACCTGTCGGAGCCTAGATACTCAACAAGGAGTACATCATCACTTGGAACTGGCCGAAATATGAACATTCAACGAGATAGCCTGGAACAAACCGGAGCCAAGACGCTTAACGCGAACGAAAGAACCGGAGCCAAGACACTCACGAGAGAAACAAACGAACCGGAGCCAAGACGCTCAACATGATTACTGAACAAACGAACCGGAGCCAAGACGCTCAACGAGGAACCAACAAACGAACCGGAGCCAAGACGCTCAACGCGAAGAAATCAGAGTCGGGGTAATCAATGGGGCAAATCGGAGGCGGAATCCTCAATGAACCAAAGTCAGAGGCGGGACCCTCAATGAAACAAATCAGAGCCGGAACACTCAATGCAACAAATTCAGAGGCGGAACCCTCAATGAAACAAAGTCAGAGGCAGAACCCTCAATGAAACAAATCAGAGCCGGAACACTCAATGAAACAAAGTCAGAGGCAGAATCCTCAATGAAGTAAATCAGAGGCGGAATCCTCAATGAAACAAATCAGAGGCGGAACCTTTAATGAAGCAAATCAGAGGCGGAATCCTCAATGAAGCAAATCAGAGGCGGAATCCTCAATGAAGCAAATCAGAGGCAGAACCCTCAATGAAGCAAATCAGAGGCGAAATCCTCAATGAAGCAAAATCAGAGGCGAAATCCTCAATGAAACAAAATCAGAGGCGGAATCCTCAATGAAACAGATCAGAGGCGAAACCCTCAATGAAACAAATCCTTACTGGGGATTTACCAGAGTCTGGATAATCAACGGATACATGGATACGTCATGAACTGAGCATTCAACGAAATCTAACCATTCAACGGAGCAGAAGTATCGTCAAAGAGTTCATTAGGGTTGGAATAACCAGTCGGAGTCTGGACACTGCACGGATATAACAAAACGTCTCAAATTGAAAATTCATCGGAATCTGGATGTTCAACGGATAAGTCGGGACCTGAAGATCACCTGTGGGAGATAGCAATCACCTGAAATCAGAAAGGTAACAATCTAGCTCATGTTTCAAGATGCAGATATTTGAAAATGGCATGATGCTCCATACAAAATGGAAATGCTACGCATTTGGGTAGATGTTATGCCAGATGCAAAGATGCAAAGGAACCGCTCCAGCAAAATAAATGTTGGAGAGACGACGCCAATTCCGCTGGGGAAACAGTCCTGCTGGGAATAGCTTACGCGTGCCAATGACGATTGGACTTATGCCGAGGAACGAAACCTGAACGCCTAACTCAGCTGGGGAACATTCCATGAACGGTTTTCCAGAATACGAACCCTTCTAGGGAGAAAACAGCTTGCTACACAGCTACTTTCACCTACTGAAGAGAACAATGCCACAAATGGCCTTCTAAGATACGACTCTCTCGGGAAACTGTAAACTTCGGCTAAGGCTAGACATCCAGACGATGGAATTGATCTTACCTGCCGGGGAGGATACAACTATGCGGGGAAATCAACTCTGTCGGGGACATCGGTCTGAACTGCTGAGAGTTGAATACTTACAGACAAATGCTGGAAAAGACCACGGGCTAACTCACTGCTAGGGAAAATGCCACACCTGCCTGGTGGACGGAACCCTGATCTCGACTTGCTGGGGAGTAAGTATATACCTGTAATCTGTGGGGATTGGTTGTGTACCGACCAACTGTCGGGGACTACGGGTATAGGCTTGCCTGCTCTCGTTATCCTGTACATAACTCTATTGGGGATAGAGATGTAAACTCCCCTTGCTGGACTCTGGTTGGGGAGAATCTATCTTCGCTTGGGGAGACACCTCAATGCTCACAGTTCAATGTTCAGATTCTGTGGGGAAACACAACTGAACCTGCTGAGGAGACTCCACTTCTACTTGGCGGAAAGAAATCTGACTTTACCCTGCTGGGAAGTGGGCCTAATGCTCTGCATATGCTTCTGCCAGATGCTTCAAGGGTGATGACGTTGCAAAATGATCTCTGGGACATCTCATCCTGAGCAAAAAAAGTTTGCCATGAAACGAACTCGAGATGACTCGCCCCAGAATCTGTAACAACTTTTGATATACTCTGCAGATATGTAGAGGAACGGTTCCTTCACTTTCAAGTTTTGCCCCAGCCTGTAGGATCTTCGTAACATCCTCTCGAAAGGAATCCTAAAATCTATGTACTTCGGCAGTTTGATATGAACGGTCTCAGCATTTTGAACCTCACAGAGGTGCTTCAAGTTAATCGTCTTTAGGATAAGGATAACTTCAGTGCTCTCAGGGTGGTCTGCCCCAGCCTTGTCATGGTTTTGCCCCTGATTGGCAGATTTGTGGAGCAGTACCCTCGAGAGATTCATCGAATCTTGACCTGATTGCCCCAGATTAACTGACTTTTGGCCGGCTGACTCCCATGTTGTGATCATCTGATATAGCTTGCCTCGGTTCACCGGAGTATTCAGGCATTCTGCATTTTCCTGATCAAACTTTCCATTATGGAAACTCTCCTGCTGTCAAGCGCTTACTCGCAAGTAAAACAAATTGTTCTACATAAAATATATATTAAATGCAATATATATGACAGTTTTCGAAATCCAATCTGTTCATTGGAAAATTTTTGTTGTGACATATGGTAAACAAAATCACTTATCATCATGTCAACATTAATACAACACTGTTAGAGGAATCCTTTCAAGGAGTCAATTTCAACGCGATCTTTATCGAAGTATGCTTTCGAAACAAACATGCTTCAATTAGGACTTTTTTAGGTTGTAACGTGGTCATGCTCATGGTTAACAAAGAAGGATATAAGGCTCAAAGTTGATTCTAACCCACCCATTCCCCTTGCTGTTCTCCAATCCTACGTTCAGCTAATTCGACCTTAGCGTTTACCTTTCAAAGGTTGGATGGTAGGAGCGATAGTTCAGGAAACCACCCATTTTCGGAGTGACAGTCACTCGTTTTTCGTCTTTGGTGCCTGGAGTCACACAATTTTCTTTTCAAGGATTTTCTTTTGTAATCCTTTTCGCTTTTCATTTCTTCGTCTTTCCCTAACTTTTGCCTGGACTAACTCTTTTGAGTTTCTTCGATTTTGAAGTCCAGCGGGATGCCCTAATTTTTGCCTAAGTCGCTTGTCTTCAAGATTCGACTTAGCGGGCTTGTCTTTTGATTCTTTTCTTTCTTTTTTTTGGAATAAGTCATGTGACACTGGCTCGTCTGACTTGTTTGTAAAGAGATTGTGACTGTTTCACTCCTTGTCGGCAAGGTTTAACCATCGTGGTTTTTTAGGTACGACCTATATAGGTGTGATTGATCCTCGAACGGACACTCCTTTTGTAATTTGAACGCTTGGTCAAATTAACTGACACCTACCCTGCCCCAGGTTATGATTGAGGATTTTTCATTTTCAGAAAGAAACTCCTACTACTAGGCTCAAAGGGGTTGACAAGGGATTATCTTCCTTATATCTCCGGTGTTTGTAGATTCAAAACAATGCATGTACATCATCAACGGGTTTTTATTCAAAAGCATACATTCGGAAGCTCACTTCTTTCGATTTTGTCATCCTCCCCGAACTCCACTTAAACCAGCGTTTGAAATAAATGAAAGCAATAGAGTGAACACGAATGGATTAATTCAAAACATGCATATTTATTTCATTATCAATATCAATTGAAAAACAATAAGTTATACAAACGAAATTTGCATTCTAACAGGAAAGAAACTACAAATGTAAAGAAATGGCATGATAAAATGCAGATTGCCAGCTTCTAGGAACTGGGCTTCTTGTGTCTGCTGCCGAGGGAGATGCGACCCTTGAAGTCTTCAGACTCAAACAGATGAGCGATTGCCGTGTACGACCAGCTTTCCTTTCGAAAAGGAAATGTACCTCTTGTCCATCAACTACTGCACTTTCGCTTGAAAGGCTTCACAATCTTCAGTTGAGTGCCCCATGGATCCTCCATGATATCCATATCGAGCACGTAAATCATACCCGGGATGGTACAAATCTAGCAACGACTTGAGGGTCTTGGGCTCCACCAAAGAGTTCCGAATCATATGTGGCAACAACTGACTGTACGGCACAAATACTGGGTGGAGAGGATCATTCCTTCTTTTCAGCTTGCTGTGAGGCCTACTCTAATTCTGGCGATGGTAATCTTGCTGCTGAGGAGCACGAGGTTGTTGGTACCGGGTTAACTGCAAAACAACATTGGTTTCTTTCTCCTTCCCGACTGAGGCTTCTTTGCAGCTTTGGAAGAATCAAAAGTACTTTGGAACTTTCCCATTCGGATACCCCTTTCGACTCTTTCGCCTGCTGCTACCAGATCTGAAAATTCTGTGGACACGCAACCTACCAGCTTCTCATAATGCAATTCGGGTAGCGTAGCTATGAACACGTCAGTCATTTCTATCTCCACCATGGGAGGTTGTACTCTCGCCGCTAAGTCTCGCCACCTTTGGGCGTACTCTTTGAAGCTCTCAGTATTATTTTGCGACATACCTTGCAGTTGTGACCGGTCGGGTGCCAGATCATGGTTGTACTGATTAAGGTGCTCATGTTCGGGCTCTTTCATTCTTAAACTTGTCCTAGGCAAAGGTAGCTGTTGCGGGCAGGGGGATTCAGAAATCAAAGATTGCAGCATATACTTTTGACTTACTGCAACTTCAGGGGGAGTAGGAACAAATTTGCCTGATACATTCATGCTGCCCGACACAAATTCAATTGTTTTCGAATCAATCAATTCTTGAACCTTATGCTTAAAAGAATTACAGTTCGTGATGTCATGCCCTGGTAAGCCATAGTGGAAGTCGCAATGGGCATTTTCGTCACAGTCGGGTGGTATTTCCTCAGTCAATGGAGCTATAAGTCGGGGTTTAACCAACTGAAGTTGGAGCAAGAGTTGCACCAACTGAGCATAATCCATAGGTATCGGATCGAGGATTCTGTTGCAGGGTCTCGTCTTTTGCCCGTATTTCCTAATCCTGGGATCGCCTTGAGGAATAGGGGGTAGTTGCTGACGGGAAAAGTCCTGAGCCTCAGGTCGTGCAAAGGGTCTCGGAGGCCTATCACTCCTGGGTATAGGTTCCACAACCACAAGTGGAGCAAGCATCTTTGCTGCAGCTTCGGGCACTTGATCACTTTCTCTTCTGAGCACATTCCTTATTACTTCCATGATCAAGCCCACTTGGGTCTTCAACTGATTGTTCTCCCCTCCGAGCGCATTCTGATCCAAGCGCAACGCATGCATGTCCCTCATGAACTGCCTCATCTGGCCCTGAACTTCCCTAAGCTCTGCTTGAACCTGTTCCATGTGTAGCTTCTTGATGTCTGAATTTCTGAAGAGAAAACCAGATCAGGATAATGCAACCCAGCCTCTGACACCTGATATGCAAATGAAATGTGAATGTCGTGTTCGAGTATTTCCAAGGAACATGTCTGCTTCGATTCATGCTTTACACAGACGAACCACAAGGAAAAGATTTAACGTTCAACATTGAGTCTCGAAGTTACGATCCTTGGAAATACAAGAACATGTATGTCAAAACACAAACATGCTAGGGTGACGTTGTCATACCCTAAATTTGTCCTACTCATTTTTTTAATTATTTTTGCATTTTTTGATTGCTTTTTAAATTTTGCATCTTTTGCGTAATTTCACGTCAATTAGACACGTGCCCACTCATAATTGGACGATTTTTTGAATCTCTGGTATTTTGCCCAATAAGAGCGTGACATGTGGTCTAAAGACGTTTTTGTGTGAATATTATTTCTTTTTATTTTTTAATTTTTTTTAATTTTTTCTAAGTTTTTTTCTGTTAAGAATATTAGTAATAATATGATTCAATATAGTGGATATATTTGTTTTTGTTAATTATATTAATTAGCAATAATATTGTTTATATTATATAATTTTGTAGTTTAGTTTTTAAGTTAAAATTGTTTGTTTTAATTAATTGAAAAAGAAGGAAACGGTTGGAAGGCTGAATTGGGCCCATTGCTTGCAGCCCAGTAAAATGGTGAAAGAGGAAATGTAGGGTTTAGAGGAGAATAAAAGGGGCATAGAAGAACCCTAGAAGAGGCACTGTTCATGATCATCAAAAACGTCCGCAGCCACCCCAACTCAAAACCATAGCCGCATCATCTCCTTTCTTCAACCATCACCATACGAAACCCTCACCAATGCCATCACCATACGAAACCCTCATCAATGCCATCACCGCATCACCATTTTCACCTCCGCCTTCGCAACCTTAGACCACCACTATCTTCGACGCAATCACTTCACCGACGCCGCCTTTTCAACTTAAACTTGACGCAAAATTGCACGGAAACATTAATGATACTGCTCTTGCATACTCAAATTGACGGCAATAAGATTCGAATAAACGTTTCAGAGTTTACGGAATCATCTCGTTTCATCTACGGCCGGAGTAATAAAGGCATCACGTTTGGTTTTATCAGCTCAACAGCGACGAAGAGGTAGCCGCGAGATCCATAGCAACTCAACGACGTCAGACCTTTGCATAATCACGGCGTAACGGTAAACCTCGAGTCATCTCATTGGTGTCGATTGATGCTTCTGGTGAATGTTTTTACTTCGGTACCATCGTTTTCACTGCAGTTTTTTCCAGTTAACATTTGATCCAAACCATTAAGTTTTTCCATTATGATACTTGTTTTAAAAGTTGTATTGAACTCATATTTATGCTGTTGAAATTATGTTTTCCATTTCCAGTTTATTACAATTGATTAGTTGTAAGAACTGTTGAGGTTGGTTCGGACGCGGTTTCGTTCTCATCTTCGATTCTGTTTGTTTTTTGGATTGAGTTTTCATTTGTATAGTACTGATGAAGTCTAGTATTAATTCTATTTCATGTTTTTCTCTGCATCATTTCGGTTTAGTTGTTGATGTTTGGTGAACTGTGATTAATGTGTAACGTATATGAGATTCGGTAACGATTCAAAATCAAAAGTTTATTGTATATTGTTTGTCATTTGGATTATCGTGTCGATTATGTATTCTTGTGTTTACGATGCTGTTTCGGTTGTCTTTACGGAAATGTTGTTCATTCGCCTTCTGTTATGAAATTGTTATTGATCATGTTGTATCTGCTTATTTTGGTTTAAATATGATGCTGCTTCTTTTCAATGATGATAAGTTTTCAATTTAAGCATTTTATATATATTGTTATGTTGTTGTTGCTTTGTATAGAAGATGCTTTGTATATATTGTTATGTTGTCATTATTGTTCATATTTTTCTTTATGTGTGTGGATGAGATTTTGAAAGCTTGGATAGGCTTCTGTTTTTTTCTCTTCCTTATGCTTCATCTAAGACCAAGTCTAAATTAG
The DNA here is from genome assembly GCA_963859935.3 of Lathyrus sativus. Lineage (NCBI taxonomy): Eukaryota > Viridiplantae > Streptophyta > Magnoliopsida > Fabales > Fabaceae > Lathyrus > Lathyrus sativus. Next base: position 574,138,000 of record OZ012740.1, read on the forward strand.
TGTGTTCATTTTAAATTTTTCTAAAGCATGATGATGATGATAGTACTGCATTTTGCTTCCAAATAAATTCCTCTTTTACTAGCATATATTATTAATATTAATAAAGTTTCAAAGAGAAGTTTTTTTAGTCATGGAATTATCGAGATTGGCCTAATTCTTCTCCTTTTATTTCACTAATTATTCTCCATTTTTTTAATAAAAAAAACATTTTTTTCAATTAAACTTTCAAGCAAATCAGATAATTTTTTCTAAGCAATTTTAGACTATTCTTTAATAATATTTGTCAAGCCCAATATTTATATTTTTAAATAAATAAAACTTACTTTCTATTTTATTAAATAGTTTTTTTAATACATATCCAAAATATTTTTTTCAAAAAATAGAACCTTAGATTATTTTCAAATTTATTCCAAAATTTGTTTAACTATTTTTCTTAGTCCTAAATTCATTTTTCAATATACAAACAATTTTCTTAAATTAAATCACTTTCAAAATTTGACTATGTTTCTTGATCCTATTTATATATATTTTTTTTTTCAACGCTAAAATTATTATTCAATCAAAAAACAAAAAAACTAAATCCTTGAAGTCTAGCACTTCTTGAATTTTTAGACAATCATTATTGAGGTGTACACCTTAAATAATGTATTGTTCGACTTTTTGTTTTTTTTAAATATACTTTTTTTTTTAACAAAGAAGTATCATAGGAATCTAGCATTCTGTGTGATATTTCCGTTGTTCACTCAAACTTTTTTTTCAAATGAAAAAGGTGTCGTCGAGATCTAGCATCTCGATAATACTCAAATTAATTGTTTGTGAGGCCTACGTCTCATTTACTAAATAATCGTCATTTCTCCTATACTTTTCAAATCCAATCTTGTATTCTCACTTCTCATACCATAAACTCTTTTCATATTCTCGATTCGATTCAAATTATTTCAAAACCATTTTCTCGATCACACTCCGAAAGAAGGAGGTTCTTGGAATCTAGCATTCCTTGGATTTTCGAGTGAATAATTCTCAAGGCACGCTCTTGAGTTATTATTCACTCAATCTTTCGACTTTTTCAAACATTTTCTCGATTCAAACTCTGAAAGAAGGAGGTTCTTGGAATCTAGCATTCCTTGGATTTTTGAGTGAATAATTCTCGAAGCACGCTCTTGAGTTATTATTCACTCAATCTTTCGATTTTTTTCAAACATTCCCTCGATTAAAGCTCTGAAAGAAGGAGGTTCTTGGAATCTAGCATTCCTTGGATTTTCGAGTGAATAATTCTTGAGGCACGCTCTTGAGTTATTATTCACTCAATCCTTCGACTCTGTCAAACATTTTCAAACATTCTCCTAAGTCGAGTGCTCGTACGCATTCGTAACTATCGATATTTCGCACACACTTCACAATTCCTCGTGGTTTCGATATTAGGAGCACCCTTAGGGACTAATATCGTTTCTCACCACCTAACTCTTGACACGTCGTCAAGTCGGTTCTATCTGCTAATCAATTCCTCGACTCGTAGTCGACCCCTTTTTTCAAACCAACTTCCTTTTGCCTCGCGTTCCACTTTCGACTCAATCTTCTTACAAACGTTTTTTTAAACTTACGAAAGAAGGATATTCATAGAATCTAGCATTCTTTGAATATTCGAATGAGTAACTCTTGAGGCATGCCCTTGAGTTGTTATTAGTTTATTCTTTCGATTTCAAAATATCCAACCCTTTATCATTTAATCTATTCATCCCGACTTCCGAAAGAATTGAGTTCTTGGAATCTCGCATTCCTTGAATTCTTGAGTAACAAGTTCTTGAGGCATGCCCTTGGGTTGCTTGTCAGTCACTCTTTCGTCTCTCAACTCAAAGTCCAAACCAATTCAAACCTCGTCATTTTCGTGGTTGTTACCATAAACTACGACTGCTCTGATTCTTCATTCTCATATGAATGTAAGATACGTAGGCACAAGATTGCGATGATCTTGGCGAGCACACTTCTATCCATCTTCTGTTTCCCCCCATCCTTTCCTGTGGTCGAACTACGATGCTCTGATTCCTCATTCTCGTCCAAATGAGCATACGTAGGCACAAGGGCCCCAATCCTTGGCGAGCACCCTATCTTCTAACCACCCCATTCCCCTAGCGTATTTACCTATTATCCTACCAATTCTACCTTTATCATTGAGAAGAAAAACAAGTAAACCTAAACAACACTCCCCACAATTACCTTAAGAGGTTCCCGTCGAGTACGACAGACGTGAGAGGTGCTAATACCTTCCCCTCACGTAACCGACTCCCGAACCCGGAACTTGGTTGCGACAGCCCTGTTCCTATCCTTTTCGTTTTAAGAGGTTTTCTCGATATTTTCCTCTCCCGTTTATTCGGGAAAAATAAAGTTCGGTGGTGACTCTGTCGAACCGCATTTCCGCGCCATTCGCGCGAGGGTCGTTTCTCCGAAATTTCCCCGTGATTTTTCGAGGTGCGACTGACGCAAATGCAAATGCAGAGATGCAGCAGAAGATCAAGATTGATGTGCTTGTTGACTGAGACGGATCAAGATTCAGCTTCAACAAGAACATATCACTACTCTAATAGGATCCAACTGACTAGTAAATCGGATTTAAACTGTGGAGAAAATCGGGTAGTCTGAAGGTAAAGGTTTCCTGCACAACCCCAGCCCTGCTCACAGGTATGAACCTAATCCACTGATAAAGGCACGACATCCTATGCGTTTCTCAGCGTCACAAACTTTCAGGAAATGATGATACGTTCACCATTTCTGGTTTGGCATCATCACCCCCTGAAGAGGCCTCACTTAGCTGAGTCACAAATGATTGGTCCCCAGAGTCGACAATCCTCATAAATTCAATTCAAATCCTAAGGACCAAAAAAGAAATCATCAACTAAGATCTCGTCTGAGTGTGAATTTCATGGGAACTAGTGTTTGCTAAGCAAACAGGTCCACCACTAATCTCCACTCTAATGCTATGTTTACTCTCTAGCCTGGGTCTGGCTTTTCCCTCATCTGAACTCCCCTCCCACAACAACACAATAATGATAATATATGCTGAAAATAAAATGCGGGAAAATAAAGTGCGGAAATAAATAAAGTACAACACACATGTACAAAACCCAAAAAGATAACCAAACAAGCACTAGGATCGACTCGCATAGGGAACCAGAGATTCTGGGTTCGATCCCCAGCAGAGTCCCCAGTTGTCGCAACTGTGAAAAACAACCGACGGAAAAACAGAAGAGTCGCCACCTTTCGTTATTTATCCCAAAGAGAGGGAAATGAAACGATAGGAAAAAACCTGACGAAAAGGAAAAGACGAGGTCGTCGCAACCAAGTCCTGGGTTCGGGAGTCGTTTACGCAAGGGGAAGGTATTAGCACCCCTCACGTCTATCATACTCGACGGGATCCACGATTGTTTGCTATCTAAAAGGGTTGTTTATCTATCTACGTTATAGGCTTCAGGACAAAAAGAAAAGAAAGAGATGACTCGGCAAAGCATCGCTGCTCTGTGCCTACGTACTTTCATATGGTATGAAAGATCAGAGTCAACGTAGTTCGGCTAACTACGTGAGAGAAGGGGGAAGGTTGCTTGCCAAGACATCGCGTCTTGTTCCTACGTACTTTCTTCTGGCATGAAAGATTAGAGCAAACGTAGTTCGGGCGGACACGAAACCACAGGCTGGTTAAGTGTTTTGTTTGAGTAGGGTTAAACATTCGTTCCAACAGTTAGGGACAAAGCCAGTTTGCGATAGAACAGAAGTTTAACAACACTCTTTTCAGAAAAAAGAAGTTTTGATTAATCCCGAAGGAAAAATGTTTGAATTTGTTTTGGTGTTTTTTATCGGAGAAGTGTTTTGAATTTGAGTGTTTATAATGTATGTTGTACTAAAGTCTAGAACCTAAGATCGAATGCGTCGCATATCGTCCTAAGGACGTATACTAAACACTCTAGGTAATTGAGGGGAGGCCCCTCAATCACCATTTCCCAAGTATAAGGCTCATGACACAATATCCATTATCTTTATTAAGTATGTTAGGATTGTATGAAGATGAGAAGAGAAGACGCACAGAAGGTCTAAGGGAAACTCGGCCCTAATGTTATCATGCAAAGTGATCCTAGAGTTCGGATTGAAAGGGGAAACATCTACCCTAATGTTAGCATACTTGGATTGAACGCCTAATGTCTTTCCTACTCCCATCCTAAACGGAGAGACTGGGAATCCTATGGGGATCATGGTAAGAAAGCACAAGAAGAACAAAGGAAGAATCAATCACAAGTAGAGAAATGCAACACGAAAATGCACAATTAGAATGGTGGGAGGGGGAAAAGTGTGTGGGGCAGCAGCCGCCACAAGCGCATCTCGACCTCAACAGCGATGCAAGAATGATGCAAACATGTAGAGAAAAGCGAGAAATGCAAGCAATTAAACATGCAAACGAATGATCGATTTGAACCACATATAAGCATGCAAATAATTAAAAGAATAAGCATACGTAGCAAGAAAAGCATGATTAAACAATCACAAACAGTGGCAATTAGCTAAAACAATTCAATCCTAATGCATCACATTGGTCTATGATGATTCGAATCGAATCGGTATGCGAACATGCAAGTAAAACAGCAAACATGGCATTCTGGTACAGTGTTAACCGGTTAACACATACTGTTAATCGGTTAACACCTTGAAAGTTTGAAGAAAAATTGAAGTTTTGAAATGGTTAACCGGTTAACCATTTACGTTAACCGGTTAACACTGTACCAGAAGCCAAAAACAGCAACAGAAAAAGCACTTAATGCACAAAATCACTTAATCAAGTGATCCAACAAATTAGCTTATCAAATAAGCACGAAATTACACCTGCAAATAGAAAACCAATAGACATGCAAACATGTCTATACAGCGCAATCGCAATTCACACGGATCGAAATTCACAAAAATTTAATCGAATATGAGAATCATCATGTAAATGCAAATAAGCTCAAAAACAGTTAAGGATATAGAATATCCAACCTTCGAAGCGGAGATTTGCTCCGGTAATTGTTGATCAACAGAATTTGAGTATTTCAAACAATAGAAACTCGGAAAACTTCGAGATCCAAGCCAATTGTAGTTGTACAAACGAAGATCCACTAAATTCGAGTCGAAACGCTTCGAATAATCACTTCCACTTCAAGCTCCAAGATCAGAACTCAACTTGCACGAAAATGGAAGATGGAAATCGATTCAAAGATGATGATGGATGAAGGTTTATGCTCAAGAATCCATTGATTTCAATACAAAATCAATGAATCCAAGTGAAAAGAGCTTTGAGTGTGGTTTTTGGAAAGTGGAGAAGTTGAGAGAAATTGAGAGAATTCTTGATCAATTCTGAAAAATGTTTATAAAAAATGAGAATTGGCTCCTTTTTGTTTGGAGTAGATCATTTAAATACCATATAGGTTTGGATCCCAAAGGTGGGGTTTGGACTTTGGATTGGAAAGTTGGTTTGGAATGTGGAATGGAGTTTTGGAGGGAAAATTGAAATAACCAATTTTCAAGAACATTCTAGATCCTTCCTTTTGGTAAAAATGAGTCTCAATGTGATCAAATTCGGACCCCAAGTGCAAATGGCTTGCAAAATCACGTACAGGGCAAAATCTGCTATGGTTAACCGGTTAACGCCTCTGAAACCTTTGAATCTGGGCAAATTCTCCTTTGGTTAACCGGATAACGCCTCTAAAAATTTGAATTTGGCGCATTTTGGCGGGAAACCAGACTGTTTGCCCGTTTCAACTGCCTGGAGCTCTGTTTAGTTGCTGAACCTCATTTTTTACCGTCATCACTGTGAAAATACTGGGCATGAGCCTGAATGCTGATCCTGAGCTGAAATTAATCTGCAAAACATAATAAAATCGATCGCTCGATTGCTGGGAAAAATAAATGTTGAAGCTCTTGATGCTTGTTGTTCAGTTGCTTACACGAGAATGAAACTTGAGCCACGAGAACCTTGATCCCCTGCCTCGAGGACAAATGCTATGCAAAATGCTGATGAAATGCAAAATGAAACATGAGCTAGATAAAGAAATAGGTTGGACAAATTTTGGGGTGCAACACCCAAGCACTTTCATTTTCTTTCTGGACAGATTCAGGGTCTTCTTCATATCTAATTGACTTTTACCTTGAAAGAACATTGTAGCAGATCATTTCCCTAGGTTTAAGCCAATTAGATAGGGGCATCTGTTATACCCCAAATTTGTCCTACCGATACACACTTTCATCTGTACATTTGTTCGTCAACTATTATTTAGAAAAAATATATATGTTACTTCTATTTGTTGTTCAAATTTGGGCAAGGATGAATTCAAGGTACTTGGTCAAGTACGTGTGTGGTATGTGCTTAAGGATTCAATTGGACTTTATACCTATGTGAGTTGTCTGTGTGCGAGTTAGGCTACCAGGTTGTGATAAGTGAAAATGTTTCATGAACAAGGATCATCAGAGATCAGTATATTTTCAAATTAGGGTGCTGCATTACAATTTATATATCAAGTCATAACGCTTCGATTTCAAAATGTTCTTACTCAATAAGGTTTAAGGTAAAAGTTGTGGCTTCTTGGAGTTCAAGTGGAAACGTTTAAGGTTTAATTCAGTAATGAATTCATTTTGAGTCAAGATAATATGATCTTTTCAAAAGGTCACATATTGATTCATGTTTCGATTTATTTTCTCAAGAATAAACTCGAGATTTTAATGAAGTATTCGAGAGTGGTGCAAATAATAAGTCCCTTCAAATTGCTCAAAAACTAGTAATGAGTAAATCTTACAAAATCAAAAGGGGAATATGAATTACAATAAGGTCCATACATTACAATGAAGGGCCCATGTTATTACAAAAAAAGTATACACAAGAAAAACAAAAATGTCAAATGAAGGAGCCCATGAATTACAATTGGAAGGTCCATATCATTACAAGCCTCACGAAAAAAAAAGAAGAGAAATTAGCCAAGAGCTGGGAGATACTCCATGAGCCATATAACTGTTGCACATCACCAAAGCACTGCATCAAAAATCATGTTGTAAACAGGTGTAAACTTGCTGTAAAAACATAAGGACGGAAACAACGAAACCATACACAACCACAACCGAAGGAAACATGTAGTAAAAAAAAGGACAATCCCAAAAATAGCACAACGCGCGTGTACCTCACTGCAACAATAATAGTTTACGTAGACCCTCACATCCTGGCACCCTGTTTTGTGAAACGAATTTCACATAACAAACGACAAGATTCATACAATGCCAAAACCAGTAATTGCCAGCTCACACAACGAATTTCGGTCCTATAAATCAATCGACGATCACAACCCTCAAGGGGGACCTTTCCATGTCAATGCTTTCACAACCAAAAAACTCTTTCTTCTCTCCACAATCTCTCCGACCACGAATCGGTTTGCCCTCCCCTTTCACAAAACCCCAATGATACGAAACAACCCCTCTCCTTCAAACCACAAAACCTCAGCCTCAAACGCTTCCTCAACCAAGCCTTCACCTCATACTTGACCCGATTTCATCCTCAAATGGACCCAATCTCTTCAACTAATAGCAACTTCAAACCCTAAATCAAGACTTAATCGAAGTCTGCTTCAAACCCACAATAGAACCCGAATCAACAGGAAATAGCGAAAAGAGAATGAGATGAAGTGAGATTAACCGTGAAAACCGAACAAAATCAATAATAGACTTGAGATGAGATCCGAAACAGAAAAAGGTAAAGAGGTTCACGCCGCCAGAAGCTTGTCTCCACGGCCATCGCAAGTATTTGATAACATTGTGTTGCTTTTTTCTTGATGGAGTTATTTTTGCTATTGAGTACCGTGTTGTTTTTTCTTTTTCTTTGCTTTTTTAAAAAAGGGAAGGCAACTTTTGAAAGGGGTAGATTAATACCCTTGATGCTGTCGTTGGGCTTTTTGAGCCCGTTTGATGCTCCTCCATACCCCTATTTTTATTTATCATCTGTGTCTTAAGTGGGGGGTGATGGGTTTTGTCAAACCCAGATGATCCCTCTTTACGTTCCACATACTATCCACCCACTTAAATTTTCACATACACCCTGATTCTTCCTTCTTTTTTTTTATAATTATTTTGTTAAGCTTTTCTTGTGCTATTAATTATTTAGTTGATATTTGGATACCTCCCTTCAACAATATTAGTTATTTCGTAAAATTTTGTTTTGTATTTATTTGATACATTTTGATTATCTTTTTCGTTTCTTTTATTTCCCTTTTATCCTTGGTCGATGACGAGACCTCCATAAATTGTTATTGGTCAAACTATTGATAGATAATAACTTATCTGAGACCTTACCTTTTTCACTTTTAATTTTCTTCCTCATTTTCGTTTTTACTACATTTTTCGAATCGATGAAGTCTTTGATTCACAAACGTTAATTTTCGAGGTTGTTAAAACCTTCATTATTTCAAATCTATAGAAAATGATCATTTGGATCATTTTTCTATACTTTGGGATCGTGAGAGGTTCCCTTCGATTAATTAACATAAAGTTTGCAATTAAGACGAGGTTTAACTTTATTTTCAAATTCATCTTGATTTTATTTTTATCTTATCGGTCAATGGAGTCTTTACATTCGGAAATGTCGACTTATCGAAGTTGCTAATCTTCATTATTTCAAATCTGTAGAAAATGATCATTTGGATCATTTTTCTATAATTTGGGATCGTGAGAGATTACCTTTGATTAATCGACACGAGTTTATGATTAAGACGAGATCCCTCTCCTTTTTGACCCATTCCTTTCAATTAACCTTTAACCTCTAACTTTAATTTCTGTTGAATATAACTGCTTTACATTTTTGTTAATATCTCACTGTTTATATATTCTTGCATATACTTTTCGTTTATATTATCGTTGACATTATCTTGTTTATTTATCTCGCTCACCTTATCATCATTGTTCATGTTTCATCCTGTCATATTACATATACTGTCATCTAACATTCCTCTTGTTTATTTCATCCAAAATGCCAAAAATACTATAAAATTATCAAAACCCTAAACTGAAGGATTGTTGATCATTATTTTGGGTATTGAAGTTTAAACCATGTATATAAACCCTAGTCTGCTTATTTTGTCTAAAATCTTCTCCATTGTTTAGTTTAGGACACCTCGCACACACACGACTTTTTCTTGGGCTACCTGACAATGAGACCATTTATTTCTTGCAATCCTCTATATTTTATATGTATCCCTCTCCTGTACAATGTAATAATTTAGTTCTTCTCATGTGTTGCTTGCTACTTGTTAAGAAAGCTAAAAAACGAAATAGGCTAGAGCATGTTTTCAAAATAAAGAACAAATGAGGCTTGATCCAACGTCAAGCCATTTTCAAACTCATCTTAAATCGGATCACCGTAGAGTTTCTCCTTTTCATTTTACATCTCCGCCATCAAACCACACTAACCTTGTACGTATTTAACCGTTGTAAGTCGATTGCTTCACGCATCGCCATTAACCTACCACAGTCTATTCACCACCCCTCTTCCCAAAACTTCTTCTCAAACTTCTCTCTATTGAGTCTAAAAACCTTGGTCTCGTGCCAAGTGCATTTTCAAACACTTTTCCTAATAAGCTTGGATGATTGCGGAGTGGTTAGGCGTAGGCCTTCTCCAATCCCAAGTGCTTGACATTACCTTTAGGATTCACTGTCACAAAGCACTTATCATTCAAGATCAAAACATATTTAATAAAAGAATGAAGTTCTCTTTATATTAAACTAAAGATAGAGGATTGAGTGCAAAATTCTTCCTCTTCGAGTGTCAGGATACTCACTATAGAGTGTGTGGTCTTAATACTCGTCTTTCAATACGAAGACATAATTGTATTCGCCACACCATTTTCACAATAAATCTTTTTTGAGATAAAGAATTGGGTACTACCCATAAGGGGTTACTGTCCAAGGACTTATTTCACCCTTAAAATAACTTTCACAAATTAAATGTGACATCTTGCCTCGATGACAAAAACTATCTCTTTTCAAAAAGGATATGTTATGTTCGTTTTCCCGCAAATAGGTAATGCCTAAGACTCCACAAGAGAGCTGAAATACACCTAACTGCTAGAATATGGACACTAACATCATCCATAAAAACACCAGTTAATTATAGGGCGAACTACGGCTACTCTGATTTCTCATGGTTGTTGAGAATACGTAGGCATAGGATTACGATGATCCTAGCGAGCACTTTTCTTTCCTTTCCACCTTTAGTCCCCATGATCTCCCTCAGAGAAGGACATGTTACATTCATTCAACCGCAAACAGCTAACGCCTAAGACTCCACAAGCGAGCTGCAACACACCTAACTGTTAGAATGCGTATGTTAGCATCGTCTACCAAAACTTCCCAGTTAACCGTAGGCCGAACTACGACTGCTCTGATTCTTTACTTCTTTCAAAGTAAAGATACATAGGCACAAGGGCCCCAATCCTTGGCGGGAACTTTCCCGCCTTTTATCCATAGTTCTTCGAATTACGTTGACTCTGACTTTCTCATACTTGTTGAGAATACATAGGCATAGGACTACGAGGTCCTACCGAGTCTCCTCCCTCTTTCATCTTCTCTTTTCCCCGTTTCTAACCTTTCTCTCTCCCCTTAGAACACTATTAGAAAGCAATATCCTTTAGCAGATACCTTCACACATAGATAAACAAATGGTTTCCATCGAGTACGATGGATGTGAGGGGTGTTAATACCTTCCCTTCGCATAACCGGCTTCCGAACCTACTTTCTTGGTTGCGATACCATCTTATCTGTTTCATCTTAGGGTTTTCTCGATGTTTTCCCTTCCCCTTATGAGATAAATAAAGTTTGATGGTGACTCTTCTGACTTTCCGTTCTCGCCTCTCCGTCGTTGCATTTTCAAGTAGCGACAAGCAGTCCCCTAGTTTTACTATGGAGAAAATATGTCTTTTGTTGTTTTGTCTTATTTTGCATGATTTTGGTCCTTCTTGGTCTTGGATTCTCATTAGGCCTTGCAAATAGAAAGAACACATAAAGCAAAGCATAAAATATGGGAATTGAAAGTTAACCCAAAAAAATGCGATAAAATACTAAGAAAATGACTAGAAATAATGATGTGAATACATTTTATAAAAATCCCTTAAACTTAGATTGTTGCTTGTCCTCAAGAAATAAAGCTTGCATTTACAAGTTTTTAGATCAAATGGTTTACTACATGAGAAAGCTTACGAAAATGAGGTCAACGATACTCATACGTGAGTCTTTGTTCCGATCGACTAGGCCTAGTTCTCTTGGTAATCACTTGACAACAAAGGTATCTGCGATAGAGCCACGGACCTAATTCTCCCTTTAGGAAACCTTTCAAACTATCCTTTAGGCTTAAGTTTCTTTTTCCAGTTTTTTCCTCCCCCTTTCATTCTGACAGTCAATATTAAGGAAATGTTTTTGTTTTTGTCACCACATGCATGAGACTGGTCGAGAGTTTTTTGTTTAGGCCCATTTTTATTTATTTATTTATTTTTGCTTTTTTGATGAATTTATGAACTTTTGTGCATTTATTGGTCCACTTTGGGGCAACACTTTGAGGTTCAACCACCGTTAGGCTAGATAATTGGGTGAGAGTTACCCAAATTAGAAGGTTGTTATATTTTTATTGTATTTTCATCATTTTGGTGCCTAAAATTATTGTTTCCCAACCAATCATACATGTACACAAGTCTAAATTATGTCAGATAGTCACTTAGAATTAATCAGGGGGTACTTTTCAGAAGCCATGTACTAAGGCACAAATCTACATGTTAGACTCACGTCCTACTCCGAGGAACCTAGGGTGTTCAGGTAATATCTAAGTTTTCAAATTTTCCTATTGTCCCTATTCCTAGTTTTTCATCCTTAAATTCTATATACTTTCCAGTTTTCACCAAAACCAAAGCTTATCATGAAAAAATTTGCACAATCCTAGTTTGGGAAAAACTATGAAAAAATAGTCCTTTGAAACAAATAAACTAGAAATAGCTACAAACAAGAAAGAAACGTGGACATGAAAAGTGCAAGAAAATAAAGAAGTACCACCACCACCCCACACATACAAACTTGAATTAAACATTTTCCTCAATGTTTTAATGCAAGCAAAAGGGGACGAACTCACAAGAACCTCACTCAGGAAGTGTGAATTGCAAAATGAGATGTTGCATCATTGCATGGACGTCATCCAAGACCATTCCTTGCCTATTTTGTTCAAATTTCATCCCATAAATCTTTGATTGAACCCACTCTCACTTATCTTGATCTGCATTAGAAGCGCCCTCTTCGTATTGGGTGGTAATTGTGGGAGGAACAACAATGTCCTCCTCCATTACGGAACCTGTAGCATAGTTAGAATTATCGGGCTTGCCCTCTTCCTGAGATGATTTATTCAGAGGAGGGATACCTATTTGGTATAACTAATTATTAAGAACATCAATTTTCACCTTTATAGGATTAGGAAAGTCTAAAATGGACTTGTTTCAGATCATCATCGTATACGTGCTTCCATCCACATAAATAATCCTTTGATGTACAAGGGCATCCATATCAATTTTACTCATTCCTCAACAATATGGTCATCGGCCAAATTTAACTTAAAACTAAGGAACTCGATAATTTGGGTAATCATACCCCTTATCAAAATGTATCTGGTGGCTGCTCAGGCAACCTTAGCCAAATAATTTGCCGCAAAGGCGACGACATTAAGAATACCATTGGTGGTCATGCAATGTAAGAAGAAAATTTCCCTTTGGGTATCCACATCGATGTTCTCACCTCATTCGAACAAGGTGTAAGAAAGCGCCTTTTGCGCATACCAGAAGCACGAGTTTTGAATAATGGAGGCCTTAGCCCCTGCGGCTATATAAAAGCAGTCGTCAAAAATAGAACATAAAATACTCTTAGCATCAGACTCTTTCAAGACATCTCCTGGACCATAGATGGGAAATTGAAGGACATGTCCCAACTCTTCTACACAATTGTTGGTTTTGGTTAAAGAGACGAAACTTGAGATTACCATAGTAGTATCTCGTTTTGCTGATATACTTCTTTTGTAACTTAAAGTCTAAAGTGTTAAACACGTGCTCTAAGCAAGAAAGTATTAGATAGTTGGTATGAGCATGAGTAAAAGGCTTATGCAAAAGCATAAGCGATTGTAACCATAAAGTGGTTATAATGGAAATCTCTTATGAGGCAAGGGGACTGAAGTAGTCTCAGTTAAGGGAGGAATCAGGATAAATCTTTTGCGTCTTCTGTTGTTACTTATTTACTTCTGCTATATCTGTTGCCAATGAATTAAAACAGAATCTGAACACTAGTTCTAATTCTGAAACTCTGATCAGAAGCTAAGTTAAAAAAAACACGAAACACAATTCAACCCCCTTCTTGTGTACTTTTCACACCTTCAATTGGTATCAGAGCATGATATATGCTTAACACTTAACATTGGCGCATATAATGGTCCAATAAGAAAAGTACTTCAAGAAGGAATCAAGTGCCACATGAAAAATATCATACGACTTTTCCTACTATATTCAATGGATGATTTCAATGAATTTAAATGATGGAAAAACTAAAAATATTTTTAACTCATTGGTCTTGATAAAGGGTTACTAAAGGTCTATAGAATATCCTCGAAAGAGGTATTATTATAGAAGTTGATGGTGTCAAGATGATCATCTTGGAATTCTCTTTCACCAGCTCAAAAGATGCATATTGAATATCTTCAGAGGTAGTTGTGTTCTTATAGATGCTCTATCTCACTTATGAGTATATCAACATCATTGATGTGTATGATACTTGGACAATATTTGAAATCTTGTACTTGAATTTGTGGGGATCAGTTTTTGAAGCTTGAACAATTATACTTCATCTAATATTTTCAAGCAAATTCTGAGAAGATTGCTCTTAAACTTAAATCTAAGATCACAGTTATTCAGGATGTTCACATCTTGAATCTGTTGTGTTCTGAAGGTTTGTTTTGCAGTATTCAAAGGAAAAAAAATGAAGTTAGATGATGAAAAACTATTCAACAGATCACCTTCTCAATTTAGCTCAAGTTCTTTGAAATGAATTATGATACAAAACTTAGGTTTCTTGTCAGAAGAACTTCCATACTGGCTGAATAGATTGTGATATATGTTGATAGAAAAGTAACTTCAGAAGCTTCTGAAATATTTATATTTCAACTAATTTTCCAGATCTGAAAGCAAGAAGAAACACTATTGTAACCTAATATCAGACGCTCTTCAAACTTTTGAAGGTGATATTAGTACATGGTACAAATGAAAAGAAACATTTGTGTTATGAATTAAAAAATCAAGTATTGAAGAGCAAGAGATGTTGTCAAATCTATCTTGCTTCAAAATATTTGATAATATGGAGTTTGTTCTTTAAGGTGATATCTTAAGAGACTTCATTTCTTCTTGATTGAGGATCATCATGAAAGTTGTTTTCAAAGACATTTCTATGAGAAGTCTTCAATTTCTCTTTAAGTTCTGCCAGCCGTACTAAGACAATACTTTGATTTTCTTTGTGTCAATTTTTGATAGCTAACACCATTTGGTTCTGAGCTTGTCAATAATTTCATAGTCAAAAGATTTAAATCTTAGACAATGAGATTAATGACTCTGCTTAGAACAAGATTTTTTTCTAATCACATCTCATCCTAGACTTATACTCTGGAGTGATTTATAATTTTACTATTAGATTGAGACATAAGGTAAAGAAGAGTCCGCTTGTACCTACATGTATGGTCTTATAGAAATATGAGTATCATAATGTATCTACTATAGATATTAAGCAAAAAAGAAGAAAAATATTCCATAAGGTTGTTTACAACATTTATTGAAGGAAGAACCAACAACCCAGATTTAAGTACTGGTGATACTGAATTTAGTAAAAGTAGTGGAATCAATGGTTAGAAAATCGTTGAATCAGAATCCACTTAAAGCGATGTTTAAACTTTATTGGTCAAGCCTGAATACTGAATCGAGTAGACTAAGAAAAAAAAGGGTATACTTGTTCTTTTCTTGTTTATCTTTTGATTCAATGAAACATTTATATAGATATAAATACAAAGTTTCTGTTAGACTTCTAGAGAAGTTCTTTTGAAAAAGAGAACTTCTGAAATCTTTAATAGAAAAATTTGTTGTATTTGTCTATATTGAATGTCTTATTAAGCCAGATGATGATAATATTTATGGAAACAATTTTCTCACTTTTTGAGTTAATATTGTTGCTTGTTAGCTATCTAAAGAAGACAATTCAATATTCATCTATCACTCATGACTCTTGTTTCAAGATAAAGTGCTAGTTTTAAATAGAACCTTAGAAACTTATGCCTGACAAATGATATCTCTGTCTAAGTATAGATCTACTAGACTACGATGGATGATAGCTTCTGAAAGTTGTCAGATTCTGAGATTTAGAAGAAGATTCTTTACTTCTGATATAACAGTTTAAGTAAAAAGTCTTCCAAAAACTTTTATAATACTTAAATTTTCATAAAGGTGAAACTCATCTAGTGAAATTGAAATATTTGTTGGATAAGAACCTTTGGGTAATGATGTTTTCTCTTTTGGTACTTGTTATTACTATTCCCTGTCTTGTGAAACATCATTGTGTCCTTTTTTGACAAGATTCTTATTTTTGTAGGATTCTTCTTCAGTTCTTTCTTCTTCTTCTTCTTCTTCTTGTTTGTGTGTTGATCAAACCAAACATGAGATGAGTTCTTCAGTTAATTCTCATTTGAATCAACTGGTTGTCTTTAATGAAAAGTTTGTGGATTTTGATGAATTGCTTAAGCTTGGTTTCAAATTCTAGAAGACTGTGTCTAAAAATGGTTGGAATTGCTACTTTGAGATGCTCAGTGGATTCACTTATCCAAGCATTGTCAAAGATTTTTGGATTAATGCCTTCATTGTTGAGCTGAATTCAGAGTATACTATTCTGTCTAGGGTAACTGGTCTTACTTTTACAGTAACCTCTAAAGCGACTGCAAATGTGATCAATTGCAAGGATATTGGAGAAAAGGTTAACTTGAATCTTAATTCATTTACAACCGATCTTTTAATTTATTCGAAAGAAAGGTTAAAGGAAGGAAAAACCTATTTTGCATCGTAAACACAATCCGGGGAGAGATCTAGGGTTCGGGGGTTGGTTAAGCTTAGGGAAGGTGCTAGTATCCTAAGTTTTTGTAGTACTCTACAGGAACCTTTTGTTTTAAACGTGCTATTTGCTAACTTGATGGTAGATTCCTAGAAATGGCATTGTAATGGACTAACACATATTAATCTTGTGATGGAGAACCGTATACTTTGGTCTTGACTTGAATTTACAAAGATTGAACTTGCAAATTGAGGAATATCTACTTAGTTAAACACCTTTAAACCAACCGACTTAAACCAAGTTTGTTGGAGAACAAAAGTCTTGAAACCCAAAACAATCTACATGAAATGTGCCAATTGAAGTCAAAGTAAAGCTTGTCATCATAATGCCACTTGACTAAGTTGCAAACTTCGAATTTAAAACCCACATGAATGATCCTTAAATCTTGAATCCAAATTATCTTGCACTATGAATGTCTCAAATACCATGAGCCTGTGATTTCAGATCCTGTCTTGACAAACTTTCCTTGATAAAGAGAAAAACTTGAAAGGGGACCAAAGTCTTGATTTAAGGGGATCTAATCATAAAAAATCCCCCAGAGACGTCCTTAAAGCAAAATAAACCTGCACACACTCGTTAGTGATAATAAACATGCACACAAAAATATAAAGATAAAATGCAAGAAAACACACAAGTTGGTGGAATCTTAAGGTCAAAAATTAGGGTGCGACACAAAGTATTAAAAAAAACAATGATTTATTTGATGTGCGTTTTATTTATGCAGGTTCTACATCATTGTATATAAATAATCAAAATCTGTATTACATGAACACACTTGGGATTTGCTTCATTGGTAGCTTTTGGTGGTAGAGTCTGAAGAACAATTATATGTGGCTTGGTGGAGACTCTGAGCTGAAGGCCTCAACATCTAAACGAGTTAATATACTTGGTAATTCTATATCAACATCTGGTACCATTCAGAGTTGGTGATAAAGATGTGGATTATCCGAGAAAGCAAGGTGTATTGTCTTATCAATTTGTCAGCTAGAGTCTACAAGATTGCAAGACTTAAGAAAGGTTCGCATGCTCTACGAGTATCTGCTCTCAACGGCTCTATCAGTACAAAACCTCTTGAAGAATCAAAAGTTAAACATGTTACACACTGGATTCAGAATATATCGTGCATCCATCTTTAATGTCTCTTGTACTATGAGGCAAAGACAAAGACACTTGAACAAGTTACTTCCTCAACGGCTAGTTTCTGCAAAGGCTATAAATATGGATAAAGATTATAGTTTAAATCTTAACAAGGATTCTTCTGAAGAAGGAGTAGCAAGATCAAGCAATTATCAACTCTATTGTAATATGCAGATTTTCTGCTGTAGGTTGTAATTGTAAAAGCCTTAAGATTTCTTACCATTGAATATCTTAGAAATCTTAAGAGCTTTAGGTATTTGTTATGGTGATTTTTTGTACCTATGATACTTATATCATGTACACCTTGTTCTCTATTTTGCTGAGCCTTCAATAGTTTAGATCAAGCTTGTTGATATGTGCTTAAGCAAAAGTCTTGTCTCATTGGGATTCAAGCAACAAGTCTTAAGCAAATAGGCTTAAGCCACATAAGTCTCATTGCTTAAGTGTTTGAGTTGTGAAAGTCTTATTCAACTAGTCTGATTGAGCAAGGGAAAGTCTTCATCTGAGGGGCGTGAGCAGGAAGTCTCAAGTGCTGCTTGGGTAAGGAAGTCTCAGCCTGGATGGCCAGAAGAGCAAGTGGCTCAGTTAGAGGGCGTGAGCAAGAAGTCATAGACATGTGCTTTAAGCAAGGGTAATTCTCAACCAGAAGACCTTTGAAGCAGATGGCTCGGCCAGAAGGTGTGAGCAAGGTAAGTTTTAGACATGTGCTCTAAGAAAGAAAGTCTTAGACTGTTGGTTTGAGTAGGTGTAAAAGACTTATGTAGAAGCATACACGATTTTAATCATAAAGTGGTTATAATGAAAATCTCTTGTGAGGCAAGGGAACTGAAGTACTTTCAGTTAAGGATGAACCATGATAAATCTTTTGTGTCTTCTGTTGTTATTTATTTACTTCTACTATATCCGCTGCCAATGAATTTAAATAGAATATGAACACCAGTTCTGATTCTGAAACTCTAATCAGAATCTAAATTAAAGAAAACACGAAACACAATTCAATCCCTCATTCTTGTGTACTTTTCACACCTTCAAGCACTAGAGGTTTCTTGAACAAAATCTGCTTGAATCAACATTTTCTTTTTTTTATTTAGATTCTATTTAGACTTTGAGTTTCTACACACTTAACAACCAGTAAGAGTACAAAGTTGTAGTCTATACTTTGTCATCATAAAAACATAAAAGTATGTATATGTAGAATCAAACTTGTTCTCACACCTCTTGCACAATTCGCTCTAGTTTTGTGTTTAACATTGTGAAATACTTGCATGGCCTAAATTTGTCTTGAACGACACTTTCTTACGGGGGGATCGATCCCTATGTTTTCTTTTTGCGCCAGACTCTGACTTTGACACTCTATTCTCACTCGCATATCTCGACCTCTTCTTCACATTACTTTCTCCCCCCTTAATGTAACATTATGCTCGCACATTTATCTCATCCATTATGTTCGCATTTAAGCTATTCTGAAAGGCTATAAAAACATCTCATGATTAATATAGGCAACTTTGATGATTTTCTCATTAAAACAAATTAGTTATTGTTATAGAGACTCTCCGTGTACCCGTTGAACATTGAAGAGGCTTGTGGTTCTCAATTTTATGTGCTTGCTAGCGGAGAATTGATGTATCATCTTCCTCACCAGATCTTGATAGCTGTTTAGGGAGAATCTAGGAATGCTCGTGTACCAGTTTAAGGTGTCATACTTCAATGTTGCCTCTATCAATTTGCTCTTAAGTAAGTTTGTAGCTCCAATTATTGCCATATGAGTGTTGACCGTTATGTTGTTCTCGTGTGAGCCACTTTTCATGTCAAAAGTGGCCAACGAGACAACTTGAAATTACATGGGACTTGGTCGTTCTAGATTTCCTTAGTAATATGTTGTTGATCGATAGGATATTCCAAGTCATCATCCTTTAGTTGAGGATGAAGTTTAATCTACTACAAGGCATGCACGTTGCCTTACAATAACTCGTTTTGGTGGCACATGTTTTCCATGACGACAAGTAGTTCCTCCATATTGCTTGCCGTTATCATACAAGGATGATGAGTTCATTGATTTATAATTTTATGTGTCCCATGCAAGTTTTAACAGATCCCCATGGTGGGCGCGAAATGTTCATATAAAGAACACTATCTAAATAACTCTTATAATGCTAGTTAGAAAGAGTCACAATATGTCACTTCTTCGTATTAATTCAATCTGCATTTTTGGTTTGAAGAATACTCATACTTATATTGATTTCCTTAACATGGTATGAGACAAGATCCATAAATTCGATTTAATCTTTATGAAGAGCCATAATAGCTAATTATTTGATCTTTATTGCATTCAAGAGACATGTATGGATATGCTGACGTCACATGATAAATACCCATAAAAAATTTCCTTGGATATATCGGCCTTAAGGCAACCTATATCGTTCATAGACTTGGAGATGTGCCATGTCTGACTCATTATACAAGCATTTATCCACCAATTCAGGGATGTATCGAGATCTTGTCCCACATCCTCAAAATAAAGCTATCATAGACACCATATGAGTTTTCCAAAATAAGCTTGATGAAAATGACATAATTATAAGAAATAAAGTACGAGTGGTGATTTGACTCCATATGCTTTTGTAGCTTGTCTCGAGGCAATTTGACTCCTTTTGTCATTCACATTCTGCTTGGATTTTAAGTTGTATAAGGTGAACGTTAAGTCTGTCTTCTTTAACAGTTTTATAAATGATACAAGTGTACGTTTCTCAACCTCGTGGTTTTGAGGACCTTGAAAATCCTGATTATATTTTTAATCTCGAAGAGTTATATGTGGTCTTAAATAAGCTCACAGAGCTTTGTATGAATGTCTTAGTGATTTTTTACTCAAGAAAAGATTTAATCATAGTATTGTGAACACCAACTCAACTTATAAAATGTAAGAAAACACATATCCTTTTATTTTAGATATATGTAGATAATATCATATTTGGTTATACTAATGAAACTTTGTGTATAAAATTTTGTAGTGTCATGCATGACGAATTTGAGATTTTTCTAATAGGAGAACTCAAACGTCAAATAAAGAATTCTACTTTAAAATCACTAAAAAAAAATTTAAAATATCTTTTGAGTCCAATATCTATTATCGAAAACTATTAAAAAAAACTAACAACTTTAGTAAAAAACACTTATGATTAATAAAATTGATAGTAAATATAAAAATTTAGACTAACAGATAAAATATAATAAAATACTATATGATTTCTCTTTATGAATAAAATTTAATATATCTTTTCAAATTTATTGGATACAACAAAAATTTATTAACATTTTCAAAAGTATTTATCAAATTTATAAGTTAAAATAATAAAAATTCTCATACTTCTAAATATCTCTCTAGAAAAAATACTCCCACCAAAATGCAGCATCCACCTCATCAATCCGTGCACTCTAAAACCAACCAATCAGAGCCCACCAACCATTCCTATATAAACAATTCCACACTCAACTATCAAATCACAATTCAAATACTAATCTCAATCACAGCTAAAACTTTCCTTCTCAACTTTCAATTTCGTGTCACACTTTTCTATCATCCATGGCGCCCAAGGGAGAGAAGAAGCCAGCGGAGAAGAAGCCCGCCGAGAAGGCACCGGTCGCCAAAGCCGAGAAAAAGATCTCTAAGGACGCTTCCTCCACTGACAAAAAGAAGAAGAGAAGCAAGAAGAGCGTTGAGACCTACAAGAGCTACATCTTCAAGGTTCTTAAGCAGGTTCATCCTGACATCGGTGTCTCCAGTAAGGCTATGGGGATCATGAACAGCTTCGTCAACGATATCTTCGAGAAGCTCGCTCAGGAGTCTTCTAGCCTCGCTCGTTACAACAAGAAGCATACTCTCTCTTCTCGGGAGATTCAGGCTGCCGTTCGCCTTGTTCTTCCCGGCGAGCTTGCTAAGCATGCTGTTTCCGAGGGAACTAAGGCTGTTACGAAATTTACTAGCACTTGAGTTCATTTTGTTTCCAATTTATCTAGTTTATGGTTTATGTAAAGTAGATTTTGGATCTTTTGTATTCATGTAGCAATTAAGATATCTAATGAAACTTCATTTCGCCAAATTTCAATTCCATACATTATGTTTTTATTTGTTTTAACTTGTTTTAAGCATTCGCTACAACACATAAAATCGACCTATTCATTGGGGTCGGAATATATGAAGCTATTGGCTAAGGAAATGCGATTCAATAGTCGATGCTTCCACAGTTTTCAAAATTGATTGATAAAATTATTGTGTGTTGGTTGATGAGCTGTTTTTATTCCAGTACTTTACATCTGTTCAAGAAGTTTGGTTTGTTTGAGTAAGATAGATATTTTCTTCTTCTTTACATCTATTAAAGGCCTATGCTTGGTTCGACTTGGGATGATATTTATGTGGTTCATTGTTTGATGAATTAGGTAATTTTGAAGATCCCGTTTGTCAAAGTTAGCAATGACGCTCTTACTTGTGACAACATATGGTGCTTCAGCCCATGGTAACTTTAAATAACACTGTTAGGATAGGGAGTGGATTGCCTCCTGTGGAAAACTCTCCAGTTTTCTCTTTTGAAGTGATGCATATCATTAAAGTTTTTATCTCTTAGTGCCGATACAATTTAGATGGAGAAGGAAAGAGGAAAAAATAGAGAGAAAATAAAAGTTTGAATTATATTACAACATTTCTCTAAGTCACTAAACATAGACTAATTACAATCGATCTAAACTATTTATAATTTTTTTTTCAAAGTTAAGAATTTGTCGATCTTCAATCATTTAGTGAAAATGTTGGTCAATTGTACTTCACTTGAGCAATATCACACTTCAAGATTATCTTAATTTATCTTTTCCCTTAAAAAATGAAATCTAACCTTAATGAACTTACTCGTCCCATGCATTATTAAATTCTTTGCAAGATTGATGGCTGATTTGTTGTTTATCTACAACACCATAGGGTTCTTTACTTCAACCTCCATCTCTTCCAGCACAAATTTGATCCAAATTGCTTGTCAAACAACATATGATCCTACTATATATTTAGCCTCACAGGATGATAATGCCACTACAAGTTGTTTTCTCGAATACCATGAGATTGAGACATCAAATACTTAAAAAAAATAATCAGTTGTGTTTCTTCGATCTTCCTTATCTCCACACTAATCAACATTTGAATAACAATTAATCACAACTTATTTGCTTTTAGAATCTCGAGTAAACATGATTCCACAATTTATTGATCCTTTTAGGTATCTCAGAATTCTTCTTGCAGCCTTCATGTGTGACACTTTGGTTCATCCATGAATTTTCTTACTGATCTGACTGCGAAACCTATATCAAGTCTCTTATTGCACACATAACACAAAGATCCTACAATTTGTTTGAACAGAGTAGCGTCAACCTTGGCATCCTCTCCATGTTTCTCTAGTTTCATATTTGGATCGACAAGTGAGGATGTAAGGTTTGAGTCTTCCATCCTAAATCTCTCGAGTATTTCTTTGATATACTTTCTTTGATGTAGCACCATACCTTGTTTTGTCATTTGAAATTTTATGCCTAGAAAATAAGATAATTTTTCTAAATCTAACATTTCAAATTCTCTCTTCACTAGCTCTTTGAACTTCAACAAGCTCTTCATGTACTTTTCCGTTACTAGCAAATCATCGACATATAAGCAGATGATGGTTATATCTTGTGCCATGACCTGTACACAGACACCATACTCACACCTGCATTCGATGAATCTCAATTTGATTAAGTATGAGTCGACCTTCTTGTTCCATGTCCTAGGTGCCCGTTTGAGACCATATAGGGCTTTGTGCAACTTGCACACTTTCCTTGTTTGCTCTTGTATCATAAACCCAAATGGTTGTGTGACATATACGACTTCATCTAGGGGACCATTCAAAAATGTTCATTTCATATCTAAGTGAAATGTCGACCAGCCTTACTTGCATGCCAAGGCAACCACTAATTTGACAGTCTCCAATCATGCTACTATTGCATACACTTCAGAGTAGTCGAGTCCTGCTCTTTGAAGAAATCCTCGAGCTATTAAATATTTCCTTATGTCTTGCAATCGACCGATCAGGATAGTGCTTTAGCTTGAATACCCATTTCACTTCGATAGCTTTTGCACGTGTTGGCAATACGACAAGCTCCCATGTATTATTTATTTTGATTGTTTGTAACTCTTCTACCATAGTTGCCTTCATTTATTTATCCTTTAAGGTCTCACTATAGTTGATTGGTTCAACCCTTGCAAGTAAAGCAAAATGGACCATATCCCCAATTAATGTGACCTCATCATCACTAACCACTTCACAGTCTTGAAGTCTTGCTGGGAGAACTATAGTTCTTTAAGGTCTTCGGATTGTGCTAGCCACACCTTTTCTAGTATTTGTTTCGACTTCAACTCTATTATGTACTTCAATTTCGACTATCGCTCGAGTGTCATTAATTGGAATTTCTTCGTGCTGACTGCTTTCTTCATCAATGCCATAACTCAATAATGGCTTGTTAGTTGCATCACCTGAATTTTAATCTCAGACAGAGTTCTCATATATCATAATGTCTCGACTCATCACAATCTTATCATTGATAGGATTAAATAACATGTATGCTCTAGTCTTATGATATCCTACCAGAGTCATAGATTCACTTTTACCAGCAAGCTTACTTCTTCTTGCATCAGGGACATGCTTGTAGCAAATAGAGCCAAACACCTTCAGAGTAACTCACTTAGGGTCGTTTGCCACTCCACATTTCTTCAAGAACTTTATTCTTTAGTTTCTTGGTAGGGCACCTGTTTATAATACAAACAACAGTAATAGATGCTTCATCCCATAAGGATTTTGGCAGATTCTTCTACTTTAGCATGCATCTCACCATATCCAATTTGGTCTTGTTTCATCTTTCTGCTACTCCATTATGTTGAGGCGTGTAAGGAGCAATTACCTCATGATCAATCCCATGTTCTACATAAAACTATTCAAATATCTTCGATGTGTATTCGCCACCTCCATTTGTTCACACAACCTTGATCTTCTTTTCATATAGTTTTCGACAAGCATTTTGAATCTCTTAAAGATTGATAATACTTCGTGTTTACGTTTGATCACGTAGATCCACAACTTTTGACTATACTCATCTACAAATGAGAGAAATCACCCATTTTCACCAATGGTATGATCCTCAAATAAGCCACATACATATGAATGTACAACTTCTTATATGCAAGAGGATCTCATTGGCATAGCCGAAATGAAAGACTTTCTGGATTGTTTCCTTGCTAAGCAACCTTCACAGAGTTTTTCGGGAATCACAAGACTTGGTATACTAGTTACCATATATTGAATAATCAGTTGATTTAGTAACCTAAAATTCAAATGGCTAAACCTCAAGTGCCACATCCAACTACGCTTATGGTTGACAACTATTTTTAGGCATTGAACCTCAGCTGAACTGTTCATGGTTTTAAATGACCTATTCTTCGACTAAGGAGACTTTAAGACCAAGTTAAAAAGACGAAGAGTTTGAAATACTTTTTGTGTGTGCGTGCGTGCGCGCGTGTGTGTGACCTTAGTACTTCAAAAGCTATTATTGCTTCATCTACAATCAACTGATTAACGTATACGATAAAAAATTAAGCGTACGACCATACGAGCTTTCATAACTTCAGTTTCTTTTGATTACTTAATTTAACTTAGATTAAACACTTCAATTGAAACTTGAACAATTGGTATTGTGCTTTACTCTTGAACGATTATGCTTGGTATTCATTCATTCTTATTAAATTTCCATCATCAAAACCTTTAGAAGACATTTGTCTGCACAACACATAGAACCATATTCTCTCTCTTTTTTATGATAGTAACACATAAGGTGGGTGATAAAACATATAGATATTGATGGCAAAACTTGGAGTTGTTAAGCTCTCATTCATGGATAAATAAAACAAACTCTACTCTCTCTGGGAATTATCAAAAAGCGGAAAAGACATAGATATATAACAAATAAACACCACATAGAAAACATTTGATAAATTTAGATAAAAGCAATATTCATATACTAAGGTAAGTGAGAATTACAATCTATCATAAAAGAAAATAAGATGCTCTCGAAAACTCAAAATTTCCCTTTTGTCTGTCTTTGCCACCTCACCAAAATGATGGTTTTCGGTATTTAAACACTAAAATCCTCACTTTTATTATTAAAAGAATACAACATTTTTTCCTCTTCCTTTTGTCCATCTTCCAATCTTCTCTGCAAACCTCCTTTCTTTACAAGTCCTTTTTATTTATTTTACTATTCCTTATCCATTTTTCAATCTTCTCTGCAAACTCCATTTTTTCCCATACACACCATACTGATATGATGTCTCACTTCTCATACTTTCTTCACCATTGTTTAGATATCTTCTTTCAAAAATCTTCTTTCAACATGCTTTCTTCACCATTGTTCATATTTCTTCTTCCAAATCTCTTCTTTCAATAGTTCGTAAAATCAACTCAATAATGGATCTACTATTCAATACAAAAAAGTAAATATGAGTTTCAAACGTTTTTTTATTTCTTTCTTTCAAGTATCTTCTTTCTACTTTATTTATTTCCATTCAATCCTTTCAATGTAGTCATCTAAGGTATTTTGTTTGTTTTTCCACAAATAATTAGTTTGCTTAAACAATTGATGTGGGTTTCTGTATGATTTTTTAGAACGAAGTTTAATTTTTATTATTTTTCCCTTCTCTCTAATCTCAGGTTATCCATTTTAAAAACTTGAATATAAAAATGGATCTAATATTGTTTGCAGATTTTTTGAATTATTGGATGACAGTATCTCAGATCCTAACTCTCGGGTAACTTGTTCTTCTCACTTCTTCAAATTTGTTTGTGTTTGAACTTTTTTTCCTTCCAAAATATTTTTTTTAAAAAAAAACAAACATGAGTTAAGATAATGGAACACACACTCATTGTTACTGATGTCATAGAGTTTTGATCTCTTTATTTTACATAAAAACTCATGTGAATCTACAAACCAACACACACTTACTACATCTATTTTTTTTCTTTCATTTTTGTAGGATGTTAGGTCTTTTGAATTAATAAGAAAATCTTAATGAAAAATACAGATTTGTGAATATATGGTGATGATTTTATGACATCAATTTTATTGTATCCGATGTTAATGGTAATATTATATATATTTATTAATGATTTTATAATATCAATTTTATTGTATTAGATGTAAATGATAATATTATATATGTTTATTGATGATTTTATGACATCAGCTTTATTAGCTCAGGTGATTTAATGTTAATATTATATTTGAAAAGTTATTTTGGTTTAGAAATTGTTATTGTATATAAGATTAAGCTTATTCCATGATTTTTACTATTAGACTTTTTTTTTTTGAATTACAACAATATTAAGATTTATTCAATTAAAAAATACAATATTTTTTTTAAAAAAATCAGCATCTAATGCATTGGGAAAGTTCAAATTGACAAAAAAAAAATTAATTTGCTTTTTAACTATGTCAAATGATTAAATTTATCAATGGTTGAATACATATGACAATACAATACACAATTAGTACCCATATTCTAATAGACAATTATTTTTAGTTGATTATTTATGTTTTTCACTTTTCATTTTTTTTATATATATTTTTTTCAATTTATAGATACTACCTTCGTCTCTAATTATAAGATGCTATTGAATGTTTTTTTTGTCCTTTTTTTAATACCATCTTCAACTTTCAAAGTGTACTATATATTATTTTTTAAATTATATTACATCTTTTTCTGCACTAGATCATAAATACAATACATACAAATTAACTATGAAATAGTACAAAATAGTCAATAAATTTAATACTCTAAGTCACTTTCTTAATTTTCGTGCTTTTTTCTACAAGAATTGCATGTGTAGTAGAAGGAACAACATGTGTATGCAACAAGTCAACAACATATTTTATAAATTTGTGTTCATGTTTTTCTATATTACAAAAATTGTTTCATAAATTATATTCAAACTGAAATAGTTGACATTTATAATATAATTATGTAGTATATAAATACAATAGTTTCTTTGCGTATTATATATATATATATATATATATATATATATATATATATATATATATATATATATATATATATATATATATAATTTAAACTTTAAATATATTTTTGATATTTTTATTTTTAATGAAATGCTTTTGATAAATAAATTTTAAAAATTGTACTATAATAGTAAGTATTAATTAACACAGATATAATGATTTGAAAAACACACTACAACTTTTGATCAATCTCATTTGAAAAAACTACCTATGTAATAGGCTTCTATAAATAGAAACTATGTGAGACACATTTAATATTGTTTTAAACCAAAATAAAATAAAATGATTTGCTTCAAAAATAAGTGAAACACAAATGTTTTACTTCAAAAATATGTTTTTCTAAAAATACAAATTGTACAGAAAATATTATCGGATGTTTAGACACATATAAAATGCGCCGGTTATAATGCACATGTCGACCTTAATTCATGTGACTAGTACAAGTCTCCAATCAGTCTTCATGACACATCACATCATGTACACTGCTGCACCTTTTTTTAGACGGAAAGATACAATCAAACATCTTTCAATATTTTTTCACCACAAATAAGACACAAATTTTTCCAACCATTCAACCAATCATCTGACCCAATTAAATACCATCAAACACTCACTATAACCAACACATCACCATTAATTCAAAAACTCTCTTTCCATCCTCCATTCACCCACAATGTAAAATTCTTAGTATTAATTATAATTCTCACTTATTAAACAAAATATTTATTTTACATGGGTAGACTAACGGAATAGACATGCTATCCTGAATATATTCATACGTGTCAAACATTAAATTTTTACAGTATTAAAAACTTTAATAATATATCTAGTATAATAAACTTATTAATCCACTAAAAATAGTACATATACATTATAATAGTACAACTTAAAAAATATAAACTAATGAAAAAAAAAATTTATAATAAAAACATCAAATATAATAAATTATAATATATTCAAATTATATGAATTTTTACAAAATCTAAAAATGAAATCAATTATAATGAATGAGTAATATAAATTGATTAAATTAATTATAATAATTAAAAAAAATTATTTAAATTACTAGAGATAAATGATACATTGCAAGTTAAGACCAGATTAAAACATAAGCCCATTTTTCTTAACCCAATTTACATTAGTATAGGCCCAAAACCAAAACACACCTACATAAAACTTGACATCAATAAAGTTTTTGTTTTTCGTTTTATGCTATCCTACAACTGCATGTTTCTTCAAGCAACGTGAAAGACAATAGAGGGAACGAAGCAGACAAATTCTGTAAGGGAGAACGATAATGGGATAGAAACGATGTGGTAAGTATCATTCTTGTAATTTCGTTCAAAAATCATAAATTAGTTCACCTTTGCGGGTTTATTGGTGAAGGCAATGATTTATTTGTTGTTGTTCGATAGGTTTATCGAATTTTATCGTTGAATGGTAACATATTTGTTATTAAAATACTGAGTTATATTGATTATTAGTTAGAGATTTTGTTATGGGTTTTTAAAAACATATTCATAATTAGGGTTTGTCAACAAATCAGAGATGATTGGTTTGCCTAAAAAAATATTATATTCAGATTATTAGTTATGATACAGATAACTAACCGTGTGGATTGATTTTTGTAAGACATGAATCTGCAATGGAGGTAATAAAGGGATTGGTGATGGAGATTGGTGGAAGTTCAACCTTTAACAAAGTTTTCTAAAGTCTTACTCTTTTTTTTAATTCTCTGTTTATTAATTTTAAAAAACCTAATTATTGTTTATTTATTATAACTTACACAGAAGGTAGCTAAAGGTAAGAAGAAGATGGTTGTAGCTAAAGATAAGGGGAAGATGGTTGCAGCTAAATGTAAGAAGAAGTTGGTTATTAAAAAGAAGTATGTTAAGCAACTAGTTGGAGGTAATGTAATTCGGTTAGAAGGGACAAAACAACCTGATTTAAAAATAATTGTTTCAAATAAAGTATATAGAGAAATGGTAATGGGAAACAAAGTCTATGTTTGAGAAAGCATTGTATTAGATGCAAAATGCAAAGTCAAAAACATGCTGGTAAGCTTATAAGCATACATTGAGTATTGTTTTAGACCTTATATTTTGTTGATTATATGTTATTTTTGTTATGTTATATTTTTACAAGATTTTTCTAGATGTATGGCTAAGAAATGCCTTCGATTTAATCAGAATGATATAAAAGTAATTGATGTTGAAAGTTATGAGACATTCAAATGGGAAATTCACACGGCCAAACAAGATAATAGACCAATTCGTTATGAGAGGTTTTTTTCTCAAGAATGGTATGATTATGGGAGAGAGAGAGAGAGAGAGAGAAAAAAAATTTTTGTAATGAGGTTATATTGGTTTTAAAGATGATGCATTTTCCCCATACCTCTATCTAACAATAAAGTGGTGTTGATGTGTTTAGGGTTTTTTATATCAACTTTTTTTTTTTTGCTTATTAGTGTACCGGTATATGGAACATGTAGCTGCATAACAACACTTTTTGGTTTGTTGAAAGTTAAGAATTGTATAACTTTATCATCTGTGTGTGTGTGTGTGTGTTTGTGTGTGTGTGTGTGTGTGTGTGTGTGTGTGTGTGTGTGTGTGTGTGTGTGTGTGTGTGTGTGTGTGTGTTTGTGTGTGTGTGGGGGGGGGGGGGGGGGTGGGGGGGTTAACAAAAGTTCACATACTCACAAGGTGAATTAAATAATTGATTAGGTTGTTATGCTCAATAATCAAACAAAATTCCTTGATCATTTTCATGCTTTTCATACAATTAACACAAGCAAAAGATTAAACATAATGAAATCCAGTTAAAACAAGAGTTGTGGCCTCCAGCATATATGAACAATGGAAAGCTTTCTCACATTTAGGGATAAAAAGGGAACTAAAGTGATTCAATAAAAAAACAAGTAATGTAAAAGAATGAATGACATGAAGTTTGTACGAAGCGTTGTTTCTTCCTAACTTTTGAACCGTAATTCTGTTTGAGCCTCGGTCAAAAGCGTTAGAAAACTTATTCAATGCTCTATCTAACAATGAATAAACATCAATACTTGAATACCTGCAAAAATGAGATTAAAATAATTAAACTCAATGATATTTACACGAAAATACTAGTATACACTAAATATACACTTTTACAAACAAAGTGGGGTTTTATTCAAAGAATTCAATACAAATTAATAAATAAGTGCCACAGAACTACTATTCAAAATAGACATTTTGACACTTATCTGTTAGTCGGTAAACTTATTATCTTTTACTATTATGATACAAGTTAAATTTACATTTTACTTTATATATTCATGGCAAAAAAATCATTTTTTTTTTGTTTTTGATTATAAACATTAATTTATACTATTTAAATTACGGAATTTTATTTTATATTAATAATGACATTTATAATTAATTGTTGGAACATTTGCAGGAACCATTGGATAATATGCAGATTAGTCCTTAAGCTGCAAATTTGGTGCTGACGGATGTCAACAAAATTACATTGCTTATGTATATCATGAAAAGTTTTGTATTTATTATGTTAAGTAATAGTTTAATTTGACTTTAGGTTCCAACACAATTCTATAGTTTTGTGTTCAGTTTTTTCCATATGATACATTTGAATACCGTTTTGACACATGCCATGCCATAAGCAATTTAAGCTTTATATCTATGTTTGAAAGAATCCTGTTGCAAAACTTGCTTAGCAATAAGAACTTATTTGGGAAACATTCATAAGCTATAATAATGCTAAATATGAAGACTTTTTCAATAATTTTTTTATTGAAATGGATAAAACATTGCATTAAACAACCCAACCTGGTATAAGATATGCACAAGAAGAGTAGCACCGGTACAATGTTCAAAGAAGACCAATAAGGTTCAAAAAGGGCAAAACCAACAAGGCTGGCAAAAGATTATATAGGTACCACTAAGTCAAGTCTGGCAAACAACAGCAAACTTAAATTACAAACCATTATAAACCATTAAACACCTGAAGCAAATACCACTACCAGAACTAAACAAATAACCAAAACAATTCCAAAACACTACGGACTTGACTCTGCATAACTGACCAAATAACTACTTTCAGAATTCATCCAAAACGCCTACGATAAAAAGCACTATTGCTGCAACGTAACCGCTAAAGCACCGGGCTAATGCTCCACAATTAGACTGCGAAGTAACAACCAAACAAGCCATGATTATTGGCACACACTGATTCTTCAAAACACTATTAGCTTCCAACAGAACAGCCTCACGGTAGACGATTTGGAAAAGAACACCAATTTGAGACACTCTCTGAATCAAAAGGAGATTGTCAACCTCCAAGGGATGCCAATACTTTAAACACTACACTGAGTGGTGCACGATTCTCCACCAGCTAGAACATAACTTCCACAAAACCAACATCTAAGGCACTTGCCGCTGGTGGAGAGCTGCAACCCCAATCCTACAAAATCAAGACACCATATACAACATCCTACCAAAACAATCTATTATCACAAAGACATTAAAACTTTATACCATCAACTTAAATTGCATAGTCAAATTAAACTGTTACTTAACATAATAAATACAAAACTTTCCATGATATACATAAGCAATGTAATTTTGTTGACATCTGTCAGCACCAAATTTGCAGCTTAAGGACTAATCTGCATATTATCCAATGGTTCCTGCAACAATGTTCCAACAATTAATTATAAATGTCATTATTAATATAAAATAAAATTCCGTAATTTAAATAGTATAAATTAATGTTTATAATCAAAAACAAAAAAAATGATTTTTTTGCCATGAATATATAAAGTAAAATGTAAATTTAACTTGTATCATAATAGTAAAAGATAATAAGTTTACCGACTAACAGATAAGTGTCAAAATGTCGTATTTTGAATAGTAGTTCTGTGGCACTTATTTATTAATTTGTATTGAATTCTTTGAATAAAACCCCACTTTGTTTGTAAAAGTGTATATTTAGTGTATACTAGTATTTTCGTGTAAATATCATTGAGTTTAATTATTTTAATCTCATTTTTGCAGGTATTCAAGTATTGATGTTTATTTATTGTTAGATAGAACATTGAGTAAGCTTTCTAACGCTTTTGACCGAGGCTCAAACAGAATTACGGTTCGAAAGTTAGGAAGAAACAACGCTTCGTACAAACTCCATGTCATTCATTCTTTTACATTACTTGTTTTTTTTATTGAATCACTTTAGTTCCCTTTTTATCCCTAAATGTGAGGAAGCTTTCCATTGTTGATATATGCTGGAGGCCATAACTCTTGTTTTAACTGGATTTCATTATGTTTAATCTTTTGCTTGTGTTAATGGTATGAAAGCATGAAAATGATCAAGGAATTTTGTTTGATTATTGAGCATAACAACCTAATCAATTATTTAATTCACCTTGTGAGTATGTGAATTTTTGTTAACCCCTTTTGAGCTTTTTTTTGTCAATGTCCATGTTATTTTTAAACTTGATATTTGTCTATGAGTATTAGTTCACCTTTTTGAATGGATGTTGATTATTTGTTTTCTTGAACCCTCAACCATGCGTTATTATTTGAATTTTTATCTTGCTTTAGAAATTAGAGAGTATTCATACATTGATGTTGGTTGAATTCAAGTTGGGGAGAGCAATGTTTGCTCACTTATGTTGTTGGTTGCTATGCGGTTGTGAAAAAGAAAAGAAAAAGAAAGAAAAAAGAGAAAAAGAAAGAAAAGAAAAATAAAATTAAAAGCGTATCAAATAATTGTGCTAACAAGTAAGGTGTGTTTGGTGTAACACTTGGGATGAAAGAAGAAGTTTGATTGAAATTTTGTGTTTGAACTTTTGTGAGTTGATCACTCTCTTTGGTTTAGGCAAGTTTTTGTTTCAATTAACTTTAGGAAATACCCTTTGTTTGTTAACCAAACCATACTACAACCTTGAAAATCCCTTGTGATTCTTGCCTTTGTATGATCAATGTGAATTTTTGTATGAATGCATAATTTAGTCTAATGATTGCAAGATTGTTGGATGAGTGTCAAATCCTCATCTTTGTGTGTTTTTTATCCCTCGATGAATTTTTGATAGGTGTGATCCATGATTTAGCTTGTGTTGTTTTAGATTATTTGGTATGACTTTTGTACTTAGGATTTGCTTCATTTTCATGTTATCATTGTAGGATGGTGGTAGGTGTTTACTTTGCTTGTACGTTTTTTATTTGAACCATACATTTGTTTTCCGTTTTAAAAAACCTGTTGATTCTTGATTCTTGGATTATCGTTTTTTTTTCTTTCTTTAAGTTGTTTGACTTTATTTGAGGACAAACAATGTTTTAAGTTGGGGAGATTTTGATAAGTGTTAAAATGTCGTGTTTTTAGCAGTAGTTTTGCGGCACTTATCGATTCATTTGTATTAAATTCTTTGAATAAAACCCCACTTTGTTTGTAAAAGTGTATATTTAGTGTATACTAGTATTTTCGTGTAAATATCATTGATTTTAATTGTTTTTATCTCAATTTTGTAAGGTATTCAAGCATTGATATTTAGTCATTGTTAGATAGAGCATTGAATAAATTTTCTGACGCTTCTGGTCGAGCCTCAAACAGAGTTACAGTTCGAAAGTTATGAAGAAAACAAGATGTTGAATTTTTCTATTACTATCAGCTCTCGCCCCGAGCTCGCCGAGCGAGCTAGACGCGGGCCAGAAGTTCCAGAAGCAGTAGAAAATTCCGTCTTTTCTCATCGGGCGAACCGTTACTTCGTCTTGCGAATTAGTCTGGGCAGAAACACATTTAAAGGGATAAAAACACATTTTTGTTAGGTTAATGTTTTGGGGTATTTGTTCCCAATTCATCAAACCTTCATTTTTGATAGTTTAGAGCTTAGAAAAGTATCAATGGAGGTTGCAACTCGATGATTAGGGGTGGATGATTCTTGGATCGTGATTGACACCACAAGAGATTTTGATTCCTCTTCTCTCTTTCCTTTTGTAGTTTCCATTTGTTGTGAGTTTGTATGTAAGTTTACCTTGATTATATGTATATTTATTGTTTATGGAGTTATATAAAACTCATTTTATAAACTAATGTTGATGATTGCTTTATTTATTTGGGTTTGAATTATTGTAGACATGGATGAGTTGAATCCGAATTTAGGATGAACATCTATTAGGTCCTAGATCCTAGACATAGATTTAGGCTTAATATTCACTTGGGTATCAGAGCTTAATGCTTCTGTGTTGTTTGTGTTGTGATGAGAGATCACCGATGCAAGTAATACAATCATTGTCTCACTTTGTGTTCGAGATAACCTTTGTGTGAGAGATACGTGATAATGTTGACGAGTGATGTAGGTTGCGTACAACTAGCACTATGCCAAAAAAGACCTTTAGCAGCGCTTTTTTTGGCCTTTAGCGGCGCTTTAAAGCGCTGCCAAAAGTGGCGCTGCTAAAGGTGAAGGCAGCGCTTTTTTTCAATGAAAAAGCGCTGCTAAAAGCTCCCTTCAGCAGCACCTTTAGCATCGCTTTTTTAGCCCTTTAGCAGCGCTTTTGTAAGCGCTGCATAATTCCCCCAACCATCCCCCCCTTTAGCAGCGCTTTCACAAAGTGTTGTCTTAGACCCCACCTTTAGCAGCGCTTTTACAAAGCGCTGCCATAGCCCACCCTTTAGCAGCGCTGTCTTAGACCTCCCCCCCCCCCCCCCCCCTTCCAAACCTATAGCAGCGCTTTTGTAGCGTAATGTTTATGACCTTTAGGAGCGCTTTTTTGTAAAAATGCTGTCTAATGTCCCAGATTTTAAATTTTTTTTTTTGTAATATTCACCCTGTTTTGTATATTTTATCAACAACCTGCTTATATTACACAAACCTGCTTATAATTCACGCCTTTATTTCAACACTTTGGCCTTATAAATACAATTCAAACTTTGGCCTTAAATATACAATTCAAACTTTGGCCTTATATGTACAATTCAAAACTTTGGATACATTGTAACGCATGACTTTGTTCATAAACATTTTAATATACACATAAACCTGTTTAAATATGTTACAACAAAATTCGATCCTCAGAATTACAACAATACAAATACATTCAATTCACATATAATTACAAGTCTTCCAATCCGATAACTCTATACAATTCTCAACCCAAGAATAAATTGACACCATTCCTCTTTAATTTCTTCCAATTTTGCTTCCGTGTAAGTAGCGCACTTGAATTCATCAAAATACTACATAATATAACAGATCGAATAAGATTTAATTTTAAAACTAATTACTCAGATGAACTATCGGATAATTATCAAAATGAATCATATAACTTATATAATGAATTGATCCATACCATGACTGGAATCTCAAGTTGACTAGAAAGAATAATTTTCCTCATAAAGCGCAATACAAAATATCCACAGTCAATACCATTGCGCTGCTGAGGACACTGTAAATGGAAAAAACAAACAAACATTTATCAGGATATATAATTTAAATAGTTTTATCAAGTAGAACCACTATAACAGTCAAACATGCGAAAATATACCTCCACTCTGATCTAGTTGATGTTGTTAGCCTTACTTTTTGGCACCGTTGCATCTCTTTGTGCTCTGAATATTTGTATAACTCTAACATAATATAAACGCATATTTAGAATAATGTCACATAATAAATAAAGATATATAATTAAAGACAACAGTATATCTCATCACTTACGTATCAACAAAGTTCCTCAGATTTTCATATTTTGTTGTATCGCCATCCAATGAATCTATATAATACACTATTTCTTTCGTCGGATTAATTGCGATCAACAACCAATGGTCAGTATTATATGGCAACAAGAACAACTTCTCCGTAGTCGCGCGCATAAATCTCTGCACTGTGTACTCTTTGACTGTATCTGGTGACTGGTCTATTATACGTGAGTTGACACAGCTAGCAGATAAGAATGCGAATACTGAAGTCAATTCATTCGGGACCAATAACTTGTCATACAAGAACCTAAAAAAACATAATCAACATTAGAATATTCAGTTAAACAAGCAAATTTTAAAATGTTTAATTATTTAATTAAAATGGATCGAAGTACCTGATGTATGAATGCATAACACCGACGCCCAATTCAGAATGGTTGAAAACCTGATCAAAATCCTCCTTAGTAATTGTTTCGGGATATTCAAAACCGAAAATACCTGCCTCCATGTGTATTTGACGGACGCCAC
This sequence comes from Lathyrus sativus, assembly GCA_963859935.3. Classification (NCBI taxonomy): domain Eukaryota; kingdom Viridiplantae; phylum Streptophyta; class Magnoliopsida; order Fabales; family Fabaceae; genus Lathyrus; species Lathyrus sativus. The sequence continues at coordinate 574,174,702 of OZ012740.1, forward strand.
CCTCAGGCACACCTGATGTTCCGACATATGTTTCAAGGCACATCCTAAATCGAGAAACAATTGTTTTTCTGGGAACCTTGGAAGTTTCAGGCATCTTACCCTTGTTGACTTGTTGCGACTGCTGATCATGAACCTAAAAATCATATATAAGTTCAGTAATTAATGTATAACAAGATAGTCATGTAACTGTAGTAGTACCTGTTTCTTTGATGCAGCTGAATCGGTATCCCGCATAATAATTCTATCATCTTTTGATTTGGATTTTGTAGGAGTCTAAGATCATCATGTAAATAAGAAAATGTAGATGTAAGAATAGCTTTCATGTATGAATCATAAAACATTTGAGTATTAAAAGGTTCAACCTACCTCATCATCTATGCAAATCAGATTTGCCGGCCATGCCACATACGCTCCTATTGCGTCTCCCACCACTGTTGCGCCTGAAATATCATCTGGTATAGGCAACAACGCACTCCCCTTTAATGCAATATCAATAGATACTTTCAAAAATCCAGAAGGGAGCGGTTTGTGGTGAAGTAAGTCTCCCAGAAAGTTATGCACCTTTCCCTTGCCAACCATTCGATGAGTAGGTGACGATAAATATAGCCGACAAAGTGTTATGCCCTAAACAAATAATGATCAGTTAATGTGTCAATTAAGTAAAGTGTGCTAAATTAATTTCAATGTAATATATACAATTACCTCTGGAAGCTTCTGTGGACAACCGATACTATCTTTGTCACTAGTAGCTCTACCCTTTAGAGCGCGTCTTTCCGACATGTATCTCTCCTTATCCTTCTGTAATTCACGGATTTGCGCTTTCAATTCCTCCAAAGTATCCATCACTTCTTTATTGGTTGGATTTTTTTTTCTTTGGCTGCTTATACAGTTTGGATGGAGTGACACCAAATCCCTTACCCCTCACACGCCCAGAATACTCAGGAATATTCAGCACCCGGCTCAGTAAGCTCCTGCAATCATCGTCCTCGGCGGGAGTTATGGTCTGGGGTAGAGTCTCCTGAAATATAGATAAAAACATATATAAATATATTACACACTTTTGATCAGTTACTGACAAAGATAACGTTGTACTTATACATTGTTCAAAGACTTGTTGAACTTCTTCCTGAATGACTCCATCTCGTCCCACACGGGCAGCCTTCCATACCACATGGTCCGGAAGAGATGTCGCATCACTCTTCTCCTCTTCCAACTACGCATTAAGACGGATAATAAAGCATTATATCCTATTATATATACTTACTATTTTTTGTAAATATATCATATTAAAGCATTTATATGTACTTACTATTTTTTGTTCTAATCGTGCATATCCCAACTGGCTCTTTCTGTATGGATATGCGGGATTTGATGCCCTGTACATGGAAGAAGTATATATACTATACATAGTTCATGATAAGTTGTACTTACTTCAAATTGTTTTGATCTTCGCTTTGCAACAAACGTCTCCCATTCTTCCTCCGAAATCAAATCCGCGTACTTCATCGGATGCTCCGAGTCCACAAAGTTTCCTTCAGAATCTTTTAGAAACTTGTTTGTTAAAAACGCTCTAAATCCCCTCAAGCGTTTTCCGGCCAATTGAATACAATATTTTCTCCTAGGATCTTCAATATTGAAAGATCTCTGCAAACAAACACACATACATATATCATGTTAGTATATTTAATTTAAAGACGTAAATGTCAACAATAATTAAACAATTCCAATATTATACCTGAATCTCGGTCCAAATCTTATCTTTAGCCGGTTGTAATGAGACAATTCTCCAATTATCGCAAGTAATCGGAACTTGCGAACGTACAAGTGCTCCGATGTAACTTGTTAGCAACGCACCATTAGGCTCAGCTAACTGATCTCTTTCATTCCAATGGACATCATACTTTACTCCTTTATCTCTCGCACGGATGATTTTTTTCATAATTGTTATGCCTCTTTTAATATCGCCTTCCACGTCTTTTGTTGTTTGTTTTCCATCATGTGATGTTTTCTCGTTGCTGGCCATAATATATATACCTGTAATTCAGAAAAACCAAAGTATCAAATGAATGACATGCAAATATGTAAATAACAAATATATACATAAAAAATATGTAAATAATAAAAACATGGTATAAATAAAAAATAAGAAAAACATGGTATAAATAAGACATGTGTAAATAAGAAAAACATGTTACAAGTACCTTTAACATCTCTTTCTTTTTTTCGTTGTAACGGGGTTTACTTGTCTCTTAACAACACAGACAGATGGATTGATCCAAATTCCCTCGTTATGATCATTTCTAATATATGATTCGTCCGCTCTAATATTCTCATCTGGATCATCTATAATATAAGATTCATTCTCAACATAAACATCCCCCTTTTCTCCAATGTTATCATCGATTACTTTGTTGGAAAAAAGAACTATAGACCATTTCGTACTTGTCGGATCAGTGACATAGAACACTTGTTTAGCTTGCGTGGCTAGAATAAAAGGCTCATCTTTGTACCCCACCTTATTAAGATCTACTTTCAAAAAACCTGATTTATCCATTTGTATGCCACTATTATTTTCAACCCACTTGCATCCAAAGATAGGAATCTGAAACTTCTCATAATCAAACACCCAAATGCGCTCGATAACCCCATAATACGAGGAAATATGCATTGCTTCGGTAAGCACGGTGACACCACTATTTTGCATTGTACTTTTATCATCTTGTTCCTTGGTATAAAATGTGTATCCATTAATTGCGTATGCGCTATAAGAAAACACATGCAAACTTGGACCATATGCTAAACATCTCAACCTTTCTGTTATTGAAGCAGGATCAGAATAAAACTTTGAAAAAATATGCTCCTTAAACCATGTTATAAAACTTCGATTGTGCTCACGTACTATCCAATTTTCATTTCTATTTAGATTTAAACCTCGGAGAACGTCCTTGTGCATTTCAACATACGGCTCAACCTCAATGTCATTGTGCAGAACATACAAATGCACTTGCTCTCGTTCATCCCTTGAAATTGTCACAACTTTATTTCCAATTAACTGTTTACCATCTATTTTTTCAACAACATGAGATTTTGGGAGGCCAATGGATTGAACGTTGGACAAATATTCAGTACAAAACTCAATAGCTTCTTCAACAATGTATCGTTCAACAATACATCCCTCTGGTCGACTTCGGTTTTTCACATACCCTTTCAATATTTTCATATAACGTTCAACAGGGTACATCCATCTCATATAGGCAGGTCCACACAGTTGTGTCTCTTTCACAAGATGAACAACTAGATGTACCATTATATTAAAAAATGATGGAGGAAAATACATTTCAAGCTCGCACAAAGTAATAACTATTTCTATTTGCAATGTTGGTAAGATCGCAGGATCTATCACCTTACTACAGATTGACCTAAAGAAAAAACACAATTTAGTTATTGCGCCTCTCACTTTTTCTGGAAAAATAGAACGTATACCTATTGGTAGAAAGTGTTCCATTATAACATGGCAATCATGTGTCTTTAAACTTTTTAACTTGAGGTCTTTCATAGAAACAAGTCTTCTAATATCTGAAGAGTATCCTTCTGGAACTTTAACTTCACTCAGAAACTTACACAGTATCTTTTTCTCCTTTCTAGATAAAGTATAAGCAGCAGGTGGTAGATATGTGCGGTTTCCTTTCTTCAAGGGTCCTAATTCATTTCTTATTCCCATTGCTACCAAGTCCTTTCTTGCTTTAAGGTCATCCTTAGACTTTCCTTGTATATTGAGTAACGTACCAATAACACTTTCAAATACATTTTTTCCAATATGCATAACATCAAGAAAATGTCTTACATACAACGACTTCCAATACGGCAACTCAAACAAAATTGACCTCTTTTTCCACCCACGCGTGACAAGCGTATGAGCAAAAGGCTTGCCAAACTTAGTACTCACATCTTTCACCTTTTCAAAAATTTGTTCGCCGGTCAATGTAGGTGGAGCTTTATGTTGTTCTGAATCTCCATTGAATGCTTTTCTCCACCCACGGTAGTGATGACTAGAATTTAAGAATCTACGATGACCAAGAAAGACATTCTTCTGACCAAATTCCAACCGCGTCCAATCTGTGTTTTCTTCACAGATAGGACACACACGTTGACCTTTAATGCTATACCCCGATAGATTTCCGTATGCTGGAAAATCATTAATTGTGCCAAACAACATCGCCCTCAAATTGAAACTTTCTTTCCTATATCCATCATAAACCTCCACACCGTTCTCCCACAAACTCTTTAAGTCTTCGATTAGAGGTGTCAGGTATACGTCTATGTCATTCCCTGGTTGTTTATGGCCAGAAATTAACATAGATAACATCATGTACTTACGCTTCATACATAGCCATGGAGGTAGGTTATAAATCATAATAATTACAGGCCAGGTAGAATGTGAGATACTCTGCAGACCATGCGGATTCATTCCATCAGTCGATAATGCCAAGCGAAGGTTTCTAGCTTCTTCTCCAAAACCAGGATAATCATTATCAATTTTCATCCACTGTGGTGAATCTGCTGGATGTCGATACTTCCCATCTACAATTCTATCATTTGCATGCCAAGTCAGGTGTTTTGCATCTGTTTCACTACGAAACATGCGTCTGAATCTCAGAATTATAGGAAAATACCATAATACTTTTGCTGGTGGCAATTTTTTCTTATACCGAGATACACCGCATTTAGGACACTCGTTTAATGATGCATATTCATTTCGAAACAAAATGCAATCATTTGGACAAGCATGTATCTTATCATAGCTCATGCCAATAGAGCATAACATTTTTTTATCTTCATAGGTTCGATTGGGAAGAACATTATCCTCCGGAAGCATCTCTTGAAGTAGGGCTAACAACTCTGTGAAACTTTTATCCGACCATCCATTACCCGCCTTTAAATTGTATAACTTTAATACCACGGACAATCTTGTGAAAGTAGTGCAACCTTTATACAACGGTTTCTTTGCATCGCTTACCAACCTCTCAAACATCTTGGGACAATCTTGAAGATCTTCTTCAAGTGCTTCTGCAATCTCTTCGACTCGATCACAATCATATGTATCTCTGTCATTGTCCTTTGAAGCACATGTCGTATTATTCTGGGGTTCAACATTCTCGTTACTTATCTCACCATGTAATGTCCAACATGTGTAACTTCGATCAATTCCATGTCTCATTAAATGATATTCCAACTGAACGGCGTCAACTCGACGCCCATAACAACATCCTAAGCAAGGACATGTGATCCTACTGGGGTATTTGGCGTGTTCAACAGCAAACTTAACGAACTTTGATACACCATTCTCGTACTCTTTTGACAATCGATTACCAGACATCCATTTTTTATCCATACTAATTGAGTAATCTACACTAAACTATAAAAGTTAAACAAAACAGAGAATACCTGTAAGGAAATCACTAACTTCTAAGAATGCTACGCAATAGGATGCTTGGAAACGATCATAGCTTTGCTCTTCACAGGTAACCCCTATAGCAGACAAAATATAAATTTTATTAAAATCATATTAATAATTAACCAAGACAAATCATATTAAAAATACTAGATAATCCACCAAAACAAATCATATTAAAATTACTAGATAATCCTTAAACCAAAATGACACCCTTACTAAACATTGAGAAATCCTAACTAAACATATAAAACCATAATAACATATATATCATATAAACATTGAGAAATCCATCATAATAACATAATAACATATCAACATATAAAACCTTCACTAAACCTTCAATAACTCATTTCTACACAACAACAACACTAAAATTTACTTGCATGTCCTCAAACCTTCAATACAAAACAACAGTATACGTATCATACTTGAACTCAACAACAAAAACAATAACTCAACAACAATATACGTATCAACACTAAAATTTACTTGCATGTCCTCAAACGTAACATATCTACACAATAACAAAAACAATAGTATACGTATCATACTTGAACTCAAATTTACTTGCATGTCCTCAAACCTTCAATACAAAACAACACTAAAAACCTTCACTAAACCTTCAATAACTCAATAAAAACAACAACAGCAACAATAATATTAAAACCTTCAATGTCTCAATAACAACAAACTTTTGCATTGCAACAACTACATCAAACCTTCAATATCTCAATAACACAAAACCTTTAACAGCAACAATAATATTAAACCTTCAATATCTTAATAACACAAAACCTTTAATATCTCAGAAAAACCATCTATATCTTCAAATACCAACAATGGTGAAAAGATGAATAAACAAGAAAACCATAGTAAAACTTCACATACCTTAACAATGGTGGAAATGCAATGCAATGCAGACTCGAAAACGGACCGTGAACGGCGACGGTGGCGCAATCCAACGGAAGAGGGCGACGGTCGACGGCGGATGACGGCAACAGAAACTTTGAATAGGGCAAGGTCGTTCGCCAGAGGAGAAAGAAAGAAGAAAAGAAATGCACGATTGTTCTGTTTCTCTTAAAATTCTAGAGTGTATTTTAAAATTATAATACTAATACCTATAGCAGCGCTTTTAAAGGCCTTTAGCAGCGCTTTTAAAAGCGCTTTCTTAGGGTGCCTTAGCAATGCCATATAGCAGCGCTTTATAGAAAAAGCGTTGCTAAAGGGGCCCCCTTTAGTAGCGCTTTTTAAAAGCGCTTTCTTAGGGTCCCCCTTTAGCAGCGCTTTTTAAAAGCGCTTTCTTAGGGTACCCCTTTAGCAACGCTTTTTAAAAAGCGCTTTCTTAGGGCCCCCCTTTAGCAGCGCTTTTTTAAAAGCGCTGTCTTTGGTAGGAAATTTTTTTTCTTTTTTTTTTACTCACCTTTTTTAAAAAGCGCTGCTAAAGGGTGCGCTGCTAAAACTCATTTCTGGCGTAGTGTAGGTAGTAAGTTTAAGTATTTGATAGGGTAAATTAAATTCAAACCCGAGAGTTCTCTACTCTCCAAAAGAATGAATTCTTTTTCTGTTCATAAGTTCTATTTCCCGTATTTAATTTAAACTCATTTTAAACCTAAACTAAATAACCCACATTTAATTTAAACCCATTTAAAACTCAAACTCAATAACATTTAAACTGTCGAATAACAATTTAATAACATTAATCTCTGTGGACACAATAATTTCTTGGATAAATACTTCTAAAAACTTTTGTTACTTGCCACTTTACCGCACCACCAAAATGGCATCATTGTCAGGGATTGATGTTTTTATTGGATCGCATTGCGATAGTTTCCTTGTTTTTGAGTTTTGTAGATATCGTATACATTGTCTATTTTCACTTTCTTACATTGATACTTGTATATGTTTACCATTTTTGTGAATTTTACATGTTTTACATACTTATGAATATAGTGTATATATTTGTTTCTCTTCATATTTTCCAAAAGTGTTGTTAGATGTGTAGTTTCGGTTAGAGCTCAAAGAGATTAAGCAAAGGCGGGAGTGAAAGCATTTGGCTCTTCCGAAGCAACATGTTGGTTTGTAAATAATAGGCGTTGAGCTTACAACGTAAAACAAGCATGTTGTATTATTTTATTTTCTTTATTGTATTAGTATTGGTAGTGTGGTGAATTGGTTAAACAAGTTGAAATTGGACCAGTTCTTAAAATTTTTAAATCTTCACATTTCAACTTGTTTAATTCAATTTCACTCGATCTTTTAGTATGTTTATAGCAGTTTGTTTTAATTTGTTATTTTTGTGTTTGTCCAAGAGCTTATTTTGAGTATCTTGAGGAAGTTTGAGGTGATTTTCCAAGTAGACCATTTCAACTTATGGATGCAAGGTAAAGATATCATTTTGAAGTTGGTACACGCCAAGTACTCGTTTATCGCTTTCTATAGCGTAAGATGTTTAGGAAACTTTTCATTCGTACAAATTTCATGCCATTCGTTCTTTTACATTACTTGTTCTTTTTATTGAATCACTTTAGTTCCCTTTTTACCCCTAAATGTGAGGAAGCTTTCCATTGTTCATATATGTTGGAGGCCACAATTCTTGTTTTAACTGGATTTCATTATGTTTAATCTTTTGTTTGTGTCGATTGTAAGAAAGCATGAAAATGATCAATGCATTTTGTTTAATTATTGAGAACAACTAACTAATCAAATAGTCAGTTCATCTTGTGAGTGTGTAAAATTTTGTTAACCCCTTTTGAGCCTTTTGTAAATGTCCATGTTGTTTTTGAACTTGATGTTTGTCTATGAGCATTAGTTCACCTTTTTGAATTAATGTTTATTATTTATTTTCTTGAATCCTCAACCATGTGTTATTGTTTGAATTTTTACCTTTCCTTAGAAAGTAGCGAGTATTCACACATTGATGTTGGTTGAACTCAAGTTGAGGAGAGCATTTTTTGCCCACTTATGTTATTGGTTGCTATGCGGTTGTGAAAAAGAAAGAAAAGAAGAAAAAAAAAAGAGAAAAGTTTTGAAAAATAAAAATAAAAAGAGTATCGAATAATTGTTCTAATAAGTAAAGTGTGTTTGGTGTAACACTTGGGATGTAATAAGAAGTTTGATTGAAATTTTGTGTTTGAAGTTTTGTGAGTTGATCACTCCCTTTGGTTTAGGAAAGTTTTTTGTTTCAATTAGCTTTAGAAATTACCACTTGTTTGTTAACCAAGCCACATTACAGCCTAGAAAAGCCCTTGTGATTCTTGCCATTGTATGTTCAATGTGAAATTCTGTATAAATGCATAATTTAGTCTAATGTTTGCAAGATTGTTCGATGAGTTTCAAATCCTCACCTTTGTGTGTTTTTCATCCCTCGATGAATTTTTGCTAGGTGTGGTTCATGATTTAGCTTGTGTTGTTTTATATTATTTGACATGATTTTTGTACTTAGGATTTGTTTCGTTTTCATGTTGTCATTGTAGGATGGTGGTAGGTGTTTACTTTGCTTATACGTTTTTTATTTAAACCATACATTTGTTTTTTGTTTTAAAAAACCTGTTGATTCATGATTCTTGAATTATCGTCTTTTTTTTTCTCTTTAAGTTGTTTGACTTTGTTTGAGGACAAACAATGTTTTAAGTTGGGGAGGGTTTGATAAGTGCCAAAATGGCGTGTTTTGAGTAGTAGTTTTGCGGCACTTATTTATTCATTTGTATTGAATTCTTTGAATAAAACCACACTTGTTTGTAAAAGTGTATATTTAGTGTATACTAGTATTTTGGTGTAAATATAATTGAGTTTAATTGTTTTTATCTCATTTTTGTAGGTATTTGATGCGTCCGCAAGTGCACGGAAATATCGAAGTAATATAAAAGATTGTCGAACCCACAGAGACCAATGTCAATCTACCGTTATCTATTATTACGGCGTAAAGCTAAGGAAAATGGGATTAGGAAAGTTGAATGCGAATGAAATTAAATGCAAAGGAAATAAAGATAATTGGTTTAAAGAAAAAGCGGTAAAGGGATATCGGTATGCAAGGACTTAGTTATCGGGGATTCGACAGGTCACCGGTGCTTTCTACTCTTTGAAAACACTTTTAAGAAGAAATAAAGGTTTAAAGACCTTTGTCTCACGATGGTTGTTGACGCTAGTCGCAACTCTAAGGCGGAACGTATGCTGTCGCTATCTCGTTCGGGGTTAAAATTACTTTTTGAAAACCATTGAGTTCTAATCCCTTTTAAAGCGCCGTCGCTGTTTTTAAAACGAATGCCTAGTTTTTACTATCTGGTCCTAGCCTCAACTGTCGCTTGTTGGTTCGTACCTTAATATGGTTTCCCACTATCGTGGCAAAACCACCGTAAATAGCTTCTCGCTGTCGTGACAAAGGTTTATTTAGAATTTTGATTAAAAACTACGGCCAGAAAGGTTGTTTGTAAAAAGGGAAGATTCCGGTTACTATCGAATCCTGTCCTACTAATTCGGTTACATACTGATAAAACTAATCTAGCTAGACATGATAATTAATGCAAACATAAATAAACAATGGCAGCAGAATAATATAACATGCATACTGCAGAAATAAAATAATAATTCAATTAATAAAAACCTGTAAATCGTACTGATCTCGAATCCTTGAGTAGTCCTCCACAATGTCGGCAGGATTCTACTTTGGCGAGAATTAAAAGGTACAGGAACAAATAAAGCGATACAAATGAAATAAAAGGAAAAGAAATGGGAAATAATGCAGGAAAGTAACATTGGCTTCAATGGGAATTTTGGCAGCACTTCGATATATCGAAGGTTTCCCCTAAAACTGTGAATCTAAGGCCTATTTATAGGAGATAATTCACTCTTCAACTTCCAGAGATCATGGGTGAGTTATGGAGGGAGTGGGGGTAACTTCCAGTAGTGGGTAGTGAGTGGAGAAAGTGTAGGAAGAAATTAAGTTGAGATTGATCGTGGCTTCTTCTGATTTGAACGTACTGATATTTTGCCTGCGTGACGGTCGTCATGAAATGTGACGGTCGTCACACGCATGACGGTCGTAATGGACCTGTGACGACCGTCATATCAGCAGAATCCGTATCTGCTGTTTTTCATCTCTTTTCCTTCCATTTCTTCTCCTTTTCTTTCTTTAGTCTAAATTCTCCCTAATCTGCTAAACGAAGTAAATTAATCATATAATAGAGCATAAATCAAGATAAATTAATAATAGTCACAAATAAATACATGTAAATCAAGCCAAATAAACGATATGATTTCGCGTTATCAAACACCCCCACACTTAAACCATTGCTTGTCCTCAAGCAATCAACCAACAAGGTAAAAAGAAATAAGCATAGTTCGAAACAAAAACATGATGAAACTCTAATCATACGTGGCTGTTAGGCTAACGTTAGATCGATAGGTACTAAATATCAATACCAAGAATACCGTAACGACACAATTTCAAAAACTCCCTACTTATGCAAATCAATCGGAATCATGCCATTATAACTCAACCTATATCTCATGCTCTCTTTCACCCCGTTTCATTATAGTGCAATCACATTAAGCTCGTTATCCATACACATTCATGGCAAGTAAACCTGTTAGTGACTATGATCTCGATGCTATTTCATTTTTTTCTCTGCAAATATGCTTAAGCATCAATTGAACTTAAAGAGTTTGTACCGTTAGGCTAAGTGCTCGGGTGAGGAGCACCTAACTTAGAAGGAACATGTCTTTTTCTTCATAATTTATTTTCTTTCTTAATTTCTCATTTTACGCTAGAGATCATACACTTATTTGCATCGGTTTCTTACTTAGTGTGTTTAGGATGGTGCTGACTGCTTAAATAAACTACTTAGGGATTACTATAAGAACCTGGAGCTTTAAGGTTTCGGCATAATGGGTACTCAAATTGATTTTGCATATTTAGGGGGTTAAGGGTGTCAGGGCGGTATCAATTTTATCAAAACTTTTCCACGTTTTTCTAACATAGCCTGGACAACCTATATACTTTCAGAGAACCATGTCATGAATCGAAGCAAAATTTTGTTGGAGGTTAGATTTTGAAAATTTGAAATTTTTGGGGAAATTGAATAACAAGCGAAAACCACGCATAAAGACTCGACAGCACATGCAAAGACTTTGACATAATGTTAAAAATAGATAAAAATTCCTAGAAGCATGAAATAAAATGTAAAACAATAGAGTTCCTCCCCCACACTTAAACCAAACATTGTCCTCAATGTTTTAGTAAAAGGTGGAAAAGGAAAGATAAAACCTGTATGAATGCTACTGCTCTTGCTATCCTTGTCTTTGTTGATCACTTCTACTTCGGCGGCGGGCATTTTGAGATACCTTTGTTTGTGTAATTCTCGAACTAGCTCATCATGTTGCTCGCATCAAGAGGAAGTACTCATCATCAGTGTTCCCACCAGCAGTGACACTCGTAAGAATGTCCGTGGGCATAACTCATCTTCTCAGATCGTCATCTAGAGAGTTTTCGCTTAGATATAGCTAAAGAGTAACAAGCGATACATTTCTTTATTTTTTGCAAATTTAAACAAACAAATTAAAATAAAGACTTTATGGGTTGCCTCCCACACAACGCTTTGTTTAACGTCGATAGCTCGACGGCCAAGGAGTGCAAGTACTCATGGTGGCTCTTTCGAGAATGGTTCATCGCTCGAACTTTGAATGGTCTTCGGTTTCCATGGCCACTTATCAAGCCATTTCTCATATCCCTCACCTTTTCTTTTCTTTCTTCTATAGGGTGGTTCATTGTTTTGAACTTGTGGTGGTGGTTCTGAATCTATCCTAAGTATCAGTTTTTCAAATTTGGGCTTAGCTATTTCATCCACCACCTCAAAATTTAATCTTACCCTTTTAACAGTAATGATGACCCTAGTTTCATGGTCCTTGAATTTTCTTTTGTTATGAAGGACCTTAGACAAAGGTGCATTAGTGTGGATATTTTCCAATACCTCCATATATGTTTTGGATTTGGAGTTTACCTTAGCTTCCACAGCCCTTTGTGGGAATGAAATAGGTGGGGTATAGGGAGGAGGGGCAACAATAGGTGCTTCCTTCTCTACCTCTTCGACAACCTCCCTTTCGGGTGGTGTCGGTGGATTTTTCTCAATAATTATGCTTGTCTCACCAAAACTCTCCTCAGACTCATCATCACTCTCCATAGGATCTTCTATTTGTTCTTCATTACTAGTGGTTACAATATTCACATGGCTCTCAAGGAAGGGTCCTAGAGATGTTTGTGTAAGCAAAGAGGTTTGAGTCTCCAAAGCCTTGTTGTGAGTCGCGAGGGAATCGACTATAATGCTCATCTGCTTAAGGTCTTCATCAATTTGGAGATGTTGTTTTCTAAAATCTTCATTTTGGAGAGTTTGTGTCTCCACAAAGCGTTCCATCATAGATTCTATCCTAGAGTGAGTAAATGTCTCTTCGAATTCTTCTAGTAATAGTTCAAGGTTGGATGTATCGAAATCTTGTGTTTCCTCAAAACATTGGGAGTCTTCATCGTAGAGGGAATTTGGGTGAGAATGTGTCGTATTGAAATCTTCTAATAATATTTCGAGGTCCGATTTAAACGGATCTTGTGGTTCCTCGAAATATTGGGGGTGGTAGTTATAAGGGAAATATGGGTTATACATTATGATTTAGATAAGAGTGCCTTAGTCTATACTATGCAACAACGGAATCACAATATTGACTGTTGGTCCCCGGCAACGGCGCCAAAAACTTGATGCGTCCGCAAGTGCACGGAAATATCGAAGTAATATAAAAGATTGTCGAACCCACAGAGACCAATGTCAATCTACCGTTATCTATTATTACGGCGTAAAGCTAAGGCAAATGGTATTAGGAAAGTTGAATGCGAATGAAATTAAATGCAAAGGAAATAAAGATAATTGGTTTAAAGAAAAAGCGGTAAAGGGATATCGGTATGCAAGGACTTAGTTATCGGGGATTCGACAGGTCACTGGTGCTTTCTACTCTTTGAAAACACTTTTAAGAAGAAAATAAAGGTTTAAAGACCTTTGTCTCACAATGGTTGTTGACGCTAGTCGCAACTCTAAGGCGGAACGTATGCTGTCGTTATCCCGTTCGGGGTTAAAATTACTTTTTGAAAACCATTAAGTTCTAATCCCTTTTAAAGCGCCGTCGCTGTTTTTAAAACGAATGCCTAGTTTTTACTATCTGGTCCTAGCCTCAGCTGTCGCTTGTTGGTTCGTACCTTAATATGGTTTCCCACTGTCGTGGCAAAACCACCGTAAATAGCTTCTCGCTGTCGTGACAAAGGTTTATTTAGAATTTTGATTAAAAACTACGGCCAGAAAGGTTGTTTGTAAAAAGGGAAGATTCCGGTTACTATCGAATCCTGTCCTACTAATTCGGTTACATACTGATAAAACTAATCTAGCTAGACATGATAATTAATGCAAACATAAATAAACAATGGCAGCAGAATAATATAACATGCATACTGCAGAAATAAAATAATAATTCAATTAATAAAAACCTGTAAATCGTACTGATCTCGAATCCTTGAGTAGTCCTTCACAATGTCGGCAGGATTCTACTTTGGCGAGAATTAAAAGGTACAGGAACAAATAAAGCGATACAAATGAAATAAAAGGAAAAGAAATGGGAAATAATGCAGGAAAGTAAAATTGGCTTCAATGGGAATTTTGGCAGCACTTCGATACATCGAAGGTTCCCCCTAAAACTGTGAATCTAAGGCCTATTTATAGGAGATAATTCACTCTTCAACTTCCAGAGATCATGGGTGAGTTATGGAGGGAGTGGGGGTAACTTCCAGTAGTGGGTAGTGAGTGGAGAAAGTGTAGGAAGAAATTAAGTTGAGATTGATCGTGGCTTCTTCTGATTTGAACGTACTGATATTTTGCCTACGTGACGGTCGTCACACGCATGACGGTCGTAATGGACCTGTGACGACCGTCATATCAGCAGAATCCGTATCTGCTGTTTTTCATCTGTTTTTCATCTCTTTTCCTTCCATTTCTTCTCCTTTTCTTTCTTTAGTCTAAATTCTCCCCAATCTGCTAAACGAAGTAAATTAATCATATAATAGAGCATAAATCAAGATAAATTAATAATAGTCACAAATAAATACATGTAAATCAAGCCAAATAAATAGCTTGTGTTGTTTTATATTGTTTGACATGATTTTTGTACTTAGGATTTGTTTCGTTTTCATGTTGTCATTGTAGGATGGTGGTAGGTGTTTACTTTGCTTATATGTTTTTTATTTAAACCATACATTTGTTTTTTGTTTTAAAAAACCTGTTGATTCATGATTCTTGAATTATCGTCTTTTTTTTCTCTTTAAGTTGTTTGACTTTGTTTGAGGACAAACAATGTTTTAAGTTGGGGAGGGTTTGATAAGTGCCAAAATGGCGTGTTTTGAGTAGTAGTTTTGCGGCACTTATTTATTCATTTGTATTGAATTCTTTGAATAAAACCACACTTGTTTGTAAAAGTGTATATTTAGTGTATACTAGTATTTTCGTGTAAATATAATTGAGTTTAATTGTTTTTATCTCATTTTTGTAGGTATTTAAGCATTGATATTTAGTCATTGTTAGATAGAGCATTGAATAAGCTTTCTGACGCTTCCGACTGAGCCTCAAATGGAGTTACGGTTCGAAAGTTATGAAGAAAATAAGATGCTGAATATTTTTGTTACTGTCATCTCTCGCCCTGAGCTCGCCGGGTGAGCCAGACGCGGACCAGAAGTACCAGAAGTTCCATAAAATTCCGCCTTTGCTCGTCGGGCAAACCGTTACTTCGCGGGGCGAATTAGTCTGGGTAGAAACACATTTTTAGGTTATTTTTTGGGGTATTTGTTCCCAATTTATCAAACCTTCATTTTTGATAGTTTAGAGCTTAGAAAAGCATCAATGGAGGTTGCAACTTAATGATTAGGAGTGGATGATTCTTGGATCGTGATTGACACTGTGAGAGATTTTGATTCCTCTTCTTTATTCTCTTTGTAGTTTCCATTTGTTGTGAGTTTGTATGTAAGTTTACCTTGATTATATGTATATTTATTGCTCATGGTGTTGTATAAACTCATTTTACAAACTAATGTTGGTGATTGCTTTCTTTATTTGGGTTTGAGTTGTTGTAGACATATGGACGGGTTAAATTCGGATTTAGGATGAACATCTGTTAGGTTCTAGATTCTATAGATAGATTTAGGCTTAATATTCACTTGGGCATTGGAACTTAATGCTTCTGTGTTGTTTGTGTTGCACTGAGAGATCGACGACGCATGTAATACGGTCTTTGTCGCACTCTGCGTTAGAGATAACCTTTACGTGAGAGATACATGATAATGTTGACGAGTGATTTATGTTTCATACTTCTAGGTAGTAAGTTTAAGTGTTTGATACGGTAGATGAAATGCAAACCCAAGAGTTCTCTACTCTCCAAAGAATGAACTCATTTTCATTCCATAAGTTTTATTTCCCGCATTTAATTTAAACCCATTTTAAACCCAAACTCAATAACATTTAAATTGTCAAACGACGGTTCAATAACACTAATCTTTTGTTGCTTGCCGCTTTACCACACCAACACTAACAAAGTGCTTCGAAGACCTCCTTGTACACGACATTTGTAGTAGTCGAACATGATGCATTGTTCTTGTCATGTATTAGGATTTTTAGCCCACTTTTGCTATTAACTTTTGAATTAGCAACGTACAACTGACCATGACTAAACACAGGAGTAGGCAAGTACAATCCAACATTATCAAGTGATTGATCTTGGGATTTATTAATTGCCATTGCATAACAAACAATTATCGGAAATTGTCTCCTTATCAATTTGAATGGACAAGGTGAACCGGAAGGTGACATAGACATTCGGGGAATGTAAAAAATGTTACATATGTTCTGTCCAGACACGATCTTTGCTTCTATGACATGATTTACTAACCTTGTAACAATTAACTTTGTTCTATTGCATAATCCATCAGCCTTGTCCAAATTTCTCATTAGCATAATAGGTGTACCAACCTTCAATTTTATCCTATGATTTAGAATTTATGATATTCTTAATTTACTAAGAAATTCAAGAGTTAAGACTTCATAAGCTTCATTATAACTTATATTTGTTCTATCAATTGAATCCAAACTTAAATATTCTTTCTCTTCTCCTAAAAACACCGTTTAAAAACAAAACATAAAAACATTAGTAAAAGTATTTTATTTAATGCATTATTTTATGTATAAATAGACAAAAGGTAACCGACATTTACCTGTTATCAAATCCAATTCATAATGATTGATTATGTCCACAACTTCAATAATTGAGGCAAGAATGACTCTTCCTTGTAAGAATGAAACATCTTGGAAATTTTCCAACAAATTGGGATATGGGCTATCAACAATAGCCCTTATAGGATCATTGAAATTGGATATTAATAACTCTTGGGGAATTTCTATATCAACCAACCCATCATTTGGTTCAGAAATGTTACCAGCTCCAGCTTCCAATATCCATTTTGAGAAATCTGCTAGTTCAGAAGAACTTGCATTATCTCTTTCATGTTGAATTCTCATATTTTTTGTTAGCTTTAAAACATGACAATGGTCTCATACGTAAGATGATCTAATCGATACATGGACAATTTCAGAACGACCCGCTCTTGGAACAACTGGAAAAATATATGTGAAATCTCCTCTGAAAACAACCACATTTCCACCAAAAGTTGTATTGTGAAAACCCTTTTAACTCATGACGGAATCTTTAAGGGTTTTATCCAATGCCTTAAAGTATTTCTTATGAGACACAAGTGTTTCATCCCATATTATCACATTTGTTGCTTCAAATAATTATGAATGTTCGTTGTCTTTGTCAATGTTGCAAGTTGAGTTGTTCAATGTTGGCATGTGTATTTTGAACTTTGAGTGTGTTGTTCTTCCACCTGGCAATAATAATGATGTTATCCTACTTGACGAAACAGTAAGAACAATTTTTTTATGTGAACTAAATGCACTTGATATTGTTCTCCACATGAAAGTTTTATCGGTTCCTCCGTAACCATGTAAAAAAACACCCCTCCTCTCTTTTTGTTAACAACTTCCATTATTGTACGAATTATTGCAAGTTGTTCATCTATAAATTATAAAGTTATAATTATAAGTGTATTAAAAAAAGGTATTTATAAATTCAGAATAAAAATAAAATATATCACTTGTAAATGCATTAAAAAGTTCATTGAAATTATTTTTTTTTATCTCAGCATTGTAATCAAGTTCGTCATAAATCAGCCTGTTGCCAACATGCTTTGTAACATATGAATCTAGATATGGCATACGTATAAATTCATGCAAACTTCTTCTATTTGATTGCAACATATTTTCGATTTTAATGAGTGTCAAATTCTTTAACTCAGTGTCCGATAGCTACAATTCTGTCAACAAACAAATCATTAGCGCTTATATAATTACATTGTGACTATATTCATATCATACTATATGCATCAACCATGCTAAGGTTAATAATTCATACTTATACATCATGGAAGTGTAATGAATGATATTGGTATACAATTTGCAACGGGTAAGTTTAATAAATATTAAAAATCTGCTATGCAATTTTATTAAGTAACTTTGCAACATATGGAAATTAATGATGCGGTTGGAATAAATTCAGAAAAAAATAAACAGAATATTGCAACTGTAAATTTACTAAATAAGTTACATACAGGACAAAACGTAGGTACGTGATGCAGCTTAAAACATAGTTGACATTCCTTAGATACTGAAATATCAGACTACATAAGTGTCAAATAAGTCTTATGTCATTATACTTTTTACTATAAAATTAATAATTGGTATTTACCTCTTCTATTTGTAGTCCGTCTTTGTTGATAGAGAATACTGTCGGATAACACCGTCTAAGTTTTTTCCTAAACATGACGTGGTCTATTCATTGTACCAGACAGTAACATGTAACAAATAACTTTCTCAAATAATTACCAGAACCGCAATCCTTTACTTCATTTATGGATGCAACATATTCATTGTCATCGTTAAGAAATCTCATTTCGAAGCATGCATCCCTAAAACTATCCTGAACCTTTCCATCCACAAATTTTATATCCTCATAGCAAGTTGGGCTCTTGACGACTGTTAGCATCATTCTCAAATAATATAACTCACCCGTACTTGGAGGAACCCAAATTAGTCGGCCAATGTTATGACCCATTTTACGTGGTCTCCATCGTCGGTATCTTTTATCATAAACAAACATCAAAAGAAATTGAGAGTAAGTTAATTTTTTTGTGCCTTTGGATATGTTTTATTTGCTTCCATCCACGTTGTAAACATAGATTCTTTCATACTTTGTTTGTCAAGCACCTCATGTATCAATTCATAATCGGTATAGTAAACAAAGTTGCCGCCCTTAAGATGGAAGTACAACCTTTCAACTGCAGGTGACCTACCATGAATATGAAATGAAAAAAGCCTCCAACACGCTTCACTTGGTGAGACATATCTACAATCAAGATATTGCTTTATTTTATCAACATTTCTTATGACAGAAGATCCATCAGATTCAATTTAGACAACTGCAACAATAATTCTATCATACCCTTTGTTAATATACTTGAATAAGTACTTAACTAGAGTACTATGATTACACCATTCCATATTGATGTGTGCTTGAAATTTCCTCAACAAATATGGATTATAAGGAACTACATACATGTTATCAAGCATAACTTGTTTTTTTTTATGACTGTATTACCAGTTTCTCTTCTTCGATACACATGATATCCATCCTGATCAACAATGGTTTGAGGCTGAAACTTTTTGGGAAAGTATTTTGAGCACTTTCCCTTTTTCATGCAAGGTGAAGACATGTTTGCTAGTAACCGGTCTAGTTTACTAGTTGGATCGCCTTTGTCATTAAATCGGTAAAAACCGGGTTAGACCGGGAAAAACCAGAAAACCGGCGGTTTCTGTAAATTTTTTGTTATAATTGTTTTGAAATCCAAAATGCATAATGCACTTGCAGAGTGAGTAAACACCCCCACCAAAGAAAGAAGGCCACCATCGTCGTTTCGAAAAGATCAAACACCATCGACCGTTTCTTTCTCCACCACCGCGCCTTCGTTTTTCTCCATGTCGCACGACGGTTGTTATCACTTATCTTCTCTGCATCACCAACTTCAAGTTCGTTCTCCCCACTGTAATATACCAACGACTCGCCATTCCAATTTCTGTATCGTTTCAAATTTCCAGGTTCAATACTCCTCTCTGTTTTCATTTAACTTTGTTCTGTTGAAATTGTTGAAGATTAAATTAGGGTTAGTTCAAGATATATGGTATTTGGAAAAATACCTTACATTTAGGATTTAACATACACAACTATGCTAATCATGAGTAGTGATGATGCATCCGATATAGATGATTTATTCATTTTAATTTACTCCTCACGTTGGGGAAAAAAAGCCTAAGTGCATCCTTCAGAGGAATTGCCTCTCTTTCACTCTCACCTGTCTTCCATACCTTGAAATCTAAGGGAGAAGAATTACGTGTTTTGGAAAATGGGTATTTACAGTAGAGCATAGACCATATGCTATCCCATGCTTTACACTAATATGCCCTTAGAAACCATATTCAGTCCCTTGTTCCTCACCCTGGGGACATATTGGATTATTTTGTATAATTAAATTAAAAAATTGTATATCTCTTGGGAAATGAAGACTGTTACTGAGTCTCTCCCCTCATGATTCACAAGTGTTATTTAAAGGCAGAGTTGTTGATTATAAATAAAAGTGATGGGAATTTAGAGTGAATTCAATGCTGAGAAATTTTTTGTTTGCTATTAATTCCAGGCTGGCTCACTATTGTTAGCCTATAGTTATTATTTTTTGAAAATTTCAATGAGGGAAAGTTAGTAATGGAAGCTCTTCCTTTTAAGGTTCCACCATAAGAAAATGTATTAAAAAAACTATATCTAATTTAAGTATAATGGATGCATAGTTACATGTAGTAACCTTAACTTGTATTATAAGCAGTTGATAAGATTATTACAGTTATAACAAGTAGGTCAAAACATATAGATAGTACTTGGTGTCAAGAATTACGAGCTCTCGTGAAATCTATCAACCTCATTAAAGTTTACTTGAGCTTTTCTAACAATTTAATATGTTGGAATTGAATGAAATTGAAAGTTCAGTTAGTTGCAGTTAAATATGATGGAACTGTTAGACTTAAGATAGTTAAAAAGAACAAAAGGATTTATAGTTAACTTAATTATGTTAGGATTTGATCATTGCTGAAAATTAATTTGTTTACTGAAAACAATTGATTTTGGAAGCAATTGTGTTAATTTATGCGAGCGACTCTTGAGTTTCGAAATTGAACTACGCGAATTGAATTATAGTGTGTGTGTATTAATTGTTGATTTTGTTAATTTTGTTGGTTATGAATTTCAAATGAGAAAAAAGGTTAAGTTTAGTTATGAAAATGAGTTACTGTTAGGAAGTTATTACTGTGATGTGAGAAGTTATTACAAACGATTTGGAACCGAACTGTTAGAGCTAGGAAAATCGTTAGATGAATTAGTGAAAAATGTTAGAAGTGGATGGAATTGAAGTTAAAGTGTTTGAATTGGAGTCAGTGTAATATTGAAGTTGATTGTGAAAAATGGCTATGAAAATAGTTGGTTTTAATAAGGTTATGTTTTTGTTTTCCCTAATGAAAAGTAATAAAAATTGGGAGATTTGTTGATTATTTTTGTTTAATAGTATTACCATATGAATTACATGTTAAATAATTTCATTAAATTTTTTTTTTATGTATTACAATTTGGTGCATGCCTTAGGACCAATCCGATTTTATATTTGTGTCGTTTCGTTAGAGGAAAGTGTATCGTTTCATTAAAAAAAAGTTTAAATGAAAATCTTATGTGTATATTTCTAGGTATCTTGTTTAAAGTTCACAGATTTGACAATTTGAACTTGGCATACGTGAGGCTAAAGTGTATTTTAATTTAACAATTTTGAACTGTTTTATAGGAAAATGGCATCTTCTAAAACACCACCATCATAAGAAGCTTCTTCAACTCCTAAGTTAGTTCAACATAATGTTAGAGGAAAGACTGATATAGCTTGGGCACATTGTACTAAAAGTCTTGATGGAAAATATCTTGTTTGTATCTACTGTCGCAAAGCGTTTGGTGGAGGTGGAATTCATAGGGTAAAGCAACACTTGGCTGGAGTAGTAGGAAATGTTGAAATTCGTTTTTGGATGAACCAATATCTTAATGAGCGGAACAAGAAAATAAAAACTCCATATGTGACTGAAAGTGAGTCATTTTCTGCAGAGGGGGGGGGGGGTGAATTGCAAATGCAAATGAACCCACAAATTGATGCATCTAAAAAGAATGACGCTCGCATTGGTACTTATTTTTTACCCAGAACAACTCTGGGAGCTTAACTTACTTTAAAAAGTGTGATGCAAAGTAAAAAAGTGGTAGAAAAGTGTGATCTTGCTATTACAAAGTGGTTTATTGATGCGTCTATTCCTTTCAATGCTGTAAATTCGCCTTATTTTCAACCAGTAGTTGATGCTCTTTGTTGCATGGGTGCTGGATACAAAGTTCCTACTATGCATGCTCTTCGTGGTAATTAGTTAAATAAGTGGGTTGATGACGTGAAGATACAGATAGAGCAATATCGTTCTATTTGGAAGGATACAGGTTGTACTCTTATGGCAGATGGGTGAAGTGATCGTTGTAGAAAAACTCTTATCAACTTTTTAGTTTATTGCCCCAAAGGAACTGTTTTCATAAAGTCTGTTGATGCCTCTAGTGCTTCTAAAACTGCAGACACCTTGTTTAAGCTTTTCAAGGAAGTAGTGTTGTATGTTGGCCCAGAAAACGTTGTTCAAATCGTTACAGATAATGCTGCAAATTATGTTTCTGCTGGAAAGTTGTTGGAAAAGGAGTTTCCTAAGTTGTATTGGTTTCCTTGTATAACACACTTTATTAATTTGATGTTGCAAGACATGGGGAAATTAGAGGAAGTAAGTGGGGCAGTGTCACATGCTTCAAAAATGACCAAATACATATATAATCATCATTTTGCATTGTATTTGATGAGACAAAATACAGGTGGAAGAGAAATACCTCGTCCTGCTCCAACCCGCTTTGCTACTAATTTTATTGCATTGCAAAGTATTTTGTCTCATAAAGATGCACTAAGAGCCATGGTAACATCCAAATAGTGGATAAATACAACTTATTTCAAAGATGTCAAGGCAAATCAATTTGTGGAACAAGTCTTAGACTCAAGCTTTTGGACTACATGTGTTAACATAGTGAAAATTACAAAACCTCTTGTAAGTATGTTGCGTATTGTTGATAGTGAAGATAAACCGGCTATGGGATATCTCTATCGAGCTATGTATAAAGCAAGAGAGAAGATTGAGAAGAGGTTTAGAAGAAATAAGCTGAAAGTAGAGCCTTATTTGAGGATCTTAGATAACCGTTGGGATGCACAACTTTGCAAAAATCTTCATGCTGCTGGTTATTGGTTAAATCCATCTTGTAGATTCAGTCAAGAATATGAAAAACACAAGTCCACTACCCAAGGTCTTTTGGATGTCATTGAAAAGTATGCTTATGATAGTAAGGACTTGAGAACTAAGTTAACTGTTGAGATGAGTTCATTCAAAAATTGTGAAGATAGTTTTGGAAGGACAACGACCGTAGAAAATCGAGATGAAGTTTTGCCAGGTAAAATTAGATGATAAACTTTATGCATTTTAGTATAATTTCAATATGAATTTTAAAATGTTTTCTTATTTTTTCACATGCACTATTTTAGATCAATGGTGGGAAACTTATGGAACCGAAGCGCCCAATTTGCAAAAGTTGGCTATTCGGATTTTGAGCCAAACTTGTAGTGCATTTGATTGTGAACGAAATTGAAGTGTATTTGAGCACATTCATTCAAAAAAAGAAATAGGTTGGAGCATCAAAAGCTTAATGATCTTGTCTTTGTTCGTTACAACCTACGACTGCAAAACATGTGTTGCACTTATTATGCTTTATATGCTATTGCTTATATACTTATGTTGTTTATGATTATGAATGATGAAAATTTAAAAAAACTATATGTTGTTTGCTTATGATATTATTTATACTACTAGCTATTGCTTGATATGTAGAAACTTGTTAATTTGTTTTTCTATCTCAAAAAATAGTACTGAGATTTGGAAACATTTAATTAGGAATTTGAGTATATGCTTTGGTTGTTGCTATTGCTTGATATGTTGCATTTTAGTACAACGTTAATATATATTTTATATTATTAATTTGTAAGCTAGTTAAGTTAGTTATATACTACTAGTTTTTAAGAATATTAATGAGTTTTATGTTTGACATTATCGTTAATGATTTATAGAAACAAGAAGAAACAAAATTATGATCCTATCAATTTTAAAATACTTGGTGATCATTCTGATTGGGTGTTGAAGGATTCACCACCATTCTTAACCATTTAGGAGGTGGAAATACTACGCAAAGATCTTGCTAGTATGACAATCCAACCCATGTCAAATAATATTAGTATGATATTAGTTATTCTGATAACAATTTTGTTATTTTAATTTATTACTATATGTTAATTGTTTAACTCTCTAATTTATTTGTTGTTACAGATTAATTAAATTTGGATGAGGTTGATGTCGAATATGGTGAACAACTTAATTTGGAGAAAACAACCAAAATAATAATATCATTGATGGGGAAAGTGTTGCAGATGCGATTGATTTTGCTGCAGATGGTTTTGATATTGAAGAAGGAGATCCTAGTATTGAAATAATTTTACCTCCTTGGAACTAAACTTAAGTAGACATTGGAGTTATTTTGTTATAAATTATTCAATTATATTATGTTGCAATTACACTTTATTTGCAATTAGACTTTGTAATTTTATACTATTTTATTATATTTGATACTTATGTTTAAATTTTGAATTTAAATTATGAACTTGAGAATTTATGATATGATATTTTCAAAAAAATTAAGTGCTTAGTTATATTTTTTTAGAGACTGAATTATCCGGTTCAACCGATTTTATACCTATATGATTTTGTTATGATAACAGGTCTATTCAACCGAGTTATCCGGTTTAGTCATGCGGTTCGACCAGTGACCCAGTGGTTCAACCGATAAACCAGTGACTCAATACTCTTACCGGTTCGATGACCGGTCCGATTTTTAAAACATTGATCAAACCAATTTAAATGACCTTTCTCCAACAAATAGAAAATATATCAATATCTATTCACAACTACTTTTAGAAAGTACACACATTTTCTATACAAATTTAGACAGTACACACTTGGTGATCAATTACAATACTTGATCAAATTTGAATATATGATGTTGTTCTTGAATCAAATCCAATAGACAATTGATCTTCTCTTTCAATTTACAATTCAAT
This sequence comes from Lathyrus sativus, assembly GCA_963859935.3. Taxonomy (NCBI): domain Eukaryota; kingdom Viridiplantae; phylum Streptophyta; class Magnoliopsida; order Fabales; family Fabaceae; genus Lathyrus; species Lathyrus sativus. The sequence continues at coordinate 574,199,652 of OZ012740.1, forward strand.
AATATAAGAACCTTAAGTACTCAAAAAATATCATGAAACATTTATGAATGATTTTAAAGTTATGCGCATAGTTTCAACATTTTTGAAAAAGAATGAACACTTAGAACTTTTTTTGAATTTATGTGAAAAATTAATGATGAAAAAGGTAATATGAACACTAACGTATTTTGCTTTAAATACATCCTAAGAAACTTCTAAGAATTAATGCAAAAGTTTGAGACATTTTTATGAAGGTTTGCAATAGTTTAGAATGATAATTGTTTATGAAATGACATAATTTTGAATTCTGTTCAGGACTTGTTGAGTTGTTTAAACGGAAACTTAATTTAACAAATGCAAGATGAATTTTGAATTTCAAACAATTTTTTTAATTATATTAATTCGGTAAATACAAAATAAAAAATACAAATTAGAACACTTGTTAATTTGTAAGAAATTTATTTAATCAAATAAATTATAAAGAAGTATTCCGATAAATAAATATATTTAATCGATATTTTTAGAGTGTTAGGATAGAGATGATTTTCTCTTTTCTTTCGCATTAAAAAAAAATTATATAAATTGAAAGAAGACGAGAAAAACGAAATTCTGAGAGTTTAACTTTAAGTTTAAATATAGAAGTGATCATTTCGTAGAAAATATGGAGTTGAAGGAATAATTGTTGAATGTGGCCCAAATCCCCTTTATAAACCTGCAAGCAACTCAGCTCCAAAATTCATAATAATGAAAAAACAGCTATTACATTTTTAAAAAAATTAAAATTGCGCAAGCTATATTCGATGTTCAAAATTCTCCCTCCAAAACGAACTTTACACGTCATCAATCCGCGTGCTCTCAGTCCCACCAATCAGGTCCCACTAATTACTCCTATATAAACTATTCTCCCACTTTCTGAACTTCATCACTTTTGCCATCATCTTTTTCTCATTCTCGATTTTTCTTCCAGAAACCCTTTTCTTCCGTGTCAACCTTTTCATCAGCCATGGCCCCCAAAGGAGAGAAGAAACCAGCGGCAAAGAAGCCTGCAGAGAAGTCACCGGTAGAGAAACCAAAAGCTGAGAAAAAGATCCCAAAGGATGCATCCTCCACTGACAAGAAGAAGAAGAGAAACAAGAAGAACGTCGAGACATACAAGATCTACATCTTCAAGGTTCTTAAGCAAGTCCATCCTGACATTGGAATCTCCAGCAAGGCTATGGGGATCATGAACAGCTTCATCAACGACATCTTCGAGAAGCTGGCTCAGGAGTCTTCTAGACTCGCTCGCTACAACAAGAAATCCACCATCTCTTCCCGGGAGATCCAGACCGCTGTTCGTCTCGTTCTTCCCGGTGAGCTTGCTAAGCACGCCGTTTCTGAGGGAACCAAATCCGTCACCAAGTTCACCAGTTCTGATTAGAAATATTATTAAAATTAAGGTTTACTTGATGTATATTTTGGATCGACTCGATTTTGACGTATCAATGAAATATGAATGAAATGAATTTAAAGTTCTAAAATTTTATTATTATGTTGATTTTACTGTGTTCTCTCTTTTTTTTTCTTTCAGTATGTGTATCTTTAGATTTGATGCTTATAAATACAAAAGCATGCGTTTTAAATTAGTTATTATATATAAGATATTAATTTTAATTTGATTACAAATTTTGATTTTTAAAATATAATTGAATTAAATCACAACACATCTTAGTTACATTTACATAATTCAAATTTATAAATTGGAAAACTTTAAACAAGCTTGAGAGAAGTTTACCATAATTCATACCTTGCAAATTTATCGATTTTGTATTTTTTGTGTTTCCAATATTGTTGTTGTGTTGTTCTAGAATTATAGATTTGAAGATATATTAATCAAGTGATAAATGGAATTTATGCGTAGCTATTACCAATGCTTTCACAACTGATCAAGAGTTTGATACAATAGAAGCTTCATCATATTATGTTAGAGAGGTTGGAGTAGTTATTACAATTTATTGACATATTTATATCGACAATTTATTTAATAAGATGTCTTGACATGTGGCCTGACATTTTATTTTTAGTTTTTCCTAGCACACACTATTTAGATAATCATGTGATTGCTTCAAAATTTATTAGTGTATATATCTTATATTGAATCAAGAGTGTTTTTAGCATATGGAAATATTTTGTTTAGAAAAAGATTTGTTAATCTTACTTTATGTGAAAAAGATTTTATTAAAACAAAAATCTGCGTGAAAGAATATTTAATTGTTAGCATGTGAGTATTTTTAATGAGAAGAGAAAAGAAAAAGAGAGTGAAGAATAGTGATTGTTATTATTGAATGTGGTTGTGCTATAAAATTAAGTTACAAAGTATTTATTTATATACAACTAAGTGATTTGATTACTAAATAACAAATTAGACAAATTCTAACTCTAACTAACTTGAGCTTGGGCTACAACTTGGATTATATCATAACAAACCTCCTTATAATCCAAGTTGTCGAACACAAACTGATCATAGTTGATATGAACTATTCCTAATTTCTTTCTCAAAGTTCGAGATTTGTCGATCTTCAACCCTTTGGTGAAAATTTCGGCCAACTGTGTTTCACTCAAGCAACGTCTCACTTCAACTTCACCATGGTTTACCTTCTCCCTTAGGAAATGAAACATCGCCTTAATGTGCTTACTTCTCCCATGCAGAACTGGATTCCTTGCAAGATTAATGGTTGATTTGTTGTCGATCTGCAGTATCAGAGGTTTCTTCACTTCGACATCCATCTCTTCCAACACATATTTGATTAAAATTGCTTGACAAGCAACCTAAGAACATGTTATATATTCAGCCTCACATGATGATTAGGGGTGGTAAAACAGGTTTGGTGGTTGAGCATGCTCGTATTGTCTGCACTTTAGTGCAGAGCGGGCCAGGGGTTTAGGCCTTCCCCCTCTATTGTGTCCGCCCCACCCCGCCAAATTTTCTTCGTGGGTTTTTACAGGCACGTGCATCTGCATAAAATTTTGCATTTTTAAACTTAAAAGGTGCAATGACCGTAGGCTTTCCACACCCCACCATTATTTTTTTGTGAGGCAGGTCTAGGTTTTAGGCCTTTATCCTCAACTATGATTGCTCTGCCCCACCTCGTTTTATTGTGGGCTTTTGTGGGGCGGGTCTAAATGGGGCGCGCATGTCCACTTGCCACCCCTAATAATGATAATGCTACCGCATGTTGCTTTATCGATCACCATGAGATTGGTGCACCAAATACTTGAAAGAAGTAGGCAGTTGTGCTTATTCGATCTTTTTTTATCTCCATACCAATAAACATCTGAGTAACAAGTAATTTCAACTTCTTTTCTTTTAGAATCTCTTGGAAATAGAACTCCATAATTTGTCGATGCTTTTAAGTATCTCAGGATTCTTCTTGCAACCTTCATGTTTGACATCCTTGGTTCACTCGTGTATTTACTCACTAATTCGACTAAGAAACCTATATCAGGTCTATTGTTGCACACATATATCAAAGATCTGACAATTTGTTTGAATAGAGTGACATCGACTTAATCTTCCTTTCCACACTTCTCCAGCTTAACATTTGGTTTGACATGTGAGGATGCAGGATTCGAGTCTTCCATCATGAATTTCTTAAGTATATCTTTGAAATACTTTCTTTGATGCAACATCATATCTTTGAAATTTCATGTCTAGGAAGTATGACAACATTCACATATCTGACATTTCAAATTTCTTCTTCACCGGCTCTTTAAACTTCGACAAATTCTCCAAGTTATTTTCAGTTACTCATAAGTCATCGACATATAATCAAATGATTGTTATATCTTGTGCCAGAACCTGAACATAGACACCATACTCATATTTTCATTTGATGAATTTCAATTCGACCAAGTATGATTCAATCTTCTTGTTCCATGTCGCAGGTGCCTGCTTAAAGCCATAGAGCGCTATGTGCGGCCTGTATACTTTTCTTGCTTCCTTCTATATCACAATCTTGAGAGATTATGTTACATATACCTCTTCTTATAGAGGACCATTAAAAAAATGTTGATTTCACATCTTAGTGAAATGTCGACCAATCTTGCTTACATGCCAAGGCTACCACCAACAGAATAGTCTCCAATATTACTATTGGTGCATATACTTCAGACTAGTAGAGTCCTTTTATCTGAAGAAATCCTCGAGCTACTAATCTTTCCTTATGTCTTGATATCGACCTATCAACATTATGCTTCAACTTAAATACTTATTTCACTTTCGATAGTTTTTGTATGTGTTGGAAATTCAATTAGCTCTCATGTATTATTTCTTTCAATCGCTTGTAACTCTTCGACCATAACTTCCTTCTATTGTTTAGTCTTTAAAGTCTTGCTATAATTGATTGGTTCAACACCTGCAAATAAAGCAAAATGAACCAAATCTCCATATGGTGTGACTTCATCATCACCAACCACTTCACAATCTTAAAACTTTACAGGAAGTTCTCATACTCACAATGAAGGACAAATTGCTACCATAAATCCTCCCAAAATTTTAATTAAAGATAGTCTAACTAGGAGTGAAAAATAGACTAGATCGATTGATATGCGGTAACGGTGTAACCTATTTAGGTATTCTCAGACCTGGTCAATTTAATTAAAAAATTATGTTTAATTATAAAAAAAAAACTGATTTAATTAAATATGTTGCTATAATAAAACTTATTAAACTTATACAAATATATTTTACCATTCATTTTAGATCTAATATACTCGTTTCATATCAAGTTGTGTCATAAAATTTTGATATGGGACTATTGTTTAAGATTTTGTATTCCCTCTCAAAAATGATACATGAACATAACAAATAATCAAAACACATCCTTGACGTAGGACTTCGAAATATCATGGAATTTTTGCAAAATACAGGTATTAAATTCAGTTTTGTGAATCATAGTTAACAAAAATAAAATAATGTGTATATAATAAGAGCAACATAACTCTTATTCTAAATATATTTTGCATTTTTTGTATAGCTAATATAACTATAATATAAATATTAATATAATTAAATTAATTATTATATATAATATAATAATATAATTAAATTATGATCATACCATTATATAAACTAATTAGGTTATTTAAAAGGCTATAAGGTCATACCATACTTTTAGTTAGTGTTTGACAATGAGAAGAAAGTGATAAAAAATATATAGGTGAGAGTGTTAAAAGAGAAAAATATAAAAGAAATAGAGTAGATGTGATATATTGATTTGTATAAGAGAAGAATAAAAGAAATAGAAAAGAAAGAAATATTGATTATTTTTTAAAATATTAAACAATCCCCAATTAAATTTCTTTTTATAAAAATTAATTTTAAAATACTCTCTCACAACTAGCTGCTACCATTAAAGAGAAAACAAGTTCTAGCAAATTCGTCTTTTTCATCTACACTCTCTCACAACCTGGTTAATGGTACTTACTGGGTTAAAAAAGTCCCCAAACTTTTTCGAGCATAAACATATAAATTTGAGAAAAACCAATTGATTTCATTCTTAAAATACTCTACAGCTGTCATGTGTTTCCTTCTTAGAATACTCTACAACTTTCATGACTAATTTACTTTGTGCGAACTCATGATTCCATTAAAAATATAACATATCTCACTTTAAGTTTAAGTTAATAATATTGTAAGTTTATTACATATAACATTATTATTTTTAAGTTTTTATAATTGTTAATAATATTGTAAGTTTATTGTTAATAATACCATATTGTAAACTAAGAGCATCCCTCGCGTAAAAGCTTCTACGGCCAGTTGACTAAAACGAGGATCCCAAATTATATGAGCAATAGGTCTTACGTGTAAAGGATCCTGTATCCATACCTCAAAATTTCCTTGTCAAGCTATTTGAAAGAGATTCCCAGAAGTTTTTGCCAATAACCACGTCCACTGAATAGAAACATTAAACTAAAAGCCTATACAAAATGGGCGTCTAAGAAAAAAAGACCATATAAAGATAATGAGGAACTATAAGACTGAATTACTTGAGATGCCTGCGCCCATAAGAAATTGCGAAGCCACCGATTAATGATAATCGAACTCTGCGCAAAGTTTCCTCCTATAATATGAGTTATTACTCCTTGATCATTTATACTAATAATACTAGAAAATATATATATATATATATATATATATATATATATATATATATATATATATATATATATATATATATATATATATATATATATATATATATATATATATATATATATATATATATATGACATACAACAAACTTTTCCAATTCATTTTAAAATAAGTGTAAACCAACAAGGTATGTACTTATCACATAAAATATTTATAATAAATAATGTGATTATGTCATTCTGGTATCTAAAAATCTACAGTGAGATATACTTTTAGATATATAAGAACTTTATGATAAAGAAAACCACGTAAATGTGATGTATCAATACAATAAAATTCACACAAGTTAGATTAACAAGGATATTGAAATAATACCAATTCCTAGCCTATGGCCCATACAATAATAACAAATAGAATAAAATTATATTTGACTTTCATCATGGTATGGACATGTATACTTTTTCAGCATGGTATTTGCATAAACATCAATAACTAAAAACTTGAACCAAAACTTGAATGACTATAAGCATGTAAATAAGTCATGTAAACAAGTGGTTGTGTGACTCAACCAATCTAAAAAAATCAATATGCCATGAACAACAATAAAAAACTCAGAGCATGTAAATGAAAGGAAATAACAAAGCAAAACCGATGACGGCGGCGCGTGATGAATACGAGGTGACGACATTATTGAGCAAAAATGCGGTGTTGATTATGTGTCGTTGCAGATGGACTATGGCGAAAAAATTGAGTTGTGAAGGTATTATGTCGTTGTTGTGTTTAGAGAAGGAGCAACTCGATCTGTTGTGTATTCCATAAGGTGTGCTGCATGGCTTTAAGGTGGAAAAAAAATAGATGGTTGTTAAAGTGGAGAAGGTTATTTCACGGTGGTACAAGGAACTGGTTCAAATGGATGAAATGGTTGTTATGGTTTGGTGGTGGTTAAGTGTGGTGCAACGCGACGATTTCATGGTCGAACAATGAGATATATGATGGCATCACAGTTTGTTGTTTAGATGGAGAGATGAGTTTATGAAGTTGAGTTGGATGGGAATAGTTGCAAGATGTGAGAAGGGATGAAGTATATGTAGTAAAGGGATGAAGTATGATAATAGTTGCAGGATATGAGAAGGGATGGAACATGTGAAATGATGGTGTCATTGTTTGTTGTTTTTAGTGACGTGGCAACTAAAATTTACACGTATGTAAAAAATATACACATTTGGCAACATGTAGGCCGCCGTTAGTGGAAACTAACTAGAGAGAGACCAATTTTAGAGACGAAAAAGATTGTGAGGATCATTATTTGAAGAAAAATTTAGAGGGACTAAAATTGAATGTTGGCATATTTATAGGGACTAAAAACATATTTAACCCAAAAAGATTTGTTAATCTTAGTCTATGTGAAAAAGATCTTATTAAAATTAAAATCAGCGTGAAGAATATTTAATTGTTAGTGTGTGATACACTTTTAGTGAGAAGAGAAAAAAAAGAATGAAGAATAATGATTGTTATTATTGAATGTGATTGTGCTACAAAACTGAATTACAAAGTATCTATTTATATAAAACTAAGTGACTTGACTACTAAATAACAAATATAAAAAACTTTAACCCTAACTAACTTGAGCTTGGGCTACAACTTGGATTATAACATAACATGCCCTCTTATAATCCAAGTTGTCAAACATAAAATGATCATAGTCGATCTGAACTATTCCTAATTTCTTTCTCAAAGTTAGGATTTTGTCGATCTTCATCCCTTTGGTGAAAATGTCGGCTAACTGTGTTTCACTCGAGCAATGTCTCACTTCAAGTTCACTCTGGTTTACCTTCTTCCTTAGGAAATGAAACATGGCCTCAATGTGCTTATTCTCTCATGCAGAACTTGATTCCTTGCAAGATTAATAGATGATTTGTTGTCGGTCTGCAACACAAGAGGTTTCTTCACTTCGACCTTCATCTCTTCAAACACATATATGATTAAAATAGTTTGACAAGCAACATAAGAACTGACTATATATATATTCAGCCTCACATGATGATTAGGGGTGGTAAAACGAGTCTGATCGATTGAGCATGTCCATTTTGCCCGCATTTTAGAGTGCGGCGGGCCAAGGGTTTACGCTGTCACCCACTAATGTGTCTTCCCCATCCTGTCTCATTTTCTTCGCAGGTTTTTGCAGATATGTGCATTTACATAAACTTTTTCATTTTTAGGCTTAAAAGGTGTAGTGCCTGTGGGCTTTCCCTGCCCCACCTCATTTTTTTGCGAGGCAGGTATAAGTTTTAGGCCTTCATCCTCAACTATAACCGCCCCGCCCCGCCTCACTTTTTTTGTGAGCCAGGTCTAAACGAATCGTGCATGCCCATTTGTCACCCCTAATAATGATAATGGTACTACATGTTACTTTCTCGAGCACCATGAGATTGGGGCACCAAATACTTGAAAGAATAAGCCAGTTGTGCTTATTCGATCTTTCTTATCTCCACATCAATAAACAACTGAATAACAAGTAATTTCAACTTCTTTTCTTTTAGAATCTCGTGGAAATAGAACTTCATAATTTGTCGATCCTTTTAAGTATCCGAGGATTCTTCTTCCAACCTTCATGTGTGGCACCCTTGGTTCACTCATGTATATTCTCATTAATTCGACTAAGAAACCTATATCAGGTCGACTGTTGCACATATCTTAGAGATCTGACAATTTGTTTTAACAAAGTGACATCGACCTCGTCTTCCTTTCAATGCTTCTCCAGCTTCAAATTTGGTTCGACAGGTGAGGATGCAGTATTCAAGTCTTCCATCCTGAATTTCTTGAGTATCTCTTTGACATACTTTCTTTGATGTAGCATCATACCTTGCTTCGACATTTGAAACTCCATGCCTAGGAAGTACGACAAGATTCCCAGATATGACATTTCAAATTTCTTCTTCACCAGCTCTTTAAACTTTGGCAGGTTCTACAAGTTATTCTTAGTTACTAACAAGTCATCAACATATAATCAAATGATTGTTATATCTTATGCACAACCTGAACATAGACACCATACTCATATTTTCATTTGATGAATCCCAATTATACCAAGAACGATTTGATTTTCTTGCTTTATGTCGTAGGTGTCTGCATGAAGCCATATAGCGCTTTGTACGACTTGTATATGTTTCTTATTTCCTACTATATCATAAGCCCGCGAGGTTGTGTGACATATACCTCTTCTTATAGAACACCATTAAAAAAATGTTGATTTCATATCTTAGTCAAATGTCGACCAATCTTGCTTACATGTCAAGGCTACCACCAATCGAATAGCCTCTAATATTGCTATTGGTGCATATACTTCAGAGTAGTCGAGTCCTTCTATCTAAAGAAATCCTCGAGCTACTAATCTTTTCTTATGTCTTGATATCGACCGATCAACATTATGCTTTAACTTAAACACCTATTTCACTTCGATGTCTTTTGTATGTGTTGGCAATTCAACTAGTTCCCATGCATTATTTCTTTCAATCGCCATGTATTTAGAATCATCTAAATCTTGGCGTGCAAGGTTTTCTCCTTCATTATTTCCTTTCTTGTACCATAAATTCTTGGTAAACTGACCCCCATTTTTCACAGTTATAGCACTGCACACCTTTTTTTCTCTTCTTTGTCTTTCTGATATGAGTTTCCTTATCCTTTTTTCGAGGATTCAGAAGCCCTATCATTGATGATATGCTTTTGTGGGTTTGATTAATACTTCTTACTCCGAGTCTTGTCTACTTTGCCCTTGAACTTGTTAAAACCACCATTTTTATTCCATGTCTGAGCCTGTAGAGCTTGTATCAAATCTTGAACACATTTCCTTTCAACAATCCTCATCTCATGTCCCTCTAACGAACCAACCATAACTTTTAATTTCAATGTTTCAAGATTGTTGGATTCTTGAATACCCGAGATAACTTGATCAAAGTGAGAAGTTAATGTACCCATTACCTTCTTAATTATCATCTTATAAGTTAGCTTTCAACCCAACCTTTAATGAGATAAATAAGTGTTGTGAATCGGACACCGTTAAACAAAGTATAAACGGTTTCTTAATGATCAAGAAACACACAAGGGTTAGGGTTAACAAAGAAAACAAGGTAACACAACAAGGAACAACAAAGATTGGTTATTAAACTGCTATTCTTTCCTTTCTCTTAGAACAAGATTACAAGTATACAAGAATAACAAAATAACCTCTCTCCCTTGAAATTAGGATTTTATCTTCCTATTTTTCCTTATTCCCAGATTGAGAAACTAGCATCCTATTTATAATAAAATAGCAAACTAACCTAATGGGCTTTTTAACAATTACCCATTACAAGTTAACTTAGGGTACAAGCTAACTTAAACAATTGAGCTTACAAGCAAGACCCAATTCAACATGCTAACAACCCTAGCAATATTTACTCATGCTAACAACCTTAGCAATATTTACTCATGCTAACAACCTTAGCAATATTTACTCATGCTAACAACCTTAGCAATATTTACTCATGCATGTTAGAACAAACTTCGACTACAACACGCATTACTTGCGAACAGACTTCGACCACACTAGAGTTAGATCCAATGTCTCACAAATCTCCACCTTGGATCTAACTCTATAACATCAAGAAACTAGCTTTCTTCATGCAGATTTATTAACTGCATACAGTGGAAAAACTTGCAACTGGGCAATGTCTTGGTGATCATATCAGCAGCATTATGATCTGTCAAAACTTTCAGCACTTGGACTTCTCCACGCTCGATTACCCCTATGATGAAATGCAGCCTCACATCAATGTGCTTGGTTCGCTCATGATAGGCTGAATTCTTCGACAGGTGTATTGCACTTTGACTATCACATTTAACAGTAATAACTCGACCTTGAAGTTTTAGCTCCTTTGCAAAACCTTCAAGCCACAATGCTTCCTTCACAGCTTCAGTTAGGGCAATATACTCCGCTTCAGTGGTTGATAGGGCAACGACCTTCTGAAGTGTTGCTTTCCAACTGATTGTTGTCCCAAACATAGTGAACACATATCCAGAGATAGATTTTCTGGAATCCATACAACCTGCATAATCAGAGTCGACATATCCATCGATTTCTGCTTTACTATCTTCACCTAAGGCTCCACCATAAATTAGGACTCTATTTAGAGACCCATTTATGTACCTTAAAATCCACTTCAATGCTTGCCAGTGAGCCTTTCCAGGATTCGCCATGTACCTGCTTACAAGACTTACTGCATATGCTATGTCGGGTCTAGTACATACCATAACATACATCAAAGACCAATTTGTTTTCTTTTGATTCCTCATAACTTCCTTATAGTCTCTAGGTTCTTCATCTAGAACCTCACTTGCAGAGATTAAGGCATAAGCTATAAGATCTGCATACCCAAGTCTCTGAGGTGGCTTGATGACTCTCCTCGACCTGTCTCTTGCTAGCAGGTAGTCATTATCAGTCTTCTCATCTTCGACAACATCTTTTGTGTCTTCTTCGACTTCATCTGGGGTAAGCAGTTCAGCATCAACATGCTCCACCTCAACAGGAATCTCTCCCTGTTCCAGCTCTTCGTCAGCATCATCAGTTTTCTTGAAAGCCATCTCTGCTTCGTTGAAAACTACATCTCGACTGGTGATACACCTCCTGTGACCTGGCTCTAGGAACCATAGCCTATAAGCTTTGACTCCTTCAGGGTATCCCATGAACATGCATTTCAGAGCTCTAGGTTCGACCTTGTCTTGCCTAATATGAGCATAGGCCACACAACCAAATACTCTCAGTCTGTCGAGTCTAGGTGGATGTCCCGACCAAACTTCTTCAGGTGTCTTCATTCCCAAGGCAGTCGAGGGACATCTATTCATTAGGTAAGCTGTTGTCGAAACAGCTTCCGCCCAAAACACCTTCTTCAATCCAGCACTAACCAACATGCATCTAACCCTTTCAAGGATTGTTCGATTGAATCTCTCAGCTAAGCCATTTTGTTGAGGAGTACCTGCTACAGTCTTATGCCTTGCAATCCCAGACCTAACACAGTAACTGTCGAAAGCTTCGTTGCAGAATTCAAGACCATTGTCGGTTCTCAACCTCTTAACCTTTCTGCCAGTCTGAGTTTCGACTAGAATCTTCCAACTTTTGAAATTCTCAAAAGTTTCATCCTTCGTCTTCTGAATGAATACCCATAGTTTTCTGGAATAGTCATCAACGATGGATAGAAAATACCTTCCACCTGAGTGTGAAGGATTCCTTGCAGGCCCCCAAAGATCAGCATGAATGTAATCCAGGGATCCATGTGTTCTTTGCTTGCCTTTGTTAAACTTCGCCCTACAGGATTTACCAAATACACAAGATTCACAAAATTCCAACTTTTCGACTTTGTCACCTCCTAGCGGGTTCTGCTTCTCCAATTCGACCAGGCCTCTTTCGCTGACATGGCCCAATCTCATGTGCCATAATTCTGTCTTCGACATAGATTTCGTGGATGCAACATTTGTCGAACCACTTACAACCTTAGCCTCAAGGGTATACAAGCCTTGTTTCTTCACGCCTCTCAAGACTTCCTTCGACCCCTTCATGACTCTTAGGATACTTTTCTCTCCTTGAAAAACATATCCTTTTCTGTCGAATTCACCAAGAGAAATCAAATTTCTCTTCAAGTCAGGTACGTACCTGACTTCAGTCAATAACCTTATTGACTCATCATGGAGCTTGAATCTCACAGATCCAATACCTGCAATTTTGCAAGATTTGTTGTTTCCTAACAGCACAGATCCACCATCTTGATCACATAGCTCCTCGAACAATTCTCTGTTTGGAGTCATGTGCCAAGTGCAACCTGAATCCATAATCCACTCTTTCCTCGAGTCGCCACTTGAAACCACAAGAACATCAGATGAGTCGAAGTCATCTTGAACAATGGCTGCATTGCCATTACCTCCATGATCTTTCAGGCGTTCAGGGCACACCTTTCTTATGTGACCCTCCTTCTTACAGTGATAACATCGAATACTAGATGTTTCGCCACTATAAGACTTCTGTTGACTTTTACCTTTCTTCTTGTCGAACTTACCATCCTCTCGCAAGAATTTTCCCTTAACGGCCAAACCTTCGCCCACCGTCGAAGGTTTATGCTCCTTTCGTTTGTTCAAGTCCTTAAAATACAAGGTTGATTGAACTTCTTCAAAGGTCAGGGACTCCCTTCCATACAAGAGAGTTTCTTTGAAGTGAGCATGTGTTCTGGGAAAAGCACACAGCAGCAACAGTGCTTGATCTTCATCATCGATCTTCACATCAATATTTTCAAGATCAAGAATCGGCTTGTTGAACATATCCAACTGCTCAGCCAACACTTTGTCTTCACTCATCTTGAATGATTATAAAGCTTGCTTCAGGTATAGTCGATTCACCAGAGATTTGGTCATGTACAAACTTTCAAGTTTCACCCATAATCCCGATGTTGTAGTCTCCTTTGATACCTGTCGAAGAACCTTATCACCAAGGCTCAACAATATTGCGTTGTGGGCTTTCTCGATCATGCCCGTCTTTTCTTTTGCCGTTAACGCAGCGTCCATGGCTGCCTCACCCTTCAACGCATCCAAACAACCCTGCTGAACCAATAGGGCTTTCATCTTCAAGCGCCACAGACCGAAGTCATTCACTCCGGTGAACTTTTCAATCTCATACTTTGTTGAAGGCATCTTCTCCATGCTCACCGCACCAATTTGTTGTGAATCGAACACCGTTAAACAAAGTATAAACGGTTTCTTAATGATCAAGAAACACACAAGGGTTAGGGTTAACAAAGAAAACAAGGTAAAACAACAAGGAACAACAAGGATTGGTTATTAAACTGCTATTCTTTCCTTTCTCTTAGAACAAGATTACAAGTATACAAGAATAACAAAATAACCTCTCTCCCTTGAAATTAGGATTTTATCTTCCTATTTTTCCTTATTCCCAGATTGAGAAACTAGCATCCTATTTATAATAAAATAGCAAACTAACCTAATGGGCTTTTTAACAATTACCCATTACAAGCTAACTTAGGGTACAAGCTAACTTAAACAATTGAGCTTACAAGCAAGACCCAATTCAACATGCTAACAACCCTAGTAATATTTACTCATGCTAACAACCTTAACAATATTTACTCATGCTAACAACCTTAGCAATATTTACTCATGCTAACAAGCTTAGCAATATTTACTCATGCATGTTAGAACAAACTTCGACTACAACACACATTACTTGCGAACAGACTTCGACCACACTAGAGTTCGATCCAATGTCTCACAATAAGCTTCTACGGCTTTGAGACGTAACGTGTAATCTTTTCTTCTTCTCCCATTTGCAGTAATTCCTATTGTCTTTGAGATGTCAACGATTTTACAAGGTTAACCTTCTCACCTCCTTCATAATAATTGAAAATAATATCTCATGCCTCCTTCACGAATTTAGCATGAAAAATTCGATCAAAGTCCACCGAGTCTACCGCCAATTGAATATAAAACACAGACTTGCAGTCTTTCTTTTTAGCATCCTTGTTCGCGACTTTTTGAGCATCACTTGCATTCTCAATAAGCTCAGGGACACCATTAGTAACCACTTCTAGGGTTTCATGAAATCTAAATAGAGATTGCATCTATTTTCTCCATTAGATCTAATTTTTGACGTCAAGAATTAGAAGAGAATTCAAAATTCCATTATTACTATCCATCTTTGCTGCGATTGATTAACAAACTACGATCTTGGAAACACGATCGCCGAAGTGTGATTCTTTAAAACATTTAATTGGATTTGATTTAGTTAAAAAATTTGGATTTATTTTAATTAAAAGATTTGATTTGTTGGATTTTGGATTCAGGTGGTTTTTGATTAAACCTTGTTAAGATTTTTATTTAGTGTGTAATACTCTATCTTAGAAAGTATTTCATATTTGACAGAGTTAGAGTATTTGGTCTATAATTGTAAAATTCACAAATAATATTAGGAAAATGACGCTGAACTAGAAGCGTTCAAATGAGATAGTCTTGTATTATTGACTACTTAAATGAGTGAATTTTCTTTCTTTTGGGCTTCGAATCTCCAAAGGTAGGTGACGTTGCACCAAACTATATTAACATTTCCTTGTTTTCTTTATTTGTTATTTGTTTAAATTGAATATCACTTAATTCATATCATATTGTCTCTCACCTTGTTATGATATTGTGTGAGACATCTTATTTTTGACAGAACATAATTTCAATTGGCATCAAAATAAACACCCTATTTTGGCTGGGTGTGTTCTAGATTATCGATCTTGTTTTAGATGGACAATACCAAAGAAGGATGTAATGTTAATCATCCTCCAATTCATGATGGTACTAATTATGACAATGAGAAGGCTTACATGGTTGTTTTTCTTAAGTTTATGGATAACAAGACTTGGAAAGAACTTATGAATGGATGGACTCCTCCGACAGTCCTAGATGAATATAATTATGTATCCCTGAAGTAAAAAAAAATAATATTGGACACCAACTTAAGATGAAGTTGCATTTGGGTTCTTAATGTTATTTATAATGATGCCACTTGTAACACCCCGACTTATTTTATTTATTTTTCCATTTTTTAATTTTGTGACAATTATGGTTATGTTGTGCTATTGATATGTTTGAGCTACCTTGGTGTGGAGCAGTGACCTTAATAATAGACTTTAATGTGTTGTAGGAGTGTGTGAGTAATTATGCAGAACTTGGTGGTGTGGTGAGAATGACTAATTAAATTATATTAGTAATATTTAGTTAATTATAATATTAGTTGAATATTATTAAGTTAAATAATTAGTGATTATTATTATTTTAATTAGAAGGAAATAATAATAATAATAAGAAAAAGGAAGTTGGGAGGGGGAAGTTGTCCGAACGTGTTTTTGGAGAAAAAAAAGAAAGAAGAGGCTAGGGCATAAACAAGAGAGAAGACTCCACTAATGTGAAACTTTTTGCAAGAACTCTAAGGTAAGTGTGTGGTTATAATTATCTAAGTATTAAAATGATGATGGTGGGTAGATTATGACATGTAGGGTTTGTGATTTTCTCCTCTTTGTTCATAATTTTGATAAATTGGTAATTATTGGATTCGATGAATTTATTAATGAATGTTGTATGTGATATATTGATGTTGTGACTGATGTTAGTATGATGCAATATTGTAAATGTTGCTATTGAAATTATGTGATTGATGAACGGTATGATGTCGATGTTGTTTGTTATGTGTGACCGGGAGTCAGAGTCGAAACTCTGGTTATGGATGTTTTTGGGGAGAATAATTGGGGTTTTGACATTTAGGAAAACTTATTTTTGAGTAAAACTATGTGTTACACGAATTGTATGAGAAAGGGATTTTGGGGTGCGTCAAAAAGTGTTTTTCGTACCGATAAGCAGCAGAAAAGTGTTTATGCTGCAAGTGTAATCGGTTACCAAAAAAGAGGTAACCGGTTATACTGTTAAAAAATGGTGTTTTTGGGAAAATCTGTGAGAGTGTAATCGATTACCCTGATTTTGATAACCGGTTACATTGTGTGTATTTTGCATGGCAGTAGCTGGTTACAAGGGGTGTAACCGATTACCTCATTTTGAGTAACCGATTACACTGGGACATTTTTTGAAATTTTTTCTAAAATTCATAACTTTTATTCTGGGTATCCGATTCGAGTGTCGTTTGAAGCGTTAGAAAGCAGACGCTATGGAATTTTATCTCAAAATGCTTTTTGTGCCACAACTGGAATAATTTTGTTGTATGATAATGTTGAGCACATTATTATCGTTATGTTGTGTTGTGACATAATTGTAAATGCCTTTGTAGTTGCTTGTTATGATGTATGTCGATGTTGCTGGACTGTATGACATGTTGTGTTATGGCCTATAATGGCATGATGCATTATTTATATGATGGTTGTTGTTGTTGTTGTCATGCATTTCATGATTGAATGAGTTGTGAGATATAGTCTTTCGTTTTACTTTTAGTGTCGGTGTCTGCTTTGATGTGTAACATCAGGGTTATGAAACGTTATGTCTGTTATGTTTGATGGAGATTTTTGGATATCTCTAGAGTTGTAGTTTCTTATGTTTATTTAAAAAAATAGTTATGTTATGAATAATTATTTGATTTTGATACTTCCGCTATTTTAATAAAAGTTGATGTTTCAGACATGTTTGATTATTATATTTATTATAATAATTTTTAAAAGTTTCATATGTTACATATCATGTTATATGAGCATTTGTTAATGGTTTTGTGACATCCTAAATATTATTTATTTGATTTTACTATGTTGTTTGTTTAAATTACGCGAGGTATATTTGGGGTGTTACACCAACAAAAATATTATCCAAATCATTAACACTTACTCTAGTGCTAAAAATGTCCGGGAAACTTTTAATCATGAAATTGCTCATGAGGGTGACACTAAAGTTTGTATGTTAATACATTAACTCCTTACCACAAAATTTGAAAACTTGAAGATGCGTGGGGATGAAACTATTTATGAATTTATTATTCACCTTCGTGACATTGCTAATAATTCTTTGGTCTTGGTAAAAATATGTTAGATAATAAGTTTGTGAGAAATTTTAAGAAATATTCCAAAGAGGATTGATATAAAGGTTACAACCATTGAGGAAGCGCAAAATGTCTCTACGATGAAAGTTGATGAAATGAATGGATCCCTACTTACATTTGAAATGACCATTAATGACAAATATGAGAAAAATAGTAAGAGTGTCACGTTCAAAGTGGATATTATCGACTATGAAGACCAAGTAGGTCATGACACTGATGAAAATCTAATTAAATATATTTCCATGCTTGCTAAAAATTTTGGAAATGTCATGATAAGACTTGATAGAAGGTATATGAATAATATATCTACCCATGTCAAATACAATAAAGATCGAAATTTAAAAGATGGCAACTTTCAGTGACGGGGAAAAGATGGTGAAAGAAAAACTTTAACCATATTAACAGAGCCAAAGGGATTCATTGTCGAGAATTCAAAGAATTTGGGCACATTCAGGTAGAATGTCTAAATTATCTAAGGAGACAGAGAAAAAGCCACGTTGCCACTTTCCCTGATGATGAGTCAGACAATGAAAGTGAGTCGGATCAAATAAACAATGTTGTGGCATTTACTACCCACTTCAAAGAAAGTTCCAATCATGAGTTACTTAGTGATAATGCTTTCCTAGATGATAATGGGAATGTCAATGATGATGATGATCTGTCTGGCGACGCTCTTACTGAAGCTTATATGACTGTGTATCTTAGGTTGACCGGAAAATCATAAGTTATAAAAAGTCAGAAGACAAGGATTGAAGCTCTACTTCAAGACAAAACTTATCTCATGCTCGCTATTTTTGATTTGAACAAAGAAGTTGGACATCTCAATTTTGAACTAAATGGAATGAACAAATTTATTCACATGCTCAATTCAAGAGCTGAGAACTTAATGTCGTTTTAGGTATGGGCAAATAATCAAAGGACATAATGGGAATTGGATATAACACTAAACTTTCCAACCCAAATATCGTGTTTGTTTCTCCTATTCATAAAGTAGAAATTAAGATGTCAAAGAAAATGTTGCAACAACCTGACAAACATTATCACCAGTATACTAGTGCTTTTATCAGATCCATTTAGGTATGCCATTACTGTAGTTGATGTGGTCGCATTCACACATATTTCCATAAATTGTATGATAAATAACTACATCACAAACAACTATATCCTTAGTGGAATGTGAAGTCTAATCTAGATGATCAATATATCTGACGTGCCATGAAGACTAATACTTTGATACCGGTTCCTCTAAACACATGAAGGGTGAAAGAAACTATCTTAAAGATGTCAAACCTTATTTCAACAATTATTTTATGTTTGGTGATGGTGCTAAAGGAAAAATATTGGAAAATAGCAGTTAGACTATCATGGTCTTCCTTTCCTTAATGATGTTTTATTAGTTGATGGTCTTAATTTTAATCTTGTTAAAATCAGTGAACTATGCGATCAAGTTCAATAGTGTTGAATACATTGTCACAAATAAACAACATACTCAACTGATGAAAGTATCCAAGTATACAAGTAACTGCTAAATATGATAACCTTCTTATAAGAATAAGCCTCAGTCTTATTTAATTTCCAAAACTAAAGAAACTATGTTATGACATAGAAATATTGAACACTTAAATCTTAGAAGTATGGGAAATATTATTTCTAAAAAGGCTATGGTTGGAATACCAAATATCAAGATCGAATAAGGTAAAATCCGTGGTGACTGTCAGGTAGGAAAACAAACCAAGATGTCACATATGAAGGTTCAATATCTTACCACTACAAGTGTGCTTGAGTTTCTTAATACGAATCTAATGGGACCAATTCAAGTTAAGAGTATTGGAGGAAAGAGATATGCCTTTGTCTGTGTTGATGATTAATCTAGATACACTTGGGTTCACTTTGTTTGTTAGATTTTGTACCTTCGCTATTTTTGAGGCAATGTGTATTTGTATACAAAGTGAAAAAGGAGAAGACATTGACAAGATCATTCACATTTGAAATGATCACGACAGGATATTTGAGAACTCAAACTTCAATACCTTCTACAATACTAAAAGGATTGTTCATCATTTTTTTACTCCCATCACATTTCAATAGAATGACATTCTAGAAAGGAAGGACCACAATTTGAAAGAAACGCACCAAGTTATGGTTCATGCCAAACATATTTTGTATCATTTTTTGGTAGAAACAATGAATCATGCTTTTCATATTCACACTTGAACAACAATTCGACCAGATACAAAGGTTACCAAACATGAAATATGGAGGGGGAAGAAGGAAAATGTTAAATATTTTCACGTGTTTGGCAATATCTGCTATTTTCTCGTTGATAAGGAAAAAAAACAGGAGCTTGATTCTAAGAGTGATTATGACGTCTTTCCAGGGTATTTTATTAAGAATATGGTGTATCGGGTGTTTAACAAGCACATGAAATCTATGATGGAATCCATGATGTCATTGTTAATGATGATCAAGCTGAAGTGATTCCTCATAAGACAAAGATTTTCCCCTCTCATTGGTCAAAACGTTGAGCAAAATGCTCCAGACAATAGAGAGAGCAACTTGTAGTTTGGTGAAAAAGACGGAGACTCAGATGTTAATGAAGATATTGCTTATAAAATAACCATCATAAAGGATCAAGAATAATCATCCTATTGAGAATATTGTAAGATATATAAATGAAGGAACACCACATGAAGACAATAATTAGTTAATTATAGATATGTGATATCTAATATATGTTTTATTTCAAATATTGAACCCAAAAATGTGAAAGAGACCTTCAATGTTCAATTTGAAGTCAATTGTATGTTTGAAGAGCTCGTTAAGTTTGAAAGAAATGAAGTATGGTAACTTTTCCTAGACCCAATTATGCAAATATCATTACCAATAAATGGATTTACAAGAATAAATCAGATTATCATAGGAATGATACTAGAAATAAAATGTGTCTTGTTGCACAAGACTATACTCAAATTGAAGGGGATGGGTTTGATGAAACTTTTGCTCTTGTTACTTGCCTTCAATTCATTAGATTATTACTTGGCTTGTCGTGTCTCCTCAATTTTAAACTTTATCATATGGATGTGACAAATGTCTTTCTCAATGGGTACTTTAATGATGAAGTTTTCATTTAGCAGCCAAAATGAATTATTGATCCATACCATAGTTTCCCAACATATATACAAACTAAGAAAATTTATATACAAGCTCAAACAAGGCCCCAGAACATGGTGTGAGGGACTCAATCAATTTATTTCTATGCATGGTTACATTTGTGGAGGAATTGATAAAACTTTATTTTTGAAGAAGGACAATGGAAATTTTATGATAACTAAAATTTATGTTAACGACATTCTGTTTGGATGGATGTAAAGCAAGACGGTGGATCAATTTGTCCAACAAATACAAGTTGAATTTAAGATGAGCATGGTTGGTGAACTTAGTTATTTCACTGACTTCCAAGTTAAACAAATGAAATATGACATTATTTTTTCCCAAAGTAAATATGTTAAAACATTACGAATAAATTTGGTTTGGAGAATGCAAGACACAAACACACACCTAGTGGTCACTCTTGTCAAGCTATTAAAAGATAAACATGGAGTAATTGTTGATCAAATCCTTTCCTATCTCATTGCCATTCGACCTAACATTACTTTATCTATAGTTGTTTGTGCCTATTATTAAGTCAATCCTAAGAGTATCCATCTTACTCAGGTCAAGAGTAACGTTAAATACATAATTGGAACATCTTAATATGGTATTCAATATTCCTTTGATACAAATTGTTCGCTAGTGGGGACATCTTAATATGCTGACTGGGCAGAGACAATATTGAAGATAGATAAATCACTTAGGGTGGATATTTATTTATAGAGAACAATAAAATATTGGTTTATTAAAAGGCATAATTGTATATCCCTTTCGTCTACAAAGGTCGAGTACATTAATGCTGGAAGTAGTTGCACTAAACTTTTATGGATAAAACAAATGCTTATAGAGTACAACATGACATAAGAAGTTATGGGATTATGTTGTGACAACATAAGTGCTACGAATATCTTAAAAAATCCAGTTCAACACAATAAACAAAACATATTGATATTCGTCATCATTTCATTAGAGAACGAGTTGAATAAAGGAAAATTACTCATGAGTATGTGCGAACAAACAAACAATTGACTGCCATACTCACTAAGCTCTTGACGTTGTCTAATTTGAAAATCTTTAGTCAACTTTAAGACTTTGTATTATTAATTTATATAAATTAGTGCACATGTTGCTAAAGAGCAGATGGACCCAATGAAACTTAAATTGGTTTAATAATATCAAGAATAATGTCATATATATCCCTTCAGACGATCATAAAAGTGCAATGGTTTATAAATATTAACAAAAAAACATTTTTGCTATAAAAAAACTATTAAAATTTTGGGTCGTTAGTGATAAAAAAATAAATATTAAAATAAAGTAAAATAATTAAATAAAGCAAATACATAAATAATTAAATAAATAAAAATATAAATAAAACTACAAAATTAACCTAAATTTTGTGTGCTAAAAATTATTTAAATGACTTATTTTTTTGTTGCAAATTTAAATGACTTAATAAAAGATAGTTTTCATCTTTTTTATTTTTTATAATTAGTGACTACTACAATAGATTTGATGTTTAAAATTCCCCTCCAAAATGAAACATACACGTCATCAATCCGCGTGCTCTAAAATCTACCAATCAGCTCCCACAAATCATTCCTATATAAACTATTTCCCCACTTTCACACTCTCATCGCTTGCAATCCTCTCTTTCTCATTCTCGATTTTTCTTCCAGAAACTCTTTTCTATCATCCATGGCGCCCAAGGGAGAAAAGAAACCAGCGGAGAAGAAGCCCGCAGAGAAAGCAGCGGTAGAGAAACCTAAGGCTGAGAAAAAGATCCCAAAGGATGCATCCTCCACAGACAAGAAGAAGAAGAGAAACAAGAAGAGCGTTGAGACCTACAAGATGTACATCTTCAAGGTTCTTAAGCAAGTTCATCCTGACATCGGTGTCTCCAGTAAAGCTATGGGGATTATGAACAGCTTCGTCAACGATATCTTCGAGAAGCTTGCTCAGGAGTCATCTAGACTCGCTCGCTACAACAAGAAACCAACCATCACTTCACGGGAGATTCAGACTGCTGTTCGCCTTGTTCTTCCCGGTGAGCTTGCTAAGCATGCCGTTTCTGAGGGAACTAAAGTCGTTACCAAGTTCACCAGCTCCGATTAGACATATTTATTCAAATTAGGGTTTTTTCTTAATTTATATTTTTGATTGGCTCATTTTGATGTAACAATGGAGTATATATCTAATGAAATGATTTTTTTAGAGGGCACTTCTGCTATCACACATGCATCAAATAGGAAAACTTTGAAGTTTAAAAGTTGTGAAATTATAATGAAGGCGGGACTTTTAGGCACAATAGTTTAAATTTTTTTTGTGATTTTGGGTCATATTTCAACTCTTGCAAATGATAATAATTACTTGGATATTGCCATGAATTAGGTTTGATGACCCTCCTGTGATGGGAACTTTACAACACTTAAATTGTGTCCATTTAGATGGAGTCCCAACATAATCTGTTACTAGAGCCAGAAACAATGCCTGTTTGGAATAAAATCATATAGGAATGTAATAATGAAAAAGTTAAAAAAAATAAATAAATAACGCCTTTAAACAATATTTTTATTGGAGTCATTTTCTCAAATAATTTACTTGTCACCCCCAAAAATGCACATGTTATTCTACATTTCCCATTTAATTAAAAAAATAATAATTAAATTTCAATTTAGAAGAGAGGGGTCTCTTTAATGAAAATTCCATCAACATATATAATCAATGCAAATGGCGTAGAAGTGAAAGAGAACTTTTACTTGTCTTGCACATGACATAAATGAAAGTTTTCCTCTATTGCATTTGAAAAACCCATCAACAGTGCCATTGATAGAGATAAACAGATATGTCGAATTATGAAAATTCAAGAGCAAAATTTTATATTGAAGTCAAATATGGAGAGCATTTTGAGAAGGAAATTCTAGTATAATGTATCAAAGGCCTTAGATACATCCACTCTGATAGCAAGATTCTCACCAATAAATTTCATGTCAAGTAAGTTAATAATTTTTGAAAAAAGGCAAATCGAATTTTAAATATTTCTATCTTGTATGAACCCCTTGTTTATTGGAAGTGACATGAGGCATGATGCTTGCTAATATGTCAGCTAGGACCTTTGAGATTATCTTGAATTTGAAATTAACCAAGGAAATTGGCCTAACCATATCAATGAAATATGCATTGTTGGACTTAGGAAGAAGAATAATGTTATTAGAGTTAAAATTAGGTAAGATCCAACCTCGAAAGAAGAATTGGAGACTGCATTACAAACATCCTATTTAATAATATCCAAATAAATTTCATAGAAAATTCCCCTAAAACCATCCGGCCTAGGAGCACTGTCAATGTTCAAATTGAAAATAACATTAGATATTTCCTTTAAAGAAGACATGACGGTGATGATATCTTTCATGTTGTTAAAGACCAAAGACGAAATCACCTCATCCACTAGAGAAAGATTCTTATCTACCACTTCTTGGTAGAACATATTAGTAAAGTAATTTACCACATGGGCATCAATGTCTTTTTTTCCAGTAATCAAAGTGTCACCATGCTTGAGCAATGTAATAGGCCTTCAAGCATTCTTGGTTTTTTTGACCTTGTGAAAAAATTCAGTGTTCATATTCCCACGAATCTCCCACTTCAGCCTACTTTTTTCATGCTAGAAACCTCTTCCATGTCGAGAGCTTTCTCCATCTCTATGTGAGTTAACTTTTAAGAATTTGTCAAGTCATCATTCATGTTAAGAGTCTCACATCGGACAATATATGACCTGAACATGTGCTTATAAATAAGAGAAATCCTCACCTTACAAGAAAATTTTGTAGGGTTGAGTTAAGTCCAACCACACATTCTTAATGTGGTATTAAAGTCTCGTTTAAGATCCATTGGACCATCCACCATTTAGTTCCACGTTCTAAACGCAAATCATGGACATGAGGGGGTGTTAAGAGTCCTACATCAGATGATATATGGATTCAACATGAAATTCTGGCAAGCAGATCCCAAATGTTCTGAGAGATGTCGAGACATTGATCTCTTTTAAAAAAACTGAACACGGATAAAAAAAAAACATTATGTTCTCTTAAAAACAAGACCACTTTGAATCTTCAAGGTCAAAATAGTGTCATGACAGATGTTTCAACATCTGTCAAAAACATATACTTCAGATCAAAAGTACAGGCTGAATAAATTATAACAGAATGAAAAATAACATAAGATATGATGACGCAGTTCGGTGCAAATCACCTACATCTGAGGGCTACCAAGCCAAGAATGAGTTCACTATTAGTAATATTAATTTAGAGCTAAACATCCCGTTTACAACTCCTCACTTAATCCCTACCCAATACAATTCTATCTAGAAATCACCATCTAGATAAGAGAAGCGCATCTCAATTCTTAAATCACCTTAGTGATATCTAACAGTTACGATCTTCAGCAACTACATCAGACTGTTCGTTTGATATATATTCCTTCCAATACAATATTCAGTCAAGACTCTTGACTAACAATCATGCATGGATTTGCTTAAAAGCTTCATCCAAGAACAATACACAATTCATTACCTACAGGTTTCTGAATCTGTATAAAGATTTGTATCTACCACAATGTATCAATCGATATAAAGGGTGACTTACAATACAAGAAAGTACACGACTCTTAAAACCCTAAATCCTTATTTTCTACTTTACAAAAGTCTCAATAAGAATTCTTTTCTTTTCTACTCTAGGTCTAGGTCTTCCTTTTATAACTATAAATAATACTAGATTTAGGCTTCAAAAACGCAGCAATTCTGTTCCTCAGAATCCGCAAAATATTCTCCTTAAGAATAGTTTCTTCAATCCTAAGTTTCCTAAAATGTCTCCACACTTTAGAAAACAACACATCTTCAAATTCCGAGAGAATCTCTGATTCCTTAATCTGAACGCCACCTCAGATACACAAACAATCTTCTGCAATCTGAATTTAAATTAACAGATTCAAACCATATTTAAAAAGTTTAACAGACAAAGATGTCAAATAACACTGCTAGGACATCTTGTCAAAACATATTCTTCTTCAAGTTCTGCTACATGTTAGGACATCTTACCCAACATGTTTCTGTCAGGTTTGTTTTACCAAAATTAATGTCAATCAAAGACTAAGGAGCCTTTAGAACATGTGCATATAAGTGGAGGAAATCCTCATCTTACAAGCCAATTTTTTAGAGTTTAGTTAGACCCAATCACACATTCTTAAGAATTTATACCAATATTTTGAATTTTGCTCTGAATATCATTAAGGTGCTCATAAGTATATTTGAGCTTGTCATGAATATTCTCAAAAATCTCAAAGTTTTATGCCCTCAGTTTACCTTTAAAAATGTACAACTTTTTATTTAGTATAAACATTGTTCATGATAAACATCATTTGGATAAATCCCCCTAAAGCTGCTTAGGTTGGATCACAATCGTCTTGTCTGGAAGGAGGTATGCTAGGAAGGGATGAATGACCACCATTGTTGATGGTTCAAGGTTTTCACGTGTTTCCCTCCTTTTTATGTTATTCATCGGTCAGATCCCTTCTTTTCTGTTTGGCCTTAAAACCCTTTTTATCTATAAGCCTTCCCTTTCCGTGGATACTGAAGAGGCGTGGTTAATAGGTTTTAGTAACTATTAACCATTTGTAACGACTTTAACCCTTTAAACTTTCTGTAACGAATTTCTCCATTGGAATGTCATAACTTTTCCGACTTGGATATTCCTTTAGAGCCCGATAAATTGAGTCCTAGATGAGTATGGAACT
Source organism: Lathyrus sativus (assembly GCA_963859935.3). NCBI lineage: Eukaryota > Viridiplantae > Streptophyta > Magnoliopsida > Fabales > Fabaceae > Lathyrus > Lathyrus sativus. The sequence continues at coordinate 574,226,318 of OZ012740.1, forward strand.
TGCTACCCGACTTCATAATAATTCCCCGGTCTCCTAAAGTTCTCGTGATGTACACCGGCCATAAGTCCGAGAAGCATACTTGGATTTAAGAATTTCAGGGTGTGCATAAGCCCCTCAATCATGAAGCTCAGTGGGATGAAATGTTCAGACAAAGAATTCTGAAATTATTTTTTCTTGAATGGGTTGTACTTCATCTGAGTTGGTTTTATGGAGAAGCAAATCATGAATCTAGTTCGACAAGGTTTCCAAACCGTTTTTAGACATAGAGAAGTCGGATAGCCCAGTGGGATCTCGGCCAGTTGGCGTCGTAGAACTCGGTAGGTTCTAGACATAGAGAAGTTGGATAATCTAGTAGGAACTCGACCAATTGGCATTGTAGAACTCGGTTGGTTCTAAAAATATAAAAGTAGGAGATCCTTAGTGGGATCTCAACCTGATGATTTCCTGCATTAACCAAGCCAAGGCTTGGCCTTGTTATTAAAATTGTGATAGCCAGTGTGGGTTGGGGTCCAATGCCTAAGAATCTTTGGTATGATTGAAACTAGATATCATTCTCATCGGAGCATTGTTTTGGATGTTTTTCTGATCCTATAAAAATAATATTCGATCCCTAATGAGATTATTTTAGTTTGTGACCATGTAAGTTCTTTCATAATTTTTGTGTAACCCTGATGCATTTTATTTCTTTGATAAATGATTTATTTGAATGGAAATCAAATAGAGTGGCGGACCTCAAGCAGATCATAGGTTATCTTTAGCCGAGGTTCGTACCGTATAGGTTCAAAGCCCCAATGAGTCAGGCCTTAGTGATTTATGGGTCTCATCATTTTTAAACATTGGTCGGTTAATCCCCGGGTGGCTCATATCTGTGATTGGCAAGGGATAAGTTAACAAAACTCCTTAAGGCCAGAGGTACGTTAATTTGACCAGGGTGCCAGATGTATATTAACTTAGGCTTTCGTTTAAGGTCAGATGTTTCAATTAACAAAACCCGGTCAGGGGTTCTTATTTATTTGACCGATTTTTCAGAGGTTCTTATTTACTTAGACTTTAGCTTAAAGTCAAGGGTTTCGATTAACATAACTCGGTCAGAGATTTTTATTTACTTGACCAATTTTTCAAAGGTTCTCATTTACCTGGACTCCAGCTTAATGCCAGAGATCTCAATTGACATAACCCGGGCAAAGGTTCTTATTTACTTGACCGATTTTCCATAGGCTCTTATTTACTTGGACTTTAGTTTAAGGTTAGAGGTTTCAATTAACATAACCCGGTCAGAGGTTTTTATTTATTTGATCGATTTGCTAGAGGTTCTTATTTACATAGACTTTATTTTAAGGCCATATGTCTCAATTAACATAACCCGGTCTGAGGTTTCTATCTACTTGACCGATTTTTTCCTTGTGGGGGTCTCTGTCGTTCTCGGCCCCTACTTTTATTTGAGAGTAAGTCTCTGCACGAACTTTGTACTTGACGAATTTCAAAAAAATGATTAAGAGCACAAACAATTCATAATACTCAAAAGCTGATGACACATTTTGCATCAGATTGTTCTACTGATGATATCAATCAACTTCTCTTCTTCAGCTTCTGATTTATTTAATTCGTGTGACATATTGATTTCCTTTGATCATGATGTTCTCCCCGAGTTCTTCAATAGGATATTGTTTCTTCCAAAAAATGCCCTGTATAACTTTAAGAGCTAAAAAAGGGTAGGTGCCTCCCTCCCTCTAAGAGTAAAAGAGAGACACCCATTGCCTAAAGTAAATTCTAACTGGGTTATTAGTTACAAACAACAGAGAAATTAGCCCGCCTTTTCCAATAATAGAAATATTTAAGTAAAACATAAACTTTAGTTTATTCTGCTTCTTGGTCTTGTCCGTGCTCTTGGTTGAGGAATCCATGCTTTCCATATTGGTTTAATCAACTTGCACTTTACTACTCCTTATATGGTTTGACACATCTCTCCACATTTGTAGGCGACTTGTTATCTTTTAACCTTTTGCATAGTTATTTCCACCTTTGATTATAATCACAAAAGACCTAATAGAACACTCTCAACAAAACTAAATTCTTCAAACCTTTGAAAGAGACAAAGTCATTTTACATTAAAATACTATTATCCTTTGTATATTAAGTCCTCACAAGTCAACATGTCCAAGAAAAATCAAGGAACAAGTCAAAAGAAGTCAACTAAAGACCATAATAAACCCTAAAAAGTCTGTAACTTTAACTATACAAAAAATGTATGAAAAATAAATATTTTGTGGTATTTTAAAATTGAGACATAAAATGTGCATTGCAAGGAAGATACATGCAAAAAATTAGGTAAAAATGATGTTTGGTTTGAGAGTTATGGTTGAATGAATTTGTGAAAAACAAAGAAAAAACGAAGTGCTAAAAATATAGGAATGACCTTACAAGGATTTGAACCCATGACAAAGAGATTGCAAGCCCAAAACAAGTTCAGCAGGCCGATGCGAGCAAGTTAATATGGAATTCACTCATAAATATATATATATATATATATATATATATATATATATATATATATATATATATATATATATATATATATATATATATATATATATATATATATATATATATATATATATATATATATATATATATATATATATATATATATATATGTGTGTGTGTGTGTGTGTGTGTGTGTGTGTGTGTGTGTGTGTGTGTGTGTATGTGTGTGAAACATGCTTCAGAAATGTGAAAAAAAATAAAACAAAAAGAACTAGGGCGAGGGGGATTCGAACCCTAATTCCAATGGTTACAAATACACAAACGCGCATGTTCAAGCCACTAGGGTGGCAAGTACATCCGTTCACTAAAATTAACACATGTAATAATATATTAAAGTCACATGTAAAATGGATCTTTCCACGTCATCATCATCTCCACCATGCATATACGATCTCTCCTCTCTCTTCGTGTTTCCTCTTTCTTCCTCTATTTTTCTCTTTTTTTTCTCAATCTTTCTCCTACCATAACTCATCAATTTTTAATGAAATTAAAAGATATAAAAAAGTAAATTGCTTAGAAAAATCCTAAGAATCCAATGGTATTATTCTCACAAGTTAAAACTCATTTTCCAAGTCGCACCAAGTCAAAAACTAGTCTAAAACTTAGGGTTTCTACCCCTCAAAACTTCAAATACATGCAATATAAAATTCAAGAAAGCACATGTACACATTCAATACATTAATATCTATATTTTTCCCTTAGAAACCACACAATAATAATGCATGTATCATGAGTTTCAAAGTTCAAGTTTCTTACCTATTGGAGCAAGGTTCAATGACTCTTCACAATGCTTCCAGAAGTGTTGTGATTATGTATTTAGCCTCTTGAGACTTCAATGAACTTATTTGAATGAATGGTTTGATTGGAAACAACCTCTAACCCCTCAAATAAATGTTCTTGCAAAATGGTGAAAGTGATATAGAAGGTGATGGTATGAGTTCTACAGAACTTGTTTAAGGGTTTAAACAAATTGTAATGAGTATTTAGGAGTTGATTGAAGTGTTTGCTTTGGTGGAGCACGAGCGAAATGGGAGTTGGGAGCTTTTGGCTTGAAGTTTGCAAAAGTAATGTTTTTATGCAAAACTTGGTGTATAGGTGGTTTGAGGTATTGTTCTTCTGTGATTTCTCTCCCCTTGAGGCTTAGATAATACCTCTACTTATAGGATAAGTGGAGGGAAAATAAGGTGATCAGATTATGGAGTTCTTGCATTTGGTTTGATTGAGAATGAATGGCATAGTTTCATGAAGATTTGGAGTTCCAAGGTGAAGTACCATGGCTAGTTTAGAGTGGTTGATATTGAGGTCTTGCTTTCTGCAGAAGAAAATGGTTGGAGGTTCAAGGAGAGGTGATTTGAAGTTTAAGGGAACTTTACAAAAATGGTATGGGAGCCTTTTTGCAAAATGATCTATTAATGGTAAGAACACTTGGATAATGTCTCAACTCCTTGGATAATACTTCAAGATTTTATGTAATCTTCTAAACAATGAAGGATTTGCAAGTTACATGAGCTATAATCAAGGAATTTGCATCATTGAATAGTTTTGAAACAAGTTCATGACATGAAAAATGACCTAAATTGCGCGTGTGGAAGGCCAACTTTGCCTCTTCAAAACTCATATCTCAAGCACGGGAAAAATGAGTTTCTTGGACTCTTTGAGAAGCTTGAAACATGCCCTACAACTCTCATGTTTTGAGTTTTTCTTGAATCAAAATGGATCATTATGAAAAATGGCTCCCAAGTTGGTTACTTTTACAAGGCAAATTTTCATCAAAATTTTTGTGTTGGAAACCACATTTGAATGAGACACCAACTTCGTGGCTTCATAAATTGAAAACTAAGCACTTTTTGAGAATCCCTCCTCAAGAATTATATAAAGTATATTTAGATTTATATATAAATTTAAAATAAATAATTTAATTGTAAAATAAACAATAATTATATAAACTTAATTGTATTAAATACGATAAAAAAAAGAAAAATGAAAATTGTAAAATTGAGAAGAAAAAAACGAAAAATATTTGACATTTGAAGAAAGGAATTTGTAAAATAAACATTGTATTCAAATTCAAATAAAAATGGAAAAATACTCTTTTTTCGTCCCTTAACTTTAGCTCGGGTCCATGTTGGTCCTTTATCTTTAAAAAGTGACAAGTTAGTCCTTTAACTTTTAAAATGGTGTCATTTTAGTCTGCACCGTCAGTTGCCCCCAAGCGTCCGTTTATTTTGCATATCTGGCAGATGACCTGGCAAGCATGAAATCCCTAATTTTATTCATGATGTTGCTTCCTTCTCCTTTCTTCTTCCATTCAAATCCCTAAAAAATGGTTTTTCATGCGGTCCTTTCGGTTCAGACGCGTTCGTTGTTAGAGATGAAGGTTTTGAGGAAGTTGGTATTCTCTGTGTGGTTCCAAGGTTTGCCATAAAAGCTTTGAAGTGGAAACTTGAAAATCAACTAATGGTTCAGTTGAAAAAGTGCTTCTGATAAGCAACAAATGTTTTAGGAAAGCTGTTTTAATATATATAACTTGAATCTCTTGAATTATTGATATGCTTATATAGAATCAAGTTGAATGAGGAGACATCAAATTCTCCGGTGATAATAGCTTGAAGACTTAAAAACTTAAATACTAGTGAAAGACTGAGTCAAATATTATCATAGAATAATTTAGAAGTCAAATTTTCTTTGGCCCTTATAGTTGGTATATTACTATCTATCTACTAAACAAATAAAGATACTTTTTTTTAATAATTAAAATAGAAGCACTTAATTAAGTTTTTCCAACTTCAACTTTTTCTGAAGTGTTTTGCTATTTCTAATTTACAACAGAAAAAAAAAATCAACTTTTTGATACTTGTAAACCAGTCTTCTTTCTAGAAAGTTTGGTAAAAGATTATTCAATTTTAAGAACCTATTTTTCAAGTAATTATCTTTAAGATAATGACAGAAATACTCATTCAAAAATTACTACAAGTCTTGATGCTATGATTATCTTAAAGAAAAGTCCAATATATTAATTTGGCACCTTCTTAGTTGTTTCAAACATTGTTTTCAGTCAATTTCTTGGCACAAAGTCACTATAATGCCAAACCATTAATCCAAATTGTTGTATATAGATCTTTTTTTCAATCCAATATATTAAAGAATTCCCATCCACTTTAACTTATTCAAAAACAACATTAATGTATGTACAACACTTTCCCTCTTCATTTTGGGGGGAGTACAAAGGGATGAACTATGCATGTTACAAGCTTTGATTTGATGAGTATAGGAGGGAAAAACCACGAGATCAATCAATTAATGGTCAAAGTGTTTTTTATGTTTGGTATATAACAGTTTTGGAGTGTCAATGATATATTTGGTATGTTATGTTTTTATGTTTACAACAACAGCAGCAGGATACATATAAGTTGGTTCTGCTTTTAGGTTCATTTCATAGTACCTATAAACAACAACAGCAGTAGAATAAACCTGTAATACTTTCCACAAAATATACTTGTTCCAAAACAACAGCAGAATACACAAAATATACGTGTTCCAAAACAACAACAGTAGAATACATAAACTTGTAATACATTCCACAAACATAGCCATCACCAATGGTTCTATGGTTCCTTCAGTATCACCAGCAAGACTAGGAGATACTTCAACAGAAACATAGCCATCACCACCATTAGTTTGATTGTAAATTTGTTCAAATAGTTTGGAAGCATCTTGAATGTCCTTCACTACAAGTTCCCAATAAGCACTTTCAATGTCTTTCCCTGCTTGCACAAGTTCCCGACATGATAAAGTAATTTGTCTTTAGCAACAAGATTAGGAAAAAGAAACCAAGGAGCATTATCTTTGTCAATGTTGTCAATTAGCAGCTCTATAGCTCCACTGCATAGAAAAATTTGAATAAAATGCTATTCTCCGCAATCCATGATTGACAACATTGACCTCTGTGTAGTTTACCAAGCTAAATATACTTTATGGAATGACAAGCAAAACTAAGTAATACAATGACTATGCAAACGATAGACAGACAATAATGAGCCATGACTATGCCTCGACGGTCTACTCTACTGCTCATTACGTCGCTGTTCAAATTTGAAAGAAACACTTTTGGTAGTAGTAAAAGATAATGATAGTACCTGAACTGATCATTATAGGCATTTGAAGATGAGATAGCTTTCTGGAAGATCTGCAATCACATATATACAGCATATTAGTGCAATGACATCTGATATTACATAAAAAGCACAATAAATTACAAGACTTAAAAAGTGTACACCATGCACTGTTAATCCTGCAAGGACACAACCATAAAAGTCTCATATTGCTCACTAGGCGACGCAAGAATTATAACCAAATAACATTATATTAGTATTACCGCTGGGTTACTAGTGACGCCTCTGAAACCACTTTCAATGAGAGGAATCAGATTTGTAACTGGTCGGCAGAGATTATCATACCATGGACTCTGCCCTTGTTTCTCATAAAGATCATGAAGCACTGTCCTCTTTGCAGGAACTCCATTTCCATCTGTTTGTGAGCATCTAACCCTGCAAGAACAAAACCAATAGTCAAAGGTTTGCCTCCATATAAATCTTGTTTGGAAAACAAAAAACAAAGCCTCATATTCTTCAAGTCAATAAGAATTCTTTAACCATAAAGAACTGATTTTGGGGTTCATCACATTGACAATATAGATTATTATTCAAACCTTAAAGACGCTTTGAAAGCATTTTCGTGATGAGTTCGAAGAGAAGCCGATAGATTAGTTCTGAAATTATTCGTTGATGAAAGATCGAAAGCAAGGAAGTTAGTTTTGATGGATCTGGACCGAAGCAATTCTGGTGAAGAAGCGGTTATTGCGTTTGGTGTTACGAGCTTTGAAAGTGAAAGTGAAGACACCACTGGAAATTGTGAAATGAAATGAAGAAAAACTGCTTTTATTTTAAGTTATGCTTACTATTTATATCCACGTCAGCAGCTCCACTTGGACAAACGTGGCAATTTTTTCAAAGTTTGACTAACGGCAACAAACGGAAGGATAAACGTGACACCATTTTAAAAGTTAAAGGACCAACTTGCCACTTTTTAAAGATAAGAGACCAACATGGACCCCGAGGTAAAGTTAAGGGACGAACAAGGTTATTTTGCCAATAAAAATAATTGTTGATTAAAATAAAATTTATATTGTGCTAGGGAACCGTGAATGAAACATTTTATTTAACTCTTACAAAATACATAACTAATTTAACTATATAGCTTTAAATTATGATGTATAAAGCACCAAGTTGTGAAAAAGATTCATGGTTAACTATATACTCTCACAACAGATGTATAAAGCACCAGGTTGTGAATTCATGATGTCAAACTCATAAGTAACATGGTTAGAATCTGTTATATCATCTTCTTATTACTAAACAAAATATAATTCCAAACTCATAATTTATATAAAATCACATCATATATGATGTCAGATCCAAAAATTAGTTTATGCATCTAGTTAATCTAAAAAATACATAATACATAAGAATAGCACTTAGTTGTTATAATTTTAAATGGAAGGCATTTATTTTTACACGACTGATCTCAACACAATAATTTAATGCCACAAAAAGTGAGTACTAAATCATATGTTCACTCCTTTTTGAGGTGCTTACCCTTGGTTAAAGATTGCATTGGAGTTAGGACTTCATCTTGCAAAATATCATCAAGAGTAGTTGGAACGACAACCCTTTTAGCAGGGGTGTTGCTAGAGCAAGTGGAAGGACTGCAAGTTTGGTTGGCAGAAGTTGTTGGATCTTTAGAGAAGATTTGCTCATAAGATTTGGTCTGCTACACATGACATAAATAATCAGTAAGCACCATATGGAAACTTATGCAAGAGATTAAGAATAAATACATACAATAGGTTCATGTTGAGTGTCCACACTATGGTCAGCGTCCGTTAACAACAATGCAGCCCTTGAATTATGCTGCCAACAAATGAGTTCACAAACTGAAAGCATATATACTTGATAAGAAAATGAAAAAAGTAAAACATTGATAATGAGTCAAACAAAAAGCATACATTATAAAGTTTAATGCATTGTACCTCATCAAGTTTAAGAAGTTCATATAAGGTCTTGTAAACACCAGACTCATTAAGTATTGTCACAATTTAGAATTGTTGAAAAAGCAATTGATACTTGATTCTGAATGCAAGATCTTGGTTCAGAAGTTTGCCTAGGTGTATCAGATAGATTTTCGGGTTATCCTCTCCAGCCTAGTTCGAAAATGAAATCATTCATTGAAATGTATGGGAACTTAATCGTAATCTTGAAAATTAAAAGTAGAGCTTGAATCATATAATTACCTCCTTCATAAGTTGTCTCAATTCTCTAGCATCCAGCTTAATGTATGGGATACAATCTTTATCCCAAAACACAAAGCATCCCACGTGATTATCGAACTCGACCTCTATTTCAATTTTTTTTATCTATAACATGAAAATAATAGCATATTATGTTAGGGCAACAACTACATAAGTAATACTTCAAAGTAGCATATAATAAATTGAAATATTACCTTGAGACAGGTTCAACATCTTTAACTCTATAAACACAAACAAATTTGGTTCTAAGGGACTTGTTTGATGTCTTACAATTGAGGCAGGCCTCAAAATACCATCCAAAATTAGAGGCTTTAAATCGTTTGGTAGTTCCAATGGTAGTGGCAAAACAATCCTAAAGTGACATCAGAATTTATCAAGAGATATATTATTAAGTTTATCAATTTGCAATGCTTAAAAGTAGACATGCCTTGCCCATTTCAGTGATATGACAAATACTTTTGACCTCGTTAGAGTTTGTTCAGGATTTGTTGCCATATTGAACAAAAGAATCTCCAGTTTGGTTGATAGACTGAGATGGTGCAGCAAGTGATTGTGTGGAGCCTAGCCTGATGACAAAATGTAGATGTGTATTACATCTAGCAAATGGAAATACAATGAATTATGGAAAATTATGGCAAGTAGCATATTATGGTAAACATATTGTCATACTTGGATATAAAAGCGTTAACTTGGAGGGTGTTTTAAGTTAATGTGAAGTCTCGATCCATTTTATGCATTTGATAGGCTAGGCAATTCAAACGCTGCAACTTAAATTGAAGATGTTAGTGCTATTCTCCAACCAAATAAATTACAAAGCATCAATAACAATTCAACAAAACATAAGGCAACATAGTATCATGCAGTTTAATAGTTGTATGCCTAGTGACTTTAGAAATACATTGCAAAGTATCACAAACAAATTGAAAACATATGACATCATTTCGTAGTTTGTATAGCCTCACAAACAAAGTATCGCAAACATGTGAAAACATATGGCAGTTTGTTTCTTTTTCTTTAGCCTTAAAGATTAGTTAGGTTGCATATTTTTATTGAAATAATTGTTTCATAAAATGTAGGAATGGGCTGACCACATAATATTTATAAGGCATGCTAGTATTTTGGAGCATATAAATTAAATATAATTAACAAGTCTCTCTATACACATATAAATTAAACATAGTTACTCCCTCCGTCTAATAAAAAGTGTCTTATTTACACTTTTACCATGTCTTAAAATAAATCTCTCTTTGAAATTTTAACACAATATTTATTATTTTGTTCTACTATTATATATTTATTTATTAACTTTCACGCTTTTCAATTGTTTATGCTATTTTCAGTTATTTCACTAATTATAATAAATAAAAATATTTGAATAAAAGATACTAATTGTCATCTATTTCACGCCTTTGAAAAAAAAGTGAATAAAAAAATTGGAACAAATTTACCTCTTATAAAACTTTTACTGACAATCTTGCTTCAATTTTTTTTGGTTAAAAAGGAGTACAGTACCCAGTAAACTTAAACTTGTTCTACGCTGTCCGAGGGGGTATAAAGTTATTTTTCTCTTATTTTTACAATGATCATGTGTAGCTTTCCAAATTGTTTGGTAATATTAGTGCTTAAGTAGTTGATCAACCCAATTAATGGCCAAGTTGAGTTAGTAAACGAAACATTGCATGATTTATATACTCTTCTTCAATCTTAAATTCCGACCTCTATTATTCACCTGGTTGAACATTCATCATGGTCAAAAGGCCCAATACTAAATATTACAAGTAGGTACGAGTGTAGGTACGAGTATCCGATAAAATAAACTCAAAAAGACTCATTTTAAAATACGTAAATATGATCAATAATATGTTGTTAAATGAGAAATCTTGAACACTACTTACATGCTAGATTCATGGATTTAGTTAGATTAATTTGAATTTAAGTATGGGTGGTTAAGTTTATATCCGTTATGAATGAGTGAAATAATAAATTTATAAACGGGATGACTTTTATAATTTTAGGTGAAAATATAATTTGTAGACTTTTCTGCTGTCTTCTTTGAATTCCCTAAAAATTAGTATTAGAGCCTTGGTGTGGTCGGTATAAATCCTTTAGTATGCTCTCTAGTTGTAAATTTGTCTGATCTTTTAAATTAAAAAAGAAATTTTATACTCTATGTTGATTGGAAAATTATTATTATTTTTTGTTGTAGAAAAAGTTTTGGCTCTAATGTCAAGTTTTTAAAGTGCAGTGAAGATCAGTTTAGAGAAATTTGATGGAAGAATTAATTTTGATTCGTGGAAAATTCAAGTTAAAGATGTATTGATATAATTAGGATTATGTAAGGCGTTAAAATGAAACATTTCCAACGTGTACAACGAGAAATGGAAGAAACTAGATTTGAGAGTTTTGAGTACAATCCACCTGTCTTTGGCTAAATATATTCATATTAATGTTCTTGGTACGTCGTCATCCGAAGAATTTGAGGAAAACTTGAAGGACTATATCGAGGAATGAGTATATCAATCGGTTGTTCTTGAAGGAGCAGTTTCACCACTTGTATATGGATGAACATACAAAAGTACCTGATTATCTGAATGCTCTTAATAGTATTGTTATTGAATTAGAAGCAATTAGAGTCACAATTGATGATGAAGATAAAACTCTGAGACTCATATGGTCTTTTCAATCTTTCTGTGGGCATATTAAACCAGTTTTAATATATGGGAAGGAAACTTTGAATTTTGAAGAAGTTGTTGGTAAAATTATTTATGAAGAAAGAAAATTGAAAGGTGAGGATAATACTTCGTCAATGTCAATGTTGGTGGCTAGAAGAAGACCTTATGTGAGAAAAAAATAATGAAACGGACGTGAGATGTTGAAAATATGGAAACATTGGGGATGTAAAGTATAAATGTCCCGAAGGAGCAGCGTCAAAGAAGAGCTCTTAGTCAAATCATTACAATGTCCCCTTGTTGTGGCAGATGATGATCTTCTTTGAAAACTAAGAAGTGTGTGACATTTCCTCTATAATGGAAAACGACAAGTTATTGCAATGGATTAACACGTGGGTATTGTTGTAAAGTGTGTTGTGCGATTATGTCGATGGTTTAAGAGCTTCCAACAAACATGGAAGTTGAACCATAAGTTTTCAACCTGGTTTTTAACATGTGGAAGTTCTTAAAGTGGTTTATCTTAAAGTGAAGTATCTTTAAATGGAGAATATTTTTTAAACTATGATTGTCGGTGAAGATAATTTAAAAATTCTTGCAGTGATTTAGCTTCAAGTGACTATACTTTTTATGGTGGAATATGATTGTTGGTGAAGACAATGAAAGTTGATTCATTATTTTCAATCAAAGTGAAATTTTTTGCGGTTGGTTGAAAATATATATGTTAAAGAAGTCTCAAATGATTCAAGTTCTTCCTTACAAAATTTATCAGTCAAAAACACTTTAAGCTTATAGTTCACTTTTTATATTTTCTGTTATACTCTTGTTTTAGAGTATGGGATAATTGAATATTTGCTTTGGAGAGTGTGAGTGTATTGGAGTCTTGAGGTGGTTAAGGATAGTCTGTGTGTTGTAACAATTTTATTTAGTGTTATTCTTTGGTTGTCATTTGACAACGGTCGTAGTTTTTTATTCAGTTTTGGAGCTTTCATATTAAATTCTTATGTTGCTATTGTGTTACTTTTTTCTCTTTGTATTTGTTTTTTCTAACAAGATATATTGCAATTTTTAAAATGAAACGTACATCTCCGTTATTTAGGGATGGCAAAAAGTGTTTGACTCGACGAACATGTCCATTTTACACATACTTTTTTATAGAGCAGTTCAGAGTTTTAGATCCGCACCCTTTATTATATTTATTCCATCCTGCTTTTTGATGACTTTTACGGGTGCGAACATTAACATAAATTTTTATAACATTTAAAATTTGAAGGTGTAATAGTGTCCGCGGACACATCCCATCCCATTTTTATTTTTCTGTTGAGCACGCCAACATTTTAAACCGCATCTAACTTTATAACCACTATTCCTATTTTTTCAAAATAGACATACTTGTTTGTCATTGGTTTCACTATTTCCATTTTTTCAAGATAGACATACTTGTTTGTCACCGGTTATAGTTATTATAATATTTTTATAATTGTATACTTAATGTCAAATTTTAAAAATGTGTCTTATTATATTCTTATACATTTAAAATCTATATCAACTACTCACTCCTATTTTACATATAAATAAAATGTTGTCATTCCTTGAGCACATGCACACCTTTTATTTGTTTTATTATCAATATCCATACTATGCAAAAATAATTCGCTTCCCTTTTCTTTGTTGTATTCCCATGGTTTTTCTCTTTGTAAATCTCAATAATAATGGGTAAAAACACAAAGAAAGAAAGAAAGAAATATTCGGATATTAGAAATAGACATTAACCAAATCTCCAAGTGATTGATCATATGTGGGGCCAAAGTTACATCTTTGCTAGCAATTCACAAATTCCAATCAATAACATGGGATTCTAAATGCTACTAACATCTCAACATGAAACCTTAGAAAATTTGAATAAACAACATTGATGCAAGTCCAAATTGAACACATGCAATGCTACTCGTTTTCCAAAGAGCCCATGAATTGAGGTGATTTTGTTTAATAAAAATCTTGTTTGAGGGAACAAAGGTTAATGGGTGAAATGATTTTATGGCTTATTGGTGATGGAGTTTTGTGGAAAATGGTAGAGCATTGAATAGGGACAAAATGAATGGAGATAAAAATATTGTGTGTGATGTGTTACCTAACAGTAACATAACCCACACGCTTTCGATTTTGCATACCAATGTCTTTGTCTTGATACAATTGGAACATGAATGATTGCCCATGTTTTAATTAAAGATAATACTAGTACTAGCATAGATATATGGATTCCATTTGGCTAGCCTATACTATCTAGAGTTTATAAATTATCTTATAGTTGAAGTGTGTTGGTTGTTTTTTAAGAGGTGATTTAGAATGATTGCAAGTTTTTTATTTATTATATTTGTTTTAAAAGCTAAGTTTAAACATAAAATATGTTCAATTAAAATAGAATTGAGTTCGATTTTTATTTTGATTTGAAAAAATTAGAATTTTTTATTCAAATAATTCAATTTTTTAAAATATTCCACCTTTTAAAAAAAAATTCAAAGTACTTCAGTTAGAGTTTCTGAATGCATGTGAGCGTCATACCAATTGGCGACTCTTTGTTAAGACTTTAGGAGAGTCGCCAATTGGATTGGAGACACCTCATGCAGTCTCCAATTCAATTGATAACTTGGTATTATACTTAAAGCCCTGTCGTCAATACATTTGGAGACAGAGTGCATTTTGTAAACTTTTTACCAAAAATAAATAACATTATCACTAATTAAATAAACTATTACATAAATTAATGTTGGCGACCGAGTGGGTCATACCGAACACCGGTTCCACATCCCCTAGGCACCCTTACTTGTTCCTCTCGTTGTTGATTCACACCAGGTGTTTAAGGAGTTGAAGTCTCAGGAACATTCTCAGATGGTTCCCTAAGAATTTCTTGCATTTCCATGAGGTCTTGTGTGTTGAAACTGAGCGTGCGACCCATGGCAGAGTAGTTCGGATGTGATGAATGGGTCATTGGTGTGCGGCCTGGACGATTGAAGGGGGACGTTGGTGTGAAGGATTCGTTGGTGAAAGGTTGAAATGGTAGTGGTGTTTGAAAGTCATAAGGTTATTGAGATGGCTGAGTGTGTAGGTTAAGGTATGATGTCGGAGCGTTTTGGCTATGGTAAGATGTTTGGGCGTTATGAGTATGGTATGATGCACCCTTATTTTGGCTATATCTTGATGTTGTGTTTGGGGCATAGCCATATTGGGTTTCTTGATAGTAACCATTTTGTTGGAGATGGTATAGGGGACGCTCTTGGTATTGTGGTTGGGTGTTTGACATGTTTGGATGGTTAATGGGTTAGTAATTTTGTTGGGTAGGGGGTTGTGAGTAACATGGCCTTCCTAGTGGGTTAGACGTTGAAGCTTCTTGTGTGTAGGTGGTTTAGCGTGGGACGTATAAATATCTGTCTTCGGAGACAAACTAGTTGCAACCGATTTATACCAAGTCATATAATTAATAGTTGTTATAGACGGGGTTGTCATCATCGGATCACGTAAGACAGGCAATGTGGTTCATCCATTTACGGCACTCAGATTTTGCAAAATCCTTCCAGTCGAGAAAGTCCCATTGATCATTAACTCTTTTTAGATGTCATTTACTGATGTGGAACTAAATGATCAGAACAACTCTATTTATAGGAAAAAAATCCAGTTTCTAAGGAGTCTTCAGATGAATTAGCGACCCCTTTATGTGTATAATACCAAGTCGCCAATTGAATTGGAGACTACATGAGGTGTCTCCTATCCAATTGGCGACTCTCCTAAAGCTTTAACAAAGAGTCACCAATTCGTATGGCGCCCACATCCATTCAGAAACCATAAATGTGGTACTTTGGATTTTTTTTTGAAAAGTGAGGTACTTTGGGAATTTTTTGAAAAAATAGGTTATTTGGGTAAAAAGTTCAAAAAATTACACATAAATTTTTAAGTTATAAAAAATAAATTTTATAGTTTATATTTTTATTTTAGGTTTGATGTGGCCGATCACTACTTAAGTTATATAACCAACTGTTATTTTGATTGTTATTGATTAGTACTCCATCCATCACTAACCATCATTTTGATCATCGTTGATTAGTGTTGAGATTACATTTGATTATAATTCTAACCACCGACGACCATTATTCTAACCACAATCTAACATAATTTCATTAACCTCTAATCGTTAACGACATCCACTGATTATAATCTTGTTGGCCACAACCGGTATCATTTCAATCATCTTTCACTCTGTTCTGACAACTGTCAAATATCACTCTTACCACCACATCAATTGTCATCAAACATCGTGTGATCAACATTCCAACCAATATCAATCAACATTTCTGTCATTATTAGTCATCACTCACACCACCGACCATAGAAAATCGTCAATCTAATCACTAGCAATCATCATTCTAACCATCACTTAAATCATTAACAATCACCACTCTATCTACCATGATCTCCAATCTAAACATCGTCAACTACAACTTTGATCTTCACTTAAAAAATTAGTGTTGGTCACTACCAACAACATTTTAAACTAATATCAATCCTTATTACATTCACCTTAAATTATTGATGTGATTGATAACCAATGTTATTACTCTAACCTTGACTTCGAGTATCGACAATCATCACTATGACCATCAAGGATCATCATTTCATCTACAATATTGAACTATTATCGGCTACTGCTTTGACCACCACTAACCACTGCTCTAACTTTCATCAACCACCACTCTAAAAATTGTTTACCAACAAGCATCACTTTCAACCACTATTTTTTTAAGAAAAATTCAATCACTATTATTTAAATTATCATTAAATAAATACATTATATATTTTATTTATGTTCATGTTTGAAATTATTTTTTATTTTTCAAACTTTCAAAACTGATTTTAAAATAATTTTCAAAAGCTAAAATTAAAATTGATTTAGTAGTCACTTTACAAATTTTACATATATAATAAATTATATGTAAATTTATATAAAAATACAAGACAAACAAATTATAAGATGCCCTACTATATCTCTTTTTAAATGGAAAAAATAATCTCATAAACACTACATATATTTATTGAACTAAGAGATACCATATTATTATGCATAAGTGTTTGGTGCTAACACTTATTTCAATTTTTAAAAGTTTTAAAATAGAAAACTACTGAAATTAATGCACGCTTCATAATAAAAATTAGGGAAATATTTAGGAATGTCTCTGAGCACTCTTTAAGGACTTCAAAACATAATTTTTTTTTTTAAACATACATGTATTCAATACATCAAAAATTAAAATAATTAATTAAAAAATATTTTCTTTATTTACAGCCGTCAAAGAGTGTTCTTGAAGTAGTTAGTATTCATCACCATAACCTTAAAATTATTAACTATTATAAATTTAATTATAAAATAAAGTATAAGTCTTTAATATCTAAATAAGTAGAGTGTTCTTTTTTTTAATTAATTAAAGTGATTGAAAGTAAATTAAGAATAAATTGAGTCGAATTAAGTTTTGTAATGCATATTTTTTATATGGTCAAAAAAACTTGCTCTATGTTTGATATGCAGTCTATTTTTATATTTTAGTCTCGTCTAGTGTGACCTTTTAATTAATTTATTTATAAACTAACGAACTTATAAGCAATTAAATTTTATTTTAGTTTAGTATTTAAGTTCTATTTGACATGATTTTTTAATTTATAAACTTATATAATAATAAAATATCTATGTAATAATAGTCATTTTATTAGGAATTTATAACTTATTTTATTAATTTATAATTTTATTTTTAAATGTTAATTTAAATAGCATTTTAATTTATAACTTATCAATTTTTATTTCACATTTATTTTTATTATTTTAACTAAAATTAACTTTTACTCTTTATAATTTTAAGTATCTTAAATATATATATATATATATATATATATATATATATATATATATATATATATATATATATATATATATATATATATATATATATATATATATATATATATATATATATATATATATATATATATATATATATATATATATATATATATATATATATATATATATATATATATATATATATATATATATATATATATATATATATATATATATATATATATATATATATATATATATAATATTCTTTTATGATTTTGCATTTATCAATTAGTTAAACTATTAATTTTATCAAACACTTCAATTAATTTATCAGTTATTAATTATCAACCATTAACTATAAACTATAAGTTATTTGTAATTATCAATGAGTCATAAATTATAAACTATCAACTAATTTATCAATCAATTATTATTTTTATCAAATAGAATTTTAATTTAACAGTTTACATATTTAATTATATATAGTATTATATTTTAATTTAAAATAGTAAAAGTTTTTGAAATTTTACTATGTAATTTAAAATAAAAAAATATTATTATTATTATTATTATTATTATTATTATTATTATTATTATTTATTTATTTAAATAGGTCAATTTGATAAATTTAAAGACCTATAATGTTTGTTATATAAAAAATGTATTAAAAAGATTATTTTTAAACTTTTTTAAAAACAATATATGTCACAAATTCCAAAGCAATATTACTTTGATTATTTAAAAATATGTCACAAAAGTATGTGTTAGTATTTTAATGACTTTTATAGTATATTCTAACTTTTCGAATGAAAAAAAATTTAAAAATAGTGTTTTAAGACTTCTTTTTCAATGGGAGATAATGTAAACCGTCAATTTATGATTATTAAAAAAAAAGCAATAATGATGCAGCAGCACTATAGCGGTTAAAATGAGTCTGATCAATTGAGCTGACCCAAAGATCAAAATGAGAATGATCAATCGAGCTGACTCAAAAATCTTAAATTTTAACACTAGTTAGAAACACAAAAAACCTTTTAAGAAAGATAATTTCTTGATCCACCATTTGATATTCTTAGCCCCCTAGCGCATTTTCGTTTATGCCCCCTATTTACAAAGTTGTATTTACGGACGCACCTTTTTTTTTACGCTGGATGCTTCCGGAGATACATCTATGAAAAAAGTTTCGTAGATGCATCTCCCAAATCTTATCAGAACATGTTTATTTTTTAAATTCAGCTTTGTTGGTCGCAGATGAAAATTAACTATTGCAGATGAATATAAAATAACATACATCCGTAAATAAAATAATATGATATATATATATATATATATATATATATATATATATATATATATATATATATATATATATATATATATATATATATATATATATATATATATATATATATATATATATATATATATATATATATATATATATATATATATATATATATATATATATATATATATATATGAGTAGTCATATGTCATAAACATCATCAAAAAATAGTACATCAATGTCATCAAAATATAGTACATAAAAAAAACACCACAATCACTATTGTGTGTGCCTGACAATATCTTCATCCTCTCCTCTGCATATGCTGCCTCATCTGGCTCTACCGCCTCCTTGACCGCCTGTTTTGCGTCATCGGCCATCAATCTCACCCGTCCCGACGCGATGTATGCGGTACATAAGTGACCCCTCTGCCACCGCAATCATCTCATCCAATATACGCATGTGGTCAAACCCTTCAGGGAAGAAACCAACGTAAATTCCTACCTGCCCCATCTCCACTATCTGACGACAACGAGGCAGGACATCTTGAATGTGGTCCAACTGAGATTGCTGCTCCTCTAAAATCTCCTGATGATCTGGTCTGGGAAGTGATCCTTCTGCAGTGGACACCATGTAGAGGTGTGATACGGTGAAGAACCAAATGATGTAGTCATAAATGCAGCTTTAGTCTATCGGCGCTCTGGTCGCCCGAGCCTCGTCCAGTACCATGTGCCTCTGATAGTCATCATAGATCTCCTTTATCTGCATATGGGTGAAGCCGAGAAGAGCGGAGACCATCGGGTGTCTGGGTATTGTCTGTGTGTACCCGAACATCCGCATGATGCACTCGGGTAAATATGGAACAATGATAGTCGAACTGCATGCCAATATTCCTGAGAATAGTGAGATGTTATCAAACGGGCGCGTCACACGGTGATCAACATAGACGTTGTAGCGAATGTCCTCAGTATCTAGGAGATCGAGATAGACTCTGTAAGGGTCGATTTCCTGGTTCCCCCTGAGCGGGAGAAAGGCACAAGCACGCGGAATCAGCTCTAGGTAATCAGGCACACTCCCCCACCTAGAGATCATGAGAAAGTGCTGGAATATCCAAGCCTGAAATAAAAATAAAAAACATCAGGATCAAACATTATCACGAATATAGAATGAAAAGAAATGAAAAAAGTTGAAGGATATAAGATTGTTACCACAAGATGTGACACGCTGTCTGCCACAGTCCTGGTCTTCCACAGGCATCCCTCTCCCAACCTCAAATAGGTGTACGTATGTGTAGCCTCGCCTCAGTTATACTCATGGATCTGTGTGGAATCCAAAAAGTACCTGAGGTAAGTGACATCGGTATATGTGGAGCTTGTGTCCACGAACAGCTGAGTGCCGACTAAAAATAGAAAATAACACCTCAACACAGATTGTCTGTGTATCTCAACCTCAGCTAGATCATCATCAGCCTGCCGTGCAACAGCGAGCGCCTCACCAAATCTACGCTTCAGAAAGGAGAACCTCACATGATCCCCTATGGTCTTATCCACCTCCTCAAGCGCATCCAGTGGATCAGCCCCAAGCTCCTCCACCAAGATCTCTCTCGCATCCTCCTTTGTCATCCTATCGTGACAGAGGAGGGTACCCTTGATCGGTATATGTAGCATACAAGATATTTCGTCTAGTGTAGTCGTGATCTCGATGTGCGGTAGATGGAAATAGGACATCTCAGGGTGTCATCTCTCTGCAAAGCCCATCAACATCCCGTTGTGGATCAAGCCGTAACCAATCTCACAAAGGTTCCTTCAAACTAGAGGCGATGAGGACTTCGTGGAACCAAGCCTCATGTAGTTGATCCAAAGCTAATATTTCTGCCCATGGTTATAGAACTTCTGCGAACAACGAGTCTGAAAATTTCCATAAATAAGAATTAATGGTACAAATTATAACTTTCCAATGAAAACAAAAAGAAACAATCCGAGTAATGTTACCTTTCCATCCCAAACATGTTTGGCAGTATGGTCAGTGTACCCTGTCAGTAGGGACATATCTGAGGGACCCCCTGAGAAACCCTCAGACTCATCATCATTGTTGTCACCAACATCCTCTGGTGGTGGTTCATGACCCTCTAGAGGTGGCACCAAATCAAAATCATTGACAGGAGGAGGAACAAGAGTATCCTGGGCATGCGATGAAGAAGGTTGTGCAGTAGATTGTGCCTCAGTTGTAAGCTCTGTTGGAACAGATGTACCGGCATCGGTAACGGCCTGGCTCCGCTCGCGTCTGACAGATGCATGCTATGAAACCCGTCCGAGGCGCAATCTACTGTCTCTAACTGCCATAATGTCTGCAAGGTATAACCAAGAAAAAAACAATTAGATACAAATAAATTAAAAAACAAAAAAAGAACAAAAATCAACAGTTTTTTACTTCCGGAACTTTCTGTAACTCTATCAGTCACGACAATGGCGTCTCCTACCCATGAATATCGATTTTTTGAAGTCCTGATCATCCGTTTCAACCAACAAACAATACCTACATTATCTCTAAACTTTGTTTCTAAAACTATCTAAGGATTTCTACCCTAAAACTATATTCTAACTCGTTTACGGGAAATACTCGAAAATACCTCGAAAACTTACCGATCATATCGAGCTTTGAATGATTTGGAGTATCTTGATCGTTAAAATGAATTCTCCTTGTCGAACTCGTTTGAAAAAAATTAAGTTTGATGAAAAATGATTTTTTGAGGATTGAGAGAGATTGGAGAGTGAAGAAGATGAAAAATGAAGAATGACGGAGGAGAAGGGGCTCTTACGCGAATGTATTTCAATATGTTCTAGAGCTGTATAAACGGAAATATTTCGTAGATGTACCTCCTGAAAAAACCAAAGCAGAATAAAAATAAGGTGCGTCCGAAGATACATCTCCCAAAATAGGGGGTATTTTTGGAAGCGCACGTGGTGCCTAAGAACCCCAGGGGGTGGGGTAAGAAATTCTCTAAAAAAATGCAACCTTATTTTTTTGGTCCAATCTACTTGACCTATGCTTTTATGGATCGGACATGGACGGTAGGGGTGGAAATAGACCCGACCGATAATAGTGGCCTACGGGCTAGCCTACACAGGCTCAGGTCTGGCCAATTTTTTTTTTAATATAAAATATTTAGTCTTTTTTATAAGTCTATTTAGTTAAAAAGATTAGGCCTAAGATCATAAAAAAGTCTTTTAAGTCTAATAGGCTAACCTATTTTAATAAATATGAATACATTTTTTTATTATCATTATGTTATATTTTGTACTTTAAGTTAAAATGCATAAGTAAAAATTGGTCATCTTGGAGAACTTATGAAAATAAGATGAAAAAACCTTATGAACAATGTTATAAGTTGTTTTCATAAGTTATTTTAAACAAATAGTCTCACAAAACTTATGCTAATAGGTAAGTTAAAACAAGTCAATGCAAACAAATTTTAGTCTCATTGATTTTTTAGTTTGTTAATCTATTTAAATATTATTTAAATTGTTTATTTACATATGTCTAAAATAATAGGTTTTTATGTAGATTAATAGGTTAACCAAAAAATGTCAAGCTTAAACCTAAAAATAAATCTATGACAGACTACAGATCAGATTTAGGCTTCAGTTTTTTTTCAGACCAAATTTAGATTTGGTAAAGTCTAACTCAGTCCAGCCTATTCTCACCCTAATAGACGGTCAAATGGGTTGATCTATTAAAAAAATTATTTGAGAATAAAAAATTGAAATAAAGATATAATTGAATATGTTTTTAAGTAAAAAGAAAATTAAGGTGAATTAAAATATATTTTTAAGATGATATCATCAAAAGAAATGAATATGAGAAAAAAATTTAAAAAAAAATATTAAAGATAATATTTAACTACTCTCTACCTTTCGATAGATATTTTTATGATATTCATATATATGAATATTGATTTGATGATATTTTAAATATTATTTAATTAAGGTTATAGGTAACTTTATACATCCTTTTCTATAAAATTAAACCTATAATAATAAAATATGAGTGAGACTGACTCATCAGATTGCATAACTCATTTTGTGTCCGAAACATTATTTATACTCTATTAAATAATAAGGTCCTCCATTTATTTATTTTTCCGAGGCAATAAGTGACAAAGTTCAAAAGATACAAAAGTCCAATTACAAAATGTCAAAAACATATACACATTCCTCCTTTTTTTTCTTTGTCAGCTAAAATCCTCCATATGAATCATGGTTCCATTTAAGATCCTTTTATTTTATATGATATTAAAAAATACTTACTAATTAAGATATGTCTTTATTAAGTAAACTTTAAATAAAAAATGTTAATTTGCATTAAGAATTGTAGAATGACACTTTTTGAATTTTTGTTTGTGTTAAAAATTAAAATCATACTTACAACTTACTACTATGTAAGGATTTCTAAACTAGAAATACATATCTTTTTTAATTATAAATTATAATTAAAAATATTTCTATATTATTTTATTTAAGTATTTTTAATTTAAAAATATATCTTTTATAGTAAAAATAAATGCAAATCGTAGTCAATTTGTTGTTTCTCTTATTTTTTCTATAAACAATTATTAATTGAAATTATTTCTATATCTTTTTATAAAACATATATTTTTTAAAATACAGAAATTTGAATTTTATTAATAAGTGTGAAAATATTATCTTTTAATTATAAATCTTTACTTTTTTATTGAAAATATCATAAGTGAACATTAGGAGATGATATGGCAAGAATTGTCGAAGAAAGAAGAGCAATAAAAGCAACAAACATTGACAATCCCTCGCGCCCAATTGGGTATCTAATTAAGGCTTCAACCCCTTGTCTTTGTAGTTCAAATTAATTACATGTACTTAACAAATATATATGCGATTCATTTTTGTTTGATAAACTATTACCTATACTTCTTCAAAAGACAATTTAAGCTAATGTTATTCATTAATATAGAAATTTATGAGTTTGTATTTCATCATAGACTTATTTTAAAGTTTAAGTATGACATTTTTTAAGGTCTTTACTTTAAAATCTATTTTATTTGAATTTATTTATTTGAGAGTATTTATGAAAAGAACTTATAATATTGTTTATAAAAAAATTTAAATTTTTTTATAATTTTTTAAAATAATTAAGCTTTATTTTTTAATATTAATTTAAAATACAAAATGTAATATAATAATAATAATAAATTTATTCATATTTATTTCAATAGATCAATCTTATAAATTTAAAAATGTGACATAGCTTTATGAAATAAATAAATTTATAAAAAAAAGTCTTGATTTTTAATTTTATTTGAAAAAACTTACTTTGACTTGAGTTTTTGTAGGATATACCATATACTCATTATTAGTTGGTTTGATGTATTTTCAACCTTAGATAAATTGTGATCTGACTGATCAGAAG
This sequence comes from Lathyrus sativus, assembly GCA_963859935.3. Classification (NCBI taxonomy): domain Eukaryota; kingdom Viridiplantae; phylum Streptophyta; class Magnoliopsida; order Fabales; family Fabaceae; genus Lathyrus; species Lathyrus sativus. Next base: position 574,250,509 of record OZ012740.1, read on the forward strand.
GGAATCACTAGACCGTCACGCGTCTTTGATCTGCTGCCTGTTCACCGGTGGTAAGAAGGAGGAGGGGGTGTACCTGCAAGACACTCTGATGCCAAAATGAGAGAGGACCAAAGTGAAGCAAATACAGAGAGAAGGTGTACAGAATTGAATACCTGACCCTCTAGTGAAAGAGGGTATTTATAGTGAGACCCCGGCGCAGGGCCAACGGTCATTTGCGTTGGACTGGATGGTCAGGCCCAACCCAAGTGACTTATAGGTCTTACGTGGCGTAATGAAGACCAGGACGTGGTCTTCGCCCTAGATCAACTGTCCCGTGATCCCCGAAAGGTGGGCTGACCTGCTCTTTTGGAGGTGGGTAGTTGTCTGATAACGTGTCTCCGCGGAGGGGAGCACGTGGAGAACGTGTGAGGCACACGTCTTTCTGCCCAACGGGGGAAACGTTCTGCCCGGTAGGAAAATGTCTGGTCGACGGGAGCCTTGTGCTCGACACATATGAGGAAGGCTCCTTTAGGCTTTTCCCCAAGTATAGGTGGGTTGCGCCTTCCCGGTCAGGGTGGGGCCCATGCTAGAACAGAAGCCCCCAAGTCGTAGCTCCAAGGTGAGGGAGCGAGGACTTGATGATGTTGCCCTTAGGCGGGAGAGTGCGTTGGGAAAGCTACTGTCGGGCACTGATTGTCGAGGAAATGTTCCTACCTGATACGAGCATGGGCGTGTTCGGGTTGTCGGACGTCCACGCAGAGGACGCGGCCTCAACGGACGTTGCTGTTGGGGAGATGTGAAGGTTATTGTCGGGGAGATGCGAAGGGACACGACTGTCCGCCTACGCCACATGTCAAACGTTGAATGAGCCATGTGGGGCGGATACCCTAGGGCATTCAAGTGCCTAGGGACGCTTCGAGTCCTGTGCTGGGGGTATAAGTACGTGATCCCCCGCCCATTCCACATTTTCGCTTTTGCTTCCTTTCTCACGTGACGACTGATTTATTTGTGTCTGCTCGCCATCGCTACCGCAACCACCGCCGCACATTCTGTCGTTACCTACAATCCAGTATGTTTCATCTCCTTGTCTTTTATAGTTTCGTACCTTAGAGTTGGCATCGAGGCGTCTTGAATTCCCCGAGGATGGAGGAGAATCTCCATCGTCCTGTCCCAATGAGGGATGCGAATATTCGCCGCTATAGGTGGCGTTTTCTAGGTTTAGGATGAATGCGTCAAGATCGTGAGAAGGTGAGGTTTGAATTCCCCGGGGACATGCACTAGTTTCAGATGAACGCCCCAGGGATGGATAGTAGTATTCCATGAATACCCCGGGGAGGTTGATAGGCTCAGAAGTGTTTCCCGGGGACGTCGAGGGGCGTAGGACGAATTCCCTGAAGACGCTTGCCCGAATGGCTTTTACTTCCGTTGTGGATGTTGTCCCTGTTGCCCTTTCACTTGGCCTGCGGTGGAAGGGTGAATTTGATCTTGGACATCGAATTCACCGTTTCCTTTTGCTTTTCAGGTGTTAATGACATTATGGGTCCTGGGGACCGTGGACGAGGATGAAGAGCAAGAGGTTCCTACCGTCGAGAATAGAGTCCGTCCGGTCGAGGAGTGGGTGGCCGAGGAACCCCTAAATACACCCTCGTATTTCGTGGATGATTAGAATGACGCATTTGCCACCGTCGAGGATAGGCGTGAGAATGACCCCAAAAACTGGCAGGCGTATCGGCCTCGCGAGCACCACCGTATCTGCTCGTCGTTTGGGAAGATGCGTTTCCCCATGTACGAATTTTGTTTCCGCAAAGCTGGGCTCCGGTTGCCGTTCACGGATTTCCAATTTGGGGTCTTCGAGTGGTTGCGGTTAACCCCCTCACAACTGCACCCCAACATCGTAACCTTCGTTCGAGCGTTCGAGATCGTTTTTCGATATCTGGAAATCGGGGCGACGTTGCCGCTGTTTTTCTGGCTTTTTCATCTGCAGCGGCAGACGGTGGATGGTCGGCACGGATGGGTTTCGCTGAAACAACCGAAGAAGCTTTTTCGGACGTACATGGATTCTGTCCGGGACTTCAAGGCTCAATTCTTCGTTGTTAGGTCGATATCCCATGGAGCGTGCTCCTCGTTGTACAGGAGAGGGGGCGAGTACTAAATGGGCAGTGGAAGGAAGTCCTGATACCGAAGGTGCCCTTGGAGTGGACCGACGAGCATTTCTCGAGGGGCACTGACTGATACATAGTGTGGGCGGGGACCCTAAACGAGGAGGACCTGGTCGGTTATCAGAAGATATTTACGTTCGTGGCCGGCCTACCCCCGTCGAACCTCGTGATTTCCGATGGTAGATATATCCGCGACAGTGAGGGGCGCGTTTGTTAGAAGCAGAGGCTGATCAGCACAAAGGCTCTGCTCGAGTGTTCGACGGAGGAGGAGGCCCTTAGTTATCTAGGTGGTGGTCATCTCCCTCTTCCCTTTACCTCTCAATTATTTATTCGTTTACTGACATCTTTCTTTCGTTTTGCAGGGAACATGTCTACTACCGAGGAGAGAGCGAAGAAGTTGGCTTCCACATGAGTCGCAGTTAAGACTAGTAAGACGCGGGTTGCCCAGGTGGTCGGGCAAGCTGTTTCTGATCAGTTAAGACTGGTGAAGAAGTTGGCTTCCACATGAGTCACCTATGTGGATCTGCTGAGGAGGATCCGGGAGTTGGAGGGAGATTGCTTGGAGGCGTTCGGGTTGGTTTTTCTAGTGTTGTGGACCAACTCAAGGTGGTTAACCCCGCGGTCAGCCTGGTCGTGGATGGGAACGGGCCCTTCCACCAGATCGTCGACGGACGAGTGGTCGATCTTGACGTTGAAGCTGTTGATGATTCTTCCCCTGCAGACGAGCATGAGGTGGATGGTACAGAAGATATGTAAATTTGTCCGGGCATGCGTGCTCGTGGTTTCTGGGTCTGCGCGCCAATACTTTGCTATTTTTTGCTTAAGTGTTTTTGTTGGGCCTGCGTTCCCTTTTTGGTTTTGTAATTGACTACTGGGCGGGTGCGCACTTTGATAATATAATATTTTGTTTTGTTTAAGTGTGCGCTCGTTTGTGTTTGTATGCTGATATGCCTGTTTTATATTTGCACATTTGTATGCTCGAAATGTATGTTTACCACATTGTCTAGTAGTTTTGGGGGGAGTAGCTCGAAGATAATTGCGCCCAGTAGTATAAGGGACTGGCCGGGGTGACCGGGGTGGTTACCTGGTTAGTTAAGGGGATGGACCACGATCGTGGACCAGCCCCCGCGGTGTGAACGTCCCATCGCGAGCTGGGTGTTCCGCCGAGCATGGTACATCAATGGGGAGTCTTGGTCGAGGGGCTCTCCGTCAGGCAGAACCTTCTGCCTGAGCATACAAAGGTAGAGGTTTGTTATTTCGTTGGCTTCGAGGAGGTGCGATGGTACCATGTCACGCTTCTATGGTTGCGACGTGTGTCATCGCGGGCAGCGTTTTAACTGTAGTATTTTTTCAGCTTCTCAGCGTTCCATGGTCGAGCTAGTTGGTCCCCGTGGAGGTTTTCGAGGTAGTAGGCCTCGTGCTCTATCTTGTCTCGAACACGATAGGGGCCTTCCCAATTTGCAGCAAGTTTGCCTTCGTGTGAGTCCTTTTGCTTTGTCTTGTCTCGAACACGATAGGGACCTTCCTAATTTGCAGCAAGTTTGCCTTCGTGTGAGTCCTTTTGGTTTCTTCGTAAGACCAGGTCGCCAATCTAGAACTCGCGTTTTAGGAATTCGTTGTTGTAGCGTAGGGCTATTTTTTGTTTTAACCTGGCTTCGCGGAGAGCCGCTCCTGATCGGATCTCCTCGAATAGATCGAGCTCCTCTTGGAGAGCTTCTTCATTGGGTTCCTCTTCGAGGGGCACCTCAGTCCTTTTGGACGACTCCCTAATCTCGACTGGGATCACGGCCTCAGTTCTGTAAGTGAGGCAAAACAGGGTTTCCCCGGTGGTCGAGTGAGGAATTATTTGGTATGCTTATAGCACCCTGTGGAGCTTCTCGGCCCATCCTTTCTTGGCGTCGTCGAGTCTTCGTTTTAATCCTCGTAGAATTACCCTATTCGCGGCCTCGGCTTGGCCATTTGTCTGTAGATGTTAGACCGAGGTGAAGTGGTGTGTGGTCCCGAGTTTGGTGACGAAGTCCCGGAAGTTTTTGTCGATGAATTGTGTCCCGTTATCGGCGACTATGGCGAGTGGGACGCCGAACCTGGTGAGGATGTTCCTTTTGTAGAACCGGAGTATGTTGTGTGTCGTGATTTTGGCGAGGGCTTCGGCTTCGACACACTTGGTGAAGTAGTCGACTCCCACTATCAGGTACTTGTTCTAATATGAGCCTAAGGTGAACGGGTCGAGGATATCCATCCCCCACCAGGCGAACGGCCAAGGCGAGGAGAGGGATTTGAGCTCGCTCGGAGGAGCGAGGTGCATGTCCCCGTCCCGCTGGCACCTGTCGCACTTCTTGACGTGCTCTTCTGTGTCTTCTTGCATCGTCGACCAGTAATAGCCAGCTCGCAGAGCTTTCCTGGCCAAGGATCGTCCTCCAAGGTGTTGCGCGTTGATGCCCTCGTGGACCTCTTGTAAGATGGTCGAGGCTTAGGTTTGGTCGACGCACTTGAGGAGTGGGATCGAGAAGCCTATGCGGAAGAGCTTGTCGTCGAGCAGGACGTACGAGCAGGATCGTTATTTGACGGCGCTGGCTTCCTTCGCATCAGCGGGGAGGCTCCCCCTGTCGAGGTAGGCGTGTATGGGAGCCATCCAACAATTAGCGTCCCTGATGGCGTTGACGTCGAGCAGCGTTTTTGCTCTTTCTGTGCTTGGATACACGAGAATCTCCTGAATGACGGATTTGTGCCCGCCCTTCTTCTTGGTGCTCGCCAATTTCGACAGGATATCAACTCGTGTGTTCTACTCACGTGGTACGTATTGAACCTCCGCAAAATCGAAACTCTTCATCCGCTCTCTTATGAGGGCTAAGTATTCGACCAGGTTGTCGTTTTTCGCTTGGTATTCTCCCCGTACTTGTGAGGCGACCAGCTAGGAGTTCGTGAATATTTTTATCTCCTTGGCTCCGAGATCTGCTGCTAGGCGGAGGTCGGCCAAGAAGGCCTCGTACTCTGCCTGGTTGTTTGTCATCGGGAAGGCCAGTGTCAGAGAGACTTCCACGATAGTGCCTTCCTCGCTTTCGAGGATGATGCCCGTGCCACTTCCTGAGGAGTTCGAGGCGCCATCGACGAAGATGGTCCATTTCTGAGTGCCCGTGGTTGGTTCTGCTGCGGGGGTCATCTCGGCGACGAAGTCGGCTAGGACTTGGGCCTTCAGGGCTTTTCTGCCTTCGTAGGTGATGTCGAACTCGGAAAGCTCTAGCGACCATTTTAGCATGCGCCTTGTCATGTCGGGTCGGCCGAGCAACTGTTTAATAGGTTGCTTAGTTCTGACTACGATGGTGTGGGCCAGGAAATAGTGTCGGAGTCGTATGGACGCGTTGACGAGGGCTAAGGCGACTTTTTCGATTTGTTGGTACCTCACTTTCGGGTCGTTGAGGGCTTTGCTCGTGAAGTAGACGGTTTCTACCCCTCGGGGGTTTCTCGAATCAGCACAATGCTGACGACTTCGTTTGTCACGACCAGGTACAGGTACAAGATTTCCCCGGCCTCTGGCCGCGTCAACACAGGTGGCTCTGATAGGATGCATTTCAAGGTGGAGGAGGGCTTGCTCGCATTCCTCTGTCCACTCGAAAGCGGCTTCCTTTCTCAGTAGTTTGAAAAAGGGAATGGCATGTTGTGCGGACTTGACGATAAAGCGGGAAAGTGATGCAAGCATCCCGTTGAGTGATTGTATTGATTTTTTCAATCTCGGCGTTGCGATCTTGGAAAATGCCCGACACTTGTCTGGGTTCGCTTCGATCCCACACTCGGTAAGGTAGAACCCGAGGAACTTCCCCGCGCGCACCCCGAAGGTACACTTTTCTGAGTTGAAACGCATCCGACATTTCCTCGTTGTCTCGAAGACCTCCTTGAGATGTGTCGTGTGATCGACTTTTGTGCAGGACTTGACGATCATGTGGTCCATGTAGACCTCGAGCATGTCGCCGATCTCTCCTCGAAAGACCTTGTTCATCATCCGCTGGTAGGTAGCGCCGACGTTTTTTAGGCCGAAGGGCATTATGTTGTAGTAGTAATTGCCCGATTCAGTCATGAAAGTTGTGCTCTGTTTGTCGGCCTCGTCCATGGGTATCTGGCTGTACCCCGAGTAGACGTCCATGAAGGACAGGAGTTTGAAGTCCGCCGAGTTGTCGACGAGCTTGTCGATGTTGGGGAGGGGGTAGGCATCCTTGGGACATGTCCGGTTAAGATCCGTGTAGTCAACACACATCCTCCATTTTCCATTATTTTTCTTGACGAGTACAACGTTGGACAGCCAGGTTGAATATCGGTCTTCCGAAATAAAATTTGACTCTAGGAGGTCTTTTACAGCTTTTTCAGCCGCCGCCGACTTTTCGGGGGACTGCCTACGCCTATGTTGAACTATGGCCCTAGCGGTCGGGTTGACAAAGAGCTGGTGGCAGGAAACCTCGGGGTCGAGTCCGGGCATCTCCGCAGCGCTCCAGGTGAAGAGATCGGCATTCTCCCGGAGGCAGGCCTCTAGTTATTTCCTCGTGAGTTCGGGCAGCCCCGCCTCAATCTTCACGGTCTTCGTTGTGTCTGCCCTGAGGGTTACGAGCTCGAAGTCCCCGTCTGGAATGGGACGCGTTGGATGGGAAGGATTCCCGGTTGTTTCGCCGGATTCGTCCTCGTGGTTAGCCTCTTCGGTGAAGCGGCAGTCAAGGTCCACAACGTCGACGTGATCTTTCAGTTTGACCTCCCGGGAGGGAGCTGGCTTGGTCGCTTTGGTCGGGGGGCCGATTGTGCTGAGACCCTTCATCGTTGCGTCAAAGCATCTTCGGGCGGCTTCGATATCCCTGTTGAGAGTGACAGCGGCTCCAAGTCTGGTGTAGTATTTCATCTTTAGGTGGACGGTCAACGGCACCGCGGTGAGTTCGACCATCGTCGTTCTACCTAGGATGCAGTTATATAGAGATGGGCACTCAACGACCAGAAAATGGATGTTGATTTCTCTGGTCGTTTCCTTCTCCCCGAAGGTGACCTTGAGCTCGACATACCCCCATGGACTTGTCGTCGTCCCGTTGAAGCCCTGTAGATCGGAGCCTAGGTAGGGGACAGGTTGGATCCGTCGAGTTGAAGCGTCACGAAGAGGTGGGTGTACATGATGTCCACCGAGCTTCCTCCGTCGACCAGGATGCGCCTAACGTCAAAGTTTTCCATCTGTGCCCGTATCAGTAGGGGGATGTTAGAGTTGGGTGCCCTTCCGGGGAGTTCCTCAAGGTAGAAGGTGATCGGGTTAAACCGACCTTAAAATTTGTCGAGCATGCTCATCTTGTCGGAGCTATTGCTGATAAGCTCGTCGAATTTTCATTTAACTGACCCCACTGATAGCTTGCTTGGAGTCTCGCCGGATATGACCATTGCCCTCGGGAAATACTTCTACCGGCTGGTGGACGCACAGGCTCCTCGGGTAGATCAAGTTTGGCGGGAAGGATGAACTCCCTGAGGGCGAACCAGTCCTTAGGTCAGCTAACGCTGAGGGCAGCCTGTAGGCCCGACTCGTTGTCCGAATGTGGGAGGTCCTCAACTCTCTTAGTCTCGGGAGCCTCATGCCGCGGAGGCTCTCCTCCTCGGGTGTATCTGTTGAGATGCCCGTCCTTGATCAGAATCTCGATTGTGTCCTTTAGGTGGATGCAATCCTCTATTACGTAACCATGACTTCGGTGGCAGCGACAGTATTTCGACTTGTCCATGTTGGCTTTGGTGGGTGTCAGTTTTAGGAAACGGACACCTCCCTGGACAAACTCCGTTTTGGCGCACTCGGCTAGTATGCGCTCGTGGGAAGTGATCAGTGCGGTGTATTCCGTGAACCGACCAGCTGGGGCGCGCTGTTCGCGGGGCTCTCGGGGACGGTCCTCTTGCCGTCGGTATCCCCTGTGTCAGTGGCTTAAGGCTCCATCGTCTCGGGACCCGCACGGGGTCTCTTTGTCCCTGGTGTCACGGGCGAAGTTAGCATCTTGTGTTTATTCGAACCGGATATAATGGCGAGCCCGATCGAGGAAACCTTGGAGGGAGTCTGGTCGATGGATGGCCATGGCCTCAGTGCAGGCCTTGTTCCATTAGGTAACACTTCATCTCATCTGAAGTTGTTACCTGCACCGCTTCCCTTGTGAACCTCTCGATGTAGTTCTTGAGGGGCTCGTCGGGGGCCTGGATGATCGCGCCCAGCGCGGCTTCTGTCTTCGGGTGGCGCCTGGACGCCGTGAAGTGTCGTGAAAAGAGGTCCTTTAGGATCCTCCACGACGTTACGGGCTCCGGCTCCAAGCTCTTGTACCATGTCATAGCGCCCTTCCGCAGGGTCATCGGGAAGAGCCTGCATTTGATGGCTCCTCGGATGTTGCGGTAGTCGAGCATAGCTTCGATATCTTCCAGGTGATCATTCGGGTCCGAGGTGTCGTCGTACGTCGAGAGCACAGGTGGCTTTTCCATCCCGTGGGGGATGGGAGCTGCCATGATCTCCTGAGACAAGGGGGTTCTGTAGTCGTCCTCGTCTCTGAGAATCGGGGACGAGGGAGGTGAAGGCCCGTGTCAAGGAGGGGGTTGATTTTGTACCCTCGGTTTCCTGACCGGGGGTTCCGCCCCCGTCGTCCTCGGCTTCTGGGCTCGCTTCTCTTTCCTGGTCGACGACCTTGCCCGCTTCTTGGAGACAACGGGTTAGGGCTTCTCCAACTATAGTCGGCGACTTCGTGGACGAGGTGATGGACTCCTCGAGTTCCCATACTGCTCTTCCCGCGGAGGGGAGCGGGACGGGGCCTCGTGTTCGAGCGCGCCAATGCGCTGATTCTGCTGGAACAACATCTGATTTGTCCGGTTGATGACCGCGAAGAGGGCGACCATCGTCGGGTCCGCATCATTCGGACTGGGGATAGGCTGGAACACTGTCGGGCTTCTTGTCCGAGGAACTTCATGGTGCGGTGTGCTTTCGGGGGAAGGGGAGGCAGTTTGGCCGTCCCTGACGTCGGTCTCACGGGGTTGAGATGTCCCTATGTGACCGTTTTCGTTGGCAGAGGGGACGATGGAGGAGTTGTGAACAGCGTTATCATGGCGTGGGCTAGTCATGATTTTGAAGTGTTGAGAGGTGAAACTTTGGTTCTCTGCTCAGATGAACGAGGAAGTTTAGTTCCCACAGACTGCGCCACTGATCTGACCTGATCAGAAGGAAATCACTGGACCGCCACGCGTCTTTGGTTTGCTGCCTATTCACCGGTGGTAAGAAGGAGGAGGGGGTGTACCTGTAAGACACTCTGATGCCAAAATGAGAGAGGACCAGAGTGAAGCAAATACAGAGAGAAGGTGTATATAATTGAATACCTGACCCTCTAGTGAAAGAGGGTATTTATAGTGAGATTGCTAGAGCTTACGTGACATAATGAAGACCAGGACGTGGTCTTCGCTCTAGATCAACTGTCCCGTGATCCTCGGAAGGTGGGCTGACCTGCTCTTTTGGAGGTGGGTAGTTGTCTGATGACATGTCCCTGCGGAGGGGAGCACGTGGAGAATGTGTGAGGCACACGTCTTTCTGCCCGACAGGGGGAATGTTCTGCCCGGTAGGGCAATGTCTGGTCGACGGGGGCCTTGTGCTCGACACATGTGAGGAAGGCTCCTTTGGGCCTTTCCCCAAGTATAGGTGGGTTGGGTCTTCCCTGTCAGGCCGGGGCCCAGGCCAGAACAAATTGAATATAAATTTTTTAAAACAATTAATAATTGGGATACATTTAAAAAAGTGTAGCTACAATTTTAAAAAAAGTTGTTATTTTAGCATTTTTTAGTTGTAGTTTTAGGGTTATTTATACATCTATACAATATATAAAGGGAATAATTTATTTTGGTGTGGCTTATTCTTCTATCATTTTTACCCTTACTTTATTATGTAATTTACTTAATAACTTCTTATTATTAACTTCCACGTAACTTCTTATTATTAACTTTCACATATTGTATTTATTAAAAGTTTTATTTAAACAAAAAATATCGTTTATATTTTCATTTATGCGCATTAAAAAAACGGAAAGACGGACACGCACACTAGTACTAAATAAATTAATAATTTTTTTTATAATTATTATAAAACCCATTGTACTTTTATCTCATGTTTGCACAGTTTTTTGGAACAACATACTCTTTTGAAAAATATGAATAATTATGATTCCAAATCATTGTCAATGATCATAAAATTTTTCCAAAATATTGCATCAAATGAAAGAGGCATAATGAGATGTATTTAAGTCAAAATACATCAATTTTCAATAAAAAAATTTTATTAAAAAAGAATTCACATACAATTCAAACAATTTTATAAATATCCATACATCATAAAACAATGAAACTTTATGCATAACTTACAAATCATTAAAAAAGAGTTTCATTCAATTATTTTGAGCATTTAAGTATATATATATGTTTGGATTGTGATCAAGATAAAGAGAAGATCAAATTGATTATCTTGGAATTCAAGTTAATTCAACTATTACTCAAAATTTTATATAAAGTTGTATTGTTTGTTCACCATTGTTGTTCGTTGTGATCATCACAAGTTGTTGTTGGTTGTCATAAAAGGTTCTTTGATTCGGGGAGATTAAAATTCCACCATAGTTTTGGTGTTTGTTATAAAATAAAATGGTGTTGCTTTATGTTAGAAGATTGTAAGAGAGGTCTTGGTGTAAGGCTTGTGCAAAGATCTAACATAGTGAAATCTCTCGCGGGGTGTGAAGGGTTTGAAGTACTCTTGTTTGGAAAGGGGAACCAGGATATATCTTGTGTTAATTTACTAATTGCACTTTATTTTTCCTACTTTATTGTTCATCCATTTATTATAACTTTCCGTAAAAATAAAGATCCATAACATCTCTATAATAACCAAAAAAAGTATTAAAACCTAATTCAACCCCCTCCCCCTCATAGGTTTCATTTTATACTTACAAAAAGATAGTTACACAAAAAAATAAGGGGACTATGTCAAAACTCATTCAAAAAGATGTGGATATAAAAAAAAAGGCATGTCAAACATATTTTTTACAAATACATTTCTAATGTTCAAAGGGGTGAAATCAAAATATTGAAAAGAATTACTTATGAGGCCTATATTAGCAACAATAAAAACAATCTGCACGACTACTCTCCTCTCTATAAATTTGGGAAAGAAAAGTTCATATTTGCAATGAGTTTCAAATAGTTATCCCAATGCGTACTTGAGTTCGGAGGAATTAAAGAGATGTTGGATAAAGCTTGGACTACCATTAGATAATTTGTTTCAATCCAAAGGTTAGGCCAATGCTTTTTAGATGCAATTATGGTTGCTCTTATTACTTCTTTGAACCTATCTTGAATGAAAGAAGTACACTTGAGATTTTCATATAAGTCTGAGATGAAATATCCAACATTGTTCCTAAAGACAACCCAATAACCCAAATTATGAGTTTTACTGTTGAAGGCACCATCACAAGTACATTTTAACCAGTCTATGAGAGGGGACTACCAAATAACTTCTCTAATGGTTTCAGCTCTAGAATACTTAACAGTGTTTCTAGAATATCATGTCCTATTGAGAATAAATATTAAAGGTGATATGAGTACAATGGTAGATTATAGAGACTCGCCAGAATGTATTTTCCAAAGCTCATCCAGTTGAGTAGGGTGGCTATGAATCTTGGCAGTGCCACAAAACCAGTGCCAAATACTCTTAGCAAAAATATAGTAAAAAAAATTACGAGCAAAAATTTATGTGCTAGAATTACATAAGGTACAACAAGAGGCTATGCGGAAACCTCTAAACATAATCATTTCATCAGTGACAATATTTTATTACATCACTGTTAGCTCCTAAATTCGACGCCTCAGCTAGAAAGAAGGTGTCCCAAGAAAAGGGTGGGGAATAACTTGAATGCAAGAAAATGGTCAAAAGAAAAGAAGAAGCTAAGTCGAAGGACTCACCCAGAGGCCATGGGTTCGACCGCCTGTCGATAACGAATGGTGCGTCGAAGTATTTGAAATTTGAATGTTGGAGGGAACGGTTTTGCTTGTGGAAAATTGAGGGAGACACGTGTCACCTTATGAATAATGGAGCCATGCATTCAAGACAAGTGGCGGAAGGAGATTATGGTGGAAGTTATTAGAGGTTATTTTTTGTTACTATAAATAGAGTGTCTTAGACATATCCAAAGTGTGTTGTAATTTACTATTGTACAAATTACTCTTGAGATTACTCCAAGTATCCAAGTGTAGAGAAAGCGAGTATTGTAAGAGAATGTACGTGATGTAAACACACCATCTTTTAAACTTAATGCAATTTACTTGTTTTTATTTTAAGTTTTACAAATTCCTTTATTGCCTTTATTGTCTTTACCCTTTTACTCCTTACCTTATTTCTCTTCTTCCTACACAATTCTTTTCTCTTCATCCTCAATCCAAATTCACCTTTACCAACAAACTTTCTTCTCTTTTATTAGAAGCCTTATTTTACCTTCAAATTAGCCCGTAGTCGAATAGATGTTCTTTTAGGATTCTGTTTATCCCAACCCTATTCGAGTGTGGAACTTGGATAAATTCTTAAAACCAAAAATAATTTTTTTAGCACATGTCCTAGGATCAATCTGATCGATCCTGTGAGTCACCAAAGTTAGATTTGGAAGATCAGCAGTTGTTTTCCGATTTTCAAGGGAAACAAAATGGCACGCCCAGTGGGACAGTGCTAGAAAATCTATTTTATAAAACTAAACTTAAAAAAAAATTATGCAGTCTTACTGGTCCCGTTTCGTGAGAAGGTACACTTTTATGTTACTGAGAAGTGGTAAAATTATCGCTATAAACGAAGAGACGCGATCAAGACGAAGCAGTAAGAACATGTCTACGGATACAAACCAGCCAGATAACTCCAACCAACCAGGAGACGGTTCCATCAAAGGAATAAGAGACGAGGGAGTTCCCCCTTCGATACCGTCGACTGGGGAACAAATGATGCTTCCTGTGAGGCCAGTGTCGACGCCTTCAGCACTTGGGGTGGGATCCACAGTGATAAGGCCTTATACTCAACCAATGTTGGAATACATTGGTCACCAGACGCCGAATCCTCAGATTTTGTTAGGAGGAAGTTCGACGTCCAGGCAGTTTGTGCCTCCTGGTTTTTCACAGTCACCAAGAAACCCCTTATATGGGATGCCCACTGCTATGATGCAAGGGCTCCAGAGTGCACCCCCTATATTCTCAGATCAGGCGATGGCTTCACCACTGCAAGGGTCGGGGTCAGGTGTGAACATGAGTCGAAACCCCCCAGAGTTTAGGGTATTCGGCACAAGGCCCCAATTTGACCAATACCTCGGTTGTATGTTTGAGACAGCAGATGGATGAAAGTAACCTACAGATGGTTCAGACTTTGTCACAAACCATGGGCGAAATATTTCAGCCATTAATCCAAAATACAACCCAGACCAATCAATAATTGGCGGTACAATTAACAAGATTGGCTGAATTCATGGGGGTACCTCCCTTAGCTAGAAACCAAGCCGTAGTAGCAAACACCCCGCGAGATAACCTGGAAAATGTGATAGAAGTTGACATAGGAAACCAAGGAAGGATAGTCCCTCCGGTAGTCGAAGAGCTTAGGGAAGAGCCGTTGCAAAACCAACCCCGTGGCTTAGGAGAAAGAAATCCAGGAGTGGTGGTTGTGAATCGAAACCAAGATGCAGATAATGTAGTCCAGCGTGTTCGTCGAAAAAACATAGCCGTAGACAATAATCTAGCGGCAATGGTCGAGAGAATTATGGCCAGAAATGGGTTAAACACCGGTTTTACTAGGCCAAATTACACTTCACCCATAGTAGACTATATCCTTCAGGTGGAGTTACCTCCTAGGACGAAAGTACCTAAATTCACTAAGTTCTCTGGAGATATGACGGAATCCACCGTCGAACATGTGGCTCGTTACCTAATCAAGGCTGGAGAGATAGCGAACGACGAAAGCCTTAGGATAAAATACTTCCCAAGTTCTCTTACTAAGAACGCCTTCACCTGGTTCACGACGCTTCCCCCTAACACGATATGTAATTGGACCCAATTAGAGCGTTTGTTTCATGAACAGTTCTATATGGGTCAGACTAAAATTAGCTTGAAGGGACTAGCTAGTGTGAAGCGAAAATTCTCCGAACCAATAGAGGAGTACCTTAATAGGTTCTGTTTGCTCAAGGCCAGATGCTTTACGCAGGTCCCTGAACATGAGTTAGTCGAAATGGCCGCTGGTGGTCTTGATTACTCTATTAGGAAAAAGTTGGACACCAGTACCTAAGGGACATGGCCCAATTAGCCGATCGGGTTCGACAACTCGAAAGACTCAAAGACGAAAAGGCTAAATTTAATAAAAATAAAAAGATAGCTTTTGTCGAATTTAATGATAATGTCGAAGGCCTGGGTGACGAGTCCATGAGTTTCGGCGATGGTGAAGTGGATCTTGCTGAACTCAAGCAAGGGCCACCTTACTTATGCAAAGTATTAGCTCCCCCGCAAGGGAAGAGTTATGTCGAATCCAAAAAGAATGATAGGTTCCCAAAGAAAACATATACCTTCGACATCACAAAATATGATGAAATCTTCGATTTATTAGTTAAGGATGGACAAATGATAGTGCCTCCTGGCGCCAAAATGTCATCCCTAGAGCAAAGGAAGAAAAGAGGGTTTTGTAAATATCATAATTTCTTGGGTCATAAAACATCTCAATGTTTTCTTTTCAGGGACCTCGTTCAGAATGCAATCCAAGAGGGACGTATAAAGTTCGGGGAGAAAGTTGGTGGCCAAATGAAGGTCGACTCATATCCTCTACAGACGGCAGACGTAAATTATACAGAGCCAGTCGAGGCTAACATGATCGAAGTTGTCAGCGGTTACGACTTCTCAATCGAAGTAACAGAGGCTGCTGGCAATCCCATAGACGAAGCTGTAATGGCAAAAGTTACCATCAATTTTGGACAGGAGAGTTGTGTCGAAATGGAAGTTGATAGCTGTGACCAGAAGGGTGAAACCAAAGTCCCAAGCAATAGGAACAATCTGGGTTGGGAGATAGTGACCAAGGAAACAGCTGATGACTTCGTTAAGATCGATGAAGCCACCAAAGGTGTGGAGTTAAGCTTGAAGAAGCTTATCCTGGCCAAAGAAATTGAGATTAACATGGTTCAAATCACTCAACATGAGGAGGTAGCGGATAGTAAGTCAAACTATCAGGAAACACACACAAGGGAAGCCTACCCAGAACAAGAGGAATCCATCGTTTCTTTCCTTCACCGCTGCCAGCAAAAGGGTTCTAGTGTGATGCTCTGTCCCCGATGCAGCACCATATTCGACAAGAAGGCTGCACAAAAGTTGGAGGGGACATGGAGGTTGAAGCAAGAAAGCGAAAGGCCAAGATTCGACCCACGAAGAGGCATCCAGCAGAGGTCTGACCCTCGCATAAGGCCTCCGATGAACAAGCCCACTAGCTTCAAGCCCAATGCTGAGGTCACTGATGGAAAGTGGACGAAGCCTAATGAGTACAAGCAGCAAGGGCAGAGGAGATGGAAGAATTTCGAAGTACATAAGGGATCTTAGTTAAGCTATCGAAAAGAATTTCAGTCTTCGAAGGCTGCTCATGTATCAGAAAATTACAAAGGGAAAAATCCCATGTCTCGATCCCAATGGAGACATGAGCAGAGAATAAGGAAAGCACACAGAGAAGGTGCAAATAAAGACCAACCACAGTCCAACACCAATATTCCCACAAAGCAGGAAGGTCGAACAGAGGCTTTTGGGAAGACACCTGTAGGAAGAAAATTGTTTCCAACACGGATTGAAGAATAAATAAAGTCGGTCAACGATGAAATAACCAATAACTTTGATGAAGATTCTGATGATATGTTGGATATTCTGGTCAACGTAGTATCAATAATGCCCAGGGAGTTCGACAGATTTTCCATAGTCGAGAACTCAGACGCCTATACGGACAGGGAAATAACGGCTCATAAGCCGGTATGCTATTATGTAATGAACAACGGCTGCGTCGAGGAGCAAAATGCTTTCTTTGAACGACCAACGGAGGCGATGAAAAACCATCTGAAGCCTCTTTATATTACAACGCAAATAAAGAAGGTCCCAGTCAACAAAATACTGGTGGACTGCGGCGCTACGGTGAACTTGATTCCGCATTTCTTGCTGAACAAAATTGGGAAAAGTGAGACAGACACCAAGCCACACAACATGGTGTTATCAAATTATGAAAGGAAGGTGGGTTCGACTATGGGGGTCATTCAGGTGAATGTCACGGTCGGAACCATCACCCGTCCGACGGTCTTCATGGTGGTGGAGATCACTGCCAATTATAATCTATTACTTGGAAGAGAATGAATCCATGGAGTGGGGGCAGTACCATCGTCAATGCATCAGAGGATTGCTATCTGGAGACCAGATGGTATTGTCGAAAACATCAAAGCGAATCAGGGATGCTTTAAAGCACCTATAAATCAGATTAATAGAGGACAGTTTGACAAACATTTGGCTAGTATAGGGCCATGTGAACCTACAAACTTCGAATTTACACCTAATGACGAAGTGTATTGTTCGTTGTATTTGCATCCCGTCGAAGGTTTCCGATGGGACAAGGAAGTTCTAGGCAAAAGGTTACCATACCTTGGTGAACTCCCCGTAGACCCCACTGGCTGGGGAAGTGAGTTCGATGATGATGACTGAAGCCGCAGCGCTTCAAAAGATTTTGGCCTACGTGGCCGAGACTAAACTACAAACGGCCTTGGAGGCTGCTAATAATAATAAAATGGTTGAAGGAGCCAATGAAAAATCCAAACAAGCAGGTCCAGTTGGGTGTTTCGACCCTAAGATTCAATACGAGGGGCAAAGACTCGACGCCATATACGACGATGAGCCTTTGGGTTTCGAAAAGGATCCTTTGGCCAACAATGTCAAAATGTTGGCGCAAGATCCACTGGATGAAGTTGACCTGGGAGATGGAACAATCAAAAGACCAACTTATATCAGCGTCAGCCTCGACCCCCAACTTAGGGCCGAAATCATTCAGTTACTACAAGAGTACAGGGATTGTTTTGCTTGGGACTACGACAAAATGTCAGGTCTAAAAAGAGATCTATTCGAGCATAGGCTACCAATCAAGCCTGGCAAAAAACCAGTCAAGCAGAATCCAAGGTGCTTCGCCCCTGAGATCCTCTCGAAAATAAAGGAGGAAGTCGAAAGACTCCTCCGATGCAAATTTATCCGTACAACCAGGTATGTCGAATGGCTAGTAAATATCGTGCCATTCATAAATAAAAATGGTTCGTTAATGGTCCGCATAGACTTTAGGGATTTGAATTCAGTAACCCCTAAAGATGAGTGTTCGATGCCAGTGGCAGAAATGTTAGTCGATTCAGCTGCTGGCCACGAATACCTTAGCATGCTGGATGGATATTCTGGTTACAACCAAATTTTCATTGCTGAGGATGATGTTCCTAAAACAGCGTTCCGTTGCCCAGGGGCCTTAGGCACTTACGAATGGGTAGTGATGCCTTTTGGCCTAAAGAATGCTGGGGCAATGTACCAGCGGGCAATGAACTCGATTTTTCATGACTACATTGAGTCCTTTATGAAAATTTACATTGATGACATTGTGATAAAATCTGTGTCAGGAAAGGCTCATGTGGAACACCTGCGCAAATCCTTCATAAGAATGAGGAAATTTGGACTCAAGATGAATCCCCTCAAGTGTGCATTCTGTGTGCAAGCAGGAGATTTTTTGGGTTTCGTAGTCCACAAGAAGGGGATCAAAATCAACCAAAACAAAACGAAGGCCATCATGGAAGCGAAAGCGCCATCCAACAAGAAGGAACTTCAGTCCTTGCTGGGCAAAATAAATTTCCTAAGAAGGTTCATATCGAATCTCAGCGGAAAAACACAAGCCTTTTCGCCATTACTTCGAGCTACTAAGGATAAGTTCGAATGGACGAAAGAACAACAAGAGGCCTTTGACAAGATCAAAGACTACTTGACTCATCCTCCGGTCCTTGCACCTCCATGTCAAACCAAAAACATGAGATTGTACATATCAGCATCAGACAAAACTCTAGGGAGCATGCTTGCTCAAGAGGATGAGAGTGGCGTCGAAAGGGCAATTTACTACCTTAGTAAAGTTTTAAATGACGCAGAAACTAGGTATAGTGAAATAGAGAAATTATGCTTATGTTTGTATTTCTCATGTATGAAGTTGAAGCAATATATAAAATCGGTTGATGTTTTCGTGTCTTCACATTTTGATGTTATTAAGCACATGTTGTCCAAACCTATTTTGCATAGTCGAATTGGTAAATGGGCGTTAGCATTAACTGAGTATTCATTGACTTTATAGACCGTTGAAAGCGGTCAAAGGACAAATAGTGGCAGACTTTATTGTCGACCACTCTATAAACGAAAATACCCTGAACTTTGTTGAACTAGAGCCTTGGAAGCTATAATTTGATGGGTCTAGTCAAAAGAATGGGACAGACATAGGTCTATTGATCATTTCGCCTGAAAAAATTCCAACAAAATTCAAGTATAGGGTCCAATTTGATCCGCTGTCGCACGCAGATCAAAAACGAGTCTTTTTGTAAAAATTATAGTACAACGACAGTAACTCAGAATATCGTTCTCAAGGATTCTTGTAGTGATTGACCAATAAAGTAACCGTTTATGGGGGTTTGAATTTTGATTAAGATAAAAAATACTTAAAATAAGTGACTATAAAAAAATGATTATTAAAATAAGCTAAAACGACTAATCCTACTGATTCGGGTTCCGACTTATCATCGGCTATTATAACATCAATTCCTAAATGGCTCAAGTCCTATTCGATTATGATATTAATCAGACAAGCGCTTACCAACATCAAATGAATTATGTTCCTGTTTACCGAATTAAGCAAACGCTTAAGAATATGACGAATTAACGAATTAAGCAAACGATAACACGCAATTAAATTTAGGAACATGCATACTATCGAATTTAATCAATTCTATCCTATAAACAACAATTGAATTAAGCAAACAATTGCAATCAAATTAAGTAAATGACTTCATAGAAAAAGATTGAAAGAAATCAGATTTAAATTGATATAATAATAACCTCAAAGTGTTGAAACCGTACACAACAGAATTTGCCCGGAGGTATTAGTTTTCCATGAGTTCTTCTCAAACCTCTCCCTCCATTTTTTCCGTGAATAGTATATAATTAACAGTAAAATAAGGTTTCCCCTAAAAAGAAAAACAATGGATCCAGTTCAAAACCTAACTGGGTCGAAAATATAACCCAGACCCAAAACATGACCCAAAACTAAAACAAATTCCTAATGTTGTAACTTCAACAAATATTCTGGGAAAATATGCTCCGAATATGACTTCGACTCCAACATGAAAGTCGTAGCTCTCTCTTTTAGATTTCCAGCGATTTTTAGAACGCCTCAAACGGATTCCCGGAACTCCAGTTATGATCGTTTCCGCGCAAACGGCTAAAGCTGAAAAATAAAGTGCGAAAATCAAATTAAACCAAAAATAAAATAAAATATAAAAACATAATAAAACATAAGAATAATCAAAATAAAGTAAATAAATGCCTAAGTAAAAATATAGGAGAATGTGCATAAAGATGCACTAATCAAGGGCTTATGTTCTAATAATGAGGCTGAATACGAAGCTTTGATCGCCGGACTTGAAATTTTGTTAGAATTGAGGGTAACCCGAGTCGAAATAATGGGAGATTCAAAGTTAGTTGTAAAACAGCTAACAAAGGAATATAAATGCATTAAAGAAAATCTCATCATGTATTTCGTAATAGCTAACAGACTGCTAAAAAAATTTGAATTATGTACCATTCGACACATACCGCGAATACACAATCAGATAGCCAACGACCTGGCGCAAGTTGCCTCAGGATACAGGGTCTCGAAGGAGAACTTTCAGGAGGCAATTGAGGCCAGAGGCAAGGTGGCATCCGTGGGCTTGAGACCCTCAGACTTGGAAATCATGAAATTTGTCTACGCCGACGAGGAAATCTTTGAGATTTTTACAGTCGAGGGTTTGAAAGACAAAGACTGGAGGAAACCTTTGGTCGAATACCTTCAGAACCCTTCATCGACTACAGAGCGAAAGATAAAATACCAAGCACTAAGCTACGTCCTGTTGGGGAACGAGTTGTTTAAGAAAACTTTTGAGGGAGTTTTACTTAAATGCCTCAGTGAATCTGAAGCATACTTAGCATTGTCCTCAGTCCATGGTGGGACATGCGGAGCGCAACAAGTTGGCTATAAGATGAAATGGTTGTTGTTTAGCCAGGGGATGTACTGGCCTACGATGCTAAAAGATTGCATCGAGTTCGTCAAAGGTTGTCAGGAATGCCAAATTCATGCTGGCATACAGCATGTCCCAGCAAGCGAGTTGCATTCCATAGTCAAGCCATGGCCATTTAGAGGTTGGGCTTTAGACCTTATAGGAGAGATTCGACCAGCATCCTCCAAAAATCAAAAATACATTCTGGTAGGGATAGACTACTTTACCAAGTGGATCGAGGTTATACCTCTGCCGAAGGTAGACCAAGAAGATGTTATCAAATTCATTCAGAAGTATATCATCTACAGGTTTGGCCTACCAGAGACAATAACGACAGATCAAGGGTCAGTATTTACGGGTAGGAAGATGCAGGAGTTTGCTAAAGAAATGGGATTTAAACTCCTTACCTCGTCACCTTACTATACCCAGGCCAATGGCCAGGTCGAAGCAGTAAACAAAGTAATAATTGGCATGATAAAGAAACAGATTGGAAGCAAGCCTAGGAATAGGCATAAGACATTGGATCAAGTCCTATGGGCATATCGAACATCCCCGAAGGAAGCAACCAACACTTCCCCTTATCGACTTACTTTCGGACATGACGCAGTATTGCCAGTCGAGATACACATACAGTCAGTAAGAATTCAAAGACATCATGAAATCCCTCGAGAGATTTACTGGGACATGATGCTTGATGAGTTAGTCGACTTAGGCGAAGAGAGAACAAAAGCTTTAGAACTCTTGAGAAGACAAAAGAGGAGAGTGGAGAAATCATATAACAAGAAGGTCAAAGCGAAGACTTTCCTGGTTGGAGATTTGGTTTGGAGGGTAATCCTGCCTATGGATCGAAATGTGAGATCCCTAGGTAAGTGGTCCCCGAAGTGGGAAGGACCATTCCAGGTATCGAAGGTATTCTTCAATGGGGCATATGAAGTGACAGAGCTGAGTAAAGATGAGAGAGTATTAAAAGTAAATGGCAAATATCTAAAGAAGTATAAGCATGCACTTCGAGAGGTGAAAATATCAACAGAATAATTGTTAAAGATAAAGCGAAGCCATAAATGGTAATTTAAAATATGCCAAAATGGCTCAATGTCTTACAAACAAGAAAAATGGCTCGTAAAGGCCAGCATCATCTACTATATTACAAAAACCCAACAAATTAAAAAGGAAGATTCGCCTTCATCTTAAGGTAAGTCGACTTTTGAAGTTTGAGACGGCTGTGGCATTGAGCTTTATCTGCCTTTAGCTGGGCAACTTCAGATTCTAAACGACGAGCTTCCTCAGCATAGGTGACGGCATGTTCAAGCTCATCTGTTAAGGAAGTATCGTCGAAAGAAGATAATTCAGTATTCCTTTTCTTAGCCTTCGCTATCTTACTACGGAGCTTTTTAATTTTCCGTTCCCAACAGGCGATGTTCGCCTCGTTATTCAGAACCTCTTATTTATTCTTTTCCCTGGTTTCTTCCAACTCAGCGATTTTCTCCTCAGAATCTACAACGGTGCTCCAAGCGGCAGCTTCGCTGCCAACCTTCGTCTCAATCTCACCCTCAATCTGGGGCAGCAGTTGATAGTCTTTGTAAACTTGGTCGATTAGGGTATCAACCTCTCGAATAACGCTTGCAGCCTCAGGAGTAAGGAATTTAATGTCCACTTTCTGAAGGAGATCTTTGAGGGGAAGATGGCTGGCAGGGCCCATCTGCAGGAGGGTAAAAAGATCCCCTTTGAAGATTTTTTGCTTGACCTTGTCGAGGGCACTATCAGTTGGTGGCTTCGAGGTTTGCCCTTCAGAAGTCGAAGTATTGAGCGTACGGCTAGAAGAACGACTTCTCATACTCAACAAGAGCCTGATATATTGTCGAGGGTTGGAAACCTTCAACGCATCCAGTTCAGCGGGAGTCAGTTGAGTTTCGTCTAGGAAAGAGCTTGTTGGAATATCTTTTGGGGTAGGAGGAACGGGAGTCCTTGTTGCTTCAGCAGTTTTAGGTCCTTTGACAGAAATGTCCATAATTTGTAATTCTTTATCTTTGTTGTCCTTGATCTTATCAACATCCTCCTCCATGGCATCCCCAGTGCTTTTGTCACTAGATCCATGAAATTCAGGCTAGGGCTTAGCCTGATCCTCAATGGCTTGACTACCTTCGACAGCTGTTTCATTCACAGCTACTGTCTCACCCAAAGGGGAGTTGGTCGTATCAGCCGGAGTTGTTTTCTCCTCTGAAGCGTCAACCTCATCATCCACTGTAATAGGATCAACCTGAGGATGGTCATCTTCATGATTAGACCCGTCAGTCTAAGACTGCTGGGTGGTAGTCTTTGCAGGAGATGGAGGGGCTGTGAAAGAATCAGGTTTATTAATTTCGCCAAGTGAACTCACACCAGAACCCAAATCAGAAGTGGGATGATAGGTAGGCTCACCTTGGCTATTCAAGGAGTATAGCGACAGAGGAATCGCGGTGGGATTAGATCTTGAAGTTCCAGCATCTTCCTAGAAAAGGCGGACATTAGAGAAAGATTCAATGCAAAGACCCAAGGAAAGGTGGATGTGTGACATACCTTGACAGTTTCGTTAGCAGGACTCGAATTATCACTTTCCATAGGGACAGCCGCTTGAAGCGAATCATCCCTTACGGGAGCAGGAGTAGGTTCTGGAGGAGGATTGGTAGGTTGAGATGTGTTAGTCACAACAGGAGCAGTAAGAGCAGGTGGGACATCAGGAGCATCTACATCATGAATAATCTTTCTTTTTCTTTTCACTTGAAGACTCTCACGAGGAGACTCGTCTTCGTTATCAGAATCAAGAATAATTTAGGGAGAAGCCCTTTTTAATCTCTTTTGAGGAGTAGGTGGTTTTCGATTAGTCTGAAAACAACATGAAATGGTGAGATCGAGTAAGGAGATCAAGATAGTAAAAGCTGCGGAAGGTTACCTTTTGACCTTCGTCCTTGACTTCAGTCCTGGTCGTTGGGGCAACATGTTTTGGAGCAGCTGAAAAATAAATGATACTTAAAACAATTAGCAACAATAAAGCTCAGGGAGGGAAGTCCAAATTGAAGGGGGATGAACCTTCAAGAATGTCGGATTCGATGCGAACATCTTCGATACTGACATGAAGGTGCCCTTTAAACGTATCGAGTGTATGTTTAGTAGGAACCACCCACTGTGCCTTGGGCTTAGACTGCTGTTGAAGGATTTTTATGGCATCTCCACAGATAAACCAATCTGGAAATTGAGGGGCAAGAGCCACGCCAAAACCAGCGGTTGGTAGTCGAGGGATTTTTGGGGGGAAAAGTTTAAAGGCAACCTCATACCGTTTCTCACGAGGAACAGAAGAGGGAATCTTAAAACTATCCAGTTTTTTGGAAAATTTTTCTTTTAAGGTAACAACAGCCTCGCGGATGGTTCGACTAACATCATCTGGTCGATAGGTAGTTTCGAAATATTTCTAGAAGGCTTGGATCTCTTTGATATGAGTGGACGTACCTTTATTGACCTTCTCCTGCACATCAATGAAAGCTTGGTCAATCAAGCGGGTAAAATTGGGAGCATCGAGAAATTCTGAAGCATAATGCTTCGACCACCAGTCATAGAAATTTTGAGAGCAAAAATAAGAGGGTTCAAAGTGAACAGGTGTGAGGTAGGACTTGTGAGCAAGGCGTGCCAGTTGTGTCGAACAATCCAGAGGAGACAGCACAGTAAAAGGAAGGATGACATGTGACTTTTTATCGTACAAGCATTTGGGCAAGGTTTGAATTAACCTAAATTGTCTAGAAACCAAGTTAGGCTGATAGACTAATAGGTTGGAGTGACCTTTTACGAGGTTTAGTTTGTGGATCAGTAGGCGGGGAATGAGGAACCTCTCCCAGATCAGCTTCGACTCCTCCTCATGTTTCTTTAAGGGAGCAGGGAAGGTTCTAGTAAACCATTATGGCCCACATTTTCGTTCTGCGAAGGGAGCCATGTTCGCGGTAAACTCATGCCGCTTTGTAAATATATGAACAAAGCTGGACAAGTTGGATCGAAGGGAATGACCTTCCTCGCAAGGAGTAAGTTGAGCCAGGCGAGGCCACCGACTCCCCTCTCAGCAACTGTAGGAGAATGTTCATCAACTTCACCTTTGTTAGGGAGACTGTGCTCAAATGTGGCATTAAGCCATAGCTGAAGAAGCCAGAAGGGGCCCGACAACAGCAAGTTGCCATGACTGTCAGGATCTTTTAGTTTACCTGCGCTTTCGCCTAAAGCTTCGTAAAGACTAGCCAGGATCATTTCACTGAGACAAATGCCTCTCTTCAGGTGCAGCTGGTTAGCCAGGACCAGATATTTTCTCGCCACCTGCAAAGATTTGGTGCAAAATACACAACAGGATAACCACATGGCCAAGAAAGCTATGTGTTCTTCATCATCAACAGAGGTACTAGTTTTGTTGTGGTAGTGTTGGACAAAAGCTGTATAAGTGTGTTTAGTATTGGCGAAACCAATACTGTCATGATTATCGATCTCGGGATCATAAACGAGGCCATAGGGTTTTAGGCCTACAATGGCAGCTACGTCGAGTAAAGTGGGTGTCATCATCCCACAAGGGAGGTGAAAAGTGTTGTGTGTCCTATCCTAGAAGAATAAGGAGGAGGCCAACATGAGAGGGCAGTACGAAGGGCCCACCTTCGACATCATAATCAGATCGTAAATCCCAGTTTCCCCATTCCTGGGCTTTTACCTTCTCTATTTTCGTCAGCCAGTTGAGATAGAGTTCAAAATCTTTGAAATAGGGGTGGCCCTAAACAATCTGGCCCCATCGTGAAGATACCTAAAGTCCACGTCGAAAAGGCTCAGATTATCGGGACCATCAGTGGAAGCTTTGTTGAAATCTCTTTGCCCTAGGGGTTTAGTGGTTCTGTAAGAAGGGAAGAAATCTTTGATGGCGGAGTAGTCGAGACTGGGAGGGGGCAAAGGCCCAGACATGGCCATAAGCCTCCCTACAACATTAACAGGAATGATTACCTGAGATTCGTAGATGTGTCGTTTCTCCTCCGTCAGGGGCTCGCGGATGAACTGTTGATTTTTTACCGCCTGAGGGCCGCTCAAACTAGCAAAGGGAGGAAGTATGGATGCAGAAGTTTGTCCCTTAGGTTGCATTTTCTTTTTCTGATGATCGGCCATTGTTGAAAGAAGTAAAAGTTGGTTGGTTGAGAGCAGAGAATTAGAGAAAAAGCAAGGAAAGTTATGGGGAGTTAGAGAAGTTGTAAAAAACAAAAACAACAAAGGGAAGTTACTTATGTAGTGAGTGGAAGACTGAAGGTTTCCATCATTGAAGGGCTAGAGTTAGTGGGCCACGTGTATGCCTGTATGTGGGATGACAGAGGTAGTAGTTGCAAATCACGTCCCTGAGGATGTTAGGGTGATGATGGCCCATGATTTTGTTGAGTCCCGAGGAAATAGCCATGATGATAATGACGTCATAAAACGTGCATCAAGGCGGCGGAACAGTAGCTTGCATGTTCATAGCTATTTTTCGTTTTCTCTTTCATTACCTTTCAACTTCTCAGGCTTACATTGGTGGAAAGAACATCAAACGACACTCACGAGGGCAAAGCGGCGTCGAAGTCAGACGCTGTCAAAAAATGTGCTTTTCCACGGTTGAGGTTGAAAAGACATTTTTGAGGGGAAATTTGTTAGCTCCTAAATTCGACGCCTCAGCTAGAAAGAAGGTGTCCCAAGAAAAGGGTGGGGAATACCTTGAATGCAAGAAAATGATCGAAAGAAAAGAAGAAGCTAAGTCGAAGGACTCACCCAGAGGCCATGGGTTTGACCGCCTGCCGATAACGAATGGTGCGTCGAAGTATTTGAAATTTGAATGTTGGAGGGAACGGTTTTGCTTGTGGAAAATTGAGGGAGACACGTGTCACCTTATGAATAATGGAGTCATGCATTTAAGACAAGTGGAGGAAGGAGATTATGGTGGAAGTTATTAGAGGTTATTTTTTGTTACTATAAATAGAGTGTCTTAGACATATCCAAAGTGTGTTGTAATTTACTATTGTATAAATTACTCTTGAGATTACTCCAAGTATCCGAGTGTAGAGAAAGCGAGTATTGTAAGAGAATGTACGTGATGTAAACACACCATCTTTTAAACTTAATGCAATTTACTTGTTTTTATTTTAAGTTTTACAAAGTCCTTTATTGCCTTTATTGTCTTTACCCTTTTACTCCTTACCTTATTCCTCTTCTTCCTACGCAATTCTTTTCTCTTCGTCCTCAATCCAAATTCCCCTTTACCAACAAACTTTCTTCTCTTTTATTAGAAGCCTTATTTTACCTTCAAATTAGCCCATAGTCGAATAGATGTTCTTTTAGGATTCTGTTTATCCCAACCCTATTCGAGTGTGGAACTTGGATAAATTCTTAAAACCAAAAATAATTCTTTTAGCACATGTCCTAGGATCAATCTGATCGATCCTGTGAGTCACCAAAGTTAGATTTGGAAGATCAGCGGTTGTTTTCCGATTTTCAAGGGAAACAATCACTCTCTAAACAAACAAGGACTTGATTGGTGGAATTTCCTTGATACAAATATCGTTAGCCCGTTGAATTTTGGTTGGAGGTTTAGATTTAAAAATGAAATCTTTCTTGAGTCTAAGGGTTCTAGATGTGGAGTGTGGCTAAACCATTTGATCCTTTTCATCAAGACCTATCAAGTTGATATCTTGCATTCTGTTATGCAAGAAAGAAAAAACGAACATCCAAGATTCAAAAAATTTTCGAATACCTTCAATAATGAACTCAAATACTTTTATTGATATTCTAATTCCTTGTGAAGCAAGATAGTCCAAGCTAGTTTCTGTGTATTAAAGTTGGCCACGCCAGTCATCCAAAGAAAAATTAATGCAAATTCCATTTCCTAAGATCCAACTTGAATGAATGGAGAGAAGATTATGTTCAACCTTAATCCCTTGCCATATGGAGGAGAAAATGTGATGTTTGATAACACAATAAAGTCTCAAAGTTTTGGCTCTCAAGATTCAGGCCCAAGGTTTCATACTAGTCAACATACTCCATCCAACTTAAGGTTTCAAGCATATTTAAGAGTGGTGAGAGATCTCGGTCCAAGACTTCCATTGGAGAGAGGAGAATAGGCTTTCTTTCAAACTATCATGACCATCTTCCTATTATTCACATTTCCCCACTAAATGAAGTTTCTAGAAGCTTTCTATATAAATTTGAGAATATAGATAACCCAAGAGTATATAGTTATTGAATGAGTGATCATGCTTTAGATAAAAAAAATAACCAACATGCCCCTATCAACCATTTATAAAAGGAAATCCTTATAAGGTGAAAGTTTGGAAATTATTTTGTCTGCTATAAGTTACATGTAATTGGTTTTGAGGGTAATGAATGATCCTTTGGTGAAACTTGTCAACCAAAAAATGAAGTTCAATCTTCTCATTGAGATAGAACCAGAGTAGACGATTGTTTTTTCTCTACTAAATATTTGACATGAAGCTAGAGAATAAGAATTGAAAAGGTTGGTCAAAGCAATGTGGTGTCTATACAAAAAATGAATATATCATCAACATAGAGAACACGAGATGGAATTTTAGTGTTTTTGATTCCTTTGATCAATTGAAGATCACCATATCGTACAATCTTAGTGATATTCCTACTAAGAATCTCTTCATCCAGACAAAAGAGAAGAGGGTGACAAAGGGACACATTGCCTCACATCCCTAGTGCAATAAAGTAGCCATTTGTAGTACTATTAATGACCATTGAAACAGACGCCGAGGAAAGGATATACCTGATACAAATTTTTTCACTAAATCAAAACCTCTTTAACACATTAATAATAAACTTTCAACTTAATGTGTCAAAATCCTTAGTGATGTCAACTCTCATAGCAAGTCTCCTACCATGCCAGGGATGGCCTCCTCTAGCACACTAGGAATTTGACAGTTATCTGCAAAACAAAAAATATTAATGAAGTATTTGACAACATGAATAGCCATCTCGCTTGGATCTTTGATAATGTTGGATCCTTGATAATGTTTGTGCCATTCCTCAAGTAAGATATTATATTCCTAGAACTTTGTATCTGTTGTTGTGAATGTAGCAAGTGTGAGTAGTGTGGGTAATAGTCTCACACTGATTGAAAATGTGGAGACTTAAGCATTTATAAGTGAGAGAATTCACCCACCTATCACCTTACAGTTTTGGGTGAACATGTGGTGTGTCTCTCATAACGGTGTTGCTAAAAAAGAGAAGTCTCACAATGTTCAATATTCCCTAGTGAAAAACTCCCCCAACAAATGGTATCAGCGCATGGTTCTAGAAATGGATTGACGTACTTGTATCAAAAGTCAACAGCGTCACAATGGTGATGGGTAATAAATGTTCTGTTGAAGAGTGTCAATGATGCCACAAAGGTGGTGAGTAAGAAACATTTTGTGCGGTACAAAAGTTTCAGGAGGTAAGAAATGCTTCCATTTGAGGGGAAGCATTGTGAACTCACATTTGATGATGAGTGTTGAGAATGTAGTAAGTGATGAGTCATCATGAGGGGGAACCATTCACATTGGGTTAAACACTCGCCTAAAGGTCAAAGACTCACTCAAACAAGTGAGAGAGACACCACATATTCACCTAAAACCTTAAGGTGACAGGTGTGTGGATCCTCTTACTTATAAAGTGTTCAACCTTCATTTTTCTAAGCAATGTGGGACTTAGAACTCACACTTTTTTCTCCACAACTCACACTTGTTTCTCAATAATCTCCCGCTCAAGTGTGAGTCTATCCACTATTCTCCCCCTAAAACGGAAGCTCTTACATCCATATGCTTGTATCACCATTGAGAGACACCATTATCTCGTCATGGGCACTTCAACGGAACACGTCGTCTGACCATCATGTCAAGAAAACTTTCGACACAAGGAGTCCGTCCCTTACTCAAACCAGTCTCTGATACCATCGATGGGTCATCATGAGGAGGAAGCATTCGCATTGGGTCAAACAGTCACCTAAAGTTCAAAGACTCACCAAAACAAGTGAGAGAGACGCCACATATTTACCTAAAACTTTAAGGTGATAGGTGTATGAGTCCTCTTACTTATAAAGTGTGCAACCTTCACTTTTCTCAGGAATGTGGGACTTAGAACTCACACTTGTTTCTCCGCACAACTCGCATTTGTTTCCCAACAGTAAGTGTGAGTAGTGTGAATAATAGTCTCGTATTGGTTGAAAATGTGGATACTTGAACATTTATAAGTGAGAGAATCAACTCACCTATCACCTTAAGGTTTTTGATGAATATTTGGTGTGTCTCTCATAAAGGTTTTGCTATAAAAAAATAAGTCTCACAATATTTAATGTTCCCTAGATAAAACTCTCCCAATATTTTCAGCTAAGTTTCTGCAGTTCCACATTGAGCTTGGGATATTAACAAGACAACCTTAAATCACAACTTTGCATTGTGGTGTCTACTTCCTCAAACATCTTTCAAACATTATCAATGAAATTGAAATGAAGCCTATCATTGATCAGCTTAGAAAATCAAGTCCAAATATTTGTGGCAAAAGAGCAATCAAAGAAAAGATGGAACAATGGTTCTTCATTGCCAAGACACATGTTACAAATGGAGGGTAGATTGTTGTTGGGTCAAATAGTATATTCATCCAAGTCCAACATCATGTAGTAAAAAAAAAGAATAGAATTTGAGCATTAATATAAATAGAGATAGTTAGTTTTAGTTTTTTACATAACAACAAAATGTAGTATTTTGAGTGTTTTGGGGATCATGGGTAGTTGTGTGTTTAGAGAGTGTTTCCTATTTTTCCGTTAAAAAATAGTTTGTTGAGAGGGTTTACAATTTTTCCGTCAAAAAATTACAATTGAGAGAGGATTTGCAATTTTTTCATCCAAAAATTACAATTGAGATAGGATTTGCAATTTTTCCGTCCAAAAATTGTAATTGAGAGACGATTTACAATTTTTCCTTTTAAAAATTATAATTTGGAGAATTTGTAATTTTTTTCTTAAAATTTACAATTGCGTAGAGGATTTGTAATTTTGTATTTGTAAAAAAATACAAATTGAGGTATAATTTTAGAAATTTTTATTAAAATTATTAATTTTTTTTTTTCGTAGATATGCTTCTACATTTGTAAAAAAAAATTTCTTCGTTATTTTCTCAAAAATTAGGTCCCTTTCTTTTCAAATTCTCACAAGTCTGGGAGTTTATCATGCATAGTTCTCTAATCTACCAATAACCTGGATGGAGGAATGTCATTACTCAAGAATAATTTTAAGGAAACTCATTATATCACGTCGTATAACAAAATTGAAAATATCTTTAAAAATATTCGTAATAACAATTTTTATTAACAATGATTTTGATTTTCTATTTTATCTACCTATAAACAAATTTCTTCATTAAATATACAAATAACACTTTTTAAAGTGATTATTAAAAAAACTGTCTTAAATTGTGATACACATTAATAATAATAAAAATATTAAGACAATTATTTATTGTAATTAAATTAAAATACCATTATTTTAAGCTAGTTAAAAAACTGTGTTTAAAAGTTTTACATAGTATGATATGACCAAAGATTTTAACATGGTTAAGAAACCGGCTTTAAAAAGCATTAAAAAATAAGCTTAAAATTGTGTTTTTGTACCAGCGTAGAAGTCATATAACTTTTTTTTTAAGTTAAGGAATATGAAATCGCATGTTTGATTATTTAACACATAAAAATATCAGAAATATATCACTTTTATTAAATCATGAACTCTTATTAAGTATCAATATATTAACCTTATTATAAATGAAAAGTAAAATATACTATTTTAAAAATAATATAAATAGTATAGTTAGAATTAATTTGATAATAATATAAACGTAAAATTCAGTTATTTTAAAGAATTGTGAAAATAAAGTTGAAAAAATCTTATGCATATTAATGTCATATAAGTTGTTATCATAACTTCTCCCAAACAACTTATGCTATTATATAAAGTCAAATCTCCAAATAAGATAATGTAAAAATTTTGTTTCTCTATATATTTAAATGTTAGTTAAATTATTTATTTATTTATATATATATATATATATTTAATGATATAGATTTTTAAGGCAGATTAATAGATTAATCAAATCTTTAAAAATATAATATTTGAATTAAAAAAATTTATGATGGACCGCATGTCACCCATATTTATAACTAAAATAATACTAAGAGATGAAAAAAAAAAAAAAACATATGAAAAATATTTATTTTATCATTGAGATTAATCTCCTGTTGTTAAGAAAAATACGAAAGAAATAATGCATTAATGACATTTGTGTTAAAAGATGGTACATTCATTTTAAATCCGTTTAAAAATTATTATTTTTAACACTGTTTTTTTCCCCTTCTTTTCTTTGTTAACTAGTGCTGCACTTCACTTTCATTAAAATTGAAAATATCATTCATTTGAATTATTCTGGAGAATGATGGTAATAAGTACTAAATCCCAAAAAGTGTGGGAATAATTTCCCAATAAGTATAGACAAGGGCCTGATTTCATTGAGGGTAGTTCCTAATTTCCACTGTATCCCATGCACATACATTAATAGTATTGGTCCTTCTCATGGAGGAAAGAGCTATCTAATCCTCATATATTTTGATTTCATAAACAGGACTAGTCTAATACTAGTACCACTTCTCTTTTCAAGGTGTGCTATGTATCATTTGTCAAAAAGAAAATTTAGGTCCAACCGTATCATATAAAAGAGGCTAGGTTACTTATATGTGAAGTAAATGAAATAATAAACATTTTTAGAGAGTAGAAGAATACAGTAACAACAATAATTGAAAAACTAACTTAATATAATGATATTTAATACCCTCTCTCAAATTGGAGCGTAGTTGTTTGATGTACTCAGTTTGGATAAGATCAAGAAAAAAGTTGAGTCTCTAGGGGTTTGTAAGGATGTCCACAAATTATAGAGAGTTAGGAATAGACAATAAGTGAAATAGCTTAGTATTGAATTTCTCTTGGACAACGTGGCACTCAATTTCAATGTGTTTTGTTCTTTCATGAAATGCGGTTTTGACATTGATATGACGAGCAGATTGATTGTCGTAATATAAGAGAGCAAGAGTTGTGAATTGAACATTGAAATCAGTTAGCATGTATGTCAACCATTATAGTTCACAAACAGTGGATATGAGTGTTCTATACTCGATTTCAGAGGAAGAGCGAGAAATTGTGATTTGCTTTTTGGGTTTCCAAGAGATGAAAGAGTATCCTAGAAATATACAGAAGCCTATAATGGAACGTCAAGTGTATATACATGAGGCTTAATCTGAGTCACGAAAAGCCTTGAGGTGAATAGTGGAATTGGATGAGAAGAACGATCATTGAGATGGAAATTGTTTGATGTAACATAGTACTCGATAGGCAACTTGCAAATGAGTAGTGGTTGGTGATGACATGAACTGGCTAAGTTATTGGACAAAATAACTGAGATCGGGTCAAGTGGTGCATAAATAAATTAACTTGCCTATGAGTCTTTTGTACGCAATATGGTCAGTAGAAGATTATTCATCAGAAACATAATATTTGTGAGATTTTGTCATAGGTGTAAAAGTAGGTTTGACCCCAATGAGACATGTATCATGAAGTAATTTAGGGACATATTTTCTTTGAAAAATGGAGATGCTAAGTGAGGATTGAACCACTTCAATTCCTAAGAAGAATTGGAGATTTCCAAGGTCTTTAAGTTTGAATGTAATGTCAAGTGTGGATTTCAACTTTTGTATTTCTTTCGAGTCATTACCAAAACTAATCAAGTCATCAACATAAATGAGCGAAATAGTGTGGTGTTGAGCATTGATTTTGGTGAAGAGGGAATGGTCAGAGGAAGATTGCTTGTACTCTAAGGAAACAAGAATGGTAGATAACTTGGAAAACCATTATCGGCTGGCTTGTTTTAAGTCATCCAATGATTTGTGCAACATGTAAACATGTTCAGGAATAGGTGGAGTAAATCCTAGAGGTGGTGTCATATAGACCTCATCCTCAAGCTCACCATATAAGAAGGCGTTATTTACATAAAGTTGATAAAGTACCATTGTTTGGAAGTAACAGTTGCTATGAGGAGTCTGACAGTTGTCGGTTTGGCAACCGCAGAGAAAGTGTCCAAGTAAACAATGCCTTTAGTTTGTGTGTATCCCTTGGCGACTAATTATGTTTTGTATCTTTCTATAGAGCCATCATCATGTCTTTTTATTTTCTACACTCATTTGCACTATATTGCCTCTTATTTGGTGGTAATAATGTCATGATCTAAGTGTTATTAGCTTGTAAGGCTTGTAATCTCGTGAGCATGGCATGGTTCCATTATTTATGTTAGGAGGCCTATTTGAAAGTGGTTGGTTTTCTTTGGGAGTTAATGGAAAGAATGTAGTGATTTAAGGTGGATGATAGGTGGAGTGACTTAGGTAAAGTTGAATAGAATAAGGTGTGTTAATGTGTATGGTTGATTGAGATGAGATAAGGTTGTTACAAATAAAACCATCAAATCTCTTAGGTCTATGTATGACTCTATTGGATATTTTTGAAGTGACGAAGGGAGTTCAATCTTGGGAAATGGTCAAGGGTTGGTCATTGGTAGGTTATTGATGAGGTATAGGTGAAGCTTGATGAGGAGTGTTTGTAGGTGTATATGGTATATCATAATCTTGGACATGAGGTTGAGAAATAGGTTGATTTTTAGTGTCTCATTTTAGTCATTAGGTGTTTCAAGAAAAGGGAGATCATAGTCAAGGATTCAGGTAGGTTGAAGAGAGGCAGCATCATTGTGTAAAGTGAAAGGGAAAAAGTTTTCATAAAAGGATACATTCCTAGATAAGAAGATTTCTCTGGTGTGAATGTTCATAACTATGTATACTTTTATGCATTGTTTGTAACTAAGGAAAGCAAATTTTGTTGCACGAGGAACAAGTTTCTAGCGCCCTTAAAGAATTGTTGAGGCAAAAACTGGACACCCAAATTACTTTGATGTTGTTATAGGTGGGAGGTGAACCATGAAGCATTTTGTCTTCGAAATTATTATCCATTAAGAATTCTTTACCATTGTCAGTTTTGATTTGTTTGATAGTCTTGCCAAATTGTGTGAGGGTCAAGCTAATGAATTGTATAATCAAGGGTCTAGCTCTAATTTGTTTTTTATTAGGAAGGCCCATGCGTGCCTTGTGAAGTCATCTACAATAGTTAAAATATAAGAATGGACATGGACAGATGAAAGTGTGAATGGACCCTAAATGTCCATGTGAATTAGTTCAAGTGAAGAGATAGTTTTGATTATAATTAATGGAAAAGATAGTTTGGTTTGTTTTGCATAGTGGCAACAATCACTGATAGTATTAGAATGATAAAAAAATGTCAGGAAATCTTTGCTTCATATTATTAATAACATTGTGTGAAGGGTGTCCAAGTCTATGGTGTCAAAGGCTAAACTTATTGGACACGTTGTTGTGACATGTATTGAAAGGTACATCAATGTTTAGAGGAATATGAACACAAGATTCCTGATTAATTATGTACAAGTTATTGTAAACTCTAGCAAGCCCAATTATCCTTAATGAAGTTTGTTCTTGAATAACACAAGAGCAATGATCAAATATAAGATTCCATTTGTTATAAGATGACAATTGGCATACAGAAATCATGTTACAATTGAATTCGGGAACAAAGAGAACACTGTATAATATTAAATCTCCATTCAATTTGACAGTTCCAAATTTTGCAGAATGAATGTGGGATCCGTTGGGCTGTTTTATAGCAACATGTTTGATGCATTGATAAAAGTAAGAAAGATGCATGAAATATAAAATGTGATTTATTGAACCAGTATCAATGATCCAATTCTTACATAAGGAACTACTAGCATGATGAATGTTGGGAGAGTGCAAACCTGAGGAAGATGTATGAATGATGTGAGAGTCAGATTTATTTGAGTTTTCACTTTTGCTCAGCAATGCTACAAGTTTATTGTACATGTCAAGTGTGATTTCAACCTTGGTGACTTGATGACCATTGGTGAGAGTATTTTGGTCTTGATCTTCATCATAGCTTTCCACATTGTTTGAGGAACTAACCTTGTCCTTGAACTTGAAGCCTGGTAGGAATCCATGTTTAAAACAATATGTATCTAGTGTGTGATCATGCTTGCCACAGAAGGAACATACATTGAAAATGGAGATACCTCGACCTTGATAATTAGGTTTGCCACAACCATTACCTGGTTTGTGTTAGTGAAAAGGATATAGAGAGATTCAGTGGTGATGTTAGTGCTCAATTGTCTTTCTTGTTGAAAGAGTGGAGAAAACCTTTGCAACATAAGGAAGGGGCTCAACCATGAGGATATTGGATTTGACATGGTTGAAGTTTTCATTAAAACCTTTCAAGAAGCATATAATGTATTCCATGTCTCTTTGCTTTTTGATTGTGAAACTTGCACCACAAGTACAACTGGTAAGAGGTTTAAGGGTTTCCAAGTCTTCCCATAGAGTTTTTAATTCATTAAAGTATGTAGTTACAATTCTGTCACCTTGATGAATGGAGTGAGTTTATTGTAGTAAACTAAATAGAGGCGAAAATGATCACCTTTTGAAAAGCAATTAAAGAGGTTCATCCAAAGTTGTGTAGCATTATCAATGTAGATCGTACTTTGGGTAGTGTCAGATGATAAAGATGCAGAAAGCCATGCAAGAATAATGTTGTTGCATCGTTCACATGTGTCAAATGAAGGATCATCTTCATGTGGTGTTGAGATCTTGCCATTGATGAATTTGATTGTGTTTTTGCTTAAAAAAGCATATTTCGTGGAATGACTCCAAGATTTATAATTTTTTTTGAAAAGTGGCGGAGAAAAAAGAACTACACCTGAATTTTTTGGAGGATGAATGTAGTATGGACTTGATTGATCAAGAGTGAAATTTTTGATTTGGTTGTTATCAGAATTGTTGTGATTGTTGTTTTATTTGTTGAGATCGTCTTAATTATAATCTTCCACTGTTGAAGATGGTGATGAAGCTCAATGAAAGAATAGTATA
This sequence comes from Lathyrus sativus, assembly GCA_963859935.3. Classification (NCBI taxonomy): domain Eukaryota; kingdom Viridiplantae; phylum Streptophyta; class Magnoliopsida; order Fabales; family Fabaceae; genus Lathyrus; species Lathyrus sativus. The sequence goes on from OZ012740.1 coordinate 574,287,107, forward strand.
AAGAAAGAAGATGAATCTTTCAAATTATACACTACTGATACCATAATAGAATATGTGAAATTTATTAAATAGAAAACGTTAGGACTTAGCTCATGTAAGTAACTGAAATAACTAACATTTCTAAAAAATAGGAGAATAGAGTAATAACAATAACTGAAAAACTAACTTAACATAATGGTATTCAATACCCTTTTATTATGTTTGTCCGACCTCGTCATATTTATTTGCGGATTTTTGTTGGGTAAAAATAATCGATTCAGACATGCGTCTTTGTCATTATAGTATTTTTATTGGGACATTATCGATTTGGAGCTTCAACATATAGTATTTTTATTAGGAAATTATCTATTTAGAGGTTTAACATAAGATTGTATTTTCATTCTTGGAGTTTTTTTTTCTCAACAATTTTTACTCTTATAAAAAAGTCTAAAATTCACTTTGATCAATTAATTATATATCAAGTGTGTCGGACACTAATATCTCATAATTAATATTTAATTTTTAGATTGTCATGCACTATAAGTCAGTTTATTCTACTTCACTCATAAAACAGTAGCAGTAATAGTGTGCTTTTAAAACAGAACTATAAAATATTACTAATAGTCAAATAAAAGAGGTGGATGTTTAGCGGTTTTAAGTAATTGTGCTTAAAAAGTGAGACAGTAACTTAAAAACAACAATAGAGATTATCCCTTGAATGTCAACAAGACACACATATATTAATAATCAGATATCATCATTAATTTCAAGGAAAATATTTGAGTGTTTCTATACTATTTAGATCATTGGTAAATATATATTTTAACTTTCCAACACTTTTATTTTTTAGAATTAAACTATTTTGTTATCTATTTATGAGACAAATCCTATTTCTTGAAAAGTAAATTACAATTCTAAAAGTATTTATAACTTACACTATATGATGACCATTTTATAGATGAAAATGTCCTTAAAAAATGTTAAATAAGTTGCTAAGTTTAATGACCTTTTACAAATTAGTTTTTAATAGATGATGTTGGATTTGAGTATTGGTTAAAATTATAAATATTTAAGAAGTTTTATATTTTTGGTTAATGATTCATGTCGAATGAGTTTCACATTTTTTATTTTTTTATTTAATATCTCTCTCTAATACTTGTGTTAGAGAATTGTGTGATATAGTTAAATATTTTTTTAGAGTGTGAGTGTATTAAAATTGTAATGTATTTCAGAGAAGAGTTTGAATTTTGTAACAAACATGATATTCTCTTGGTGTCTTTATACAATGACTATAATTTTTTTTATAGAGTTTCTATGTTAGATTTTTGTATTAAGATTGTCTTTCTTTTATTGTTTTCTATGCCATATTTATTAAACATCAAAGAATGAGTAAAAGATAGGATATACAAGAAAGATGAATCATATACATCATGCATTAAGGTTTTTTATGGAGGCGTGAGGTCTTTCTCTCTCTCACACACACACGCGCGCACACGCACTTTTGTGATTATGGAGCATTAGTATGTTGTTGCCTTAGATGATATCCTGACTCACCAACAAATTATTCTCACTTATAAAGAGTATTATATATATATATATATATATATATATATATATATATATATATATATATATATATATATATATATATATATATATATATATATATATATATATATATATATATATATATATATATATATATATATATATATATATATATATATATATATATATATATATATATATATATATATATATATATGTGTGTGTGTGTGTGTGTGTGTGAATATGATGATGATACATGATGCACACAAGAGTACATATAGAGTAATTTCTAGGTATTCATGATCATAGAAGCATGTGAGTAGTCAATACAATGATCATATAATAATTATAATTCAACAATGCTAATGAATATATAATTACATAATCATGGCATATAATTTTCGGACACCCCCCCTTAAACTTATGGGTGATGGAGTCACCCCAAGTTTGTTTTAAGATGATTAAACATTATATGTGTCAGGGCATTAGTAAGGCAGTATACAATTTGATCATTTGACATAACATATGCTATAATTACCTTGTCTTATAGAACTCGATCTCTGATGTACTGCACATAAAAATCTATGTGTTTTGATAGAGCATGCATGACTAGGTTAGAATACAATGCTTTGACACTTAAGTTATCACACCACGGTGTTGGTTTTTGTGGTAATTGGAGTTTTAACTCATCAAAGAGTGAACAAGTGCATGTTATTTTCAATTGATTTAATCAAGGCTCTATATTCTGACTATGTGATGGATCTTGAGACTACTTTATACTTTCTTGAGGCCCAATAAAAAAGTGTCTTTCCAAGAAATCCATGTTGTCTTGCGATCATCCATACTAGTGGCTTAACCTCCATCTAAAAAATATGTTAGGTCTAGATCAATAGAGGGTTTGATGTGCAAACAATTATGCATGGTTTCTTGAATGTACCTCAAAATCCTCTTTATGCCTTTCCAATGATTCATATTAGAGGAGTTTATGAATTAACTAAGCTTGTTGATAGAAAAGGCTATTTCATGTTGTGTTTGTCAAGTATTACAATTCCTATATGGTTTGTGTGAACATGTTTGGATCCTTTAATTTCTCCCCCTCAATTGCAAATTGTCTGCTAGTCAACATAGGAAGAGTGATGCAATTTCCATTTTGAGTTTTCTCAATATGTCTTTTATGTACTTTGATTTTTCCAGATACATACATTTACATCTTTGTGAACTTTTATGCCCAAGAAGTGATGTAAGTGGCCAAGATTTTGTAGTGACAACACAATATTGAGTTTCTAAACGAAGGCTTCCAAGAACATAGGATTGTTTCCTGTCAAAATTATGTCATCTAACTAAATGAGAAAGAAAGTGGTATGATCAGTACCTCTCAAAGTGAAGAATGTGTGGATATATGGGCTTGTAGATACATCCATCAGTTGGTTTTTATGATGACAACTGATGAATCAGTTTTGAAGATAACAACTAAGTCATTTGTGACAGGGAAAGTTGATTTAAATTGTCAAGTCAGAGCTTCTAATGATGGCACCTAATAAAAAGGATATCTTCAAGCTCGTCAGTTAGAAGATTCAAGTTCCAGTTAAAGTGACAAATCTTTTTTGTATCCAGCAAGGAAAATTGAAGATCTGAAATTGTGAAAGTGTGAAAGGTTGTGTGGTCATGCGTTTAATGTCTTAAAGTGATCAGTCAAAGTGTAAAAGGTTAAGAATGAATGTTAAAGCATTGAAGCAATCATACACGCGTGCGCACACAAATTCGCACACAAATTCACACACACACACACACACACATACACACACACACACACGCCAAAATTTTAAACCCTCTATTATTTCATAAAATTTCTTGAAAAGCTTTCATGACTTGCATGGAATGCATTAAGAAGTAATTCCAATCAATTGGGAAAAATTTTACATTGTCTAATAAATTAAGGATTTGGTCGAATAGATTAGAGTAAGGTAAATGACCCTTTAATAGATTAGAAAAGCTTTTAATCGATTAAACTATGTTGTTGCTTTAGGATTTTCTTTTTTGATTAGGGTTATCGTATTTTGAAAGGTTTTAATTGATTACTAATTAGGGTTAATCGATTAGGATTAATTGAGTAAATCAATAAATTGGCCCATGAATCTTTTTCTTTTTTGAGTCAAATTTTTTCTTATATAAAAGAGGTTTCTTATCAACTCTTTAGACACCAAATTTTTCCCATTGAGTTTTGACTCAGTTACCATGTTATCTAGACAATGACAAATTAATTTGGAAAGACTCCCCTTTGGTGGCTTGTCCCTCAAGGCAATTTATGTCCTCAAAATCACTCTTCTATTAAATTTGACAAGGCCAATATCATTTGGAATATAGATATTCCTCCTTCCAAATCCTTTGTAGTGTGGCGCATAATTCTCAATAAATTTCCAACTTATGAAATGGTTCAAGACTGAGTTTTAGCTTGGCTTTCAGGTGTAGTGTCTGCAAATGTCAGCTAAATTAACCAGACATGTCTTTTTCCAATGTCCTTTTGCTCGCAGAATATGGCAATGGATTGAAGAAATAATCAACTCCTTCATTGTGCTCAACTCGACTTATGATTGTTGGCAGTTTCATAATGGTTCTGGGTTTCTTCAATGTTTATTGATCATCAAAGTAGTCTTGGTTTTCTCTGTTAACTCATTTTGGAATATTTGAAACATGGAAAAATACAACAGTGTGGTTCTTAATAGTCAAGCATTAATAGCCAAAATTTTTGCCCATATTTCCCTGACACGAAATAGTTCATCTTTCACCTCATCATCTTCCACGATTGACCTTGACCTCATCAAAGCTTTTAAGGTACATTCACCCTCCTTGTACTCCTTTAATTAAGGAGGTTTCTTGGCATCCTCCTATCCTTGATTAAAAAAATTGCAAATGTGATGACACATTTATCCATCATCATCTCACAACTAGTTGTGGTGGTATTTTTAGAGATAGCCATGGTAACTTCACGATTGCCTTAACTGAGCCACTGGTTTGGAAATCATCCATACTTGCTGAGTTTTTTGCAATCCTAAAAGCCATTTATATTTTTAGAGATAAAGCATGATCAAAGCTTTGGATTGAAACATATTATATTTTGGTGGTTAAAGATTTTTTCCAATGTCCTTTTGCTCGCAGAATACGGCAATGGATTGAAGAAATAATCAACTCCTTCATTGTGCTCAACTCGACTTATGACTGTTGGCAGTTTCATAATGGTTCTGGGTTTCTTCAATGTTTATTGATCATCAAAGTAGTCTTGGTTTTCTCTGTTAAATCATTTTGGAATATTTGAAACATGGAAAAATACAACAGTGTGGTTCTTAATAGTCAAGCATCAATAGCAAAAAAATTTGCCCATATTTCCCTGACACGAAATAGTTCATCTCTCACCTCATCATCTTCCACGATTGACCTTGACCTCATCCTAAAAGCTATTTATATTTTTAGAGATAAAGCATGATCAAAGCTTTGGATTGAAACATATTATATTTTGGTGGTTAAAGATTTTTTAGAGGATAAAAAATGCAAAATCGTCAACAGCAGGATTTGAACCTGCGCAGGCATAGCCCAACAAATTTCGAGTCTGTCTCCTTAACCACTCGGACATATTGACAAGTTGCAATTAACTTGTTTGTATTTGTTGTACCTTATAAATCATTTATTAAATTAATACAATCAATTTTGTTTGATTTTTTTTCAATTGATGATAAATTTAACAAATTTATTTTTTTATTGTGACATTAAAAATAGATCAGATCGAATAATATGTTTGAAACAAATACATCAAATTATTTTAATTTTTTAAAAACTTGTTATTTTTCTCTATAGTTATTTTCAAATGACTCAACTCATGGAAAATATTGCTACATATTTATTTTTAATAAATATTGCTATGTAATTTCATATCTTAATGTTGTTTTTCGATAAAATGATTCATAACTAAGTTGTGATGATAATTTTCAATTTCATACTAAAAATTTGAACACATTTAAAGTGGGAGGTCTAATTTCCTTTGAATTAGAATTTTAAAAAAAAACTTATAAATTTATTTTAAGCAAAAAGTATTAAAATTTGTAAGATATAACAATCATACTCTTAAATATAACTTTATAATCAGATAAGTTGTAACACTAAATTTGATAATTGATAGTTTTTTTTATAACACAATTATTTTTTTTGCCCGCCTATCATGGAGGGTTTGATATTAGTCCTCTTATTTTGTTTTTAAACAATATTTGGTTTTTTTTCTTCATTTTGCTAAAAAAGTTTTTATGTGAAATATTTTATTTAATATGGGGTAATTAATTGACGACATGTAATGTACCAGTTAAATTATTGAATTTGCCATGCCACTTTTTATTAAACAAAAACAAATTAAAACTTAAACATACATTGACTATTAAACATTAAATAAATGAAAATTAATTAAAACTGGCTTGAAAGTTCATTATAGATGTGTTTCTATTGTTGTATTCATTGTGTTCATTGTATTGACTTAGAAAGTTTTTAAATTTTTTTTAAAGTTTACTATATGATTTTTATTATGGATTTTGATCATCTTGTTGATCACAAAATTTTTGGTGAACTAATTAATTTTATTATAATGTTGGTCATTGTGTTGTTAATGTAATGTTGATCATCATGTTGATGTTAAGAATTAATGTAATGTAATGATTTTATTTTTATTACTTTTGGTATTATTATTGTATTATTTATCATGTTGGTAGTTCTCTTTGTGTTAAAATTTACTATCAAAGAGTTGTCGTTTCATCCAAATGATTTGAGCACAACAGCTTCCTGTAACAACGTATTCTGCCTAAGTTGTGGATAATGCTACACTTGTTTGTTTTTTGCTATTCCATGAGACAGGCGAGTCTCCGAGTAAGTGAGATGTGCCACTGGTACTTTTAAAATCCAGTTTGCACCCAGAAAAATCGGAGTCGAAGTATCCAACTAAATCATAATCTGCTCCTTTGGGGGGTAACATAAACTCATATGTTATATGCTAGTGAGATATCTCATAATGCGTTTGACGATGCTGAGATATGATTCTTTTGGGGATTCTTGAAAGTATGCACACATGCATACAACAAACATTGTGTCAGGACGATATGCAGTTAGGTAAAGAAGATAGTTGATCATACCTCGATATTTTCTTTCTTTAAGTGGTTTTCTATCCACATATTTTTCAAGGGAGCATGATGTTGACATTAGGGTTGCTAGCTCACGATGGCGAGTAACCTTGTATGATGATTTTTTAGGCTATTTAAGGGACCAACTCTTGTGACGTGAGAGGCCCTGTTGACGGTCAATGTTGTTAGGTTACAGGCGGTCGATTTAACGGCAAGTGTTAGAACTGTTGGAAGCAAAGTGCTATTTGAGCAGTATTAGATGGTGTTGGATGAATATGACTTGAGGATCTGTCATTTTCTCCCATTAGGTGAGAGGCATTTATAGAGGTCTCTTAGGCTTGGGCTAGAGATCCAATTAGTAGTTTACTCTAGCTTCATGACCAAGGAATATGGTCATTGAAGGATTTGATCTCCTTGGATTATGGGAAGAATGGGTTTTCCCTTTGACTGACCCTTCTTCAGTTAATTATTGTGGGTCCACGTCATCAACCACGTTTATTGGGCGAGTGGACAGTGGGAACCCACCTCGGGCGACCTTGCAGCCCCTTCTGGGCGGCTTCCTAGCCTCATTCATTCGGGCAGCCGGTGGCTTTGCCAGGCGCCTCTCCCCTTTACCCATTTTCTGGCCTTCCTTACTTTTACCAAAGTTACCCCTTATTGGGCCCCGATAAAAATATAACACTACACAATATATTCTCTATGCCGTTTTCATTCATTTGTTTCTGATATAAAAAAAAAGTTAGATAAATAAAATAAATATGCAGTCATATGATTATTTAAGAACATCCTTGAACCCAAATAATTTTATACTCTTGATATCCATCATAGAGAACTTTTACAAGCTTCTTTATGTTTTAAAGTTTCATGTCAAATGTTTCATTGTCAATTTTTTATATTCAAAATGCTTTCATAATGGATGTCTTTTAGGTTTCACGTGGATCATTAATAGCAGTATCTTAAGCATTGATATTCATCAAATGGACGACAAAGATTTGTTTAAGGACAGTGAATAAAATCAATAAACACACTTAAATTTCCCCTCTGCTATGACTCAAGACTAAGGTAAAATGCGTTTCTTTTTAAGTGCCACAAACTTCTCAGTTCCTATTAAAAACAGAGGGGAATAAGCTTAATTTTATTATTAAAAAAATACATTGTTTATACAAAATATTAAAATACATGGTTTATAATAAATTCATATTTTGACAAATTTGATTTTTGGAGAACAACAAATCTTTGTTGTCATTCAAGTTTTATTGTATATCCTTTGTGCGCATTCTTTTCAAGTTCAATGATTTCCATGCATCCAATTTTTGATAAGTTATTTGTTCCAACTCTGGGAATTTTTATTTAGGCACTTTCAATCCATCCAAAAGATTTGTTCCCCAAGTTCAAAGGATTATTTTGAGCAACTGTTTTTATGGCAACTGATTTCACAAGAAAGAGAACAAGATATATAATGCTGGATATAGAGAGTTTCTTGTGGATTGATGTGTTGGAAATATCTTGAGTGTTGTTACTTTATAAATATAGGATATAAAGTCGTTGTTGAAGTTGAGTAACCAAATCCCTTGGTTCCTGTTTAAAATCGAGGGGAAAGGCTTTTCTTTTAAATTAAAAAATAAAATAAAATAAGGACTTTCCCCTCAGTTTAATAACAAAACTAGGTAATACATTACATGCCAAAATGGTGTGAATGATAAAAAAAATTGAAAGTAACATGTCTTGACTCCTTTACAATTTTTTTTACCATTCACCATTTTTTTCATGAAATTTATAGCATGTTTAGGAATAATTTTTTCAATATTGTCAATCGAGGAAAGCAATAAATTATGGAGTGTTTTCTTTTATTGACAACATATGAAGGTTATTCTAAAAATACAATAACAACGTCAACACCATTATGTGAGATAGATTGCAAGGGCGGAAAAATGTTTTGTTCATGATAGAAGAACAACATACAACACAAAATATTGAAGATTTTCTCTCTCTTACAAACTATCGCAAAGAATGATGCGTGTGAGTTTAGAGCGGCTACATATAAGTTAGGTTTAAGGTAAAATTTGTTTAACAAGTGCTTTTATAGTAAAATCTGATTATTTAATCCCTCGGTTATTACAGAAACTGAAGGAATAAATCACTTAACTTAAAAATAAAAATATAAACTACATTTGTTATGATTCAAAGCATGTCCTGAATTATCTTTCCTCTCTGTTTTATTCAAAACCGAGGGAATGTGTGGTATTTATTTAAATAAAAAATAAATACATGGTGCACCTTGCCATTATACCTCAGTTTTTTGTTGGGCGAGTTGAAAGTTTTGTCATGAAATGTATTATTTGTAGTAGTGTTATACTTCTACAATTTTGGGATTAGATTTGTCAAAGGTAATATGAATTGATTCTTTGTTTATTTTGGATCTTAAATTATAGACTCTAAAAGCTTTGATAGAATTTGAATATTTTATGAATATGCCTTCACCAGCTCTTGCAACGAGTTTTCCAATGTTATCTTTCCCGTTATTATGGTTGAAAAACTTGCATCCAAAAATATGAAGTTGAAAGATATTTAGATTTCTTCCTTTGTACAGCTCTTAAGGAGTCCGCTTTAGAATTGGTCATATCAAAACACGATTCATAACATAGCAAGCGGTATTTACAACATCAACCCAGAGGTATTTTAGAAGGTTGGTCTCATTGAACATCATTCTCGCAAACTATACTAGAGATCTGTTTTTCCTCTTTACTACACCATTTTGTTGGGAGTTCATGGAGTGGCAAAGGTATGTAAAATACCATTCTCGTTGCAAAAAAATTCAAGTCTTCATTTTAAATTCTCTGCCATGATCATTTCTTATAGATGAAATGCTTACTTTTTTTTCGTTCTGGATAACTTTGGACAGTTTTCAAAAAGGCAGCAAACACGTATCTTTTTTGAGATCAGAACTTTGTCCAAGTATATTAAGAGTAGTCATACATAATGACAAGAGCATAGATGTTTCTGCCTAAACATACATTTTTAGATGGGTAAAAAAGGTCATGTGAAGTAGTTATAGGGGCCAATTAGTAGAAACTATATTTTTAGATTTAAAAGTGGCTCCTACTTGCTTCCCTTTTTTGACATGCATCACATAATATGTTCTTTTTGAAACACAATTTTGGTAGTCCGTCTACAAGATCTTTTTGGACCAAATTATTTAAGCGGTCTATGTGGATGTGTGTTATTCTCATATGTCATAGCCAAGATTCATCCTCGTTACTTAGGAGACATACATCATTTGAAAGAATTTTGTTTAAATTCACTACATAGGTATTTTCACTTCCTGAGCTAGTAATAGAGATTTATTTGATCTTGATTTTATGAACTTACAACCAGAAGAATCGAATGTTACATTGTTACTTTGTCACATATTTGACAAATGGTGAGCAAATTATGCTTTAGTACTTTTACCAAGAGGACCTCCCAATCCTAGGATTTGAGAATTTATCGGTGGTGCTAAAACCTAGTATTTCCCCCTTATTTTTACCTTCATATGAGAAAAGTCCTCCTTCTTTGGTAAAGAAGGCGAAAAACAATGTTTTATCATTTGTCGTATTATTTGAACAACTGCTATCAAAATACCATTTGGTGTTTGAGACTGTAAAGCATTCTTGCATATAAATGTTAATTCTTAACTTTAGTTACCCATATCATCTTGTTCCTTTGTTTGTTAATTTCATAACCAGTTTTCTTTCTTGTCTTAGAGACATATGAACTTTTCAGAGTTAAATGATATTTTAGCTTTGTGTTTGTCATAACCTAATTTTGTCCAGGCATTTTTTAGTTTTCAAGCAACCAGTTTTGTTGATAGACTAACCAGTTAAATCAATTTCTTAACCACGCGTAAAATCAGAGAACTATGTTTTCAGGTTTGGGTCTGCAACTGTCTATTTTACTAAACTACATTACGCGTAGGTTAGTTTGGCACACTCATTTAATATTTTTGCATCAGCGCACAATTGCATTTTATTCAGTTTGAGCATGTTTATTCGAGTATTTTCAACTGCAACATTTGATTTGCGATTGTCTGTTTTATTGAACTATGTTACATGTAGTTTAATTTGGTGCATTCATTTGTTTTCTTGTATGTTCGCACATTTGCATTTTGCTCGATTTAATTCTTTTTTATTCATTTTTAATCAAATAAATAATGTTAAATAATATAAAATAAAAATAAATAATTAAGTTGATTTATTTGTTTTTGATAAAAATAAATGGTGAAATTTTTTCATCAATTTGAGACCCAATTGATCATATACTAAGGCCCGAGGGCAAGGTTGGCATTAAAATAAATCAGAAAACCCTAATTGAAGGTATATAGTGGAGACTAAGAGGTCAATTGAAGGAAGATTCATTGTATACACTTCTATTCTTTCACTTATTCTCATAAAGTTCATAAAGGATAAAAAAAGATTATAAAAAGCGAAAAAAGAAAAAAGTTGAAGGAGTTTCCTTATTCTTCTTCATCGTGCAAACCATTGCCCCTCCTCATCTCTATTCTCTAGCAAACACACTTTCTTCTCACTCCTCATTCTCTTCCGCCACCTCATCACCAAACAATCTCTTTCTTCTCTCATTCATCGAAAACCAAACACCACCCACCGAATAACATCTCTACTCTCTCTCACCATCAGATCTCACTCTCCCTCTTCAATCCACCACGCGAAATCCACCTCTTTTCACTTCGACAACCCACTACGTCGACCGTTCAACCTTCGTCTTTGTGAAAAAACCGGATGAAACCTCTCTCCACATTTCCTCTTTCATTCATTCTCACAAGCGTCACCTTCTCACAATTGCAACGCCGCTCCAGTCAATCTTCCAACCACTGCTACCGGTAACACAACAACACCACTATGTCTAACCTCACTTCAAACACATCCCTCCTTCTTTAAACTAGACGGAAATAAAACCCAATTTGCAACAATCGCAACGCTGGCGAACCCCTGCCTTCAATAAGGGTGCGCCTCTTACCTCTCATCACTCCGCTCTCAACGCAGTAGCTATACTCGATCGATAAGGATTCAGATCAATTCTCTTTTATGTTTTATTGTGTATCTGCTATTTTGTGCTTTTTTATTCGAACTTCGATTATGTTTGCATATTTTTGTTGTGACTTTGCTGGAATTTTGTCTCAATTCTGTAACGCGTATGTAATGCTGTAAAATTATTTGAGTTGTCTAGTGCTATTAATTTAGGTTTCTTTGTGTTTAAATATGTTTTGAGCTTGTTATGCTCATTTAGATTTGCTTTGGTTATCAGCTTGCATACTTGCGTGCGATGTTATGTTTTGCACGATATGTTACATTACGTTGAGCCATTTCGTACGTTAGCTTAACATATGCATGTTACATGTTGTATTATGTTTGATTCGATTGCAATATGCATGTTTTGCATTAGCAGCTTACTTTTTTTTAAAAAAATTATGTGCGACATTTTAATTTCATGGTCATCATGTTTAACTTAGATTTATATATACCTTAATGATAGATCGACATAACGTCCATTCGTGTTTGCTTTCATTACTTTGTGTTTGGTGACGTGACGTTACTTTCATTATGATACAATAAGTTGTGTCACGTGGTTTTCATATTTTGACTTGATTATGATGATCGCACCAACAGTTTGTTATTTGATTTGTGTTGGCATGCAACATTTTGATTTCATTTCATTTAAATTGGATTTAAATTTTTTGTTGACAACTTTATATTGCATGTCCTTACGTTACACGAACTCGATTCATGTCCTCACGTTACGTTAATTTAACATTTGCACATTAGATGTTTGTTTGTTTTTCCATTCAATTGTGATGAACACATGTTGGTTGTGATTTTTGTATGTGCGTTGTTTTTCCTATCATTTTGTTGCGTTTTGGTATGCGGCATTACTTGACATTAAGTTACGCTCTCGCATGAGAATTCGTGACACTACTACAGAAAACATATACAACAACAGTTTGAAAAGATATATTAACACGCAGGATCGGCCGTTGTTACGTACTGTGTGGTTTTATATGTGTTACTTACAATCACGACCCTATGATCATTGTAGGAAACCTGAAAGCGCATGACATATTATCATGATTGCTTTATCTAACCATTGTAATATATTAAAGGTCCTCGGTTCGATTATCAATAACACCTTTTTGGTATATATATTATTGTGGACAACGTTCACTATACAACCTCAGTCATATATAACAACCGTCGTTAAATTATATGCTTTTAAAAAATATATATATTTATGCATTTTGAAAATCTCCATTTTTTAACCTGTATTTTTTATGCTAAAACAGAAACATTATATAAGCTGTATTTTTTAACCTATATCAGAATAGAAACAACAATTGAACTCAAACTTAAATACTTATTTATTTCATCAAATAAAAAAATATTATTTATAACATTCAAACTCAAGTGTACATCAAAAAAAAAATATATATATATATATATATATATATATATATATATATATATATATATATATATATATATATATATATATATATATATATATATATATATATATATATATATATATATATATATATATATATATATTAAAAATTAAGCTCGTGTTTGAGGACCCTTAAGCGCATTGAAGATATACACCTAACGTTTATGAATGTCTACAAAGTCTTCACATGGGAATGGCGTATCTTCGTTAAACGTCTACATAAAAAAGTGCAAAAATCTGAGTATCACACATATATGATAATCATAGCCAACTTAAATAATAATATGTTATTGTAAACAATTCATTATATATAATATATACCTGATCCCATTTATGATCAATGTCGGCGAATATAATGTTTAACATGTGTTTCATTACATAATACTCACACTCGTATCCCATTGGTTGCTTCCTCGTATACAAAAATAAACATTAATTTCATGAATGATTATCATGCATGTAACAATATTTATAAATGAATGTCACAAGTAAAATGGCCACTTACATGAGGTAAGAGAAATGTTGGCTTTTTTCTACTATTGTTCAACATATTATGTCGATGCACAACATTGTACATTGAAAATTATTTAAACATATTACACGCTAAATCAATCACAAAGTTAAAGAAAATAATACTAAAAAGTTTCATATAAACATAAACTTACCCATTAATAATTTGCTTCATTTTAGGCTCGAGTGGATTATGTAAGAAACACAATATCATTATCGTATTCGTCATAAGTGATATGATGATCAATTACCAATGATCACAAAATAAACACGAGCATATCTACAATTAGTATTTTCTAAAACAAAACTAACTATAATAGATAAACCCCAATTTCAAAGTTACTTACGATTTGAGAAATGATGCTAAGTAACATTCTTTTCCACCTTGACTTAATCGTTCTGAAATGTCAGAGTCAATCCCTTTTGGATCATTATTTGTCCATCGAAGACTAAATGGATCCAAGATGTCATAAATATTTGATTTATTTAACTTTATACAAACACGGTGAATGTACCTAAATGGTTAAACAAAATTCAAAAAATAAGTGAGGAACTACAAAAACGATAATGTATTATATATAATGACATGCATATTCAATTATATACTTATGTGTACTAAATTTGCAATATCCCTACGTCCAACCATTTATATCCCGATAGAAAATCTCGTATGTCACTAGGAGGAGAATAAAATATTTCTACTGTTGGACAATGCTCTAGCTGAAGAGGAATCAAGTCACCGCTTTCCGCAACCAACAGGTATAAGGTGGTAATTTCATTTGCGGAAGAATCCAATATCTCATTGACCTCTTGAGCGTGGGCGACTGAACAATTACTTCCTTTGGTGCTAGCACCACATACAACATTTGTTTGAGGAACTTGATCATTGACATTATCATCATTTTCATCCGTACGTTGTTGAAATAATTCACTTATTCTATACAACATAATATTCATTTTGAACACAATACATAATAAACAAATTTCTATATTTTCTAACTTTTTAGATAAAATACAATATATCATACATTTCAGATAAAACACATACCGCATATAACTCTTCTAACTTTTCCATGCCTTTCTTCCGACTTTCCCGCTCAGCTTCTAACATCATCCTCTAATCTTCTAACTCCATCTCAACAGCCACAAGCTTTTATCTTTGCGTTTTTAATTCTGTGTTTTTAGCACTTTGTTTGGTTGGACCAAAGTATAATCTCAGGTCGACGCCTTCTACAACACCACGAACGCGCCCACCATGCTCATTTGTTCCGATAGCTTCTACTAGTATATCATGTCGTGATTCTGGAACAAATGAGCCTCCAAGGGCCTTCTCAACCAACAGATTCTACACAACATATACGCATGATAATATTAATATTGTAATTACCTCAACATTTAAATAACACATAAGATACGCACAACAAATCATACTTACAATTTTTTCAGCAACTACTCTTGACGCATCTGAGGTGTACTCTCCATTTGGCCTTAGTCGAGCCCTCTTCCACTTCTTATGCCTTGACGATGGAGATGGGTTGCGATCACGACTAATGGATTCCTCATCTCCAATTTGGTGTTTTTTTTCATCCATCATTTTTTCTCCAGTTTCCAGTAACCCCCACGAGACAATCTATGGGAGTAAATGTTTTTCACTTTATTTTGTATTGCTTCTTGACTTTTAGTATGTTATAAACATATTGAAAATATGATTAGTATCTATAAATCATTAGAATAAAATTATCAAGATGAATAAGACTAGTACTAACCATTAATGTCTCAGAATGACAGCCTTTCACAAACTTTTTTCAAACCTTCTTCGAGAAAAAACTATATCTCACCCATGGATGCTCAAGACTAATCTTAGGCTTCCTAATGTAGTCATGCGTGAGTCGTGACTTAAAGCTCCTCCATCGCGTACTAGCATGACTTGCCCACTTTTTTTAAGTGCTTATCACCATTCGTAAACTCAAAAGTCAACTACATTTAAATCAATAAGAATGTATTAGAAATTATAAAAAGCCATATCAAAATGATGAAAATTAATATTAATACCTTAATGTATGTCCATATGCTATCGTATTTGTGATTTTTGGAACCTCCTCGTTCCTCGAACACCTTCGTGCATTTCGACCTTCGTTTTTTAAAACCATGTTAAAGTAATATAGGAAAGAAACACTCTAATCATCAGATCAACATTGAATGTAACAAAGTCGTGAATCTCAGAGATGATAACAAGATATGATAGAATAAAACTTGTATTTATAGCATTTTGTACCATAGTGGCATATAACACGATTCACAATGGTAATTGTTACCCCAAAATTTGCCTTACCTTTTAACAATTTTCATCGGGTTCATGACTCTAATTCATGTGTATATATTTATACTTAATCAGTTCATTTTCACCAGCATTTTTCAAAGAAGACATGCATCATAGATTCAAGCTAGGGTTTTCCAGGTTTATATTAGGGCATGCTCAACCAGGTCCATAAAATCCTAATTCCTGATTTTAGCATTATTAACCCTTGTGTGTTGTATTTAGAGTTGAGAACTGATCAACATCATTTTGCCAACCTTGGAATTCATTTGTTTGATTAAGTTCCTTCATGGGTAATTTATACTTGGTCATTGCGTTTGTTTAATTTGGATTGAGGTTCATTCATTCATGTCCATGGTTCAAATTGCGTGATTCATAGATGTTTTATTCCAATTCAAGGTTCAAATTCATTTATTCAAATCCATTTTAATGGCAAGGCAAAGTTCATTTGTGCAAGTTCATTGTTCAAATTCAAAATCATATTTTTTGGGGGAAAATGTTCTTTCTTAAAAATCAAGTCACATAATTCCATTTTCATTTCAAAAACCACCCATTACATTACAAAAGGTACAAAAATCCAAGTCTCTACAAAAAAAAAATACAATTTTGACCTATGCTGACTTTTGGCCAGCTGTTGACTTTTTGGTCAACTGACTAAATCCTAGCTCTAATTCCTATTATACTTTTCCGACAAGCCATCCTTTTTGTTTGAGCCCTCAAAACCTTCATTTTATTATTTATCTTTGATGTTGTCCATAATCTAAGTTTCTTCAAGAGCAAGCCACATGAATGTCTTGAAGGCCTTTGCTCAATCCTCCCATCTTGCAAAACCATTCCAAACCAATGCATCAACAATAACAATGTAGCAACCATTACATAAATTCAAGCATTAACATGATTAATCACCATTATACATCACATTTCCAATTAAACTAATCACCAACCAAGTATCACATAAGAACAGTTGTGCATACACTTTACAAACCACATTTCTAAATTCATTACCATAACTGACTTAAGGGAATCATCAATTTTTAATAGCCTAAAAATATACCTTTCACAAGATTCAAATGCAAATTATTACCATGACATAAACCTACACATCAATTCAAACAAGGCTAGAAAACCACTTCTTTTAGTCATTGATTATAAGAATAGCATGACATAACAAAATATTCATAACAGAGTTGCATACACATTGCATAACTGTTTCAACCAACTTCAATATCGCCTAACAACAAGTCACGCCTAACTTAGGTTCTTCATTCATGTGACTCGCCAATTCAAAAGCTACTCCACAACTCACCTCGTGACTAACAAACTGAATCAATAAACTAACTATAACAAAGTTCAACACCCTCAACACAATTAACATTCACAATCAATTAACTTCATGAGCAAACTAACTGCATTAGACTATGTTCATCATCTAATTGCAACAATGTTCATCCAATCTCCAATTAAAATAATATTGTTGATAACGAGAAAACGCATCGATTATATTGCTAGGTTTCATTAACGTTTTATCGCATATTCACCATTTTAACACTCGATTTCTCGAGTTTTTCTTACCATTTTGCAGGTACATCATTATATGGAGCCAAATCATGAATTAAGAGCAAAAGGAACAAAAGAAACCATAAAGAGATGGAGAAATGAAGAAGCCTGCAAAAGACTGCATAATTTGTTGCAGTCACGGCTGTCACAAGGGTGTCACGACCGTGACACCCCAATTTGAGCCATCACGACCGTAAGAGAGTGGTCACGACCGTGACACTTAAAAACCACAAGTTACGAACGTGAAGACCTTGTCACGACCGTGACAAGGGTAAAATTAGGTTTTTGACTCAGACTACGTCAAGGCACTACGTGAAGACCACTTCTCCTATTTTGTTGCCACGTTCCTGCATTCCTTCCACAAATTCAGCAAGGCCCATGCAACAAAGGTCCAAAAATCCAGCCCATTAAGGATTCTATAAATAGTACAAGTTCTATGAACAATGGGGAGAGCATTTTTTATTCAAATTCCTGCGGAAGCTCTGCCGAACTGTATTACGAACCAGCCTTTCTATTCCTGCATTATTTTTAGTTTTCTGTTTCGTTTTTTATTGTATCCAAACCCGCCATATAACAATTTCCAACTTCAGGAAATTGTTATACATTTATTTGTTTCTAAACCTTCAGCATTCGTTTATTTTCAATTTCCGCCAACTCCAAGCTTTCCGGTCTGTGGAAGAAGGAGTCTACTCGAATATTTGTTAACCAGGTTTTTCATTATATTGCAATTTAATTTAATTATAATGTTTATTTATTTTTCTGCCATGAGTACGTTATTATTAAATTTTCTGTCTCTGTCTGGTTCAACATCGATGAGTAGCTAAACACCTTAGGGCGGTATGTAGTTATAACAAACTTAACCGGTAAAATATAACCATAGGCTAAAAATAATTAATCACTTAACATTCTGGCTGATACTTTTTAATTGAAATAGACCTTTTCGTTACGAGAGTAAGAAAAGAGTATTAGGTTAGGTCAAGACCACGAGAGTGTGAGATTTTAACCAGATAGCTAAAGTTAGGCATTTAAATTAAACACAGCGAGAGCGCTTTAAGATAAATTAGAATTACTTAGTTTCCAAAAATTACCTCTAAACACTTATGGGCTAGCGAGAGCAGGCATAGGGCTTTAGGGATAAGATCTGATATAAGACCACGAGAGTGTGAGTTGAGGGTATTTAAACTGGTAATCTCTACCGAATAGATTAAGTGAACACCTTTATAAGCCTAGGTTAGATTGACCCACCTAAGTTAGTATAATTACATACCGACCGCCTTAATATTACTTTATTAAAACTTAAATTTAATTCCGCCTTTAATAGTCTTAAAAATCAACAAAAAATCGTGACAACCATTCGCCTTAGCTAAACTAGAAGTTCATCTAGCACTAAGTAACCATAGAATCCCTGTGGATCGATAATCTTAAATATTACTTCGATAGGCTGTGCACTTGCAGTAAGATACCGCTAGACGCATAAGTAGACACGTCTTTAGCCCATCAAGTTTTTGGCGCTGTTGCCGGGGATTCCTTAATTTAGTTACTAGTGCATTTAGGTAGCATTGTCTAGACTAAGGTATCAACTATTTAATTTAATCTAATCTCCGAGTGTATGCCAAGTACTCGCTCTAAAAGCGAAGACTTGCAACCTCTAATCCCTGAATCGGAACGCTTCTTACACGTAAGAAGACGTATATTCGATTTCGAAAATAATTACAATATTCCAGATCTTCAATTAGATCCGCCTAAACCAGTCGTAAAATCAAAGGATGCAGAGATGGCTGAAGAACAGACTCATCCACTCAAGTATTACGCTAATCCTTCGCAAGCTGAACCGCATTCAAGCATTGCAGCGCCGGCTATCAACCGAAATGATTTCGAACTAAAACCTTCGTTGATATCAGCCGTGCAACAAAATCAATTCGCCGGAAATCCTACCGAGGATCCGAATCTTCATCTTTCGATCTTTGTGCAATATGCAGATACCGTAAAAGCCAATGGAGTTACTCAAGAAGCTATTAGACTACGTTTATTTCCTTTTTCGCTTCGAGACAGAGCAAGAGCTTGGCTTCAATCTCTGCCTTCGAACTCAGTAACTACGTGGGAAGAACTTAAGAGAGTTTTCTTGAATAGGTATTTTCCACCTAGCAAGACAGCTATGCTGAGAGCTCAGATCAACGGATTTAAGTAAAGAGAAAGTGAATCATTATTCAAAGCTTGGGAACGCTATAAGGATCTACTGAGACTTTGTCCACATCATGGATTAATAGAATGGATGGTCATCCATACCTTCTATAATGGACTCTTGTACAATACAAGAATGACAATTGACGCTGCCGCGGGTGGTGCATTGATGGACAAAGAATATAATGATGCATATGCACTTATCGAAAGTATGGCTCAAAATCATTACCTTTGGGGAAGCGAGAGAGTCGCAACTGAGAAACCAACAAAGGGAGGTATGTACGAAGTAAGTAGTATGGACCAAGTCAATGCGAAGTTTGACCAACTAAGCCAAAAGATCGATAACTTGGCCATAACACCTACAGCCATCGTGGCTGCAGTAACACCTAACTGTGAGTTATGTGGAGTCCCAGGACACGAAGTTTCTGATTGTCAACTATTGGCAGGAACTCCCACTGATCAAGTGAATTATGCTCAAGGAAACCCTTACTCAAACACATACAACCCAGGTTGGAAGAATCATCCGAACTTCTCCTATAAGAATAACAATGCTTATTACGCACCAGGTCAAGCACCAGCTACATCACCAGGATATCAAAAGACTGCTCCTAATATCCCTAGAAAATCGAACCTTGAATTGATGATGGAGAACTTTATAGCTAACCAATCTCAAACAAACAAGGACTTCTTAAACCAAAACATTCACACTAGTGAGCAGATTAAACAATTAGTGAGCAAAGTAGATGCATTAGCTACACATAACAAAATGCTTGAAACTCAGATTTCACAAGTAGCTCAACAACAAGCACCTACTGCTGCACCAGCTGGAGTATTCCCTGGACAACCTCAACCTAATCCGAAAGGACATGCTAACGCTGTAATATTAAGAAGTGGCAAGGAACTTGACGGACCTACCGATCCAAGACTTGACAATCCAGCCATGTACCAAAAACCGGATAAACCGACTGAAGTGGTGAATGATCCAGAAGAAAAGGAAGATGACAATCGAGAGGTAGTGGAGAAAGAAAAACCTTATGTGCCTCCACCACCCTATAAACCACCAATTCCGTACCCTCAAAGATTAATAAATTCCAAGACGACGGGTCAATTTAAGAAATTTGTCGAACTTCTGAAACAGTTGAATATTACTATTCCGTTTACAGAAACAATTACCCAAATACCCTCGTATGCTAAGTTTTTAAAAGAAATCTTATCCAATAAGAAAAAGATAGAGGATAACGGAACAGTTACACTTACTGCCGAGTGTAGCGCCATAATTCAGAATAAAATGCCTCCTAAGCTAAAAGATCAAGGAAGTTTCTCTATACCCTGTGTAATAGGAAAATTCGTCATTGACAAAGCTCTATGCGATTTAGGAGCCAATATCAGTGTTATGCCCTTAACGATTTGCAAAAGGTTAGACATGGGAGACCTAAGACCAACTAAAATGTCTGTTCAACTAGCCGATCGCTCTGTTAAATATCCTGTAGGCATACTAGAAAACGTCCCAGTACGTATAGGACAATTATACATCCCTACTGATTTTATAATCATGGGCATCTCTGAAGACTCCACTACACCTATCATACTAGGAAGACCATTCTTAGCTACCGCCGGAGCTATAATAGACGTAAAAAGAGGAAAGCTAACCTTTGAAGTAGGTGAAGAGAAAGTTGAATTTATTTTAACACAATTCTTACAATCACCAGCTATAGAGGATACATGCTATCTATTGGACGTAATTGACGAATGTGTAAGAGAAATGGAACTGAAAGAGACCACTTATTCTGAAATAATGAAAATTCAAATCCCTCCGATTTTCGAAGATGATAATTGGCGAAAACTGTATCAGGATGATAGTCTAAGCGAAAGTTTAGCACTTACACCGGATCCCATGCCAAGTAAAGATAAACCTACATTAGGATTAAAAACTTTACCTCATAACCTAAGGTACGAATTCTTAGACGTTGAATGTAAAAGACCAGTTATAGTAAATTCCAGTTTAGGAACTATAGAAACAAAGAAACTTTTAGATGTCTTGAAGAAATATCCAACTACATTAGGGTATAACATATCTGATCTCAAAGGAATATGTCCTTCAGTTTGTATGCATCGTATTCTGCTAGAAGAAGATTGCAGAACCTCCAGAGAATCTCAAAGAAGAATTAACCCAACCCTTAGCACTGTAGTAAAAGAAGAAGTTAAGAAATTATTAGATGCCGGGATAATATATCCAATCTCTGATAGTGAATGGGTTAGTCCAATACATGTAGTGCCAAAGAAAGGAGGTATCACTGTTGTGAAAAACGCTCAAGGCGAATCGATATCGCAAAGAGTAGTGACGGGATATAGAGTGTGCATAGATTATCATAAACTAAACAAAGCCACTCGAAAAGATCATTTCCCACTACCTTTCATAGATCAAATGTTAGAACGATTAGCCAAGCATTCTTACTTCTGATATCTTAACGGTTACTCGGGATTTTTCCAAATCCCTATCCATCCTGATGATCAAGAGAAGACTACATTCACATGTCCTCATGGAACGTTCGCTTATAGGCGAATGCCCTTTGGATTATGCAACGCTCCTGCAACCTTTCAAAGATGTATGATGTCAATCTTCGCAGATTTTATAGACAACATCATGGAAGTGTTCATGGACGACTTCTCTGTATGCGGGCAAAGTTTTGAAGGATGCTTATCGAACTTAGAAATGGTGTTAGAAAGATGTGTAAAAGTAAATCTCGTGCTTAACTGGGAGAAATGTCATTTTATGGTCAACGAAGGAATAGTATTAGGTCATGTAATATCCGACAAGGGAATTGAAGTTGATAAAGCTAAGATTGAAGTAATAAAAGATCTTCAACCCCCTAAAACCGTTCGAGAAATACGAAGCTTTTTAGGACACGCCGGTTTTTACCGATGATTCATCAAAGATTTCTCGAAAATCACTAAACCTCTTACTGGTTTATTAATGAAAGACGCTGAGTTCATATTCAATGAAGATTGTCTTAAAGCATTCGAAACTCTAAAAACAGCCCTCATCACCGCACCAATCATGCAACCCCCTGACTGGAGATTACCTTTTGAAATCATGTGCGATGCGAGTGACTATGCTGTAGGCGCAGTTCTAGGCCAGAGAAAGGAAAAGAAACTTCATGCGATTTACTATGCCAGTAGAACCTTAGATTCTGCCCAGATGAACTACGCTACTACCGAAAAAGAATTGTTAGCAGTTGTCTTTGCGCTTGACAAATTCCGTTCTTACCTAGTTGGAGCGAAAATAATCATTTACACAGACCATGTTGCTATCCGATATCTATTAACTAAGAAAGATGCTAAACCAAGACTCTTAAGATGGATTTTACTCTTACAAGAGTTTGATCTAGAAATAAAAGATAAGAAAGGTACTGAGAACGTCGTAGCGGACCATTTATCTAGAATAGAAGGTATTAAACCCGAACAAGTGCCGATTAACGATGATTTTCCGTATGAACAGCTGATAGCACAAATAGGAAGCGACCTAGCTCAGTTAGATATAAATGAACCAGAATCCGTGGAAACAATCCAGACAACTGTAGGACTGCCATGGTACGCTGACATTGTCAACTACCTAGCCGCAGGAGCTCTTCCACCCGATCTAACCTATCAGCAGAAAAAGAAATTCTTTCATAATCTGAAACATTACTATTGGGATGAACCATTATTGTTCAAAAGAGGACCAGATGGAATCTTTCGCCGATGTATTCCCGAAGAAGAAATAGAAGATGTCATTGCTCAATGCCATTCATCTCCTTATGGTGGACATGCAAGCACTTCCAAGACTTGTGCAAAAATCTTGCAAGCCGGCTTATTCTGGCCTAATCTATGGAAGGATGTCCACATCGCTGTTATAAATTGCGATCGGTGTCAACGCACTGGAAATATTTCAAGAAGAGATGAAATGCCTCAAAAAGGAATTTTAGAAGTAGAAATCTTTGACGTCTGGGGAATAGATTTCATGGGACCATTCCCATCATCTTTCGGTAATAATTACATACTCGTAGTTGTTGATTATGTTTCGAAATGGATTGAAGCCATAGCTTCTCCTACAAACGATACACGAGTAGTAATAAAGCTTTTCAAAAATATAATCTTTCCCAGATTTGGTGTGCCTCGACTCGTCATAAGTGACGGTGGCTCGCACTTCATTTCAAAAATCTTTGACAAGTTACTATCTAAATATGGAGTAAGACACCGTGTGGCTACACCATATCACCCACAAACAAGTGGACAAGTCGAAGTCTCAAACAGAGAAATTAAACAAATCTTAGAAAAGACTGTCGCCATATCTCGGAAAGATTGGTCATCTAAACTTAATGAAGCTTTATGGGCTTATAGGACCGCTTACAAGACACCCATAGGTACTACACCTTTCAAACTAGTTTATGAAAAATCTTGTCACCTCCCAGTAGAACTAGAACACAAAGCTTATTGGGCGATCAGAACTCTCAATATAAACTATAATGCTGCAGGAGAAAAGCGAATCCTAGACATTAACGAATTAGAAGAATTAAGGTTAGATGCATATGAGAATGCTAAGATATATAAAGAAAGAACTAAGCGATGGCATGATAAACGCCTATCTAGGAAAGAATTTAGTGTGGGAGACGCTGTACTCCTCTTTAATTCAAGACTTAGGCTCTTTCCTGGAAAATTAAAATCTAGATGGTCAGGACCCTTTGAAATAACTAAAGTATTCCCGAGTGGAGCAATAGAAATTAAGGGTAGGAATAGTGAACCATTCATAGTAAACGGACAACGTTTAAAACATTATCATAAAGTTGAAAATAGAGATTATGCGAATAATCTAAAGCTTTTAGAATTGTCCACTAATTCCCCTGATTAATCTAAACCTAAGCATTACGTCAGGCTTTTGACGATAAAAACAGCGCTTAGTGGGAGGCAACCCATTTACTTATTTAATTATTTAAACTATTCTTTTCTTTTAGCATATTGTTATTTATCGTTTTACTATTTGTTTAATTGTTTTGTCATCTTATAGTTTTATTTCATATTACTATTATTGCCATTACATTATGCATTTCATTTTCTTATTTTTATCTTAAATCACTTTTTACAGATTTTCTAAAGTCTTTTCCACCTTCCTTCTTCCCCTGATTTGTTTCCCCCATATTTGCACTGACCATGGCTAACCAACCAATTAACCATATGGAAACCAAATTTAGAGGTAGGAACCAAAGAATGAAGTTTGAAGAGTTATCACAGAGGCAAATGGATTTGACCCTGTACCCGGATGATAAGACTATGGAAACCCTAGGTATACATGATAGTGTCATGTACTTGTTAAACCGACTCGGATGGGAGAATGCATTGATCCAACATAAGTTTGTGACTTACCGCGAGCTCACCCTTGAGTTCCTTAGCTCCTTAATTTACCTACCTGAGCGCGGTTTTGGATTTAGGAAAGGATTTATTAGTTTCCGCCTATTTGGAATAGAATATGACTTTAACCATAAAGAACTAGCTGACTTGTTAGGATTCCCTAGTGGACCATTTGCTTTTACTACCACACAGGTAGAATTGATGGATATGGAGCTAGATTTCTTTTGGGGAACTTTAACCGGAAACTACCACCCTGAACCAAATAACATGAATAATGATGAGATCCATAATCCTGCTCTCCGTTACTTCCATAAATTCCTTGCCCACACCTTCTTTGGAAAAGAAGAAAACATTACCGGAGTTTATAAAGATGAAATATTTATTATGTCATGTTTCACTAATGGACAGCCTGTTAATGGTGTACCTTTCATGATGCAAACCTTCACCCATATCCAAGAAGAACCTGAATTACCTATATTAGTAGGAGGTCTTGTAACCATGATTGCTGATGCCATAGGACTTAGGTACCAACTGCACAGGTGCAACCGTCTAGGAACAACCCGCCCTATGAATCTTAATTTCTGCTTCAATAGACATATCATAAGGAATTTAGGACATCCACCTTTTGAGTACCTAATCCGGAACGAAGTAGTAACCCTGTTCACATTGCCTAACCATGCTAGAGTAAGTGTTCACAATAAGGATAACTGGCTTTATGAGTTAAACCCACCTGATTATCCATCTACTCCTGAAACACCTCAGTCTTACAAGATAAAAGATGATATAATGACCGCTGTCGAAACTGACCCTGAGACACCTCCTGGTTACCATGACATTGACCATACTGAAGAAGTACATGAAACCCCTGAAGTGAATCAAGGAGATTATGCTAACAACTTACAAAACATCATGAACACTCTCAATGCTTACCAAACTGACATTAATTTATTTAAAGAAGACATTAAGAGCATGCGATTGGACATTATAGGATTGACTGACATAACCTGCGAACAATTCTATCACTTGAACTCCGCCATCGAAGACTTGAAGAAACGCTTTTGAAAATGCTATAAGTGATTTAGTTTATTTTTCTCATTGTTTTCGTTTCTAGTTAGATTTATTTTTCGCAACAATTTCATACCGTAATTTCCGTTTATGTAACTTCATTTTCAATTACTTTATGCAATGCACCTTTAATTCCAAAATTTCTCCATTTTTAGCAATTTATATATTTTTCATTCTATGTACTGTTATGCTTGCATTATTTCATATTATATACAATCTCTCATGCCATGCAAGTTAATATAGTACTGTGTTGAAATTATATACTATATGGTGTTTATAATTTAATATGAGTGTTAGTGAAGAAAATACATTATTATAAAATATGTGAATTAAGTGAGAAAATGTTTTTCTGGAAATTATTCAACGAAGCGTGCCCTCACGGTCGTCATACCCATCTCACGATCGTGACGTGCTTAAATAGCGTGTCACGACCGTCACACCCCTGTCACGACCGTGACAACCCCTATTACAGGAATCGTGAGAAACATAACTGTTTCTCTTCGTGCCTCTTCTTCTTCTTCCTCCATAACTTCCTCAAAACTACCCATTTTCTCCATAACCTCCGTAACCTTCCCATTACCAACATTAACCCCCCATTATCATAACCTATCAGATTCTCACTCTCCATTATTTATCCCGAATCAATATTTCTTTCATTTTACCCATTTTTTCACAAAACATCAAAAATCTTCATTCTTCACTCTAAGTTCTTGCATGCAATGGATTCTATTACTTTTAGAGAAGGTGATGCTGGAGAAACTCAGAGAGAACGTTTTCTCCGATTCCAAAACCGCGGTGTGCAACCTACACGTTACATTGACACTGTCTGTTTGAGGGAACTCGGAATGCTTGCCAGTGTTAAAAGCCTGCTTCAAAAAGTCGGTCTGTGGGATCTTTGCAGTCAACCTCAGCCCACATTCGAGCTTCTGACACTGGAGTTCTTAAGCTCATTCAGTTACATCACCGGTACCGGTTCTCAAAGTCAGCTCACCGGTGTCGCCAAATTCAGATTGCATGGCCAAGAGTTCAACATTTCGCAAACCAGGATAGCCGAGTTGTTAGGCTTCGATCACGGAACTGAAGCTCACCGTCGCGTGCCCGATAATTTTAGTGAACAAGCTTTCACTCTATGGCACGACTTAACCAACACCCGTGCATCAGCCTTCCAAAGCCTCAACGCTACGCACATTCACAACCCAACAATCCGCTATTTCCACCGTGTCATATGCAACACCATCTTCGCTCGAGAAAGCAACCATAAGCTCAACTCCAAGGAGCTTCTATTCTTACACTACGCTCTTAATGACGAGCCGATCAACGCTGCCCCTTTCATGCTTTATCATATCCAGGCCATTGCACACAGAGGCTCCACCCCGTTCTTCATAGACGGCATTGTCACCACCCTCGCCATTCAGTTGGGGCTTGGTGACTTGGTCGTTAATCAGCCTCACCTAGCCGCAGAATTCCTCACCAAGAGTTATTGCAGGTCCGCTCACCTGATTGCGCAGCGAGAGGATGACAGGTATAGCCCTGTTGTCAATGTCACCATTTTCCATCATATCATTCTGCCGTCCCGCGACCGCATCGATCCATCCAGCCGAGCCAACTGGCTCTTTGTTTTACCTGTTGCTGCCGATCACGTCCCTATTCATGATGATCAGGCAGACCCTCCAGCGGATGAGATGCAGGACGCTATGGATGCAGCTGAGCCTGTCCAGGATATACCAGAGACATCTACCCGACAACCCCCTGCTCCCGAAATCACACTTGAGGAAGTCCTCCGTGCGATTCATCAGCAGAACCAGATGAACGCCGCACTAGAGCGAAGGCAGAAGGAGCAGTATGATGCTTTACTCAGCACTATTGCAGCAAACCAGGAAGCTACTAATGAGAAGTTTGAATAAATTTTCAGCGAGCTAGAAGCCCTCCGCATTAACATCACTGCTGCCTCCGGCACCGGTTCTGATCCTGAAGCGACTCCTTCCAGACGCCGCTCCCGCACCAGAGGCCGAGCCCGCGGTCCTCAGCAGCCATAGTTTTAGTTTGCTTATGTTTGTTTTTCGTTTTTGTCGTTGTACTGTACTTTTACCGCATTTATATCACAACATTGAGGACAATGTCTGATATAGTGTGGGAGAGGTACCTTTCATTTCCGCATTTTCCCTTTTTCGCACTTTTCCATTTCGTTGTATTTTCAATTCCGTTGTATTTCTTTTCGCAAGTTAATGAAATGAGCAAATCTTTGTGCTATTTTCTTTAATTTCGAACTTTCCCCGATTATTTAGCTATACCAGAAAAAATCTTTAATTATTCGCATTACCCGACTTACCTACGGAATCGTAATTAGGAAGCCGAGAACGATTAAACAAGACCAATACAATCTTGACATCTTTGACTCCCTACTTAAGCAATTCCATCCCGATTACCATTACGAGTACACTTTTAGTTTCAGTTCAAAAGTAACCCCTAGTAGTTTATACTAGCAGTCAGCACCGTCTGAACACAAACCACGTGGGGAGCCGATGAATATAAGCGTTTGATGCCTAATCAATAATGATCCTTCATATCTCGATGCAAAATGAAAATAAATTGCACCAAAGTACACAGTCGCATATAAGAAACGAGAAATATGAGAAGGAGTCCATTGCAAGTTGGTTCAGAGGTACTGGTTCTGAACTCGGTAGGGCGTGCTACGACTCGATCCCCCACAACCTCCAAATCGGATAAAATATGTAGGGTTACCACACTCGTGTACCAGACCCCGTGCTCAAAAAGGATCAAAGTCGCTAACCGGCTACTCCACTACGTGCGTGCTAAGGCAAAGGGATTAATGTGATTGCGCTAGAATGAAACCGGGCGAAATAAGATCGAAAAACTCCAGGTGAAATCGTAATGTAATTGCCGATTGTTTCGTTTAACGGGAAGTCGACGACATAGCTTGTTGCTTGTGTCATTAGTGTATCGGTAGTGTTCTATCAAAGTACCGAATTATCCGACAAAACGATCCCTCGTACGGTTTGTTATGAGTATGCGTGAATAAAATCTTGTCCGCCGATTTTCAACCGACTATTTGCTTGAGGACAAGCAAAGGTTTAAGTTTGGGGAAGTTTGATAACGAGAAAACGCATCGATTATATTGCTAGGTTTCATTAACGTTTTATCGCATATTCACCGTTTTAACACTCGATTTCTCGAGTTTTTCTTACCATTTTGCAGGTACATCATTATATGGAGCCAAATCATGAATTAAGAGCAAAAGGAACAAAAGAAACCATAAAGAGATGGAGAAATGAAGAAGCCTGCAAAAGACTGCATAATTTGTTGCAGTCACAGCCGTCACAAGGGTGTCACGACCGTGACACCCCAATTTGAGCCATCACGACCGTAAGAGAGTGGTCACGACCGTGACACTTAAAAACCACAAGTTACGAACGTGAAGACCTTGTCACGACCGTGACAAGGGTAAAATTAGGTTTTTGACTCAGACTACGTCAAGGCACTACGTGAAGACCACTTCTCCTATTTTGTTGCCACGTTCCTGCATTCCTTCCACAAATTCAGCAAGGCCCATGCAACAAAGGTCCAAAAATCCAGCCCATTAAGGATTCTATAAATAGTACAAGTTCTATGAACAATGGGGAGAGCATTTTTTATTCAAATTCCTGCGGAAGCTCTGCCGAACTGTATTACGAACCAGCCTTTCTATTCCTGCATTATTTTTAGTTTTCTGTTTCGTTTTTTTATTGTATCCAAACCCGCCATATAACAATTTCCAACTTCAGGAAATTTTTATACATTTATTTGTTTCTAAACCTTCAGCATTCGTTTATTTTCAATTTCCGCCAACTCCAAGCTTTCCGGTCTGTGGAAGAAGGAGTCTGCTCGAATATTTGTTAACCAGGTTTTTCATTATATTGCAATTTAATTTAATTATAATGTTTATTTATTTTTCTGCCATGAGTACGTTATTATTAAATTTTCTGTCTCTGTCTGGTTCAACATCGATGAGTAGCTAAACACCTTAGGGCGGTATGTAGTTATAACAAACTTAACCGGTAAAATATAACCATAGGCTAAAAATAATTAATCACTTAACATTCTGGCTGATACTTTTTAATTGAAATAGACCTTTTCGTTACGAGAGTAAGAAAAGAGTATTAGGTTAGGTCAAGACCACGAGAGTGTGAGATTTTAACCAGATAGCTAAAGTTAGGCATTTAAATTAAACACAGCGAGAGCGCTTTAAGATAAATTAGAATTACTTAGTTTCCAAAAATTACCTCTAAACACTTATGGGCTAGCGAGCGCAGGCATAGGGCTTTAGGATAAGATCTGATATAAGACCACGAGAGTGTGAGTTGAGGGTATTTAAACTGGTAATCTCTACCGAATAGATTAAGTGAACACCTTTATAAGCCTAGGTTAGATTGACCCACCTAAGTTAGTATAATTACATACCGACCGCCTTAATATTACTTTATTAAAACTTAAATTTAATTCCGCCTTTAATAGTCTTAAAAATCAACAAAAAATCGTGACAACCATTCGCCTTAGCTAAACTAGAAGTTCATCTAGCACTAAGTAACCATAGAATCCCTGTGGATCGATAATCTTAAATATTACTTCGATAGGCTGTGCACTTGCAGTAAGATACCGCTAGACGCATAAGTAGACACGTCTTTAGCCCATCAATTGTTCATATTCCCAATTATCCAACACATTATCACTAGCTAACGGTTGATGGATTTAACAACTAACATAATCATTTAACTAACTTCATTAACCATTTTTTAAATCTTAGCCAAAGTAACTATAACATCCTAACTAACTAATTTTTATGCCAATTCATCATAACTAACTGTAACATATATCATAACTAACTTTCAACTGGGATAACAAATCAACATAACCTCTAACCATTATATAACCGAACTCATAACTAACTCCAGTTGGCATTTAACTCCACTATAACTAACTCTCCATGAACTTCCAAATCTAACCCTCACTTTCAACTGAATTCTATTAATTGATACTCTATAAGTTCATCACTGCTTCATAATTTCATCGACATGAAGGAAAATTGCGATCTAAACGCAGCGGAAAACAAAAATTTCCTTTAGTGATCCTTACGAATGAGCATGGTCAGTGATAGAATCGTTACCTCTTTGTGGGGATTCAGATCTTTGATGCAGCGATCACAAGCGTTGATGAAGTGCAACGCCTCTACTCAGTCCACACGAACAGCTTCCGGTCACAGTGCTAGCTGCTTACGAACGGAATTATTTGAGTGAGAAAAGAGAATCAAAAACGAAATTGCATCAAGTGAAAGCTTCATCACAAGGGTTCCTTTTATAGACTCTCTTGTGGGCTGCGGGCTAAAAACCCAATTCACATGATCCATAATAATATTATATATTATTATAATAACTATTATTATAATAAATATATTTATTTTATTATTATTTTATAACCATTATAAAATAACAATAATTATTATTATATTATCCGAATTTCTATTTTTCACTTAAGTGCACCGTACCTTACGGTGTTCCTTTGATTTCTCTATCTCTCATCAAACTGTCCTTATGTGTGTGACCCTGTAGGATTTCGTAACGTTGGTAATTATATTAAATTATATATTTAACATAATAAACAGTAAGCGGTATCTAGCAACACATCACTGCTACCCAAGTCACGAAAATGTCATGTGATCTGACAAAACCTTTTTCGTGATAATATATGTTTGTACAATTACCCTTTTGCCCCTATGTCTATATTGAACACAAGGCATACACTGTGTCATCCTTGTCCAGTTCAATATTGGGCCCTTAGACATTTCTCCTGTTATGCAGGATTGGCAAATTCCATCTAGGACACTCATGTCCCTCAGCATGCTTCGTGGAGTGCCCATCAACTGTCTTTATGATCATCCAGTTACGGATAATGTTTGATCAGCAATAAAGCACCCGACTCTACATCTAGGGTCAATAGTGGTTTCAGGTCGAAGGGTGGTAATACACCATTATCACCATGAGAATAACTTATGACACTTTGCATAACATACTATGTAGTATTCTCATAGCGGGTCAATCCGGTATAAATATTACTCCTAATATTTATACCTATGTCAAGACTTGATAACTCTTTATCCATGATCCATGAGATGTGATCATCAGTCTATCTTCATAATAGTCTCAATGCTTTTAATGTTATCCCACTTTGCAATAAAGCTTGACTACGGATATTTTAAGAATAATGTCTTTATGTTTAATGGGATCTCATGATTAAGTCACACTTAACATTTCATTAAACAAACTAACTATTCTAGGGACTTTATTATTCTGAAATACAAACATAATAAAGAAATGCCTTTTATTATTAAACGAATAATCCGATACAAGTACCAAAAAGTATTGGCCTCTAGGGCTTACACCAACAATCTCCCACTAGCACTAGAGCCAATTAGGCATACCCTTAATACCCATAGATCTAGTATGACCATCATGCTTCTGTTGCGCAAGAGGCTTTGTTAATGGGTCAGCGATACTGTCAAGTGTAGGTACTCTGCATATCTTCACATCTCCCCGATCGATTATCTCTCGAATGAGGTGATAACGCCTAAGTATGTGTTTGGATCGTTGGTGAGATCTAGGCTCCTTAGCTTGTGCGATAGCACCATTGTTATCACAATATAAACCAATGGGATCCACAATGCTAGGGACTATGCCAAGTTCACTAATGAACTTCTTGATCCAAACAGCTTCCTTTGCTGCATTTGAGGCAGCAATATACTCGGCCTCAGTTGTAGAATCAGCAACTGTTTCTTGCTTTGAACTTTTCCAGCTCACAGCGCCACCATTGAGACAGAACACATAACCAAATTGTGATCTAAAATCATCCTTATCTGTCTGGAAGCTAGCATCAGTGTAACCAATTACATCAAGCTCTTCCTGACCTCCATATATCAAGAATGAATCCTTAGTCCTTCTCAAGTACTTAAGAATATTCTTGACAGCTACCCAGTGAGCATCACCGGGATCAGATTGGTACCTACTCGTTGCACTTAATGCATACGAGACATCTGGTCGAGTACATAACATGGCATACATGATAGATCCTATTGCAGATGCATATGGAATCTTATTCATGCGATCCCTTTCTTCCTTAGTTGAAGGGGATTGTGTTTTTGATAAACACAGACCATGTTGCATAGGTATGAATCCTTTCTTGGAATCATGCATATTAAAGCGTCTCAACACTTTATCTATGTATGTACTCTGACTTAGGCCAAGCAGTTTTTGTGATCTATCTCTATAGATCCTAATTCCTAATATATAGGCTGCTTCACCTAGGTCTTTCATAGAAAAACAATTCCCTAACCAAGTCTTCACTTGTTGCAAGGTAGGGACATCGTTTCCAATGAGTAATATGTCATCTACATATAATACCAGAAACACGATCATGCTCCCACTAACCTTCTTGTAGACACAAGGTTCATCTTCATTTTTGATGAATCCATATTGTCTTACGGTTTCATCAAAACGAAGATTCCAGCTTCTGGAAGCTTGCTTCAATCCATAGATTGATCGCTGTAACTTGCATATCTTTTGGGCATCTTGTGGTATGTCAAATCCTTCAGGTTGTGTCATGTACACATCCTCAAGAAGATTCCCATTAAGGAAAGCAGTTTTGACATCCATCTGCCATATTTCATAATCATGATATGCAGCGATGGCAAGTAAAATCCGAACAGATTTAAGCATTGCAACTGGTGAAAAGGTTTCATCATAGTCAACCCCATGAATTTGTTTATAGCCTTTTGCAACCAGTCTTGCTTTATAGGTATGTACCTTACCATCCATGTCAGTCTTCTTCTTGAAGACCCACTTGCATCCTATAGGGTTAACTCCTATAGGAGGTTCTACCAAGGTCCAAACCTGGTTTTTGTACATGGAATCCATTTCAGATTTCATGGCTTCTAGCCACTTCTCAGACTCAGGACCAGTTATGGCCTCTTTGTAGGTCACAGGCTCATCTTGATCCATGAGTAATACATCACCCTGATCACTTATGAGATATCCATATCTCTCAGGTTGGTGACGTATCCTGCTTGACCTACGCTGGTCTTGTTCTTCTTGAGCAGGTTGCTCTTCCACAACTACTTGTGTTTCCCGCTCTAGTTCCTCCATAGGTGTTTCAATGTTTTGTGATTCTTGAATTTCTTCAAGCTCTATTTTCCTCCCACTGTTTCCTTTGGAAATAAAATCCCTTTCCAGAAAGACTCCAGTTCGAGCGACAAACACTTTGCCCTCAGAAGGATTGTAGAAGTAATATCCTCTTGTTTCTTTAGGATACCCCACAAATAAGCATTTGCCAGATTTGGGCTCAAGCTTGGTTGAAATTTGTCGTTTGACGTAAACCTCGCAACCCCAAATCTTCATGTAAGACATATGTGGTTTCTTACCACTCCATATCTCATATGGTGTCTTATCAACCTTTTTGGATGGAACACGGTTAAGTGTGTAAGCTGCTGTTAATAATGCATGTCCCCAAAAGGAGTTTGGAAGATCGACGTGACTCATCATGGATCGGACCATGTCTAACAAGGTTCGATTTCTTCTCTCAGATACACCATTCCATTGTGGTGTTCCAGGAGGAGTAAGTTGGGATAGAATCCCATACTCTTTTAGATGGTCATCAAATTCTAGGCTTAAATATTCACCGCCTCGATCTGATCGAAGAACTTTAATATTCTTACCTAGTTGGTTTTGTACTTCATTCTTGAATTCCTTGAACTTTTCAAAGGACTCAGATTTGTGTTTCATTAAATACACATATCCGTATCTACTGAAGTCATCAGTAAAAGTGATGAAGTACTGAAAACCTCCTCTGGCTGGTATGTTCAGTGGTCCACATAC
The DNA here is from genome assembly GCA_963859935.3 of Lathyrus sativus. Classification (NCBI taxonomy): domain Eukaryota; kingdom Viridiplantae; phylum Streptophyta; class Magnoliopsida; order Fabales; family Fabaceae; genus Lathyrus; species Lathyrus sativus. The sequence goes on from OZ012740.1 coordinate 574,322,215, forward strand.
ATCAGTATGTATGAGTGCCAAAAGATCATTAGCCCTTTCACCTTTTCCTGTGAATGGGGACTTTGTCATCTTTCCAATTAAACAAGATCTGCATGTCTCATATGATTCATAATCAAAAGAGTCCAAGAGTCCATCTTTATGGAGTTTGGAAATGCGTTTCTCATTTATGTGGCCTAATCGACAGTGCCAAAGGTAAGTTGGATTCAACTCATTAGGTTTCAACCTTTTAGTATTAATGTTATAAATTGGCATTTCAAGATCAAGGACATATAGTCCATTATTCATTTTTGCAGTAGCATAGAATATATCATTCAAATAAATGGAGCAACAATTGTTCCTTATTATGAATGAAAAACCAAACTTGTCCAAACAAGAAACGGAAATAATATTCCTGCTAATTGCAGGTACATAATAACAGTTCTCTAACTGAATTATTAAACCACTAGGTAAAGTTAAAACATAAGTTCCTACAGCTAAAGCAGCAACCTTTGCTCCATTGCCAACTCGTAGGTCAACTTCACCTTTTGCCAAATTTCTACTCCTTTTTAGTCCCTGCACATTAGTACAAATGTGAGAACCGCATCCAGTATCTAATACCCATGATGCAGAAGTAGATAAATTAATTTCAATAACAAAAATACCTGAATTTGAAGTCTCTACTCCATTATTCTTATCTTCCAGGTACTTTGGGCAATTTCTCTTCCAATGTCCGGTCTTACCGCAATGGAAGCAAGTGCCCTCCTTTGCTATTCCTCCACTAGGCTTCAAAACAGGAGGAGTGGGTTTGGGTTTGGCAACTTCCTTGCCTTTCCCTCTACCACCCTGTTTGATGGGCCTCTTGTTCTGTTTCTTTCCATTACTGACCATCAGAATGGATTTCCCTTTTGTCTTCATATTCTGCTCAGCAGTTCTCAACATGCCTAGCAGTTCTGGAAGACTTTTGTCCAAGTCATTCATATTGAAATTCAGGACAAACTGACTGAAGCTCTCTGGCAACGATTGCAAGATCAGATCAATCGCAAGTTCCTTTCTAAGGGGAAACCCTAATCTGTCAAGGTTCTCCACATACCCAATCATCTTGAGTACATGGGGACTTACAGGGGCTCCCTCAGCTAACTTGCTGTTAAAAAGGGACTTTGAAACCTGAAACCTCTCATTTCTTGCTTGCTCTTGATAAAGCGTTTTCAGATGTCCGATCATATCGAACGCAGACATGTTCTCGTGTTGCTTTTGCAACTCAGAGTTCATGGTAGCAAGCATGAGGCAAGCGGTTTCATTGGCATCATCGAAATGCTTCTTATAAGCATCTCTTTCTGCCTTTGGTGCAGAACTAGGAGGTTCCTCCTCAGGAACTGGTGTCTCCAAGACATACAGCTTCTTATCGTGCTTGAGGACAATCCTCAGATTACGGTGCCAATCCAGGAAATTTGTCCCAGACAATTTTTCCTTATCTAGGATGGATCGCAAAATATTGTTCGATGTGTTTGTTGTCATGGTAATCTACAAGAGAAATATGAAAATATAAGTATCATTAAAACAACATATTTAATTAGGCCTTTAATCAAATATGCTCCCACTATTTTATTCAAAACAAATGACCCTCATCATTTGATTCGGAAAATCCCGTTGGAAGACTTTCTAGTGGGTCGAGATCCATGTTTCACTTTGTTTTAAGTCAGCGTTAGGCTGATTACACAAAACTAAGTTATTTAGGTAGGAACTCCTTCCAATTGTATCTCATACAACTCTCGAATATTTTCAATTGGGTGAATAACTCCTTATTCTGATCCATCACATGAATCATTCCCAATTCTTGCTTCTAAACATATATAATCTTATTATAATTTGTTTAGTTAAGTTTGACCCATTGTTTTAGCAATTGGATATTACAATTATCCCATCACACCTTACTAATATAGAACATGCACCTCGCGTAGGCGAAACCTACAATGCTCGATACTAGTCTTGATGAGTGCTAAAAAATTGGAAAGCATAAACTTAATATTTAATTTTGAGGGAATTTGTTATTAGTTTGATCTCACCGGCTTAACATGCAAAACGTCTCTCACATGCATCAACATACAATTACATGCATCAACATACATATAAAAAAAAAAAGATACAATTATGGCCCCTAACGCAATTGTTCTCTCAAGCCAATGAGAGAACCTAAGCTAACCTAATAACGATCTAAGCTTCTCCAAGCATGATCTCCAAGGTTATCCTCCTTTAATATTGAATACTTCCTTTTTTTTCATAACATAATATTACATTACATATAAGAAAACTCGTTTTACATACGAGGGAGTGAGATGAGAAAAGAAGTTACATAAAGAGATTGAGAGAGAGGCACGACACGCAGGCCGTATTCAAAAATCCCAAAACAATAATAAAGGAAAAACTAAGGCCATAACTGATCACCACAAATAAATAATAATAAACACACTTTTATTATTAGTTTAAAATTCCGATAATTAAATAAACTAAATTAAATTTCGGCTGATTGATCACACTTTGCAGACTTAGCCGGGGGTTCCGCTGCCCGGTCAGCGGACGGTGGTTCTGCTGACCGTTCAGCGGACGGGGGTTAAGGGGGCAGCGCCTCCTTGCGGGGTTGTTAGGGGCAGCGCCCCAGCGAAAAATTTTATGAACACTTCATTGTATTTCACGTCGTTTCCTGCACAACTTTTGTGCATTTACAACCCCAACCGGAAAAGTCCGCGGCAATACAACACTTGTACTGCCATTAATCCTGATGCAACAATTTCATGCCGTCAAACACAACTCAATTGATAACTCAATATGATAGATCAACATGTCATTGCTTCACCATACTAACGTCGGATTCCGAAGCGAATGAAAATGATGATCTTTCAAAAGAATTACAATCCTTATGTGATTGAATGGATGAAATCAAAACAGTATATCCCATATACCATCTTTGCATCAGAATTTCTTATATCTTATATAAAAGTGATCGATCTAATTGTGTAACCTATGGATGATCAATGTATCGCACAACTTCACCATACTAATGTCGGTTTCTGAAGCATAATCAACATCAATCATCCAAATCGTACACAACAGATGCCAAATTTAATTAATCGTTTATTGTTAAATTCATTCTGTGTTTTAATCGAATCAAATACAGAAAAGACGGAAATTTAACAGCTATCAGATCCATGGTTTCGTAAGTGGCTCTGATACCACTGAAGGAAAATTGCGATCTAAACGCAGCGGAAAACAAAAATTTCCTTTAGTGATCCTTACGAATGAGCATGGTCAGTGATAAAATCGTTACCTCTTTGTGGCGATTCAGATCTTTGATGCAGCGATCACAAGCGTTGATGAAGTGCAACGCCTCTACTCAGTCCACACGAACAGCTTCCGGTCACAGTGCTAGCTGCTTACGAACGGAATTATTTGAGTGAGAAAAGAGAATCAAAAACGAAATTGCATCAAGTGAAAGCTTCATCACAAGGGTTCCTTTTATAGACTCTCTTGTGGGCTGCGGGCTAAAAACCCAATTCACATGATCCATAATAATATTATATATTATTATAATAACTATTATTATAATAAATATATTTATTTTATTATTATTTTATAACCATTATAAAATAACAATAATTATTATTATATTATCCGAATTTCTATTTTTCACTTAAGTGCACCGTACCTTACGGTGTTCCTTTGATTTCTCTATCTCTCATCAAACTGTCCTTATGTGTGTGACCCTGTAGGATTTCGTAACGTTGGTAATTATATTAAATTATATATTTAACATAATAAACAGTAAGCGGTATCTAGCAACACATCACTGCTACCCAAGTCACGAAAATGTCATGTGATCTGACAAAACCTTTTTCGTGATAATATATGTTTGTACAATTACCCTTTTGCCCCTATGTCTATATTGAACACAAGGCATACACTGTGTCATCCTTGTCCAGTTCAATATTGGGCCCTTAGACATTTCTCCTGTTATGCAGGATTGGCAAATTCCATCTAGGACACTCATGTCCCTCAGCATGCTTCGTGGAGTGCCCATCAACTGTCTTTATGACCATCCAGTTACGGATAATGTTTGATCAGTAATAAAGCACCCGACTCTACATCTAGGGTCAATAGTGGTTTCAGGTCGAAGGGTGGTAATACACCATTATCACCATGAGAATAACTTATGACACTTTGCATAACATACTATGTAGTATTCTCATAGCGGGTCAATCCGGTATAAATATTACTCCTAATATTTATACCTATGTCAAGACTTGATAACTCTTTATCCATGATCCATGAGATGTGATCATCAGTCTATCTTCATAATAGTCTCAATGCTTTTAATGTTATCCCACTTTGCAATAAAGCTTGACTACGGATATTTTAAGAATAATGTCTTTATGTTTAATGGGATCTCATGATTAAGTCACACTTAACATTTCATTAAACAAACTAACTATTCTAGGGACTTTATTATTCTGAAAGACAAACATAATAAAGAAATGCCTTTTATTATTAAACGAATAATCCGATACAAGTACCAAAAAGTATTGGCCTCTAGGGCTTACACCAACACGACATGCCCATTTCAGAATCACAATCACTCTCCCACAAATGAATTATCTCTTAATTCCTCACAATCTTCTCTCAATCACTCACCACTTTATGCATTGAAGCAATTCAATCTCAAGAGTTCTCATCAATCTCTAGTAACAACCTCAATTCCTACAGACTAAGAATTTTATATAATTGGAAAAAGATGATAACAAGAAGATAATGAGTTGCAGACTTAGAGTTTACCTGAGAAGAGATCATCTTCGTGATTGTTCATCATCTTCAACAATCTATAGAATCTGGCGCCATCTTATACATTGTAGGTTAGATTCTTGTTCCTTTCATCAATTCACACTAATCATGGTGTCCCATGTAGATTCAAGGTTGAGGAATCAAACCCTTAGCCGTTGAGGATTTGATTCCTCCATTTTAGAGTTTAATTTGTGAATGAGGATTTTAGGGTTCGTTAGAATTTTGCTTCGGTTAGGGTGTTATGATAGGAATTATGAAAGATTGAGGGTGGATTAGTGGAGAGGGCGAGAATAAGATAACGATGATGTGGAAAAGTGACATATGTTTTCCAAAATTACAGGTAACATAAGAGTGCCTTTTTCCACCAATTCCTTACACTTTGATCCCCTTTAACAAACCTGAGAGGCAGGGCTTGAAGACCTTACGTGTCCTAAGTTCTTTGGGCTGCATTGTTGTGATGCTCATTGGATTGCAAGAAAGAAATAGATTTGCCTTGCCACTCTCCTACAAAAGGACTTGACCCGACTTCAAATGAAGAAGAAGAAACAGTGGAAGCTTCCATGTCATTATTTGACTGACTATTATCTCTTACATTTTTGCTATCATGGTCGTGGTATTGTTCTTGTTCATCCAAAGGCAGTAGCTCCATAGTGCGGTGTGTTGTGTTCCATGTGGCAACCGTATGAAAATTGCCAGCATCGGGCAAGTTCAAGACTTTGTTGTCTCCAGATTCCCAAAGTAGAGTGCCGTGTTGGTTGACAATGATGAACTTGAAGTCAAGGTGATTGCCAACGTTGAAATGTAAGTCGCATACCCTTCCATTTGGTGCCCAATTGAATGGAACACTAGTCTTCCAAGAATCGAATTGTTTGAGTGATCTTAGAAGTTCAACATGGTCACCGAATTGAACTTGACGATCCCATCAGTCAGTGACATCAAAAGACAAATAACATAGAGAATTATCATCAGAAGAACAATTTGGAACTACAATGTTATGAAACATCAAATAGTTAAAAAAATGTCAGCTGCAGAATGCATAAATTTTCAAAAGCTAGAAAATAAATCATTGTAACTTCAAAGTGGTACCCACACATTGGTATTTACACGTCCAAATTTGAGAAATGTTAAAGTCCGACTATAGTTTTTTTCCTTCTAGATTCTGTTGTTCTAACAATTGAGGCATTGAGCATTCATCTCATACCCATCATCACTCACTATCTTATCAAAGCTGTCCAGAGTTATTATTACTGTTTCATTAAGAAGAATTAGATGTAACTGTATTTGTGCAGTTGTTCTGTTTAAAGGTTTTTTTATCTTTACAAAATTCTATGCAACTACTGTTGTCATGATTGTTTCTATATTGTGAAATATTGCATGATTTGACTTTGGTGTGGGTTCTCTTTTGTGGTTCTCATTTTGGTTTACATGTGGCTAGACTGTCTTTTGTAGTATATATTAATGAATAACACCAATTATGTTCCCTGTTAAGTGTTAAAAGGTAGCGAGTAGAATTTTTCGCCCAATTTTTTTTGTTGGTACCGCATTAATATTTGCATTTGTTGCGAGTTTGATACTTTATCTGGCTATCCTATTTATGTACTTCCTTTGATAAGAATTGACAAGTCTATGAAAGCATAATTCAGACATTATACCGTATTTGGTTTGTGTGTAAAATTTGGCGATCGAGGAATTAAGACTTGTGTTGTGTGTGTCTCATTCATAATTTGGCAGATGACAATTCCTTTGAATATTAAAAGGAAGTAGAAAGAATCCTTATGGCATCAAAATCAAGCATTTTCTACTAAATGGTGCACTATGTGTAGTCATCGTCTCATAAAAAATTTCACAATTAACCTAAACAAAAGGACGTCGTAATGAATCAGAAATCAAAGATAAAACGAAATAAAGAAGTGGAACGACTTACAAACACTGAGAATGAGGACAGGAGATGATGAAAGGAAACAACCGATGACTGGAACGCGAGAGGGTGGTCGGGAAGTAGGGAAGGCGACGATATGCTTTGAGATGAGAGATTTTATTTGAAAGGCATGATAAGAAGAACAATTACTTTGTGTGATTGATGTAATTATAAACGACATTGCCATCTGCAAAACCAACATGTGTAGCAGGAAGCACATGAAGATTTGCTATAACTCCATTCGCAAAATCCTCATTGTTAACCAATACCATTCCAATAACACCTACGCGAGAAGCTTGCACTCCCTTATTAACTCTAGCAGTCTCACCTCGAAGACATACCAATATTTTTCCTTTAATCTTTTTTAGATCCAGAGTTTCTTCTTTGCAAATAGAGCTACGTGCGTACACAGATTAAATAAATTAAAACATATCATATTCACTATAAGAAAGTTATTTGAAACAATTAACTTGAAGGAAGAAAGAAAAAGAAGAAATTCTTACGCACCGATGGAAAACACTTTACCAAATTTAGAATCTGCACCACTTATCAATGGATATAATTTGTTAGGTGGTAAGTTCAACTCTGAAAGACTAACTCCCTTGCATATTTTTTTTATTACCAAGAATAACATAACTTGTGAAGTCTTTGTGGATTGTGAATTTCCTCTAGAAGCCACAACAATGATGTTGTTAGCAATTGCATGGAAGGAACCTATGAAAATAGCATTTGTAAAAAACTCATGTGGAGAATTTCCACCCAAGAACACAAAAAATACATAAACACCATCACTTATGGCAGTGGTGGTGATGATGGTGGGTGGAGAAAGGGGGTGACGATTGATCTAGGGTTTGTGGGGAAACAGAGAAAACGAAAGAGAGAGAAATGTGAAAAATGAAAGTGTGAAAAAAGAAAAATGTGATTTTGAAATTGGAATGGAGACTAATCAGAGTGTGATAACTGTAATGCAAAGAGAGATATGTGAATTTTGTATTTGAAACATTTATTAATTACTTATTTGTCTAAATTGTAATGTAAATAAAAATTGGAGGAAGGACAAATATGTAAGATCGTGCAATTAAATTTTAAAAGGTTTATTATATATATATATATATATATATATATATATATATATATATATATATATATATATATATATATATATATATATATATATATATATATATATATATATATATATATATATATATATATATATATATATATATATATATATAAAAGTTAGAGAACAATTACTATGTATTAATACTACAAATTTTTTTAGACAAATGTCTTAATTAATAGACCACTGTAGTTATTTGTAATTGTTTCTTAATATATTTTTCTTCACTTTAAATTTTCCCACCATTACTTTAGCGTGTATATATATATATATATATATATATATAAAAGTTAGAGAACAATTACTATGTATTAATACTACAAATTTTTTTAGACAAATGTCTTAATTAATAGACCACTGTAGTTATTTGTAATTGTTTCTTAATATATTTTTCTTCACTTTAAATTTTCCCACCATTACTTTAGCCGCCAAAAAATATCATTTTTTATTTTTAATCACATTATAATTAAAGTCTTAATTAATTGTATTATTTAGTTCAAAATGTTAGTCAACTTTCTACTTCAAAGTTTCATGTTCTTATCATATATTTCTATTATTATTGATAAAGAAAATCTATTTGTATTATTTACTAACTTTTAAAAGTGAATAAATAAAGATATATTAATAAGCACTTTTATAAGGTATGATGTAAATCTTAAGAAAATATTTTTTTTGAAAAGAAATACAGTTATTAACTCTATCAATATTTTCTTTTAATAACTTCACCACACCTCTTTATTTCATGTTACTATTCCCTATTTTTCTTTTATAACGAGGGAAACACAAGATTGATGTTAAGATGAGATTAATGAATAAAATTAAATAAAATAAGATTAGATTAGGACCACACCACACCATACCACACCACACCGCACCACACCACGCATCATCGGCAGTCTGTTGTTTCTCTCTCTTGTTTCTCTCTCCTCTGTGATAATATAAATAAAATCTGACATCATATGATCCTCTCATCTTTCTTCCTAGTTTGTTTCGTTTCTGCGTCTTTTCCTCTTTTTCACCTTATTTTCACCTCACCACTTTTTTCTCTATTTCAATTCTTTTCTTTTCATTCATTCCCACGATAATTCTAGGGTTTCCTTTTCCCTCTTTCACCATCCAACAGCACTCCCAGGTACGTTCTTCTCTTCAATTTCGTGCCCTAGTTTCATTTCCTACCTCATCCTCCCTCCCATTTTATCCTTCTTTTTAGTCATCCCTATTTTGATTTCGATATTTGAATTACGTCTTTGATTTTCACAATTTCGTTGGCTTTTTTTATTCGTGTGATTGTGTATGTTGATTTTGACTCGTATCGTTTATCAGGTGGCATGTGTGGTGGGGCTTTGAATTTCAATTTGATTTGGGAAATATTTTTGTTGTTTTTCCCTCGTTTTCCTATGGGTTTGACTCCCAGATTGGGTTTCCCTTTTTTCTTTTTCTTTTTTCTTTTCCTTTTTGGTTTCCGAGAGATTGAAATGGTGGCTTAGTAATTGGGTTGTATTTATTACAGTCTTAGGGAATGAAGTTTGCTTTGGGTGTATTTATTATTGGTGGGTTTGTACAGGGATAGCGTTTGGGTGGGTTCTGTTTATTGTATTAGTGGAGGTGGGGATTCTGTGAGGATGACAGATTTTCAGCCTCTGCAGCAAAAGCCTGAATCTGCTGATTCCCATGCTGATTTTGAGCATGGATTGGAGAACTTTATGCGTGGTCAGTTGGATGATTGTATGTCATTTGCTTCCTGTAGCTCTTCCCGGGCACCCGAAGATGAGGACGACGAGAGTGATCAGCTAGTTCGGAGGAGAAGGAGGTCTGATCTTGAGGGGGACGATTTAGCAGAGTCGTCAGCAGCACGGAGGCGGCATTCAAGAATTTTGAGCAGATGGGCTGCTCGCCAGGCGCAGGAGATGATAACTACTATTGAAAGAAGGAATCGAGAGTCAGAGTTGATGGCGCTTGCAGGGTTACATACGGTGTCCATGTTGGACTCCTCTTTTCTGAGGGGGTCACAGTCTCCTAGTTCTGGCCAGGAGGGGACTGTGGAGAGGCCCAGCACTCAGGCATCTTCCATTCTGCAGATGTGGCGGGAGTTAGAGGATGAACATTTGTTGAATCGGGCACGGGAAAGGATGAGGGAAAGGTTGAGGCAGCAAAGGAGTTCTGATGCTAATACTAATGTGTCAAGTACTATGTCTGACAGTCGAGGCAGTGAGAATCGAGGGAGTTTGGGGGATGCAAGTGAGAGTGAAAATGATTATGGTACCTGGTCACATGATCAGATTGGATCACGGAATGCTCATGTGAATCGTAACGGGTCTAGCAGGGAGCAATCTCCCGATCTTGGTGAAGTTGAGAGGGAGAGAGTTAGACAGATTGTTCGGGGATGGATGGAAAGTGGTATTAGTGATCATTCATCTAATGTGAGCCAGAGAAACAACAACCACAGATCAGAATGGCTTGGAGAAACAGAGCGTGAGAGAGTAAGAATTGTCAGGGAATGGGTGCAAATGACTAGCCAGCAGAGAGGTTCACGAGGGAGTCGTAGGGATGCTCAAGCAAGTGAATCTGCTCAAGCTGTTCGGACCCGTGATATGGCAGCTGACCATGATGAGGGTCAGCCAGAGCATGTTCGGCGGGACATGCTGAGGTTGCGTGGAAGACAGGCTCTAGTTGATTTGCTTGTTAGGGTAGAAAGGGAAAGACAAAGAGAGCTGCAGGGTTTGTTGGAGCACCGTGCTGTTTCTGATTTTGCTCATCGCAATCGTATTCAGGTCTGTTGTGTACCCTATCAGAATTCAGAATTATCTTGCAATTTGTGTTTCCCCTGGTCATGATGTTGTCACTTCACTTAATGGAAAACCTTATCAGACTATGAAAGCAACTAGGTCTTACAAGAACTCATATTTAATTCAAGGCTCCAGTAATTTAAGTTATAGTAATTTTTTCAACTTCATTAAACTCTTTAGTCATGCATTATGCTTTGCCTTAATATGGAATAATCTGCATGTGTGTTCTTCTGTTCTCTGATATGTCTGGTACTCTGATTTGGACCATGGTTTTTCCCTCCTTGGGTATAGTTATATTTTGTTATTGGTTTTTCAATATTTAAGGTTCCCACATGTGCTGGAAAATTTGTAAAATGTGCTGTGGTGTTTCTTTTCTCTAAAATGTTTCTTCCAGTTCTTTTTATAAACTGAAATCCCCCTGTATTATTGCCTTAAAAATTACCATAAATGTTCTTTAAGAAGTGAGTATGAAATATTTAAAGATCACCAGCCAAGAGTGGCTGATATTTTGTTGCATTATAAAATTCAGAACTTTTGCTTGTTATTTTCTAGTTTAGTTCAGGACTTATTCAAGAGGTATTTCTGTGCTTTGTATTATCAAACCTGTACTTAGAAGGAAATTAATAAAAAAAAGAAATAACAGAATTTTGTATTTTTTTTTTTTGCTGTTGTGGAAAATGGGCCAAGTTATGAATGCTTATTATAATATATCTCCTTTTGTTACATGAGCTACTGCAGATTGTATCAGTTTTTGATTCATCAGTTTACTTCTTTATCTTTTATTCCCTCGCCAAATAATTAATAAATCATGCGACTTAAAAATATCTATGTGCATATGACTTGGTTGTTTTACTTTTTTCACCAAGTATACACCCTCTAGTTGTAAATTGACTATTTATACAAGATTATCATTTTCAGTCATTGCTCAGAGGCAGATTCCTTCGAAATGAAACTGTTGAAGATGAAAGGCCTCCTTCTACAGCTGCAAGTGAATTAGTTCAGTTACGACAACGACACACAGTCTCTGGTATAAGGTGTGCAATTTAATATTTACTTCTAGATATGTTCATTTCACTCTGCTCATCATTTGTTCAATCTAATTAGGATTATAATTTTTTTTTTTTTGGAGTTTTTTAGAACCTAAATTGATATGCATAGAAAAACTATGATTTTGCATCTTAGACACCTCCAACTCCAAGATACAAAAGGAAATTATCATGCTGTTTTATACTTTTAATAAAATTAGATTTTTCCCTATAAATTCATGTTGCGGGCATTGCTTTTTGTCTTTATATTTGACCCTTATGCTTTGTATAGTAAGTAACTTTTACTGACAATGGTGGATTTTTGTTTTACTCATCATTTTATTCGTTGTTAGTCTTGATATAAGAATTTATTTAGCTATTTGTTTCTTATTGATTTTAAACGAATTATTATTCCTATTTTGCAAAGAAATTAGCATTTTTTATTCTCAATCAATTTTTTTACTGATTTTATTATGGCAGGACACTTTTTAAGTTCCCTCTGAATTTCTCTTGAATTAATATATTTATTATTAATATATTTGTTTTATATATAATGAGCTCGTCTATGTTCTGTGGTTCAATGAGGCAAAGGGTTATACCAATTGTGCCCCCTTGGCTTGTTTCTACTCCATTTAAAAAACAAACTTTAAAACTAGTATATAGCTCTAGTTATAGCTATTCTATACATTTGTGGTAAATGGGTTTATGATCATGCATTTATTAGATTGTGACGTGTTGATGATTTTTGTTGAGTACAACTTATGCTTATTATCAACAATTAAATGGTGTGATTCAGGGAGGGGTTTCGTTCAAGATTAGAAAATATTGTTCGCGGTCAAGCTGGGCCCAATCCTGATGCCACGTCTAATAGTAACAATGATGAAACAAGACATGATGAGAACCAATCAATCAGTATTGGAGATGCCCAAGAAGAAAATCATGACCCAGAGCAGATTAGGGGGCCAGAAACAGACACTCGTCAGTTGCCTAATCAAACAGGAACTTTGGAGAGTAGCACAAGTGAGACTATTAGTTGGCAAGAAGCTAGTAATCAAGGAGGGGATTGGCAGGAACAGATTGCCGAAAATGGGGGAGAAAACTGGCAGCAGAGAATTAATGGTCCATTTAATCAGCTCAGAGATGGAAGGGAAGCCAGTGATTGGCCACAGGAAACTCCCAGAAGTTCAGCTGGAGAAGATCCACATCCACAGGAAGCTCAAAGAGTTTGGGAGGACCATAACACAAGAGAAGCTGATGGTAATTGGCCTGAAGAACCTTCTACAGCCTCAAGGAATCGCCGCGGTGTTCCTTTTAGAAGATTAAACAGATTTCATCCTCCTGATGATGATAACGTATACAGTATGGAGCTTAGAGAACTTCTGAGCAGGTATTTCTTCCTTTAATTTATTGAATTTCCAACTGGTGTGGAGAGATGAAAATAAAAGGTGTAATCCCAAACATGTCTAGATTTCCGTCGAAACACTTGTTTAACCCTTTCCAAAATCTAAAATAAATTGGCTATTTCTACCTTGATGTTGTACTGAACCTGGCATTATACTTCATTTATTGGCTTTCATTTTTTCCAGGCTTCTTGCCTTGTGATAGTTATTGATCTTTATATTCATGTTTCAGGCGAAGCGTATCTAACCTTCTTCGCAGTGGTTTCCGTGAAAGTCTGGATCAACTAATACAGTCATATGTTGAAAGGCAAGGCCGCGCTCCAGTTGACTGGGATTTGCATCGAAACTTGCCTGCAACGACTCCTGCCTCACCTGAACGAGACCCTGATCAGCAGGGTGATGAACGTAATGAGGGTCAGCATGAAGCAATTAACAGACCTTCACTAGTGTTTCCTCCTCCACCCGTGCCACCGCCGCAACCTCTGTGGCACCAAGACTTGCACCAAACTGGATGGTCTCGTCATACCATGCATCGCTCTGAAATTGTGAGCAATTTACTAATTAATTTTCCTTGATTACACGTCTTGGTTATGTTCGAAATATAGCACTTTTGAATCCTTTACCAAGAGTATTACCTATGGAATTGCATACAGAATATAATAGTTATATTTCTAATGATTATTCTTTTAACAAGTAATCAATTTAGGCTTCTATGCAAAAGCATTAGTTGTTACTGCTGCTTAGGTTCCCACCGATTGATGCTAGCAATTTATTAAGTTTGGTTTGGTTCTTGATGTTAATTAAAGTTACTTGATTAGTACCATGCTAAATGATTCAAAATATACTTCATAGATATCCAAGTAGCTCCAAGTTGAATATGTAAATTGAGAAATTATAAGTAGCATGAAAGCTCCGGGTGTCCACTGTTTGTGATCTCTGTTGTTAGGTCTTGGCTATTGATATGCCTTTCAGGCAAAAAATAGGCCAAGTTAATTGCCTTTTTCTTTATTTTATTAATCTTGTGTTCTCACCTCTGCCTAAATCCTTTACATATATGTGTACACTTATATGCTTTCATACTATATATTTTAGAGACCCTTTTAAATTACTGATTTTGATTATATCTGGGAGCAGGAATGGGAGATAATGAATGATTTAAGATCAGATATGGCAAGACTTCAGCAAGGTATGAATCACATGCAGAGGATGTTAGAAGCCTGCATGGATATGCAACTGGAATTGCAGAGATCTGTCAGACAGGAAGTCTCTGCAGCTCTGAACCGCTCAGCTGGTGAAAATGGTGTGATAATTTTTCTGTTCATTCAATGCTGTTTTTCATTGTTGTGTTTTGTTTTAATGAATTTTAGTCAAACATCTGTTGCTTAGTTCTGTTCATCTTTCTTACTATATCTCTAGTCACTCATTGTATATTAATCAATTTGTAGGATTGGGTGGTGAGACATCTGATGATGGATCTAAATGGGCGCATGTGAAAAAAGGAACTTGCTGTGTTTGTTGTGATAACCACATTGATTCGCTTTTGTACAGGTATTTACACATTATGCATACATAATTTGTGCTAATGAAATAAATTAAGCCCCATATTTTTGCAGGATCTAAATTATGAGTTGCTTTTTTCTGATAAGTGGTTTTCTAATTGTTTCTTCCTCATCAAATTTCAATTTCTTGCAGATGCGGACACATGTGCACATGTTCAAAATGTGCCAATGAGTTAATTCGTGGAGGAGGCAAGTGTCCTTTATGCCGAGCACCAATTGTTGAGGTGGTCCGAGCATATTCCATACTGTAAAAAGGAAAATTAGAAGTACACGGAAAAGAAGAAATGAATCTCGAGGGCGTTGGTCCCAGTTCTGGCTGTCTCGAGGTTCTTATGTATAAGTGTTCAGTAGATGTCTTGTTTTTCTGATTACATATGAAACTTCACGAAATGTAAAATTGGATTAGCAAATGGCTCTGTTAATTCATCATTCTTGCGTAAATAAATAGTTGGCCCATTTATTCTTTACAAATCTTTCTTCTACTGTAGATATATTTTCTTTGAAAATTCTGATGATATTTTGACTCAATGAGAGTGGAGAAGTAGTAGCATCTCGGAGCAACCTAGGCTGAAATTAGAACGACATTGATTTCCCTTGATAATATAATAACCAAACATCTAAAGCTGTTTGGTTACTACCTCATTTAAATCTTAGTAATGCCTTGATGGCGTGTTGGGAAAAAGATTTGCTGAGGATAATAACAATGACATATTAGGATGAGTGTAGTTTTGGTTATTTACATGCGTGCTACACGTAATGAGAAATACAAATTATACTAGTATTATATAGCTAGAATTGTTTTGCCAAGATATCAAATCAAAATGACTTGACATTGATAATGAATTTTGGACGGTTCCTCTAACTTTCTTTTAACTTCAATAATACTAATAACTACTAATATTACTCTTGAACTTTGATAATTTCTGGTTAAATCTGCTGAATAAATTCTAGCTGACTAGCTGAGTTACCGTGACTAACAAGTTATAAACAGAATTAATTATTGGCGTCAATGTGAAAGAAAATATGAATCTCTTGCAACTTTGAAAGAACTACCTGGAATACAATTTGATGTACTTGAAAACGAAGTTGTAATATGCATTGAAAATTTCTAGTGTTGCAGTCTTTGAAAATAATAAAACTTTAAATTAGCAACATTCTTATGACTTGTAGTATTATTGTACATCAAAAACAAACAGTGAACAAAGAGACTGCTGCGGGTGTAAACTGTGAATACCTGTGACAGTTTCAAATCATCCCAGGAAGTTGTAGAAGTACTGTACTACATTCTTTCTTTGTCAATGAATTGCTATTGCTTTTCATCTTTTTGCTTCAATCTTTTTTTCAAGGGCTTTAACTTTCTTCTGATACTCTTCATTCTCTTGTTGCAGAGAATCTTTCTTCTTGCATAACTTACCAATTTCTCTTGTCACTTGGGCAAGTTCATACTTCAACTGAGCATTATTATGCCATGAAGCTTCATTTGTGGTTAGATTCCATTCCAGACATAAAATCTTGTCCTCCAGCTCAACTTTACTACGCATGCAGTCCTCCAACTCTGATGTAATTTTCTCAGTGTTTGAGAGTCTTTGCATGTAAGATACTTTCTCTGCCTTCAGCATGTCGTACTCTAAAGACAGCATCTGATATGAAACCTCCAGTTTTCTGCATTCTATTTCTGCTTCACATAGTGATCTCTTGAAGATGAAGAGTTCATTTTGAAGCACTTCGGTTTTCTGAAGTTGAACTTCAAGTTCAGAAATTTCTTCTGTTGCTTGTAGCCTCTCTAGTTCAGAGGCTTTCAGCTCCACCTCGAGCCCTCTAATAACGCCCTTTAGTTTCTCTTCATTTGATTTGGAGTTTCCTAACAAAACAACTACTTTTTCATGATTAATCATCAGAGTTTCTCGGTCTTTAGTCATAGTGGCAAGCTCTTCAGTATAATTATGCACCATGACTTCATATTCTGCTTGAAGATTATCGAGCTTTGCTTTATATAGCTGTACTTTGTCCTGTTCTTCTTGAAGAGCATCTTCAGTCATAGCCTTATCAGCACATAAATCATAGACATCAAGTACAACCTTAGAGGCTATTGTGTTGTGTCGATGAAAGATGTCCGATATCTTGTCTGTTAGATGTTCAACCTCTCTCTGCAAGTTACTCACTTCAGCTGCTTTGTCCATATACATCTTTGTTAAAAACCTCTCTTCTATAGTAAACCTTTCATTCTGCTTTATGTTTTCCTGAATAAGTGCTTCTAGGTCTATATTTATGGTTTCTTCTTTCAAAGCAATTTCTTCCAGCATTGAAGTAAATTTGCATTCCAAGTCTTCCACCAGTTTCATTATATCAGAAAATGCAACATGTGTTTCCCCTAGTTTAGATTCCAATACTGTATATCTGTTGTGCAACGCCAAATTTTGCATTCTTAACTCGCCATTTGACATCTGAAGAGTTTTAGATACTTGAATCAAATTTTCATTTGTAGCTTGTAATTTTAAGTTGGATATTTTCAGAAAACCACACTCTTCTTGAGCTTCTATCCATTTTTTCTGTATGCTCTCCCCCATTATTTTCAAATCAACTTTTTGTCCCTCATTTATATTTTCCATTCTCCTGATCTCGGCCTGGAGGTATATGACAATATTTTCGGAATTCTCCAGCGCCAAATGAGTTAACGCCTTTTCTTCAGTCAAATGTCTCACTTCAGCTTCCAAGCCAGATATCCGTTCTGATAACTCTGCAACTTCAGTTTCTTGTTCAAATAAAGAATTTCGATTATCATCCGAACTTTGTTCGCCCTGAGGATTCTTCACATTTTTAAACGAAGTATCCTTTGATTCAAGCAACTTATTTAACTGGACAATGGTGCACAAGATTGCCTCAGTTAATTCCTTAAAATCTATTTTGCCATCAACTTTCGAAAGCTGTGATTCATTTTTGGTGATTGACAGAAGAAAATCTTGATCCTTCAGGTTTTCTACTGAAAGAAGAAGCTGCTTATATAACTCTAGGAACGCTTCAGTGATGTTGATAGCAGTATCAAAGTTAAACAGCAGAAAGTTTGAAGGAAATGAATCAGAAGTGACAAGATCCTCTCCAGACTCTCCATGCCTTTCACAAAATTCGGTTTCAAGATCTTGCACTCTTTGTGTTAAAGCTAAGATTTCATTGCTGAAAGCATTAACACCATCATGTAACTTCTTTTCGAAGTTCAAGATTTGTTTCTCTTTCTCCAAAGTTTGAGCCATACAACGTTTTGTTGCAGTTTGCATCTCTTGATCTTTCTCATCCAGAGTTTTCTCCAGAAACTGGATAGTACTTTCCATGTTTTTTTGTTTCTCCCGCATCTCTTGGCGCTCAGTTTCCTTGTTCCCAAGTTCTTGTAATTCAATCCCTTCATGCAGACATCTTATTGCATTTTCATTGCTACTGAAATCAAAACCTGAATGGTAGAACTCCTTTCTCATTTTCTCTGGCAAAACATCTATGCTCAAACTGAAGTCCTCTTCGTCACTATCTTCGTTCCCGTGACTATTATTTTCAACATCTTGAAAGTGAAGACTCTTCCTTGATAGATCAGCAATCACCTTTTTCTGCTTTTCTACTTTCTTTTCGAAGTTCCGGAAAATGGAAACAATATCAATGTTTGACTCCTGTGTTTTATTTAGCTTCACTTCCAAGTCATGGTTAAGTCCTTTCTGATAATTGATCTCATCTTTCAGCTTCTTAATGACATTATCCTTCTCTTCTATCTGAAACCTGATATTTCTGCTATCATTTTGTTTCACCATAGCGGTTAGTCGTTGAATTTCTTCCTTCAAATCACTGCTCTCTTTGCGTGATGCGGATAACTCCATTTCTAGATCTTTTTTATGCTTTGACTTCTTGTGTAACTCCTTCCGCAGTCTCTCCACGTCAGTCATCAGCTTCCTAGAACCTTCTTCCCACATCTTCACCTCACCGTGAAGCAACTCGATTGTTACTTGCGCTGCTCCGAGCATATCCTTAGACGAACAAACACTCGTCGTTGATGTTGTGTCACCGCCACGCGAAAGTTTCCCAAAGTCTTCCATTTTGTCTTGAATCTCTGTCCCTAAACTCAATGTTGCTGAAGTAGAGGATGCATGTCTCAGCGTCGAGGCATCATAGAGTGAATAGGGTCCATCGTCGGAGCAAGATGAATCTCGTCTCTCCTGCACATTGGTCTTCCATCCATTGACATTACTTTGTTGCGGTAAGTTTTCAATCCAAGAGGGAAAGGAACTGTCCAAAGAGCCAATGTCATGATCTGAACATGTTGTCAAAGAACCTCTTCTCTGAAACATCAGAAAGTGATTTTATAATCTTGAAAGAAAGCCAATCTGAACAAGAACTTATACCTTGAGGATAAAAAGTTATAAGTAGCTAAACAATCATTGTACCTTACTGCTAAGTTCTCCTGGATAAAATATATTTTCTAACTGGTCAAAATGTGAGGACACACTTGTTCTGCTGAATGTAGTGTCAGATGCATTGGATATACTGTCCACATCATCATTGCCAACACTCATTTCCTCTCCATAAGAATTTGCATCCTTCCTGTGCAATCTCATAAGAGTGAGTTCATATTTCATCTTCATAAGCTATGAAGTACGGACACATCCATAAGACCCGACACTAACACATCGATATCAGTAATAATTTAGAAAAATAAATAAACTAAACGTAATGACAATTGTCAATGTCGTGTTGGACACCAATGGACACAAACATAAGACCCTGACACGGATACATATTTTTTTCAAAGGTGTTGGTGCTACAAAGATCATAAGCATAAAACATACATGAAGATGAAAAAGATTAAAGTTGTTCCATAAACAGCATACCTGTAATTTTTTCTTGGTGTCAAACACTGAATTTTAACCTGAAAAACAACATATGATTATCGGTCAATCATCAATTTTACATAAAACTTTTCTTATGCTGCCAGCTTAGTGAATTTGTATTAACATATCATCAATCATAAACCTTACTTGCAAGATTGCCCCGCATGAAGAGTGTTGGGTCAAAGGCAATGACGCAGTAAATGTTTCTTGCCCAATGTAACTTGCTAAATTAATTGTAGCCTCCCCAAGGGTCCCAAACCTTGGAGATCCCTGCATTAAAAGTGAAAATAGAAATCATTTTTTGCTATAAAAGAGCAAACAGAATCTGCAGTCTAAGGTATAAAACCAAACCATTGCTACAAGAAGCTTAAGGAGGAAGCCTTGATTATTATCTTGTAGAGAATAATCAGAAATCCATATGCTACTTAACATAGTCTCTTCCCAACCACACTCTCCATTTTTAACTAATGCTTTGTTTGATTTTGCTATGGTTTCTCCAGTTTCTATTGAAATTATAGACACAAAAAGCTGGTTCCACCCTTTTTCAATCTGCATAATCAATTAATCATACATTCAACAACTACTAGAATATTTTAATCATGGTAGCAAAAGAACTTGAATTAGATCATTATAAGAGAGAAAAAAAAAACCTCAAGAGCCTTGAAGTCATAGAACTTGAAATCCAGTCTCTCTGGAAATTTATCTCTGCTATTTCGACCAGAACGCTGTAACTTCCTCTTTTCTTTTCTATCCTTCAACTGTCTCTCATTTTCATGAGAAGCTTCATCACTGTCACATTGAAATCACATCATGTTTATGTTATGCACATCATTGAATAAATAACAAAAGAGAACATTTACCTTGACATGGTCATTATGGTTCCAATATGCTGCACTGAAGAAGGTAGCACAAGAGATGCATGTAACATGTTACAAGAAACATGTAGTGCTTATATACATATGGTGTTGTGTTGTGCTAACATACTAACACTTTTGAATTTTTAGTTTTCTAAGAGCCTTTTGTTCTCTTGAGAAGGTTATTTTGGGAATAGTAATTTGAAAGTGTTTTTGACTTATGATGCTGGTGCAGTCCAATTATACTATGTTTTGGTCAACTACTTAAGTTTCTTTCATTTCATTCATTTGAAGGATCAATGGTGTTGCAGTCCAAAATAAATTATCATGCTACCGGCCACAAATTGTACGAGAAGTTTGTGTACGAGTTGACAATGAATTATATAGACGTGTATGTATTATTGAAATTGCTCCTTTTTTATTTGTCACTTTAAATGTCACTTAGCACATAACAAGCAACTGATTAGCAAAGAGAAGAATGGGTAAATATTACAAGACTAACAATCATTTTGAAAATAAAATATGCATTTAAAAAAAGAAACTTAGATTAGCCATATCCACAAAGGATTGGTTAATGATTACATATGGTGCAATCTTAACCATAGCCACAAAGTGATCTCAAAGCTAAAACATTAAACATACTCGATTGCTATGTTTCCAAGAAGATTGAATAGAAACTGAATCACTGCCTTACATGAATTAAGATAGTGTGTTGTGATATGGTTAATTGAAGTTAGTAATCAACTAACTAAGTAACTTAGTTTAAAATTTTATTTGTTAGTTAGATGGTAGAAACTAATTCAATTACATGTAATGTATTGCAACCTGCGTGGTATTAGATTGAAGGGTCATCATGAGAATAAAATATTTATATTGGATAAAATATTTTTTTAAAGGTCAAAGATTCACTCAAACAAGTGAGAGACACGTCATATATTCATCAAAAATTTTAAGGTGATAAGTGTATGACTCCTCTCACATATAAAGTGCTCAACTTTCATTTTTTTAAAACAATATGAGACTAACAACTCAAAATTGTTTCTCAATAATCTCCCTATCAAGTGTGAGCCCATCTATTATGCTCTCCATCAAGTGAAAGCTCTTTAATCCACATATATGTACTACTGTAGCCAGACATCCTTACCACGTCACAAACACAATAATCTAAATGTATGTGGTATTAGATTAATGGGTCATCAAGAGGGAGGAACATTCACATTGGATCAAACACATATCTAAAAGTCAAAGACTCACTCAAACAAGTGAGAGAGACACCACATTTCATCCACAATTTTAAGGTGATAGGTGTATGAGTCCTCTCACTTATAAAGTACTCAACCTTCACTTTTCTAAACAATATGGGACTAACAACTCAAAATTGTTTCTCGATAATCTTCTCTTCAAGTGTGAGCCTATCCACTATGCTCCCTCTCAAGTGGAAGCTTTTACATCCACATACTTGTACAACTGTTGCCAGACACCCTTACCACACCACATGCACAATAATCTAAATGTATGTGGTATTGGATTAATAAGTCATCACGAGGGGTGAACATTCACATTGGATCAAACACTCACCTAAAGGTCAAAGACTCACTTAAACAAGTGAGAGAGACACCACATATTCACCAAAATCTTTAAGGTGATAGGTGTATGAGTCCTCTCACGTATAAAATACTCAACCTTCACTTTTCTAAGCAATGTGTGACTAACAACTCAAACTTGTTTCTCAATAATCCTCACTTAAGTGTGAACCCATCCATTATACTCCCTCTTAAGTGGAAGTTCTTTCATCCACATACTTGTACCTCCGTTGTTAGAAATCCTTGTCACGTCACAAGCACTTCAACGGAATATGATGTCTGACGACCAACCATGTTTGGAAGATTTTGATACAAGGAGTCGATCCCTTACTCGAATCACCAGCTCTGATACCATTGCTGGATTATTATGAGAGGGAAACATTTACATTGGGTCAAACGTTCACCTAAAGGTCAAAGACTCATCCAAACAAGTGAGAGAGACATCCCATATTACTCAAAATTTTAAGGTGATGGTGTATGACTCCTCTCACATATAAAGTGATCAACCTTTCACTTTTTCAAACAATATGAGAATAACAACTCACATTGTTTCTCAACATAAATATGTAAGAATGTATAAATACCGAGTGACAGTGAACAATTGAAGGAAAACGCATTTCACGTGAAACAATCACTCCACTCTTCTCTTTAAGATTTTCTCTTTTTTTTTTCTTTAAGATTTTATAGTGTACATGCATGCAAAGTGTGTTTTTTGGTTATAATAAAAAATGGAGAAGAACAAAGATCCAGTCCATGATTTTAGAGTGAAGTTATACTATGTGATTGGTTGGAAATAATATAGGGTCTATTTGTTTTGACTTTTTTTTAAAAATGATTTTTATAGTATAATATAATTTTGTGTAAAAAAAACTTTACAAAAGAAACTTTTCATAAAAAGTTCAAATGAAAATTGTTAGAATAATTATTCTTAAAATGTTATTTTAGATATTTCATCATTTTATTGAAATTTTTTTTGGACAATAAATTTTTTAAAAATCACTTAATTTTAAAGCTATTTCAATTAGATTTTTATAAAAATTATTTTTAAAATACAATTTTTTAAAAAAATTGCAATTTCGACTATCTTTTAATCTTCAATAATATATGTTTATGTTTTAGGATGACAAAATTAGTCTTTCAATTTATAAAAATATAAATATTAAAAAATTTGTAATATTTTAAAAAACAACTTTGTAAAATCTATTTTTAAAAATACAGAAAAGAATTATTTTTTTTAAAGCTGAAACAAACATGTCCATAATGATTTATGTAGAAGCCAATATTATTTTTATTACTTTTTTTACGATAAAAATCTTAGAGATTGATACTTGAATACCACAACTTTCTTTTCAATTTTTGTAAAAATAATAAGTTTTTCTTTACCAATAGTTATTGTCGTTCTATAGAGAAGTAGCTAATAGAAGTTCATAAACAATATTTATATTCCAAACTAAAGACAGAATATTTGAGCATATTTTTAGAAATTATATCTAGGAGACAGAATTTTTGAGCATATTTTTAAAGAAATTGGAATTTGTGTCAAATACAAAATAAAACTTAAGAACCACCATATATTAATATGGTGTTAAGATTTTTGTGTCATTATAGCATTTTTCGAGTATGCTTCCTAGTCACAAAAGATGACTAAGGGAAGTCAAGTTAACATAGCAACTCGAGGCTCCCTATTCCTTCTCTCTTTGCATTTGGTTTAAATATGTATTGATTGTTTCTGGGCATTAACTTAGCACGATGTAATTTGATCAAATGTCTAATAGTACGAGACCCACTTATCCAACCTGCTTTATTAAGTCTAAAGTATAAATACTTTTACAAAGAATTTTTAAGTACACAATCTCTAATCTCCACTTTCATTACGATTATCTTGAACTCTAAACTGACTTAACGTTAGAGTGTTAACCATGCAGGTATCCTCCTCTTATCTGTCGTACCAGAGTTTAGCAACGCCGATTCAACATCGACACTAATTATTAACTTCATTTCAAGATCAACATCTCTGGTTCAAAAAGCATCGTGATCGCAACCTCCGACCCACGATGTTGAATCACTAAATGCGATAAGAAGTTTCGCTTCGCTGTATTTACCGCATTCTTCTCCATTTCTGGTTCCACAAAGGTAGAGAATCAAACATGTAAAAAATTCAAGTATTTACGATTATATAATGAGACAACATAAACTAGTTCAAAATTTCAAAAAATTTGTGAAGAACAAGGTATTCATAGGCATTTTTATGTTTAGAAAATACCAAGACAAAATGATGTGGAATAAATAATGAACATGTCTTTAACTAAAATGGCAAGATGTCTCTCTTTGAATGTCTAACTCTCAAAGGGTTTTTGAGTATAAGAAATTAATATGGCTTGCTATCTCATGAACTGTTCACCACTTGCTTCTTTAGAAGGAAATGTTGTATAAGAGTTATGGATAGGTAACCCCATTTGTAACACCCCCTTCTACACCCTCAAATAAACAAATAAATCATTTAAGTACATATTAAATTTCACCAGAGTAAAATTAAAATATGGTATAAAAGAGGTATGTAACATCACACAAAATCGAAACACACAACACCTGCTCTATGAAAGACATGCAACAACGGGGTAGTTTCAACAGAGGAACTTAGTCCTTACACCCACGTTTCGATATCTATAATTAAAAGCGGAAAATCTAAAATTGAAACATTTTAAACATGTAATCATATAAATACATATCATTCAGGTTGATTCACCATATCATTCATGTTTACATAAACATTTGTCAGCAGATACATATACAAATGTATCACAAAATAATGCTATACAATCCTAACTACCCGGTGCTACATATCAGAGTTTAACCGACCAAAAGAATGAAGCTATACTTCACAAAAGACCTCCAGCAACCTAATCTGCAATGCCTCATAGAGCATTATAAAACAGCAGAAGGGTGAGAAATATTATCATAATAATCAATGCATATAATTATATATATATATATATATATATATATATATATATATATATATATATATATATATATATATATATATATATATATATATATATATATATATATATATATATATATATATATATATATATATATATATATATATACAAGCATAGAATACACATATTCCGCATTTCTCACCATAATCCATTATCATTATCATATACATCACAATATATGTATAAACAAATATGGATAATCACCAAACATGTTTCATCATGCATATATCCATAATCCTCGATTCAACAATTTATACACAAGCATACTTCATATAACAATGATATCTATGCCATGTGACTCGATGCAACTCAATGCAACTCATGCCATGTGGTACCAACACTTGTTATCATTTTTCGGTTTTTACATTTAAACCGGGTCCGTCCCCTAGGCCGATAACAATAAAAGCCCATCCTCTAAGCTTTCAAACTCACCCTTCTAGGTTTGGGACAAGTCACTAGTCTCCACGAAACTAGCAAGCATTGCCTTTTGACCAAATGATGCGTATGCAATCAACAACCAAATGCACTTAAGACCATTCTCGCATCTTAATCCCATGCATAGTCAAATAATTCACCACACAAGAATTATAACATGATTGCACACTCACACATCATATCAAAGTGTTCATACTTTCAACATCATCATATTTATCAAGCAATGTACACATATTCACAATATGTTCTCATGCATTATTCACAATATTGCATACAATCAATATGCATTCACATCATCGTGCCAAACAGATTCAAACTTCATCATAAATCATCATGCATTTTTAAATCAATTTAAACAATCCATTATATATGTCAAAGGCCACATTTCACAATCGATTCCACAATCTAGGATTCACACCATACGGCTACCTGCAACATAACATATCACAACAGTACACAAACTATTCATTTCCGATACAGATTGAACACAATCGAACCAAACAATCAACATTGGATGGAATCACAAGGAAATGAAAACGCTTTCACACTCGCTAGCTTGCTCTCCTAGCGAACAAGCTCGCGAAGGCAAACAAAAGCTACTGTAAGGCTTCGCTACCTACTCGCTGGGGCTTCGCCTAGCGAACCCCTCGCTACCTTGCTCGCTACCAGCGAAGAGGGTCAATTACATTCTGCCCAAGACTGGGACCATTCGCTACTAGCTCGCTACAGCGAACACTCGCGACCTGCTCGCCTAGCGAAGGTGCTAGCGAACTTCTGCGATGTTCAAAACCCCAACTGTCTAAGATCATCAAATCATCACAAAATCAACCGATTCAATTCCAACGAATTCCAGTAGTCTTAGCCTAACAATCCTTGACTAATCTACACCATTTATTCCAGATTTTAACCATTCAAACATCAATTCTACCGATTAAATCCATTTCTGCCATAGAATGGAAAATGGAGGAAACATCCAAACAATCCATACATAATCATACACATTGATAAGATAACAACATTTCACACCCTTACCTTGATTAAATCGAAGCTAGAAGTTGTTCTTGAGCTTTCCAAGCTTTTCCCCTTTTTCCTTCTCTTTTCTCTTCTTCCTCTTTCTCTTGTGTTTCTATTCTTTCCTTTTTTTTTTTTCCATTTTTCCTTATATGCCTTTCCATTCTATTTCCTTCCATCATATTTCTTCTCTAAAAATATCTACTAATAATTCCAATAATTAAAATCATCCAAATAAATCAATTATTTAATACGAATAATTAATTATGGAAAATTGGGATGTTACATCCCTCCTCCACTTTAGGAATTTTCGTCCTCGAAAATGTTACCTGATTCAAACAACTCGGGATAGGAATCCCTCATTTGACCCTCAAGTTCCCAAGTCACATTCCCACCAGCCGGTCCTCCCCAAGCGACCTTCACCAAAGCAATCTCTTTGCCTCGAAGTTGCTTCAACTACTGATCCTCTATCCGCATAGGTGATGTCTCCACAGTCAGGTTATTTCTCACCTGCACATCGTCTACTTGGATTAAATTAGACAGATCCACAATGTATTTGCTCAACTGAGATACATGGAACACATCATGGAGATTAGCAAGCGACGACGGTAAAGCAACTCGATAGGCTACCTCTCCTATCCTCTGCAAAATCTGATAAGGACCAATAAAACGCGGCATCAACTTACGCGACTTCAACGCTCTACCAACACCAGTCATAGGAGTAACCCGAAGAAACACATGATCTCCCTCCTGAAATTCAAGTGTTTTCCTCCTCTTGCCATGATAACTCTTTTGACGACTCTAAGAAATCCTCATTTTCTCTTAAATAATCTTAATCTTATCGGTAGTCTGCTAGACTATCTCGGGTCCAACCACAGAACTCTCTCCCGACTCATACCAACACAATGGCGTTCTACACCGTCTACCGTACAATGCTTCAAACGGGGCCATACCAATACTCGAATGAAAACTGTTGTTGTAAGTAAATTCAATCAAAGGTAAGTAGCTATCCCAAGCTCCTCTCTTCTCCAATACACAAGCTCTCAAAAGATCCTCAAGTGACTGAATCGTTCTCTCAGTATGACCATCGGTCTGCGGATGATAAGCTGAACTCAAACGCAACTTCGTATCCAAAGCACTTTGCAAACTCTCCCAAAATCTCGAAGTAGACCTCGGGTCTCTATCTGACAAAATGCTAGACGGAATACCATGCAAACTGACAATCCTTTCAATGTACAACTTTGCCAATCTCTCCAACGGGTAATCCATTCGCATAGGAATAAAGTGAGCAGATTTGGTCAGCCTATCCATAATAACCTAAATAGCTTCAAAGTTACTCGGCGTCCTAGGTAAACCAGACACAAAATCCATAGAAATGCTATCCCATTTCCACTCAGGAATAAACAACGGTTGCATCAAACCCGACGGTTTCTGATGTTCAATTTTTGACTTCTGACAAGTCAAACAAGAATACACAAACTCGACAATATCCTTCTTCATACGAGACCACCAAAATACTTTCCTCAAATCTTGATACATCTTAGTAGCACCCGGATGAATACTCAATCCACTACGATGCCCTTCCTCAAGAATACTCTTCTTCAACTCAATAACATCAGGAACACAAACTCTATCACAACACCTCATGATACCATTTTCATCAATCCGAAAATCACCACTTGATTGATCAAAGTCAACCGATCAACTAAACTCAAATCATATTTTTGTCCTTTTCGAATCTCGTCAAGAATACCACTAGTAAGTTTTAACATACCAAGCTTAACTCCGTAAGAAGTCTCCTCACACACCAAGCTCAAATCGTAAAATTGCTCGATCAAGTCCAACTCTTTTACCATCATCATCGACATATGCAATGATTTCCTACTCAATGCATCAGCTACCACATTCGCTTTACCCGGCTGGTAATTCAAACCAAAATCATAATCCTTCAGAAGTTCTAACGATATCCTCTGCCTTGCATTCAATTCTTTCTGATCAAAGAGATACTTCAAACTCTTATGATTACTAAATACCTTAAATCTCGAACCAAACAAATAATGCCTCCAAAGTTTCAGCACAAATACAAAGGCGGTCAACTCTAGGTCATGCGTCAGATAAGTCTTCTCATGCACTTTGAGTTTCCTCGAATCATAAGCCATAACTTGTTTATCTTGCATCAACACACCTCATAAACCCATCAAAGAAGCATCACAATACACAACAAACGGTTCTGCCGGATTCGGCAAAATCAAAATAGGAGCTGTCGTCAGTCTTCTCTTAAGCCCTTGAAAACTTTCTTCACACTTTGCATCCCAAACAAAAGCTTGACTTTTCCTAGTCAATCGCGTCAATGGCAATGATAACTTGGAAAATCCTTCAATGAATTTCCGATAATATCCCGCCAAACCAAGAAAACTTCTAATCTCAAAAACTGATTTCGGAGTCTCCCATTGCGATACCGCTTCAACCTTCGACGGATCAACTGCAATACCTCTACTCGAAATCACGTGACCAAGGAAACTCAGTTCCTTCAACCAAAATTAACACTTAGAAAGTTTAGCATATAACCGCTTCTCTTTCAGCACGGATAACACAATCCTCAGATGCTCGACATGTTCTTCTTCACTATTTGAATAAATCAGAATATCATCAATGAACACCACCACAAACTTGTCCAAATAAGGATGGAAAACCCTGTTCATGTATTCCATAAATACACCTGGTGCATTAGTCACACCAAATGGCATCACAGAATACTCATAATGTCCATACCTCGTTCTAAAAGTAGTCTTCTGAATATCCTCAGCCTTCACACGAATTTGATGATACCCAGATCTCAAATCTACCTTAATGAACACACTCGCACCAACCAATTGATCCATCAAATCATCAATCCTCAGAAATGGATACTTATTCTTGATAGTCACCTTGTTCAATTGTCTGTAGTCCACAGAGAGTCTCATAGAACCTTCTTTCTTCTTAACCAACAAAACTGGTGCACCCCACGGTGACACACTCGGATGAATAAACCTCTTCTCGAGTAGATCTTCGAGTTAACCCTTCAACTCTTTCAATTCCGATGCGGACATACGATATGGAGCCATCGATATCAGACTAGTTCCAGGAATTAAGTCGATTGTAAACTCCACTTCTCGTTCTGGCGGTAAATCTCTTATCTCATCAGGAAAAACTTCCGGAAAATCAAGGACAATTGGTAAAGCATCAATTGTTCCACTTTCACCAATGCTCAAAGTTGCCATCAACATGAATACCTTCGCACCATCTTGCATCGATTCTCTCACTTGCTTAACATTCATAAACAAGTCTCCTTCATCATCAGGTTCAGGAAAAATAATCGTTTTGTCAAAACGGTTAATATAAACACGATTGAATTCCAACCAATTCATCCCAAGAAGAACATCAAGTTGATCTAAGTGAAGACACACTAAATCAACTCCAAAGTCTTTACCAAAAATACTCAACGGACAATTCAAACACACAAACGGGGTAGTTACCAAACCCATAGCAGGAGTATCAATAACCATACCTCCACTCATAACAGACAACTCAAGACTTAACCTCTTAACACAATCAAAGGAAATAAAAGAATGAGTAGCTCTAGTATCAATTATAGCGATCAAAGGTATACCATTAATGAAACACGTACCTCGGATCAATCGATCTTCACTAGCAGTCTCCGATCCTGATAGAGCAAACACTTTCCCATTCTCTTGAGTCTTCTTTGGTCTGTCACACTTGGTACTAATGTGCCCTTGCTCACCACAGTTGTAGCAAGTCACACTCGTATCGCTTCTGTACTCAAGAGCTTTGTGGCTTGGCTTGCCACACTTGAAACATTTCTGCTCCACAATTTTGCACTCAGGAGCACAGTGTCCTTGTTCACCGCATCTATAACATCTCACCGGAGTGGAAACTCCTCCCCCACTCGACTTCTTGCCGTAACCAGCTTTCTGTTTCCCCTTATCAGCAGGAGTCACATACGGCTTCCCTCTGAATTGGCCTTTTCCCTTCTTGTCATTCAAACTCTTATAGTGACTAGACCGAGCTCTATTGTCTTCATCATAAATTCTGCTCTTGTTCACCAACTCAGAAAATCGTCTAATTTCCTGATAACCAACGACTTGCTTGATTTCAGACCTCAAACCATTCACAAACTTGAGACACTTAGATCTCTCCGCATTGGCAGTGTTGTAATGAGGACAAAACTTAATCAATTCCTCGAACCTGGCCGCATACTCGGCTACAGTTGAGTTACCCTGCTTCAGCTCAAGGAATTCAATTTCCTTCTTACCACGTACATCTTCTGGAAAATACTTCTCCAGAAATGTCTCTCTAAAAACATCCCAAGTAACCACAATCTCATTCTCTTCAAACCTCTGGCGAGTATTACCCCACCAGTCCTCAGCTTCCTCTTTAAGCATATGAGTGCCAAACTGCACCCTCTGCGCATCCGAACAATTCATAACTCGAAAGATCTTCTCAATTGCTTTCAGCCATACTTGTGCTTTGTCAGGTTCATGGGTTCCCTTGAAAATTGGCGAATTGTTCCTTTGAAACCTCCCCAAAGCACGAAACTCATCATCAACGTTATTTCCAGCATTCGCATTGGCTTGAGGATTCTGCCCAATCGCTCCAGCCAACATCGCCAAAGCTTCGGCAATAGCTTCATCCTTCCTACCGGCGACCATCGTTCTGAATTCCAACAACAGAACTCATAAGAACCAACAATATCGATAGTGTCATACACATGATCATATATATATATATATATATATATATATATATATATATATATATATATATATATATATATATATATATATATATATATATATATATATATATATATATATATATATATATATATATATATATATATATATATATATATATATATATATATATATATATATGGAATAAACACGTTAACAACTTGGTCAACTGACTAACCAGGCTCTGATACCACTTAATGTAACACCCCCTTCTACACCACCAAATAAACAAATAAATAATTTAAATACATATTAAATTTCATCAGAGTAAAATTAAAACATGGTATAAAAGAGGTATGTCACATCATACAAAATCGAAACGCACAACACATGCTCTATAAAAGACATGCAACAGTGGGGTAGTTTCAACAGAGGAACTTAGTCCTTACACCCACATTTCGATATCTAGAATTAAAAGCGGAAAATCTAAACATTGAAACATTTTAAACATGTAATCATATAAATACATATCATTCAGTTTGATTCACCATATCATTCATGTTTACATAAACATTTGTCAGCACATACATATACAAATGTATCACAAAAGAATGCTATACAATCCTAACTACCCGATGCTACATATCAGAGCTTAACCGACCAAAAGAATGAAGTTATACTTCACAAAAGACCTCCAGCAACATAATCTACAATGTCTCATAGAGCATTATAAAACAGCAGAAAGGTGAGAAATATTATCATAATAATTAATGCATATAATTATATATATATATATATATATATATATATATATATATATATATATATATATATATATATATATATATATATATATATATATATATATATATATATATATATATATATATATATATATATATATATATATATATATATATATATATATATATATATATATATATATATATATATATATATATATATATATATATATATATATATACAAGCATAGAATACACATATTCCGCATTTCTCACCACAATCCATTATCATCATCATATACATCACAATATATGTATAAACAAATATGGATAATCACCAAACATGTTTCATCATGCACATATCCACAATCCTCGATTCAACAATTTATACACAAGCATACTTCATATAACAATGATATCTATGCCATGTGACTCGATGCAACTCAATGCAACTCATGCCATATGGTACCAACACTTGTTATCATTTTTCGGTTTTTACATTTAAACCGGGTCCGTCCCTTAGACCGATAACAACAAAAACTCGTCCTCTAAGCTTTCAAACTCACCCTTCTAGGTTTGGGACAAGTCACTAGTCTCCACGAAACTAGCAAGCATTGCCTCTTGACCAAATGATGCGTATGCAATCAACAACCAAATGCACTTAAGACCGTTCTCGCATCTTAATACCATGCATAGTCAAATAATTCATCACACAAGAATTATAACATGATTGCACACTCACACATCATATCAAAGTGTTCATACTTTCAACATCATCACATTTATCAAGCAATGCACACATATTCATAATATGTTATAATGCATTATTCACAATATTGCATACAATCAATATGCATTCACATCATCGTGCCAAACGAATTCAAACTTCATCATAAATCATCATGCATTTTTAATCAATTTAAACAATGCATTATATATGCCAAATGCTATATTTCACAATCGATTCCACAATCTAGGATTCACGCCATACGGCTACCCGCAACATAACATATCACAACAGTACACAAACTATTCATTTCCGATACGGATTGAACACAATCGAACCAAACAATCAACATTGGATGGAATCACAAGGATATGAAAATGTTGTCACACTCGCTAGCTTGCTCGCCTAGCAAACACTCGCTACCTGTTCGCCTAGCGAACAAGCTCGCGAAGGAAAACAGAAGCTACTATAAGGCTTCTCTACCTACTCGCTGGGGCTTCGCCTAGCGAACCCCTCGCTACCTTGCTCGCTACCAGCGAAGAGGGTCAATTACATTTTGCCTAAGTCTGGGACCATTCGCTACTAGCTCGCTACAGCGAACACTCGCGACCTGCTCGCCTAGCGAATGTGCTAGTGAACGTCTGCGATGTTCAAAACCCCAACTGTCCAAGATCATCAAATCATCAAAAAATCAACCGATTCAATTCCAACAAATTTTAGTAGTTTTAGCCTAACAATCCTCGTCTAATCTACACCATTTATTCCAGGTTTTAACCGTTCAAACATCGATTCTACCGATTAAATCCATTTCTGCCCTAGAATGGAAAATGGAGAAAACATCAAAACAATCCAAACAATTCATACATAATCATACACATTGATAAGATAACAACATTTCACACCCTTAACTTGATTAAATCGAAGCTAGAAGTTGTTCTTGAGTTTTCAAAGCTTTTCCCCTTTTTCCTTCTATTTTCTCCTCTTCCTCTTTCTCTTGTGTTTCTATTCTTCCCTCTTTCTTCCATTTTTCCTTATATGCCTTTCCGTTCTATTTCCTTCCATCATATTTCTTCTCTCAAAATATCTACTAATAATTCCAATAATTAAAATCATCCAAATAAATCAATTATTTAATACGAATAATTAATTATGGAAAATTGGGTTGTTACACCATTAACCTTGACAATTTAAGTATTTTTTTTTGGTGTTTAGCTTATGTGCATAAATCCATGAAAATCTATTCAAACTTGACCCAAATTCGAAGAATGTGTCTTCATCGGTTACATAAAAGTTGAGTTCAAGTTATCAAATCCAATTTCAAATAAGATGGTTATCAACATATATGTTATATTTGATGAGAAGTTCTTGTCGAAGCAGACAATTGCAACACATGTATCAACATTTGAAGAAAACATTCCTACAATTAGGTGATTAAGGTGGTTTTTTTTTTGGTGCACTAATAATGAGCAATATGCAAGTAATACTTTAACCACAAGCTGAAAGTCACGCTTTAATACTAGAATTTATAATGGGCTTGAAGATTCAAGTGATCTGCATGATTATTCTCTTGTATTTGGTATAGAGCATCGTTAAATCAAGCCACAAAAAGAGTATGAGTATGAAAATTTAGTAACTTGTGAACGTATTTCTAGTTCTAGAGATTCGTCCATATTTCAATAAATTTAGCTAGCCTAGAGAAAGATAAGTGGATGATTTCCATAGTGGAGGAGATGGAGTTCTAAAAAAATAGGCATGGGAGCTTGTTCAACTTCCTACAGAGAAAAAATTATTGGTTACAAATGAGTTTACAAAAGAAACTTAGAAGTAATAGAAAGAGAAAGAGAAAAGTTCAATGCTTATATTGCAGCAAAATGGTGCTCACATCATAAGGGAATTGACTATGAAGATATTTTATCTATCATTATTAGACATAATTCTAACAAAGTTGTGTTAGCTTTGGTAGCCAGGTTAACTTATAGCAGATGGATGTGATGAAATTTTTTCATTGTAATCTAGATGAGCATGTTTACATGGAACAGTCAGAGGATTTCAGTGATATGGAGATAAGTAGGCTATTTTATATGTTGAAGATGTATGTATATGGTTTAAAGTAATCTCCAAAATAGAGATGCAAACGTTTTTATTCATACATGAGTCATATTTGCTACATAAGACGTGAGTATGACTATTGTGTTTATGTTATGAGTCTCTATGATGACCTTTTTATTTTCATGTTAATGTATGTGGATAGTACGTTGATTGTTGGTAATCAATACATGATGGTCAAATCCACAACTGAAGTAGAGTACATAGTAGTAGTTAAGGTTGCCAAACAAGCCTTATGGATTATAATATTGGTTAGGAAATTGGGTGTTGAGCAAGACGAAGTTTAATTGCATTGTAACAGTCATGGTGATATTTATTTGGCAAATAATCAAGCGTATTTGACCAAACATATTAACGCGAGATTTCACAAGATTAGAGAGTAACATGCATCTTAACAAATATTAATTTGAAACATTTCATACATTAAAGAATGCAATTGATATGTTAATCAAGTCACTCACCAGTGACATGTTCAAGCACTTTTTAGACTTGTTATATGTTTCTTAGAGTTAAGTTGGTAGTGTACCTATCAATTACCTAACATGTTGACACCATGCATGAAATCTTCTTAGATGTTTGATACTCGCCTAAGTGAAGATTGTTGAGTATGATTCGTAATCACAAAAGAGAGTAAGAGAAACTAGCATAGTGATGTGAGGCTCCCTCTGCCCCTGCCCATATGTTGCCCCATACATGTGTTAGGCCCAATTAATTGTTTAAGGCAACTGAGAAGTGTGAGGGCATTAGTCCCACATGGTACAATTCAAGAGTATTTTTATAATGTGAACCATGGTATTATATATATAGTGTGTAACATTAAAACTCTAATTCATTCAGAAAATAAAACAAACTACAATTGTTATGTAGTGGCAGAGTAAACACACTTGACTGAACTGAATAAAAGATTATTGTATCCAATGTTTATAATTTGTGTTTCTATGTTCTCTTTTATCACTAATGTCTCTTTTACTGCTTATTTTTAACGACATTTTAAAGAGAAACTTGTTTAACAAGTTTAGTGAAAACAAAATAATCTAAACACTTTTTTATGACCATCCCATCGCCTTCTTAATTGCAGCTGCTAATTCATCATAGGCTTTACCCCAAGCACAATCCAACTCTTCACTCCATTTGTCCTCCACAGCCTTTTTTATTGTTTTCAACATAGCTTCTTTAAACACCTATAAAAAAAACTAGTGTTGGTTAGCTCTAATTTTTTTTAAAAATGAAATGATAACCTACGAAATATTGAATTTTATGATAAAAAAAACTTGTTGTCTTTTGAAATATCAATTTTAATTAGTTTCTAGTTTAAAAAAAAAATTTAAAATGAGTAACAAATGGTTACACTACAAAGTGTAAATTTAAGAAACATACCATGAAATGGAGATCAATGACACCTTTTTGAACATGGACAGAACCTAAATATTCTAACGTAACATCATCGGCTACATCCACTTTTCCTTTTGCTCGAAGTTGAACAGCTGAATCACGTGTCTGCAGTCCAAACAAAACATAAATGTTAGGGTGCACAAGTAACTTGCCCGGAATTTGATACTATTGTTGTACTAACCATTTCGAAAATCAATTCGGCATGCGCCTCAAGTATTGAATTGTTATGTGGTATTCCATCAAAGTTTTTTAAAAAAGAGAACATGTCCTTTGCATCTGGTACTTTCTCCAATATCCTTTTTTTCAGTCAAACCAAAGAGTGTCAAATGTATAACTAAGTGTATATTTGAAAAAAGAAAATCTTAAACGCACATTACAAATTCAAACAACGTGAGGGATCATAGAAGACAAAAAAGACTTACAAAGTATAGAAGTAAATGCTAAGTTGAGGAATGTTTTTCTTAAATGTTTCCCATGAGCTATTCACCAAACATTCTTGCTCCTCGGTGAAACAATCCATGCTAAATTTTATTTTGTTTCTTTTTTGTTATTTGTATTCTATAATAATGCAACAATTTACATGTATCTAACACTTGTTTATAAAAAAGACTTGGAGACTGCGAAGAGGTAAAGTTGGTTTATTGTGATTGTTATTAAAAGTATTTCTTGGCCTATGAGGGGAGGCAATCATTATTAAGAGATATCAAATAAATATATTATTACAAAAGCATAAATTTTATACATTATTCAAAATATTTAAACACTATTATATTATTGGATATGTTTCTTTGCAATTTCTCATGTAACTAATTATAACTATCGAAACTTAAAAAAAAAAATAATGATGGCATTTTCTTTAATAATTTTATATGGAGTAATAAAGATTCACTCTTCTCGGAAATTTACAATTTGTTTTGATGAACATGACACAATTAGGTGTTTGTTTGTGCATTTTTAAGACAAAAGTTTGGCTTCTCAAACTATGAAGAGGAAAGGGAGCTGTTACAACATTACTAATCCCAGGACCTTAGGTACAAAGTAAATATGTCATTTGTTTTAAACCATGAACCATGGTTATATATTGGCACGGATTACACAATTTTGCACCACATAACCCTACAAAATATCAAACAAAACGAAGAGTTTCTTCATACATAAATTTACAGTGCTAATAAATTTAATTGTACATGAGTATCACTGCAAACTAAAACTTGAAGATGGCTGATTTGGATATCCATTAGTCCCTTGGTTTTCTTTAAATCACAATTGAGTACTCAGCCCTGTGAGTTGAGAAGCAAAAATAAATTTCTTAGATAATGAAACATGCATTATTCAATTATACAGCTTGTTTTTCATAGATTTTTTAACATAAACCATATAGTAGCAAAATAGATTTATCAGTAACCTTAAGGCTCAGTCACATAAGTTTATCTCCTTTTTTGTTTGTTTTAGATCTTTTATGAAGATATAGAATAAAAGGTAATACAGTAGTTCAAAGTTATTATAGTAGTTAATAACATGGATAGAGG
Source organism: Lathyrus sativus (assembly GCA_963859935.3). NCBI lineage: Eukaryota > Viridiplantae > Streptophyta > Magnoliopsida > Fabales > Fabaceae > Lathyrus > Lathyrus sativus. Next base: position 574,359,818 of record OZ012740.1, read on the forward strand.
GAAACTTATTCAGATTTGTGAACACTGGTGAATAGAGCTGTGGTTCTGTTGAAGAAAGGAAAAAAACCCTTGGAAGAGATCTCTCTCCCCTCTCTTCAATTATTTCTCATTTTTCAATAAAGTATTCTTTCTTTTGAATTCAGTTTCTTGGCTCCTAACAAATGGGACCAACCAGGCAGATCCTTGAGGAGAAGCCAACGTAGGCAGAAGAATTGTTGCAAGTTGATACAAGAACTAAGGACGCACACGTTTGGTTGCATCCAAGAGAGGGAGGACTGAGGAGGCTTCTTCAATGGGATCCTAACCTAAAGAAGTTTGAAAGAACAAGACAAAACATGTGCTTGCTACTTTAGATACCTGCATACAAGGTGAAAAAGGAAGTGATGTTACCTTCTTTGAAGAAGGGCTGTGGCAGATACAGAAAAAAAAAATTGGTGAAGATGCAGGGAAGTGTAGCCATCGAGAATCTTATTCTTGGACAAATAATGTAGAATCGCCAATTTTTGGTGCAACAACCGACAATCACAGGCAACCTTGGAGTCTAAGCATATGCCCCTGAACTTGGATGCATGGATGGCAGGTAAACCAGCTGTAGAGTGGAGGCAGAAGGAAGGTAAGGACTCAAAAACTTCGAACTACAGTACTTATATTGTGACTGACATTTAGATGAGAATGAATATGAGTGTGAAATGGGGTACAATCGTGCAGTTCAAGAATTGCACTTGAAGCAACAAACCGCCGGACACCAGCTTGCAGGAGAAAGTTAGTGAGTCACTATGGGCAAAGCAACCATGGGTGACAACAATAGCAATGTTTCATTCATGTGTATTGGTTCTGTTGAAGAAGAAACATAGTGGCAGAATGGACGTTTTGTAAGTTGGGCATCATTCCAAACCTAATGGGTCAATACCCAAATTGAGGATAGTTTGTAGGTTTAACGTCCAGCTTCAGTTCATTCGTACCTCTGCAAGGGATTCTAACTCGGAATGCCTACCAACCTGACTCAATTTGGAAATTAATTGCCCAAGTCCAAGTACCAGACAGAAAGGATGAAGCCAGAGCACAACTACTATATTTGAGCACACAAAACAAAGCTCCACATTTCAAGGAAATAAATTGACAGGCAAGCTTTACAGATGGCAGGACAGAATGGGCATACAAGCATTAGTTAGAGGCAAAATCAAAGTTAAGAAATCAGCAAGTTATTGCAGAAAATTGGAGGGAGCTGTTAGGCAACAAGACGAGACTATGACAGGAGATAGAGTCCCCCAGGTTTAAATATAGGAAAAAGTGGGAAGGTTGTAAACCAAAGTTAGTTATATTAGTTGTTAGTTAGGGTTGTTAGTATCTGTAATTGTTAAACTGTTTTTCATTTAGTCATATTATAAATAAGACTAACTTTTCCTAAGGAAGCTAGGAAGATTATTGAGTTGTTGATTAGAGAAATACTCTAGTGTAGAGAAGGATAGCTCCTTTGTGTAATCCTTTTTTTTCAATCAATAAAATTCAAGGCGAATAATCCCGTTTCCCTAATCCTTGTGTGTTAATGTGTGGTGGGAACCTAACAAGAGCACATTAGAAGTTTTTTTCCAACATACTCCCAACAGTGAGATTCTGGGGGAACAGATATTGTTAGCAACAACTATTCAATCAAGAAAATCAGTTCTCGTTGCCTAGTAGTAATTGTTAAAACGTTATCCTTATAAGTTTTAAACAATGCAGTTAAGTCCTTCTTAACGTATACAAAGCTTAAGTTAAAAAAGAAAGGCCCGCATGACTCAATAAATGAACTCACCTAACCTTGACTGTGGAACAGAAGTAAGAGATTCTTTGACACATAAAAACAGACATTTTATATTGTTAACTGAACCTGAGTATAATTGGGTGCACAAGGATATTTGCGCACCTCAAGATTGAAAAGTCAAATACTTTTGTCCACAAGACTATTTGATTTTGCCAAATTTGCTTCTCTCCATATGGCTTTGACTTCATCTGTCCGGAACCGCTGGGTGAATGTAGAATCCTCCAGTGCAGTCGACGCACCATGGGCAAATTCAAGAAGACCAGTATAAGCTATCATTGCACCATTATCAATACAGTATCTATCATCAGTAGCAAACAACCTTCCACCACGTTCAGAGCACATTGTTCTCATCATCTCTTGTAGGCGCTCATTGCAACCTACACCTCCAACTATAAGAACGTCTTTTGTGTCACAGTGAGCCATGGCACGCTCAGTTATCTCCACCAGCATGGCAAACAGTGTTTCCTGCAACGTACTATGAAATATCAGTTCTCAAATTCTCATTTATTATTATTAGTAATGTTATTATTCATTATATGGTTACAACTATACAGGATATTGTGAGAGAAAGGTGTCAAAATAAATGAAACTTACCTGCAGAGAGTAGCATAAATCTGCAGGTGTGCACTCATTATTCTTTAGCTTTTCATTAGCAGTTGCTTCAATATAGCTCAATATTCCACTAAAAGATACATCCATCCCTTTGACAACATAAGGAAGATCTATAAATTGCTCTCCTTTCTTTGCAAGCTGGAGGATAAGAAAACTATATAAGACAAGTTCTCACAGACCAACTGATGACAACATTAATCAGTTAAGCATGATCAAACATGACAAGACTATATATTTAGTGTTTTTTTGGTCCGCAGATGAAATGACAATAACCGACAGAAACTCACACACAATTGTGTGGTCTCAGGTTCGAACCAAGACAAAGTGTCCAACCTAACGACATAGACATTTGTCCGTTGAGATAGTACTTACAAAACTATCACTTTTCTTTATCAAGGTAAAACCAAGCACAAATGCTCCCAGGTTGCAACCCCAACTCTTCAAAAATTACAAAGAAAAACTCACATACCACAGAGAAGTCATAAACAATGTAAAACAGAACTAGAAAAGGCACCTGCTCAATGTTATATCCAGGACTAGGATCATTAGAAAGTGTCAACACCCTCGCAAACCGATCCAAACAATTCCCAACAGCAATATCAATAGTCTCCCCAAAAATACGGTACCGCCCTTCACTATAAGCAATAACCTGAGTATTACCACCACTAACATACAAAACAACAGGGTCATCAGCCCCTGTTACAACCCTACCCATTTCAATATGCGCCACACAATGATTAACACCAACAATTGGTTTCTTCCAAAGCATCGAAAGCACACGAACTACAATAGCAGAAACTTGCAATGGAGCTCCCATACCAGGACCTTTGGTGTAACAAATGCAGTCTATATCTTGTGGAGTAACCTGTGCTGTTTCCAAAGCCGCTTTAACAAGTGGAAGAACGTGTTGAAAATGATGTTGCGCTGTTTCTCTTGGTAGAAAACCTTGACCTGGTGGAGTTATATAGGTATGGCGTGGATTTGAAAGAATTGTTCCATCTAGGGTTACTATTCCAACACCTATTTTGTTTGCTGAACCTTCAAAACCTATTGCTATCATTTTCTTCATTTTCACTTTCGAGAAGAAATAAACACAAAAATTATTGGTTAATGATTAGTTACTGTATTGTAATTTGAGTATATGAGGAAAGGAGGAACACGGTGGTTACCTTGACGGTTACGCGGTGGATGACAGCAACGGCGACTAGCGACGGTGCTGGTTAGTTACAAGTAGTGAAATGAAACGGATAGTGTTGTTCGTTCCTCAAGTTTTGGAATGGAGGGTTTTGTTTTCTGATCGGGCCTACCCGTAAAAGCCCAAACCCGATAAATTATGGGTTACCCGGTCAATTAAAAAAAAATCATCCTATACCCAGACAATTATCTTTCCACTGTTACAATTTACACAAGTTGACTATTTTACTTTTATACAAAATAAGTTAAGTTTGAAAATTTTCATTTTTTGTTTTTATTTTGAAGACATCTGGTCTTATATTAAAAGTTGTGAGAATTTAAAGTTTTTCTCCGTATTGTTCAGGAATCGGGATGTTCAGTAATTTAGACAAATTTAAAATAAATTATGGTGTTTGAGTTAGATATTTTTTTTTGTTTGGATAAAAACTAAAACTAAATAATAAAAATGAATGTTAATTGATTTGGACAACGAATTTTCTATTTTTTACTTGTAAGTTTGCCTACCTCAAGTAATTGTAATTAATTTACATATCAAATTATTCATTTTAACTTAATGGAAGAATTGCTATTTTAATTTAATTTTCATAATAAAATAGCACATTTATGAGTTCATTAAGGATTGGTACCAAAGCAAAAAGAAGTTATTCATTTTAATTGAATAGAAAGAATATACTAATAATTGAAAGAAAAAGAAAGAAAAGAAGAGTATGGGAAATTTCAAAATAGAAGTCAAGTGACATTCACATCACAACTATTATTAATATAAAGAAATCAAACATCATTGATTTTTCATTTAAGAAAAATGTCTATTTCAAGTAAACGAAAATGACAAAATGAAGCAGTATTTTCCCCAATCAAATAATCAAACCCTTCAACCTTCTTTGCAATCACAAAAAAGCCTTAGATTTGTCTCCTCCTCCCTTCATATCTTTCACCTTCTCCCCAATTGAATTGAACCCTTCGACCTTTTTCTCCTCTCTTTTGCATTTTTCTTAAATAAATAAGGCATGCTTTAATTATTTATCTTTCAATTAATCTATGTTTTGTTGATATTTTTTTATTTGGTTTAATTTTTTCCCCATTTGTTTCTTTATTTATCATTTGATCCTTGTTTCTACTATTTTGTTCTTCCATATCCTTTACAAATTACTTGTTGTGTTATATGATTCTTATTTGTTCTAATGATTTAAGTTATTTATAATGTTTTATGGAAATGGAATACATTATCGATAATGTTATTTTTCCTTAATTCTAATGTTAATGTGCTCAAAATCAACAAGGAATTGAAGTTGCTTCAGTTGTGCAAACATGAGTTGAAATTGTTGAATTAGTTCATGAACAAGGGTTTGAAACTTCTTCATCATCACAAACCAAGGTAAAGAAAAATCCTATAGACCTTCTAGTGTTTCGAGACATTTTACAAAAAAGAAAGATTATGCCTTTTGTAACTAGTGTTTCACATCTTATGCTGCAAATAGTTCTAGCCATGAAACTACTAACATGCTCAAACATTTAAAGGCTTGTTCGAAAAAAAACCATATAGAAAACATAGTAATTCACAAAATATGCGTACAATATGAAAGAATAATGAAGATGACCTTAATATTGTTAGCTTTAACCTTATTGATTTTAATCAAGAAAATACTGTACTAGCGCTTGCAAATATGATAATTATAGATGAATTTCCTTTCAAGTTTGTTGAAAATGAAGGATTCAGAAAGCTTATTGTCGAGGTATAACTTAGGTTAAAAATTCATTCTCATATTACTATTGCAAAAGATTACGTTCAAGTATTTAATGTTAAAATTTTTTTGTTAAAATGTGTTTTATCGGAAAATAACCAAATACTTTTACTTAATATTGACACATGAACCTCAATTCTATTCATGAACTATATATGTATCACTAGTAATTATATAGATACAAGGATCTTTGGTGTAACACATGGACTTCTAAAGCAATTAAGGCACGTGAAATACTCTACATGATATAAACTACATTTGTTATATCATGTGGAGTAAGTTGTGTTGTTTCTAAAGCCAATTTAATAAGTGGGAGAATGTGTTGAAAATGATGTTGTGTTATTTCTCTTAGCAGAAAACCTTGACCGGGTAGAATTATATAAGAGTGGCATGGATTTGAAAGTATTGATCCATCTAAGGTTACTACACTGACACCTATTTTGTTTGTTGAACCTCCAAACCTTATTGCTACCAGTTTCTTTATTTTCACTTTCAAGAAGAAATAAACACAAAAATTATTGGTTATTGATTAGTAACTATATTGCAATTTGAGTATATGAGAAAAGGAGGGAAATTATGGTTACCTTGACGGTTACGTGGTGTACGATGGTGCCAACAATGGTGCTAGTTATTTACAGGTGGAACAATGATGACAATAGAGCTAGTTGTTTATCGATGGAACAACGACAGTGCTAGTTATTTATAGGTGGAACAAAGACAAGTATTGAAATGAAACGGATAGGTTCCTCAAGTTTTGGAATGGGAGGGTTTTGTTTTGTGATTGGGCCTATTAGTGAAAGTCCAAACCAAATCAATTTTAGTCTGGTCCAATTTAGCTCATGTTGGAGGAAAAATTGTTTGGACAAAATTATCTTTTTTTATATAATATATATTTTTTCAAAGAACTTAGTTATAAAACTTCTACACATTAATATAGAGTAGATGGGCATTGCATATTCCAATTCACATCCGAACACATTAAATAACTCACAATTTTGAGACAAATGGTATGTGTTGTAAGTTTAAGTTGTTGTCAAATTAAATTTTAATCAAAGTGTCAACACTCAATAGTAATTCTCTTTTTTTTTTTTCTTCAAGTAATTACGTTAAGAAATAAAGTATGTTTTTGGGTGTGAATTTATTAACTACTCTAAAGAGTATTAAGTATAATAGTATATTAGCTATTGAACAAAAAAAATCTTAAAATGTAAGATAAAGACAAAATGACAAAAGGATAAAAATGTATAAAATAACTTGTTTAATTGCTTATTCATAGAATAACAACAACAACCAAACCTTGTTCGACTAAATGGGATTGGCTACATATATCAAATTCCGCCATAATATTTTATTCATTACCATGTTTTATCTAATTCATTAATATTGAATTTTTTTTAATAGTTTCTCTTATAGTTTTTTTAGATCGTCATCTATCTTTAATTGTTTGACTCCTCTCTATTTAAACTACCCTCTTTACAATAGAATTTACATGTCTTCTCTTTATATGCTCAAACCACCTAAGTCTATTTTTCACAAAATTTTCTAATATAGGTGTTACCCAAACATTCTCTCTTATATTTTCATTTCGAATCTTATATTGTTTATTCTTAGCATACATCTAATGCAATATCCCCGTCTTTGCTACACTTAATTTATTATTGTATTGGTTCTTAATCGTCCAACATTTGTTCTTGTACAACATTGCATGTCTTACTATTGTTCGATAAAAAAATTTCCTTCAACTTGAGCAATAATTTTGTGTTGTATAAAATTCCAAAGACTTTCCTCCATTTCATTCACCAACTTGAATTTGATGGTTTACATCCCCTTCAAAATCTGTAACGCATGGGATCATATGGCCTCCAACTTTCACTTCTGGACTAGAAACATTTCTCCTTTTACTGAACTTACATTTCATCTAATCTATCTTACTTCTGCTTAGGCGAAAAATGACACAGAGTCGCCACCGAATTTTATTTATCCCAAGGAGGAAAAGGAAAATAACAATAAAACCTTTAGGTAAAGAACATGGTCATCGCAACCAAGTTTTAGGATTCGGGAGTCGGTTATGCGAGGGGAATGTATTAACACCCCCTCGCATTCATCGTACTCGATGGGAACCTTCTAGGTTGTTTTAGCTTGAATGGGTGTTTTAATCTAAAAGTTTGCTTGCTTAAGGAAAAAGAGGGGTTGGTTTTTTATTAGAGTGCTCGCCAAAGATTGTGGCCCTTGTGCCTACGTATCCTCACTTAAAAGAAGTGAAGAATCAGAGCTCCGTAGTTCGTAGGCTTGTGAAATGGTTGTTTGTTGGTTGATTTTATACCTTGAAAAAGGGTTTTCGGATTGATGCCCTAAGGCGAAAAGAAGTTTGATGAGTTGATGTTATTTTTAGGTTTTTGAGAAGAGATTGTTTTTATTAGGATCACACTAAAGACTTTGGATAGAGATGAATGTTTCAAATAACCAAGTCGAGCGCCTTGTATTCAAAACATTCGGAACGAGTGTAGGAGGGTTCCATTCTCATTCCTTCTCCATCACTTTAAAGTTTATGGTGTATGACCCGAATTGTATCTTTATTGTTTTTTTGGGATTTTTATGAGAAAAAGAATACCACTTGATGTTGGATCAAGGGTTTTATTGTTTGTAAAAATATTTGAAGTGATGCGAACAAGGTCGATGGTGAACGTACAAGGAGGTCGACTTACAAGGGTGAAAATAGCTCGATAAAATCGAGAGTTTATTTTTGAAAATAGTTTTTAGAACCAAAAGTCAAAAATGACCGTAACAACATCCACATACGATGGTCGTGCAACCACATCGAGTTAGTCGGCTTGAAACAACACAAAACACGGAGAGAAAAAAATGAACTCCTTGAAATTTTTTTTTTGGAAAAAACTAGAAAAACTAAGGGAAGTTCGCTAGGCGAAGGCTGTAGCGAAGCTGCCCAGAAACAACAAGAAGTTTGTTGTGCGAACTTTCTAGCGAATGCAAATAGAGGCAAAAGGGGGCAAAGTTCGCTAGGTGAACCTTGCAGCGAAGCTTCCCAGAAAAAACAACAAGAAGTTCACTGTGCGAACTTCCCAGTGAACACAAACAAAGGCCAAAGGGGGCAAAGTTCGCTAGATGAAGGTGCCAGCGAACATGACAGAAAGAAAACATCAAGAAGTTCGTTGTGCGAACTTCATGCTGTTTTGCCAAGAATATGCATTTTTTATGAAAACAGAGAAGAAATGGGGCAAAGTTCGCTAGGCAAACTTGCCAGCGAACATGACAACACACATGAGTATTTTCAACTCATGTCGCTATGAAAACTAAACTATGTTCTTTCTCTTTTCTTTGTTCTTTTACAGCAGTTCTTGGTCATATCAAGACCTTATTATAGTTATATAACACAAGAAAAAACACATGAAAATAAAACATGTAAAAATGTAAACAAGATAAGGGTTTGAAGGAAAGGATACCCAAGAGCTACTATCTTCCTTCACTAATGACCTTTGTTGGATGTGCTTCTATGGTCCACCTCCTTCTTCTGGTTTTCTATCCCTTTCTTGTTCTCTCAATGCTTTCTTTTCAAATCTCTTTTTTTATTTTTTCTCTTACTCTTTTTTTATGATTTTTCAATGCCTCTTGCTGTCAATATCTCTCTATGTCAATGTGTGTTTTGCTATCTACATATGCCTCCTTTTTGTTTGCAGCTCCCCTTTTCTTTTTAAGCTCAACACATTAGAGTTTTCCCTCCTTTCAAAACTTCAGATTTTTACTTGGAAATGTCCAATGCCACTTTCTTGATGTTTTCTCTTTCTTTCCATTTTCATGTGTGCTGCTATGCTGTATTTTGCTGCTGCACTTTGCCTAGGCTGTCTTTTTCTGCTGCATTTTGCATTACTCTCAAATCTTGTACCCATTTGTTGGCTTGTGCTTGGACAACCCTTGTGGTCAATATTACTACCTTTGACAACATTTTAAAATTCTGATATTTGTTGTGTAGATGCATCACCATGAGTTTATTACTTTGGTCTTGTGACATGAAATGTTTGGCTATGAGGCAAATTGTCACTTCTTGCATGGGACTGTTTTTGATCACATTAAAATGGCCCATGACTAATCAAGCATAGTTTTGATCTTGACATGTTCCAATGTTGAGTTGTATCTTAATTATTTTTCTTGGATGTTTGTAGGCATAATATGGAACATGTGAACTTGATGGGGCATGAAGGGCACCATAGCATGAAGTTGATTAGAAACTTGAATTAAGATTAGAAATAACTTAATTACTTAGAGTTGGAAACTTTGTAACAAATGTGACATTCTTGCAATATCATAAAATTTCCCTTTGTAATATTCTTGAATCTAATCTTGAATTCATGAATCTTGAATTTAGAATGATGGATCTCCCTTATGCCATTGAATTTGAAATGAATGAAGTCTTGAATTATGAACTTGTGATCTTGACTTATGTCTTGCAAATTTGAATTCCACTTGGACATAGAATTTGAAACAAAGTTGGATGAAGAAATCTTGAATTAGGTCTTACACTTGTTCATTAGGAATATTGATCTTGAATATCCTAATATTTTTCAAGTAACTTCTCCTTAAACGAATCTACATGAGTAGACTTTCCAACTTGAACCAAACCTTAGATGATGGACATTTTCTTCCATGTAGCCCATGATAGGCAATTTATCTTATTTGGAATGGAAAACAACGAACCGACTCAATCCTTACCTTGTGAACCCATATGCTCGATATGCAATAGAACGATGTATGATACGACGAATGTAGGATATGAAAGGCTATGGTGAAAATGGGGGTGTGACAACCATGTATTTTTAAGGCTCATCTTCAATCTCCCGTTTAAATCCTCTTTTGAATCTCTAAGTATGATTATATCATCTTCGAAAAGCATACATATAGGTGCTAGCTCTTGGAATTATTACGTGAATACATTCAAAACTAAAGTAAAAAGTCAGGGGCTTAAAGTTGAACCCTTATGAAATCCTATTGTAATGAGAAAATCGTTCATGTTTCCACCTTGTCTTTGAACACTAGTTGATACACCTTTATACATATCTTGGATAATTTGAATATAAGCAATTGTAACCCTTCTCTTATCTAGGGTTTCATGTTTAGGTTCTCTATCACACGCCTTCTCCAAGTTAATGAAAATTAAGTACATGTCTTATTGGTTCAATTGATACTGCTCCATCATACATCATACTAGATAAATCACTTCCATGATCGACCTTCCAAGCATAAAACCAAATTAATTATCAATAACTTGTGTTTCTTTTCTTAGTCTTCGCTCCATCACTCTTTTGAATAACCTAATGGTATGATTCATAAGTTTAATCTCGCTATAATTTTCATAATTTCGTATATCCCCCTCCATTCATCAGACATTTGCTTTGATCTTAAAATTTTGTTAAAGATTTTTATGAGTCACTCAATGCCTCTATCTCCAATAATTTTCCACACTTCTGTTAAAGATTTTTATGAGTCACTCAATGCCTCTATCTCCAATAATTTTCCACACTTCAATAGGTATGTTGTCTAGCTCAACCTCCTTAATGTTAATCATCATTTTCAATGCTTCTTTTACTTCTTGTTTTTAAATTTGATGGTAACAGTTTTGTTCCTCATCTATAATGTCGAGCTTGTTAGAGTCTAGTGATATATCATATCCTTCATTAAATAAATTGAAGAAGTATGTATTTCTTATCATTTATATCTTTTTCATGAACTAAGATTTTTCCTTCTTCATCTTAACACATTTCACTTGATCCAAAACTCTTTTTTTCTCTTCCTTTACACACACACACACACACACACACACACACACACACACACACACACACACATATATATACATACATACACACACACACACACACACGCATACACACACACACACACACACACACACACACACACACACACACACACACACACACACACACACACACACACACACATATATATAGAGAGATATTTTCCTCCTTCCTTGGTTCATAAAGATTGGTATAAACTGCTAAGAGTTCGGGTTCTTACTTCACTTATCATCTTCTTGTTTTATTTCTTACTTTCGTATACTTTTCTATGTTTCAATATTTTTACACCTAGATTATTCTTTAAAACATTCTTTGTTTACTCAAACTTTACTCTGAACACCCTTATTCCACCACCACGATTTCTTACCCCTAGTTCCAAAACCTCTTGTTTCTTCAAATGACTTTTTAGCTAATTTCCTAATCTACTGTACCATTTTGTTTCACATATTATTTGTACTTTCTTAAAGTTGTCTGAACCATCCCTCATTAATTTAGTATTGGAAACTTCCTTGTTTTCACTCTTCAGACGCCACAACTTGATCTGTGGAACTTCCATGTGACTTCTTCTCTTTGTTATCCTCTTGGCTCTTACATATATAACAAATACTCTATGTTGGGTAGTCTAGAACTCCCGCAGTATAAATTTACAATCCAAACAAATCTTCATATCTGACTTCCTAATATGAAATAAATTTATCCTAAAACATGTCACTTTACTCTTATATGTAACAAAATGTTTGTATGTTTTACTAAACAAGGTATCAGATATAATAAGAACAAAATTTGATGAATACTTCAAGACGGAATTACCCATCCGCATTTACCTCCCCGAGACCATACTCCTCAGGAACACCTTCAAAACCTCTTGTTACATTCCCTACATGTCAATCTAGATCCCCTTATAGAAAAATCTTATCTCCTTTAGGTATATCTTTAAATAAACCTTCTAAATCCTCCCAAAATTTTACTTTAAGGTGTTCTGCTAACCTAATTAGAGGTGTGTAAGCACTAATAAAATTAAAGTTATCTTGTTCCACTATAAATTCCAGGACTATGGTCTAGCTTCCTAATCTTTTCACATCCACAATATCATTCTTCTATTCATTTTCTACAATAACCCCACCCCATTTATCTATCTAACTTTGTCGATGAACCAAAGCTTAAAACTATAGTTGTATAATTCTTTCACCTTTTCACATGTTCACTTAGTTTCTTGTAGGCACATGAAATTGTTCTTTCTCCTAACCATATTGTCCACTATTTCCATAGGTTTTCCAACAAGTGTGTATATATTCTATATTCCTAAATGAATCATAATATCAGGAACTAACATCTTTACTCGCACCGTTCATGAAAATATGGGAACCTTGCTTATTTTTCACTGTATCCATGAGGTGATGCATCAACCCTTGCTTTTTTGATATTGTATTTGAGCCATACATCATGTTGCTTCCGAGAAACGACCTAGAATTCACATTATTATATAATTAATTCATGTCATAGATATTAGACAAAATTTTATGTTGGTTGTCACTATGGGTAGGAATATGTTAGGTTGAGTTAGGCTTTGCCAAACCTGAGATTGACCTGCTAAATAATTCAAAGCATAAGCTTGGCATGTAGTCTATCTAAGCGTATTTTAAGGTATGAGTCTGGCGTTTTTGAAGGTCTAATTGGCCTACTAGCCTAAAGCCTACTTCATTTAAACATTTATAAATAAGAAATTCAACTAATGTTAAATAGACTAATGCGTTAAAATATAAATGAGACTAAATGTTTATTTTCATTGACTCGTTCGAGTTTACCTATTAACATAAGTTTTATGATAAAATTTGTTTTAGAGAACTTATGAAAACAAATTATGACATTGTTCATAAGGATTTTTCAACATATTTTGATAAATTCTTCAAGACAACTAAACTTTATTTTTCATATATTTAATTCAAAGTTTAAACTAAAATATAATAATAATAATAAAGTTATTCATTTTTATTTAAATTGGCAAATATGATAGGCTTAAAATGATTTTTATGGCTCGTGGCCTAGACTTTTTAGCTAAATAGGCTTATAAAAAAAGCCTAGGTCTTTTCTATTTTAAAAAAAGTTTGTCCTGGACTAGGCCTTTGTAGGCCAGGTCGTGTCTATTCCCACCCCTAGTTGTCGTTGCCCAACACAACCCTTTCTTTTTAGCCTTACTCAACTATTTATGGTAGATATGCGTTAATTTTCTTGCTACTAAAGGTAAATGATGCACCTTGTTCGACTTGATTCTCTAGTTTCACGGTATTTTTTGTTTCTTCTTATTGAAGCATGCAAAACTCCATCAAAATGTGGTTCATTACTCTTAGCTCTCTGGTTAGTAGTTCTCTAAGCATGGAGCACACATAACTCAAAATGTGGCTCCTTGATCTTAGCTTTCTTCCATTAGTGGTGGTATAAACATGAAGTAGACATAAATTTTCCAATAGTCATGTCCTATTGAGTTTTGGCTCATTCAAAAACTTCTAGAACCTTCATAGAACTTGATATATTTGAGAAAGATTGAAATACCTCATATTCAACTATATTATCACTCTCTTAACCTTCAATTAGCTAAGGGGGCACTGTTTAATACTAAATGATTTTCTATTGATCTTGACTAACATGTTACTTATTTTATGTGTAAAAAACGCCTCTCTCATGCTTCTTTATCGATTGGCTTTGAATTGTGAGACAGTGTGACATAAATGGTAATTATAACACATGAAAAAATTGTCATCATGATGTAATAGAAAAAATAGTCATTATAAACTTTGTCTCAACTTGTGAGTTGAAAAAACTTATTACCATCCATGAGGAATATCGATTTTCTATCTTCCAAGAGAAAACTTCGCCCTTTTTAAGTCCCGACTTCTCTAAGTCTTCTGATTTTATCTCTAATTCATTTGACTCCTTTATTAGTAACCACTTCTTTCATGGTGGATTTAGGCGGTGTTCGAGCTGTGTTATTGGTCTGAAACTTTCCTCCATCATTATTTTGGGCATGCAGTAGGACATGCAGATTCCTTTGAGGTATGAGAGTTTTCCACGCTATTGCATCTTTTGTTTCTTTTTAGAACTTGGATTAATTTTTGCTCTTCTTGAATAGATAATAAAATGTTGACGATTATCAGTTTCTTGTCACCCTCTTCTAGGAAAATTTACTTCAAATGTGAAGGTAGTATTTTCAATTGTATATTTTTATCATCTAGTTTAGGCTCTTATTTTGTTCTTCCATTTTTACTTTAAGATGAGAGATTTTTTTGCCCGTGTATAGTTCTATAAGATATTGCTTAGATTTTTGATCTTCTTTTGGATCCAGTATATTATGTGTATCTATTAAAACTTTTTATAAAAGGAGTATGTGTGTGGATTTGTTTCTTTACTTTTAAAATGACTTTGTTAGTGTTATTTTTAAAAAAAGCATATTCGTGTATCTTTTGTATCTTTCATTGCTTAAAACATACCAAAATTTACTTCATTGTCTTGTTCTCTGACCTTCGTCTAACCTTTATCAATGTCAACCATCATTTGTGAAGTTTTCACGTAAGGTTTTCCTAAAATTAGAGGAAGTACATCATCTTTTGCAATGTCCATCACAACAAATTCTACCGGGAATAGGAATTTGTCCATTTTTATCAATATTTCATCAACTATTTTTTATGGTATTTGATTGATTATTTTGGGCAAGTGAAATGTCATTTTTGTATATTTTATTTATATGTCATCAAACTTGTTGATTACTAATAGGGTTATGAGATTGACGTTGGCTTCTAGATTTATGAGTGCTATTCATTTAAAGTGACTTTCCCTAAATTTATGGCTTTCAAAGGTGTGGTTTTTTGGATGATGAAACTTCAGTTAGTCTATAGCTGAATAGTTTCTTCCTCCGTATACCTTCTATCTTTGTTAAGATTTATTTCCAAAGTTCGACATGAGTGAGCATGTGTTCTAATGCTTATGTAAATGATACATTGATTTGCAGTCCCTTAAAAATTCATAAAAACCCAATGTAATGTTTTTCTCTGTCTATCTTCTTGAGATGATAAAGGTAAGGTAAGTTTTTGGTTTTGGGATTCCTTTAGTGTTTCTTTTCTTCCTTCATTCTTTGTCATTTATTTTTATTTACTTTTCTTTGTTTAACTATTTTTTATTAGAGTTTCCATTCATTTGTTTATTTCTTCTTTATCCTTTTCCTTTTCTTCACAATCTCTTTTAGTTACAATCGACTTGGTGTTAAGACTGGTGTGGCATTGCCACTTTTTATTATGTGTTTTGCAATTTTTTTTGGAGTTGTTTTGTAGGTGTTGCACTACTAGCTCCATTTCAATTCCAAACTTTGGATAGATATGTCAATTTTGTTTTGGTATTTCGTGGAGGTTTGTATGAACTGACTTAAGATATTTTCAAATTTTGGTTTATAAGGTGGTGATATTGCCTTTTGCCTTGGTTCAAAACTTGGAGTATTATTTTTTTGATAATTGTTGTATTTCTTATGTGAGTGGTGTAAGTGATAATGCATGTAGTGGATGTGCCAACCAAAATAACAATGTAGTGAAAAAAATTATCATATTCATATAAAATGAGAAATATTACATATTTGCATGATTATTATTCTACATATGGAAATAGTTTTAATTATTTTGAAAAGAATTTTTATTCATAAAAAGAAAATAAAGTAGAATAATTGAGACAATAGTGATAGAGAGTGTTAAGGTTAGGTATTGCAATTATTATAATTTCATCCATATCAAATGATTGATTATGCTCATTTTAACCTTCAAAATATATTATCCCTTATTGCTCAGCAACTTTATCCGTATATGAAATAACATCATGATATCATTCATATTATTTATTGATTATATGATATTCTAATAAATAATTCAAAAGCATTATACTTCAATCATATATGTGAATGCCAAGTCTAGATCTATCTCTAAGAATCTAGCTCGTGATAGATGATTCTCTAGGTATAAATCTAATAACACCTCTTGGCATCATATAAGTCCACATATAATGTCATAAATGATCGTGTACTTCAAGACATAATCAAGAGTTACCATTTGTATATACCTATGAGACTCCCTCGGTACCTCATAGGTTCACACACATAATACAACTATAACACACATTAAGAATAAGGTGAAATATCAAATATTTTTGCCAAATTGATCATGGCATAACACCAAGATCACATCAAATACATAATAATCCACAAACAAAACCCCGACAAGAGAAAAAATAACTATACATGACGGTGGTAGCTAGATAAAAAATGAAAAAGTAAAACCTCCCTATGAACAATCTTATAATATTCAAAGGTTGGTTTACCTCGACATACCTTCCAGTATTATAACTCCAGATTTCTCTCACCACGAATTATATATATATATATATATATATATATATATATATATATATATATATATATATATATATATATATATATATATATATATATATATATATATATATATATATATATATATATATATATATATATATATATATATATATATATATATATTATTAATAATAATAAACTAGCCTTGCCTCTATTTATAGATTTTCTAAAGTTGGTCATAATTTGTTGTGAATCGGATACCTTTAAATAAAGTATAAATCGGTTTTTTAATGATCAAGAAACATACAAGGGCTAGGGTTAACAAAGAAAACAAGGTAAAATAACAAGGAACAACCAGAATTGGTTATTAAATTGCTATTCTTTCCTTTCTTTTAGAATAAGATTACAAGTATACAAGAATAACAAAATAACCTCTCTCTCTTGAAATTAGAATTTTATCTTCCTATTTTTTCTTATTCCGAGATTGAGAAACTAACATCCTATTTATAAGAAAAATAACACACTAACCTAATGGGCTTTTTAACAATTACCCATTACAAGCTAACTTAGGGTACAAACTAACCTAAACACTTCGGCTTACAAGCAAGGCCCAATCCAATATGCTAACAATCTAGCAATATTGACTAATGCATATTAGAAAAAACTTCGACTACAACACGTATTATCTTTGACAGCAGCATGCGAATAGACTTTGACCTCATGCTTAATTCATGTCGAACAAGAAGTTACCCTTCGACCATACTAGAGTTCGATCCAACATCTCACAAATCTCCACCTTGGATCTAACTCTATAACATCAAGAAACTAGCTTTCTTTATGCAGTTTTATCAACTGCATACAGTGGAAAAACATGCAACTGGGCAACGTCTTGGTGATCATATCAACATCATTATGATCTGTCGAAACCTTCAACACTTGGACTTCTTCATGCTCGATTAACCCTCTGACGAAATGCAGCCTTATATCAATATGCTTGGTTCGCTCATGATAGGCTGAATTCTTCGACAAGTGTATTGCACTTTGACTATCACATTTAACAGTGATAACTCGACCTTGAAGTTTCAGCTCCTTTGCAAAACCTTCAAGCCATAATGCTTCCTTCACAGCTTCAATTAGGACAATATTCCGCTTCAGTGGTTGATAAGGCAACAACCTTCTGAAGTGTAGCTTTCCAACTGATTGTTGTCCCAAACATAGTGAACACATATACAGAAATATATTTTCTGGAATCCATATAACCTGCATAATCAGAGTCGACATATCCTTCAATTGCTGCTTTACTATCTTCACCCAAGGCTCCACCATAAATTAGGACTCTATACAGAGACCCATTTTATGTACCTTAAAATCCACTTCAATGCCTGCTAGTGAGCTTTTTCAAGATTCACCATGTACCTGCTTACAAGACTTACTGCATATGCTATGTCAGGTCTAGTACAGACCATAACATACATCAAAAAACCTGTTAGTTAGCATATGGAGTGCTATTCATATAAGTTCTTTCAATATCAGTGTTGGGACACTGATTTATACTCAACTTGAATTGAGGGTTTGCTGGAGTTACAACAGGCTTTGAATTCGACATACCATACTTTTCGAGAATCTTCTGTAGGTATGCCTCTTGAGATAAGCATAATCTCGACTACTTTCTATCTCTTCAGATGTCAATCCCAAGAATCCTGGACGCAGCTCCCAGATCCTTCATGTCGAACTCCTTATTGAGTTCAGCCTTCACCCTCATTACCTCTTCGACATTGTTGCTTGCTATTAGAATATCATTCATATAGAGCAACAAAATAACAAATGAATTACCCGGTCGAAATCTAAAGTAAACACAGTGGTCGAACTGACTTCTGATGAAATTTATGTGTGCCATGAACTTACCGAATCTCCTATTCCACTGTCGAGGAGATTGTTTTAGTCCATATAAGGATCTATTCAGCTTGTACACATAATATTCCTTCCCTTTTTCGACATACCCTTCAGGTTTCCACATCAGGATTGTTTCATCTAAGTCACCATACAAGAAAGCAGTCTTCACATCCATCTATTCTAGTTCAAGGCCGAACTGTGCCACCGTGGCAAGCAACATTCGAATGGATCTGTGCTTCACAATAGGAGAGAACACACCATTGAAGTCGATACCTTCTTTATGAGTGAACCCCCTAACAACCAATCTTGCCTTGTATCTCTTCGAAGCCACTCTTTCGATTCCTTCCTTAACTTTGAAAATCCATTTACAGCTGACTAAATTGGCTCCGGAAGGTTTCTTGATCAGTTCCTAGGTGTTTTTATCATGAAGATATTTCATTTCATCATCCATGGCCTTCAGTCATTCAGTCTTCTTTTGACTCCCCATAACTTCCTTATAGTCTATAGGTTCTTCGTCTAGAACCTCACTTGCAGAGACTAAGGTATAGGCTATAAGATCTGCATACCCAAGTCTCTGAGGTGGCTTGATGACTCTCCTCGACCTGTCTCTTACTAGCAGGTAGTCATTATCAGTCTCCTCATCTTCGACAACATCTTCTGCGTCTTCTTTGACTTCATCTGGGGTACACAATTTAGCATCAACATGCTCCACCTCAACATGAATCTCTCCCTGTTCTAGCTCTTCGTCAGCATCATCAGTTTTCTTGAAAGCCATCTCTGCTTCATTGAAAACTACATCTTGACTGGTGACACACCTCCTGTGACCTAGCTCTAGGCACCATAGCCTATAAGCTTTGGCTCCTTCAGGGTATCCCATGAACATGCATTTTAGAGCTCTATGTTCGACCTTGTCTTGCCTAATATGAGCATAGGTCACACAACCAAATACTCTCAGTCTGTCAAGACTAGGTGGATGTCCCGACCAAACTTCTTCAGGTGTCTTCATTCCCAAGGAAGTCGAGTTACATCTATTTATCTGGTAAGCTGCTGCCAAAACAGCTTCCGCCCAAAACACCTTCTTCAATCCAACACTAACCAACATGCATCTAACCCTTTCAAGGATTGTCAGATTGAATCTCTCAGCTAAGCCATTTTATTGAGGAGTATCTGCTACAGTCTTATGCCTTGCAACCCCAGACTCAACATAGTAACTGTCGAACGATTCGTTGCACAATTCAAGGCCATTGCCGGTTCTCAACCTCTTAACCTTTCTACCAGTTTGAGTTTTGACCAGAATTTTGCAACTTTTGAAATTCTCAAAAGTTTCATCCTTCTTCTTCTGAATGAATACCCATAGCTTTCTGGAATAGTCATCAATGATGGATAGAAAATACCTTGCACCTGAGTGTGAAGGATTCCTTGTAGGCCCCCAACGATCAACATAAATGTAATTCAGGGATCCATGTGTTCTTTGCTTGCCTTTGTTAAACTCCTCCCTACAGGATTTACCAAATACACAAGATTCACAAAACTCTAACTTTTCGACTTTGTCACCTCCTAGCAGGTTTTGCTTCCCTAATTCGACCAGACCTCTTTCGCTGACATGGCCCAATCTCATGTGCCATAATTATGTCTTCGACACAGGTTTCATGGATGCAACATTTTTCGAACCACTTACAACCTCATCCTCAAGGGTATATACAAGCCTTGTTTCTTCACGCCTCTCAAGACTTCTTTCGACCCCTTCATGACTCTTAGGATATTTTTCTCTCCTTGAAAAACGTATCCCTTTCTGTCGATTCACCAAGAGAAATCAAATTTCTCTTCAAGTCAGGTACTGACTTCAGTCAATAACCTTATTGACTCATCATGGAGCTTGAATCTCACAGATCCAATACCTGCAATTTTGCAAGATTTGTTGTTTCCCAACAACACAGATCCACCATCTTGATCACATAGCTCCTCAAATAATTCTCTGTTTGGAGTCATGTGCCAAGTGCAATTTGAATCCATAATCCACTCTTTTCTTAAGTTACTACTTGAAACCACAAGAACATCAGATGAGTCGAAGTCATCTTGAACAATGGTTGCGTTGCCATTACCTCCATGATCTTTCAGGTGTTCAGGGCACACCTTTCTTGTGTGACCCTCCTACTTACAGTGATAATATCGAATACCAAATGTTTCACCACTATAATATTTCTTTTGACTTTTACCTTTCTTCTTGTCGAACTTACCATCCTTTCGCAAGAATTTTCCCTTAACAGTCAAACCTTCGCCCACCGTCGAAGGTTTATGCTCCTTTTGTTCGTTCAAGTCCTTAGAATATAAGGCTGATTGAAATTCTTCAAATGTTAGGGACTCCCTTCCATACAAGAGAGATTTTTTTAAAGTGAGCATGTGTTTTGGGCAAAGCACACAACAGCAATAGTGCTTGATCTTCATCATCGATCTTGACATCAATATTTTCAAGATCAAGAATCAGCTTGTTAAACATATCCAACTACTCAGCCAACACTTTGTCTTCACTCATCTTGAATGAATACAAAGCTTGCTTCAGGTAAAGTCGATTCACTAGAGATTTGATCATGTATAAACTTTCAAGTTATCCATAATCTCGATGTTGTAGTCTCCTTTGATACTTGTCGAAGAACTTTATCACCAAGGCTCAACAATATTGCATTATGGGCTTTCTCAATCATGCCCTTCTTTTCTTTTTCCGTTAACGCAGCGTCCATGGCTACCTCACCCTTCAACTCTTCTAAACAACCCTACTGAACCAGCAGGTCTTTCATCTTCAAGTGCCATAGACCGAAGTCGTCCACTCCGGTGAACTTTTCAATCTCATACTTTGTTGAAGGCATCTTCTCCATGCTCACCGCACCAATTTGTTGTGAATCGGATACCTTTAAACAAAGTATAAACCAGTTTCTTAATGATCAAGAAACACACAAGGGTTAGGGTTAACAAAGAATACAAGGTAAAACAATAAGGAACAATAAGGATTGGTTATTAAAATGCTATTCTTTCCTTTCTCTTAGAACAAGATTACAAGTATACAAGAATAACAAAATAACTTCCTTTTTGCCCTGCTTTTTCATCTTTCAACATAAAAGGTATAAAATATGATCAATGCATATTTATCATGACAATTCTTAGTTGAGCTCGAGTTAGATTTTTTTTAGTATTACTTCATGCCTAATTAAGATAATAAGTGTGTGAAAATGATAATGTCAAATAGGTAAATTACACGTTTATTATTCATTTTCTGTCCAAGGTTAGTTTTAAGGGAATAAAATGTTAAGAGGTCTGACATCAAAGGTCACTCGTTTCTTAGAGATTGCTAGTGATTAAAGTGATTTTATTATGTTTTTCATTTCCATTGTTACTATTTAGGAACGTACAACTTAGAATCTAAGTTTGTATATTTACTTTTTACACAATGATATAGATCGTGTGTGTTAAATAATATGAAGTTTCATGAAATAGTAATCATTTGAATGTTAATGAATGTAATGTTGTGATATATTTAGTTCTAATAATTTATTGTCATATATCTGATCATGAGTTAGATCATCTTAGAATTATATGCAACTTTGTTAGGTTGCAGTAGCATTTAACAAATGGATTCGTGAACTCATATGATAAAATAGCGAGTAAACATACATATTTTACTTAATTACTTTAGGTATAAAGGATTAGATCCATATGGGTAAACAAAATAAGTTTTACTTGAAGTGTTCTGGTGCTATTATGATATTTAGACAAAAGCTTCATCATACTTACTACATGCTACTTGTGAAGGCATCTGGCTCCTATCTCTACTCGATCATCTTCAGACGTTGAATATCGAGCATTGGCTCATGCTACTTGTGAAGGCATCTGGCTCTTATCTCTGCTTGATAACTTCAACATTCCACATTAATTCCCAATCTTTATCTACTATGACAACAAATCCTCAAAGAATATAGCTTCCAACCCATTCTTTCATGAAAGAACCAAACACATAGAGATTGGTTATCATGTGGTACACGACAAGGTCTTAGTAGGAGTTGTTCATCTCATATCTGTCAAATCCAAAGAGCAAGTTTCTAACATACTCACCCAATCATTGCACTTGGGTCCAATCTATAACCTTCAAGCCAAACTAGGAATGATTGACATATATTCTAACTTTAAGTGGTTGTTAAAGATAATGAAGAGATTAATGTAAACTAACTAGTTCATAATATATATTGATTGAATTATAGCTAAATTCTATTTAGTTATCAAGTAGTTAGATGAATGTTCAAGTTAGTTAGACATTGCTTGCTATATAAGTAAGCCACTTCACTTGTATACAAGCATGATGATGAGTAATAGAACTCTGCAATAATCTTTCTTCTTTTACATTCAGTTTTTCTGCATTTCCATATGCTCAACTTGATTCTTAACATGGTATCATCAACATGCGATCAAGCCTCCACCATTGAACTCAATTAACTCATATCATTCTCCTTGTTTTCTTCTCAATTTTCTATTCTTTTATTTATCGATTATCTTCAGTTTTTCCTAGTTATCCATGTCTATTGCAAGCTTTGCAAGCAGCATCAATGACGGACCTCCATCAAATTCCAATAATAAAGGTTATCAAATTGATACCCCCAATCCTTATTTCATGCAGACCAATGAAAATCTAGCATTGGTTTTTGTTTCTCCTTTTCTTTCTACCAATAATTGTCATTCTTGGTCAAGATCAATGACAATGGTTTTAAGATCCAAGAATAAGTTTCATTTCATTAATGGCAACATTTCTCGACCACTGGATGAAGAACACACATATGTTGCTTGGAATTGATATGAAATCATGATTATGTCATGGATTCACAATTATGTTGAACCAGATATCGCTCAAAGTATGTTAAAAATGGATACTGCAACTGAAATTTGGAGTGAACCGAGAGATCATTTTTACCAAGGTGATATATTCAGACTTTCAGATCTCCAAGAAGAATTCTGCAACCTGAAACAAGTTGATTCATCTTTATCTTATCAATACACCAAACTTAAGAAATTGTGGCACGAATTGGACAATTTTTTGTCCAATTCTTGAATGTTCATGTGATATTACTTGCTATGTTGTTATCAAGATCCGTGCTTATAAAGATGGTGATCAAGTTATCAGATTCCTTAAAGGTTTGAATGATCAATATTCAGCAGTGAGATCTCAAATCATGTTGATGGAACCCTTTCCAACCATCTATAGAGTTTACTATTTTCTTGTACAACAAGAAAGAAAGGATATTTTACCTATGGATGAATTAAAGGTATTAACGTTTCGTAATCTCAACCAACCTCTGAATAATGGATCTCAAACCCAGTGGAAATTTTCGTGGAAAAGACATCAGATGTGGTAAATCATTTGGAGGAAGAGGTCGAGGTTCCCGAATATGCACTCACCATGGAAGGACACACCACACAGTTAATTCTTGATTCAAAGATCATGGTTATCCACCACTTTGGAAGAAAGATGGCATAATCAATCACTCTGTAGTTGTCCTTCATGAAACAGGTGCATCTCAAAATGATTTCAATGGAGATAATGAACAAGTTCAAGGCAATTTGACATTCATACCTGGCCATCATAAAGCATTATCGACCCTTCTTCAAGTAACCTCATCATCAACATTTTCTCAAGCTCACAACATCAACCATTTGTTAAATAAAAGTGAAAATGGCTCGGGTATCATATGTGTTATTCCTAACTCTCGTAGATTTGAGAATTTTTCCTTGATACTGGTGCAACAAACCATGTTTGTCATACAAAAGATTTCTTTAAATGCATTAAAAGGATCAAATTCCATAACTATCAAACTACCAAATGGATCCTCTGTCACTACCAATTATGCGAGCACCATATATTTTGACAAATATCTGTATATCACTAATTTATTATGCATTCCCGTTTTCTCTTTTAACCTCATTTTTGTTCCTAAGCTAACCAAAAATTTGAAATGCCAATTGGTGTTTAATGATAATGATTGTATGATATAAGACACTCACTCCAAGAAAATGATTGGCACAAATAGATTGAATGATGGATTGTATATCTTAAACTCTCCTTTAGTTACCTTGTATCATACTCCATATACTTATCCTGGCAATATATTACATGATCTTTCTTTAGACACAACTCATAAATGTAATCTTTGGCACTTAAGATTTGGTCATCCCTCTAATACCAAATTAATTCAATTACATAAATGCTTTCTGTTGCACCCCAAATTTTAACCCCTTAGATCCCCATCATCATTCTAGGAGCATACTCATTTGATTATCTAACTATAACCAGTTTCAAGTTTGTCTCTGCTTAGTTACAGGTGAATCAGGGCTCCATACAGTCGGAAATCAAGGGTTCGACAGTTTAATCAGTCAATGCATTGGATTATTTCTCCATGAAGCAAGTTTCTAAACCATCAAGAATACTACATGGGGTCAGGCATGAATCCAATTTGGGGTTTTCACACAAAGATCAGGAGCACTACAGTTCATGGATCCCCAATTAGGGTTTTTGATCAAGAAAAGTCGACTGTGGTTTGAATCTTGTTTTAAAAGGTATTCCAATAATGAGTTTGTGGTTCATTAAGCTCATATGGCTCAGGGAAGTTCACTCAAGAAGTCTTAAAACCTCAGAGGACTCAGAACGTCAACAGTCGACTCGTCAGTCATCGTCGATCGTACGGTTGACCGAAAAGTCAACTCTTCAACAATAAGGAATCTGACCTCAAGATGTGAATAAAAAATGTTCCTAATGACATATTGCATTTGCCCATAAATTTTCATGATCATTGGATCAAGGATGAAGGAGTAATCAGAAAAGTCGGGAATTAAGGTTTTGAAAAGTGGCTAGACCCTAACTCCTTAACCACACACCCAAATGAGTTGGTTCAAAGCTCATTGGAAAGCTCTTGACAAGGCCTACAAAAGTCCCACAGTGGTCCACAGTAAAAAAATGCATAGATTTGGAGTTATGATCAAATTCATTTCAAGAAGGGAAAAAGACTTAGAGAAATTTCACTTTTAAGCTCATTTTTTAGCAACTTTGAAGAGATTTTTGACCTAGTTCCACTTGGAGTCAGAAGTTCTTGTGAATATGAATGTTTTAGAGCTACATGAGGGCTTTCCAAAAAGTATTAGAACTCCTCAAAAGGAGTTGTGAGCTGAAAGTTATGGGTGTGGCAAGTTGGTGGTTTCATACTTGAAGTCCCACATTGACGAGTTTCAAAAATCCATTCTTTCACCAATCTGACCAATCTTAGCTTTTGAATCATGTTTTACCTGATATGTAGAGAGTTTGTAGCATGGAAGTACAAAGGAAATGCAGAAGGTGTGAAATTAGCCAAGCTTGCAAGTGGGCTTGCAAGTGGCTTTACAACTTGCACTTAAAGTGAAAATGGCAAGCATGAGGTGTAAAGGCAAATCTGAACCAGCCATCAACCTATGCTTTCTAGCCTGAATTTAGCCCTTTCAAACTCATTATTTTGCTTGACTATTGAGCTTACCTATCTGCCATGAAAACCCCCTTGTGGAGGTTTGATCCAAAAAGCAAACCTTTCCTTCCTATGAAGGAAATCTCCAAATCTGCCCCCTCCATTCATTTGCCTATAAATAGAGGCACTCCCCACCTTATACGACACACAAGAATCACTCTAAAAAACCAGAGAAAGCTCAAGCCTTTACTCTTGCACACTTTGCTTCAAAATCACAAAATCACATTTTCACCAAAACACTTCAAAATCTGCCTTGCTACAAATGCTGCCAAAATCATTTCTCCACACTCAAACTCCCCAAAAATCATCCACACAATCTCTAAATATGATATAGAAGGTGTCCAAGACCTTAGACCACTCAAAAATCTCACCATTCAAAAAGTCAACTTCAATACCAAGTTACTTTGACCAAAAGCCACAAAATCTGCCAAAACTTGTTCTAGGCATTGGTTTAGTGTTCTAATCACTCTAACACCTCACATATATCATTTCTCAACTGTCCAAAGCATTGAGGATCATTGGTGGAGTTTATTTCTCCAACTGTCTTGAAGTTTGCTTTCTTACTTCAAGAAGAAGAAATCTCTAAGGCTAGGTGCATTTGAAGTCTTCTCTGGGTTTCTTATTGATCTAACTTACTCAACACGGTCTACTAGAGGTATGTAGACACTCCATCTTTGCTTTACACCATAATTTCATGTTTTGCCATTTTGAGTTCATTATGTTGAAAATGTGTCATTTTCATGTCATATATCAAAATTCTGTTTGGAAGCAATATGTTTGATTGGTGAAATTGGATCATGCTTAATTGTTTGTCTATAATGTGTACATGTGTTTGGTATAACCTGTTTCAATTGTTCCTTCATTTTTCACATTCCAAAAATGCATCATTTGCATCCTAAGGGCCACTAACATAACAGAACTGGTTCCACTTGAAGTATGTGTTATTTTTGAGTTTGTTCACACTTGATGTCACATTTATGACATGTATGTATGGATTGCATAGCCTGTTTTACATGACTTGATCTACTGCCCTCAAAGATGCATTTTTCAGCAAAGATAAGCCATCAGCATAGCAGCCTTGTTTCCTCTTGATCTTTGATCAGTTTTGAAGTAAGAAAACCTCATTTGTGTGACATACAATCTGTGTGAAATGATTACTCAACATGAATATGTGTTTGGACCTGTTTTGCATTTCCTTGTTGCTTTCCAATGTGCCATTTTTGCCATGAATATGCCACTTACACTCCCACTGATTTTTAGACTAGGTCACATGTTTAGAAGCACTTGAATATACATTTATAGCTTGCTTGAATTGTTGGTTTGATGTGAATGCACCTAGAACCAGTTTTGAACCTTGTCATGCATACTTTAAACATCAAAATGCAGCCCACATGCCATTTTCAACTGTGACTTGTTTTGGAATCATTTGTATGCTTAATCATGATTGTTAATGCATATAAGAGGTGTGCATATAGGTTAAATGATCAAAATGTGCACAAAGATTGAAATTGAATTTCTCATGCTTTCCAAAAACACCAAATACAGTTTGTATATCAGTTTTCATACCAACCAGTTTGAAACCACTTTCCTTGCTTGGACTCTTTTGTTTACATGTATGTATAGTGTAGGTATGATCTATGTGGCTTGTATGTACACAAAACCAGAGTTGAGTACCTTCATGCACATCACAAACAAGATTGCACTATGAATACATTTTTTTCACACCAGTTTGTTTTAAGCCTCAATTTGTGTTTGAACTCATTCAAAATCATGTATATGTGCTATGTGTACAATTAATTTGATCAGAAAATGTTTGGAACTGAAGCTTCATCTCTTCATGCATCTCATTCATAACAGATTTGCATCTCACATAGTATTGTCCATTACAACATGATTTGAACTCTACCTCTTGCATGAATTCATTCATTAATGTTTATGTGGTGTGTGTGCATGATCATATTGATTTAGAACTGACTGTAATGTATGCTTCATCCCAAAATGCATTTTCAAGCATCAAAATGCACACACCATCGGGTTTTAAAATGAAGAAGGAATTTCAAAAATCCAACAGTGCCATCATGTTCCTTGTGTTTTTCTACTCAATTTGCACTAAAACTTTGTGAAAATCCATCAAGATTTGAAAGAGTTATGACCAAAATGCAAACTGGTTTTTGTATGTGTGTTTGGCCCAGCCTGGTTTGAATGTTACCCATATATTTTAAAGGGGTGGCATTTACAAACGGATGTATAGCCACCCCAGTGGTATTCACCTTGTCACCTGCGCGCCTTGTACCTTGCATACTTGGGTTCGACCCCTGAGGAGGGCAACCCTTTTGTTAATTTTTGCTATTTTTCATCCCATTTTCAAAAATTCATATCTCCTTCAATATTTATCATTTTTCACCCATTCTTTTTGCATTATGTTCATATTGATGCCTACTTTCATGCCATATTTTTAAATTCCATGTTTACCGTTCCGCCGTGGACAACCCTTTATCCCCTTTGTCCTAGCCTTAGGATTTGAGTCGCCGTACTCATATTTAGTCGTCCCGCCGTGGACATTTCCCTTTTTACTTCAACCATAGGACTTGGAGTCGCCGTGCTCTATTTAGTCATCCCGTCGTGGACATTTCTTTTCCCGTTTAGCATAACCTTTAGTTTGGAGTCGCCGCACTCCATGTAAGTATTTCTCTATGAATGCTTACATCCCTTTGGGACCTTGACCACAGTCAAGAATTCCTCATCCCTAGCTAGGGGAACTACGATTGCTCTGATTCCATTCCCGTCAGGATACGTAGGCACGAGATGCGATGTCTTCGCGAGCAAACTTGTACATACCTTTATACTTTAGATTTTTACCTTAGCACTTTACCCTTAGCAAGCAAACTTTAGCAAACACAAATATTGGTAAGAGGTTCTTGTAGATTACTATAGGTGCTTAGGATGCTAACACATTCCCTAGGTATAACCAACCCCCGAACCTTTAGATCTCTCTTTGCTTA
This sequence comes from Lathyrus sativus, assembly GCA_963859935.3. Classification (NCBI taxonomy): domain Eukaryota; kingdom Viridiplantae; phylum Streptophyta; class Magnoliopsida; order Fabales; family Fabaceae; genus Lathyrus; species Lathyrus sativus. The sequence continues at coordinate 574,388,787 of OZ012740.1, forward strand.
GCTTTTGGCCTTGCCTTTTGCTTTGCATTTTTTATAGGTTTTTCTTTCTTTAAACCTTTCCTTTGGATAAATTAAAGTTCGGTTGTAAAAGAATTAAAGATTCAAGTTAATCAATAGTTTGGTATCACGATTCTCATCGCAACACTTTCCTTTTATCAAGTATGCCTCTTCTCCTATTTCATGTGATGTATGTTTCTATGCTAAACAAAAGAGATCCCATTTTCTCATAGTCGTCATGTTTCTAATTCTATTTTTAACTTGGTGCATATCGATATTTAGGGCCTATTATCCACACTATTTGTAATGGGATATATATATTTTCTTACTATTGTGGTTGATAAGAGTAGATTCACTTGGTTATTTATCATGAGATTAAAATCCAAAGCATCATCCATCATTAAATCATTTGTATCAATAATCAACACTCGTTCAACATAACCATTAAATGCACTAGATATGATAGTGGTTGTGAGTTCATTCTCATAGACTTTTACAAACAATTTGCATAATCCATCAAACATCTTGTGTTGGTACTCCTCGACAAAATAGAATTGTTGAAAGGAAATGCCAACATATTTTAGGTATCACTCAAGCCATCTTATTTCAATCTAAATTACCTCATATTGTTTGGGATCTTGTTGTTAGTCATGCAATCCACATCATTAATAGATTGCCTACTTTTTTCTTAAAGCATAAGTCACCTTACCAGATCCTTTACAATAAACTACATGACCTTACAAATTTAAAAGTTTTTGGCTCATTATGCTTTTATTCTAGTTTGAAAGCTCACAAAAAGAAGTTAAATTCTAGATCTAGAAAGTTCATATACTTAGAAGATAAACTTGGGACCAAAGGTCACATTTTTGAACACCACTTTCCATATAAACAATCATACGTTGATCCTCATAACTTTGGTACTAAGACTCGGATTTATAACCCAACTTACTTAGATGATCTCTTAGATCACTCATACATACATACTCCTCATAGCACTTCTTCTTCCAATCCTTATAATATTTCTACTACATCTATTCCACATGATTCTCCTTCACCTGACCTGATACCTACACCACCACTTGCCTCAAATCCTCATACTTCAAACAATCATGTTTCTGACAATAATCTTGCTCCTCAAGATCCATTACCTATCAGAAAATCTACCATACATACTAAACCTCCTACATATCTACAAGATTCTTATTATAATCTTATCTCTAATACAATATCCATTTCAGAAGCAGCTGGTCCCAATTCATCTTCTCAATGTAAGTACTTATTATCACCCTTCTTATCATATGATGCACTTTCTCTTGCACACAAAAATTTCACTTTAAATTTATCTACCATAAGTGAACCTCAATCATATGAGTCAGTAATTTTTTATGCCAATTGGAAGGATGCCACTCAAATTGAGTTGAATGCTCTGATTAAAACTAATACTTGGTCTCTTGTCCCTTTACCTTTACACAAGAAAGCCATTGGATGCAAGTGGGTTTTTAAGTTGAAAATGCATGTCAATGAAACTGTTGAGAGGTACAAGGAATTTTTGGTTGTCAAGGGTTTTACAAAAACTTAAGGTTTGGATTACGTGGACATCATCAACCATGTGGTTAAAATGACAACAATTCGAGTGCTACTGGTCATTGGTGTTATTCACGACTGACCACTCTTTCAACTTGATGTAAATGTATTTCTTCATGGAGACCTCAATGAAAAAGCTTACACGAGGTCCCCTCCTGGGCTGGAATTACCATATCCTAATCTTGTGTACAAATTGCAAAGATCATTGTATGGACTGATGCAAGCAAGTCGATAATAGAATACCAAACTTACTGATACACTCATTTCCACTAGTTACATCCAATTAAAGGCTGACTATTCTCTCTTTACCAAGACTTTCTCATCAGGATTTACATTCATCCTTGTATATGTAGATGATTTAGTTTTAGGAAGAACTGATCATGAAGAAACAAACTGTGAAGAAGATATTCATCATCCTTCTTAACTTGGTTTTGATGAAGACAAAAGCTTATCAAAGAAGAAGAAATTTGGAATTAAGAATCAAGAATGCATAAGCTTATGGATATTTCGAAAGTAAAGGAAATTGATCTTGATATTAAGGTACTCAATTGCAATTCATTATGTATAAACTTTAGATGCTAAAAAAATAATACTCATCTTCATATCTAAAGTTCTCAAATTATCATGCATAAAAATATTTGAAGCAAATGCATAAAAAGCTTAGTTTTTAAAAAAGTTGTCAACACTTTTTAAGTCAGGTCTGGTTAACCGACTTAACAAAATCTGTTGATGTTTGAAATTTGAAGAATTATTTGAAATTCAAAATTCATACTGCACATGTTAAGTCAGGTGTCCGTGAAACCGACTTAACAAGTCCTGGACAGAATTCAAAATTATGTCTTTTCATGAACTATTGTCATTCTAAACTATTGCAATCCTTCGTGAGAATGTCTCAAACTTTTGCATCAATTCATATATATATTTTTAGGATGTATTTAAGGAAAAATACATTAGTTTTCAAATTACATCTTTCATTATTAATTTTTCACATTAATTCAAATAATTTTTTACGTGTTCATTCTTTTTAAAAAATGTTGAAACTTTGTGCATAACTTTAAAATCATTCATAAAAGTTTCATAATATTTTTTTAGCACTTAAGTTTCTTATATTATTGAATTGTACATTGAAAGAGAACAACAATTGTCTATTGAAATTGATTCAAGAACAACTTCATATTTTTAAATTTGTTTGATTATTGTAATTGATCATCAAGTGTATGGTGACTTAATTTGTTAAGAAAGTGTGTGTACTTTTAAAAAGTATTTGCAATTAGAAAGTGGTATATTTTTTATTTATTGGAGAAAGGTCCTTTGAATTGGTTTAATTCAAAGTCCACCGTAGTTATTGGTGTATTTGTAAAATCAAGGAAGTGATGTGCTTCTTTGTTATTATTAGAATATTGTAGGAGAAGTCTTGGTGTGAGACTTGTACAAAGATCTAAGAATAGTGAAAATATCTCACGGAGTTTGAGGAGACTAGATGTACCATTGGTTGTTAGGGGGAACTAGTATACATCATTGTGTTCATTTACTTTTCCGCTCTTTACCTTTTTATTTGTCATTTGTTCATTGTTCATAATTCTGGAAAATTTCAAGAAACTAGAAAAGTATCATAAATCTCTTAGAACATATTTAAACCTAATTCACCCCTCTTAAGTTTTCCACTCAATTACTTACAATTGGAATCAGAGCAGGCTATAGGTAACTTGTTTCTAAAAGATTCAGAATGACTTCCACAAATTCGGTTTTTAGAGGCGGTGATAGCAATAACAAGCCTCCATTGTTCTGTGGTAAATACTTAGATTTTTTGAAATTTATATGAAGGAACATCTAGAGACACAAAGAGAAGAAATATGGAATGATGTAGAAAATGTCCCGTTTGTTCCTACAAGTGCTGTCAACGGTGTTGGAACAACAAAGTTAAAAAGTTCTTGGAATAAAGATGATAAGAAGAAAGTCCTCTGTGACAAGAAAATAATCAACATACTTCAAAGTGCACTTAGCATGGATGAATTCTTTTGTATTTCTCAAAGCACAATGGTGAAAGAAATATGGAATATGTTAGTAGCAACTCATGAAGGAACTGCTGAAGTAAAAAGATCAAGATTGAATACATTATGTCAAAAGTATGAATTTTTCAGAATGCAGCCTCGAGAATCAATTATTGACTTGCAGAAAAGATTTGTGCACATGACCAATCACTTGATCGCTCCTGGTAAGACTTTTACTAATGATGAACTTAATATGTAAGTGTTTAGATCTTTGACCAGTGAATGACAATCAAAACTGACAGCGATATCGAAAAAGAACAGTCTATCCAATATGAAATCCGCCACATTGTTAGGAAAACTCCAAGAGCATGAAATAGAACATGAAAGATTGGAGAAGCATGAAATTCAAGTAAAATATTCAAAAGATATTGCCTTAAAAACTAGAGTAAAAAATCATGTTAGAAATCAAGAAGATGAGTCTACTATTGATGGAGATGATGGTTTTATCAACAAATTTGAAAATTTCTTAAGAAACAAAAGGAAAAAGGAGATCATTAAAAAGGAAGCACCAACAAGGAAGGTTACATGCTTTGAATGTGGAGAAATATGACATGTTAAAAGTGAATTCTCTACAATTCAAAAGAAGAATAAATTCAATAGTAAGAAAGACAAAAGGTTGAAGAAAGAATATGTAGCATGGGATGACAATGAAATAAGTTAATCTTTCAATGAAGATCATGCAAGCAAGGCTTTGATGACATCACACCATTCTAGTAATATAGAACATGAGGTTAATGATTATGAAATTGATGATAAACCTTCGTATGATGAATTACAAAATGCTTTTAATGAATTATATCATGAATTTTTGAAACTTTATAGAAAATGTTCAAATCAAAAGAAAACTATTTTAAATCTAGAAAGTGAGGCTAGTGAAACAAAAGTGGAGTTAGACTTAATAAAATTGGACATGCAATAATTGTTCATCTCTTAAGTTTAAAATTATTGAATTAAAGCAAGTGATCATGAAATATGAAAAAGCTCAAATTGGTTTAGAAAATGTGTTAAGTAGTCAAAGATTTTCAAATAATAAATGTGGACTTGGCTTTACTAATTTTGATAATCCTAATACAAGTCAAATCATCTTTGTAAAGGCTACTAGAAAATTCAGCAATGAAGAATGAAGAAAGAACATGTTGTAAATCATCATAAAAGGCCTTATAGAAATAACTTCTATTTCAATAAAAGGAATCATGTTTTTAGACCTATTTATTTCTATTGTAATAAAAAATGCCATACTTTTAATGCTTTCTACATAAGAAATTATGGTATTCCTTATGGTGAGTATGTATGAGTGAGAAAGAGATCTAATCCAAGAGGACCCAAAGAATACTGGGTACCAAAGTGCTATTAATTATTTTTGTAGTTACTTGAATATCTTATGCTAGAATTGTCAAATCAAGAATGATCTTTCAAGATACAAGATATATGATATGCTAAATCTAAAAATTTTATTGAATGAAAGATGTTTTGAAGAAACATCAACTTTGATATCAACTTTGACTCCATATGATAGCATTGTGAAGAAGATAAGCCTTTTTTTTTTGTTTAATGTATCATTTCCCTTATATTATTATACTCCTTTGAAGTTTACTCTTTTTATTTTTGATAATGTCAAAAAGGGGGAAAAGAGATGGTTATTTTTTATTTATTTTTCAGGATATTAAATACATCATAGAATAAATTGCAAAAGGAAGGGAGAGATATGCAAGAGAGGGGGGAGACATACAAGATAGAGGGAGAGATCAAAGCGTCAAGCAAAAACTTCCCATCAATTTATTTTGTCATCATCAAAAAGGGGGAGATTGTGAAGAAGATATTCATCATGCTTCTTAAATTGATTTTGATGAAGACAAAAGCTTATCAAAGAGGAATTATCAAAGAAGAAATATTAAAGAAGAAGAAATTTGGAATCAAGAATCAAGAATGCATAAGCTTATGGATATTTTGGAAGTAAAGGAAATTGATCTTGATGCTAAGGTACTCAATTTCAATTTATTATGTATAAACTTTAGATGCTCAAAAATCAATACTCATCTTAATATCTAAAGTTCTCAAATTATCATGCATAAAAATATTTGAAGCAAATGCATAAAAATCTTTTTTTTTTATAAAAACTGTCAGCACTTTTTAAGTCAGGTTTGGTTAACCGACTTAACAAAACCTGTTGATGTTTGAAATTTGAAAAATAATTTGAAATTCAAAATTCGTATTGCACCTGTTAAGTCAGGTGTCCGTTAAACCGACTTAACTAGTCCTGAACATAATTCAAAATTATGTCTTTTCATGAATCATTGTCATTCTAAACTATTGCAAATATTCATGAGAATATCTCAAACTTTTGCATCAATTCATAGAGATTTTTTAGGATGTATTTAAGGTAAAATACATTAGTTTTCAAATTACCTATTTCATTATTAATTTTTCACATTAATTTAAATAATTTTCTAAGTGTTCATTTTTTTTTTCAAAAATTTTGAACCTTTGTGCATAACTTTAAAATCATTTATAAAAGTTTCATAATATTTTTTGAGCACTTAAGTTTCATATATTATTGAATTGTACATTGAAAGAGAAGATCAATTGTCTATTGAAATTGATTCAAGAACAACTTCATATTTTCAAATTTGTTCAAGTGTTGTAATTGATCACCAAGTGTGAGATGACTTAATTTATAAAGAAAGTGTGTGTATTTTCTAAAAGTATTTGCAAATATAAAGTGGTATATTTTTTATTTGTTGGAGAAAGGCTCTTTGAATTGGTTTGGTTCAAAGTTCACCATAGTTATTGGTGCATTTGTGAAATCAATGAAGTGGTGTGCTTCTCTGTTGTTGTTAGAAGATTGTAGGAGAAGGTTTGGCGTGAAGCTTGTACAAAGACTAACAATAGTGAAAATCTCCCACGGGGTGTGAGGGGACTAGATGTGTCATTGGTTGTTAAGGAGAACTAGTATACATCATTGTGTTCATTTTCTTTTCCGCTATTTACCTTTTTATTTATCCATCGTTCATCGTTCATAATTCTGGAAAATTTCAAGAAACTAGAAAAGTATCATAAATCGCTTAGAACATCTTTAAACCTAATTCACCCCTCTTAGGTTTTGCACTCAATTACTTACATAAATGAGTTAAAAGCACTCTTGAATGCCAAGTTTAGTATCAAAGACTTAAAAGTTTTGAAATACTTCTTAGCACTCTTGTATTCTAAGGACTTGAACGAACGAAAGGAGCATAAACCTTCGACGGTGGGCGAAGGTTTGGCCTTTAAGGGAAAATTCTTGCGAAAGGATGGTAAGTTCGACAAGAAGAAAGGTAAAAGTCAACAGAAGTCTTATAGTGGCGAAACATCTAGTATTCGATGTTATCGCTGTAAGAAGGAGGGTCACATAAGAAAGGTGTACCCTGAACGCCTGAAAGATCATGGAGGTAATGGCAATACAGCCATTGTTCAAGATGACTTCGATTCATCTAATGTTCTTGTGGTTTCAAGTGGTGACTCGAGGAAAGAGTGGATTATGGATTCAGGTTGCACTTGGCACATGACTCCAAACAGAGAATTGTTCGAGGAGCTATGCGATCAAGATGGTGGATCTGTGCTGCTAGGAAACAACAAATCTTGCAAAATTGCAGGTATTGGATATGTGAGATTCAAGCTCCATGATGAGTCAATAAGGTTATTGACTGAAGTCAGGTACGTACCTGACTTGAAGAGAAATTTGATTTCTCTTGGTGAATTCGACAGAAAAGGATATGTTTTTCAAGGAGAGAAAAGTATCCTAAGAGTCATGAAGGGGTCGAAGGAAGTCTTGAGAGGCGTGAAGAAACAAGGCTTGTATACCCTTGAGGCTGAGGTTGTAAGTGGTTCGACAAATGTTGCATCCACGAAATCTATGTCGAAGACAGAATTATGGCACATGAGATTGGGCCATGTTAGCGAAAGAGGCCTGGTCGAATTGGGGAAGCAGAACCTGCTAGAAGGTGACAAAGTCGAAAAGTTGGAATTTTGTGAATCTTGTGTATTTGGTAAATCCTGTAGGGCGAAGTTTAACAAAGGCAAGCAAAGAACACATGGATCCCTGGATTACATTCATGCTGATCTTTGGGGGCCTGCAAGGGATCCTTCACACTCAGGTGCAAGGTATTTTCTATCCATCGTTGATGACTATTATAGAAAGCTATGGGTATTCATTCAGAAGATGAAGGATGAAACTTTTGAGAATTTCAAAAGTTGGAAGATTCTGGTCGAAACTCAAACTGGCATAAAGGTTAAGAGGTTGAGATCCGACAATGGCCTTGAATTCTGCAACGAAGTGTTCAACAGTTACTGTGTTGAGTCTGGGATTGCAAGGCATAAGACTGTAGCAGGTACTCCTCAACAAAATGGCTTAGCTGAGAGATTCAATCGAACAATCCTTGAAAAGGTTAGATGCATGTTGGTTAGTGCTGGATTGAAGAAGGTGTTTTGGGCGGAAGCTGTATCGACAGCAGCTTACCTGATAAATAGATGTCCCTCGACTGCCTTGGAAATGAAGACACCTGAAGAAGTTTGGTCGGGACATCCACCTAGTCTCGACAAACTGGGAGTATTTGGCTGTGTGGCCTATGCTCATATTAGGCAAGACAAGGTCGAACCTAGAGCTCTGAAGTGCATGTTCATGGGATACCCTGAAGGAGTCAAAGCTTATAGGCTATGGTGCCTAGAGCCAGGTCACAGAAGGTGTATCACCAGTCGAGATGTAGTTTTCAATGAAGCAGAGATGGCTTTCAAGAAAACTGATGATGCTGACAAAGAGCTGGAACAAGGAGAGATTCCTGTTGAGGTGGAACATGTTGATGCTGAATTGCTTACCCCAGATAAAGTCAAAGAAGACGCAGAAGATGCTGTCGAAGATGAGGAGATTGATAATGACTACCTGCTAGCAAAAGACAGGTCGAGGAGAGTCATCAAGCCACCTCAGAGACTTGGTATGTAGATCTTATAGCTTATGCCTTAATCTCTGCTAGTGAGGTTCTAGATGAAGAACCCTGAGACTATAAGGAAGTTATGAGGAGTCGAAAGAAGACTGAATGGCTGAAGGCCATGGATGATGAGATGAAATCTCTTCATGATAACAACGCATGGGAACTGATCAAGAAACCTGCTGGAGCCAGGTTAGTCAGTTGTAAGTGGATTTTAAGGTACATAAATGGGTCTCTGAATAGAGTCCTAATTTATGGTGGAGCCTTAGGTGAAGATAGTAAAGCAACAATCGAAGGATATGTCGACTCTAATTATGCAGGTTGTATGGATTCCAGAAAATCTATCTCTGGATATGTGTTCACTATGTTTGGGACAACAATTAGTTGAAAAGCAACACTTCAGAAGGTCGTTGCCTTATCAACCACTGAAGCGGAGTATATTGCCCTAACTGAAGCTGTGAAGGAAGCATTGTGGCTTGAAGATTTTGCAAAGGAGATAAAACTTCAAGGTCGAGTTATCATTGTTAAATGTGATAGTCAAAGTGAAATACACCTGTCGAAGAATTCAACCTATCATGAGCGAACCAAGCACATTGATGTGAGGCCGCATCTCATCAGAGGGGTAATCGAGCGTGGAGAAGTCCAAGTGCTGAAGGTTTCGACAGATCATAATGCTGCTGATATGATCACCAAGATGTTGCCCAGTTGCAAGTTTTTCCACTGTATGCGGTTAATAAAGCTGCATGAAGAAAGCTAGTTTCTTGATGTTATAGAGTTAGATCCAAGGTGGAGATTTCTGAGATATTGGATCGAACTCTAGTATAGTCGAAGTCTGTTCGCGAGTAATGCGTGTTGTAGTCGAAGTTTGTTCTAACATGCATTAGTCAATATTGCTAGGGTTGTTAGCATGTTGAATTGGGCCTTGCTTGTAAGCCCAATTGTTTAAGTTAGCTTGTACCCTAAGTTAGCTTGTAATGGATAATTGTTAAAAAACCCATTAGGTTAGTGTGCTATTTTATTATAAATAGGATGCTAGTTTCTCAATCTTGAGAATAAGGAAAAATAGGAAGATAAAATCCTAATTTCAAGGGAGAGAGGTTATTTTGTTATTCTTGTATACTTGTAATCTTGTTCTAAGAGAAAGGAAAGAATAACAGTTTAATAACCAATCCTTGTTGTTCCTTGTTGTTTTACCTTATTTTCTTTGTTAACCCTAACCCTTGTGAGTTTCTTGATCATTAAGAAACTGTTTATACTTTGTTTAAAGGTATCCGATTTACAACAATTATGATGCTTGATAACGTAGATATTATATATAATATGAATGTAGATGATTTATTTCAATCGGTGTATATCCATACTTTTATTGAAGTAGTTATATACTATAGTTCATTTAGAGTGATAATATAGTTGATATATGATTTCTCTATAATAATGCATTTGTATCCTAGTAGTCTTTTATATTAAAAATAAATAAAAAATTATAACTTACATAAAGTGGAAGTCATTAATTTGATTTAAAATTTAGATAATTTTATTATTCATTTTGATAATATAAATGTTATTGAACATCTATATTATCGAATATCTATATTAATTTGAATTAATATTATGGGTGTATGTCATTTGTTTCAATATTCTAGATGCTTAATTAATATATTTGAATTAATATTAGAATCAAACCATTCCACTTGGTTGTTGGTAAATGGATGAAATAATTATAATTTATAGTTTTTTATAAACACGGTTTATTTTGAACTTATATATTCTTAAATTATATATTTTTTTTTCCGATAAGCACTTGTATTAATACAAGACAACGAGTGCTAACCCAATACAAAGGGAAACCAACAACAAAGAAAAACTACAAAACCAACCGAACCAAACGAAAATTCCATCCCAAGATACACTCTAGTATTGGAAAATCACACCTCTCTAACAAAATCACTACTACTCTTAGAGCATCTTTAGTGTAGGTTCTGTAGTATTAAATTCTTTAATAGTAACAGTAGCTATAAACAATTTGCATTGGAATAAGAATGACATGACACTAAGTGAACTAACAATTAGTTTTCGGCAGCTATATAACCAACGAACACTATCAAATTTCAATGACTCTGATTATTATTTTATTATTATTTTATAATATTAAAATATAAAACGTGGGGTCAAATTTTGATTTTTTTACAAGCAACCGTCATTAAAGTAAAAACAACTCAAATCAACTATAAAATTTTTAAATCCTACAAATCACTTTGCGTCCACAAAAAGTATCTTAGTTTATCAATTTAGTTTACTCCCACTAAAGATGCTCTTAGGCAAAATAGAAATTCAATTCAACCCAAGCACTTTAATGAAAAGAAAATTTTCAACAATATTCCAAACAGTGTTGTTGAACACCACCCTATTCCTCCCATTCCAAACACACCAACAAACCAACAACCACAAAAAGAAAAAGAAGAAAGATTGACAATACCAACCAAGCTCACCGAGAAAAGCTCCAAGAACCTGGCGCTATCCCATACCACACCATCCGCCCCTAAACCACTACCAAAATTCGCACCTAACCAACCAAAAACCTCCTTCCAAAGAAGCCTAACTTTGGTATACCCAAGAAAAAGATCTGTTATTTCTTCCTCTAACTCGTACAAGGGACACAAAGAGTCACCCACCGCTAACGTCATACCTCTACAACAAAGATCTCTTCTCGCGGGTAAAGCATTCAAAAGAAGCCTCCAATCAAACAGTTTCACCTTACACAGAACACTCGCCTTCCACATCCGCTTCAAAATCTCACCCATCTAATTCCATATTCGAATACCTCAAATCATGTAAATTCTTAAAGTTATTCCTCACCTAAAACCCCTCCACATCCTCCAGCAAACCACATTATCAATGACATCCACCATCAAACTAACATCCCTCAAAAGAATCATCAACTCAAGTCAATCATCGCCAACCTCTCCCACAATTACATACTCATCAACCCCTAACTCCCAACTCCAGCAAGCATCCACCTACATGCCCATATTAGCCACACTAAAGGATTGAGTGGAACAAACACCATACACATGAGGAAAAAGCTCCCTCAAAGGAATAGATCCTAACTGACAATGATTCCAAAAACAAAAGGACTCACCATTCCTCAGCTTGCAAGAGATGCATTTGGTAAATCAAGGTTGATCGAGAAAATTGGAACCACAAATCGCTCGCACATCCTTCCACCAAAAAGATGATTTTAAAAAAAATCTGATTAGCCTCACTACCACACAAAGCCTCCAAACCCTTACCATACCTAAAGCAAATTAAAATTATACCATAAGGCCTCTTCAACGGAATTTCAATATTCTTAACACCTAAATCACCCTCTTTCACCGTAAGACAAATCTTATCTCAACTAACCCAACAAATCTTCCGCCTCTCATCCCCCTTCCCCAATAAGAAATTCAGTTGAATCTTAATAATATCCACAAGGACACACTTCGAAACTTTGTAAAAGGAAAGCATGAAGATATGGATACTCTTAAGAACGAAATTCAATAACATTTTAAAGTTCACATACACGACTTTTTCCAAAAGTTTTAAATGCCTTTTTTTGAAAATGATTTGAAAATATTAGATATGTAAATATAGAAAGATTATTATTAGCATTTATTATAAATGATTATTAGAATCATAACCACATAATTGTATTATGTATATAAATGACTAACAGATCAATGAAAAGGCACGACCTAAATTTTCTTACAAGGTATCACACTTGGTTTGTTCTTAAACCCTAAAACCATTCGTCAACCTTCTTTCTTCCTATATTTCATTTTTTTCTCTTTAACCACCCCAAAACAACCATTACTACCACTACTGATTCCTCCAACAACAACTCTTCCTCACACTCCATCGGTCATACTGACCCTGCTCCTCCACCTCCCACTCCTACACCAACTCCCCCTGCTCTCATTGTCCCAAATATTACTAATTTCATTAAGATTACTCTGAGCATTGAAAAGGACACGTATAACACGTTGTCATAACTTTTTAAAATTCATGCTCGAGTTTTTCAAGTGATTGACAATATCATTCCATCTGAATCAGTTGTAGATCCCTCTCTCAAAACTACTGATCTACATTTATGGCTTCGTCTTGACGCCGTCGTTTTACAGTGGATATATGGAACAATCTCCGATGACCTTCTCAACACTATCAACGAACATAATTCCACCGCTGAAATCGCATGGAATCGCTTATTTGACATCTTTTATGATAACAAGAATTCTAGGGCTCTCTACCTTGAGAAAGAATTTTTGAGAACACATATGGAGCAATTCTTTGATGCTTTGTCCTACTGTCAGCATCTCAAGTCTCTCTCTGATCAACTAGCTAATGTTGGTGCCCTTGTATCAAATGAACGTTTAGTTCTTAAACTCATTTTGTGACTAACTGATGCATATGCTACTGTGGGATCCCAAATTCGTCATGCTGATTCACTTTCTCAGTTCTATAAAGCTCGTTCCATGATCATTTTGGAAGAAACAACACTGTAGAAAAAGGTGTCAAGCTCAGTAAAAAATTCATCTTTCATGGCGTCTCACAATGACGCACCAATTAATTCATCGACATCTTGTCCTAACCACGACAACAACGGAGACCACAATCGTGGTGGCCGAAGCAATGGCAGAGGACAACATGGACGAGGCCGAGGGCAAACAATAGACGTGGTAGAGGTCGTGCTCCGCAACAGCAGTGGCCTTCACCATATTACCCGCATCAGTAGTGGGTTTATCCGTTGTACCCAAATCAATATCAACAATGGAGCTTCCCGCCATGGCAACCATGGGCTACATCACCTTGTCTGTATCCAACAACAAGAAATTCAAAGGAATAATCCGACATTCTTGGTCCCAAGCCATCTCACCAAGCTCATGTCATCAATGTAGCACCAACCTCCTCATATGCTCCAACAGATATTCAAGCTGCCATGCATACTCTCTCACTTTCTACTCCTGATGATCAGTGGTACATGGACACCAGAGCAACCTTGCATATGACTACCAACGGAGGTAATCTCACATCTTACTTCAATATGAGTAATAATATTACTGTCGGTAGTGATCAAAATATTTCTGTAATTGGTTGTGGACATGAATCATTACCAAATTCCCTTCACCCTCTAAAATTATCTAATGTTTTACATGCACCAAAACTCATAAAAAATCTTATCTCTGTATGTAAATTTACCATAGATAATGATGTGTCGGTTGAATTTGATCCTTTTGGTTTTTCTGTGAAGGATTTTCAGACAGGAATGTTGTTAGTGAGATGTAACAGTTCTTGTGACCTCTATCCCATTGCCACAAGACCACCTAATAAAACCTTGCCACCATCCACCTTTGTCGCGTTATCCACAGAATTATGGCATAACCGTTTAGGACATCCAGGAGCTACTATCTTAAGTTCTCTACACCGAGACAACTTTCTACAATGTAATAAGTCTCGGAACAATTACTTTTGTAATTCATGCCCTCTTGGAAAACAAATAAAATTGCCTTTTTTATAGCTCAGTATCTCATACTTTTATGCCTTTTGATATTGTGCACAGTGACCTTTGGACTTCACCAATTCTTAGTTCAGAAGGTCATCGTTACTATGTGTTGTTTCTTGATGATTACACAAATTTTTTATGGACTTTTCCAATTCATACAAAATCTTAGGTTCATTCTATTTTTCTTCAATTTAGAACTCACATTGAAACAATTTGAAAGAAAAATTAAATGTTTCCAATGTGACAACGGTAAAGAATATGATGACTCTATGTTTCATAAAGTTTGTAAAAATAATGGAATGTCATTTACATTTTCGTGTCCCCACACCTCCTCACAAAATGGAAAAGCCGAAAGAAAAATTTGTATCATAAACAACATCATCCGTACCCTTCTTGCCCATGCCTCTTTACCCCCATCAATGTGGTATCATGCTATACACATGACCACTTACCTACATATTATCCTTCCAAATAAAAAGATTTCCTTATAATCACCCACTAAAATACTCTACCAAAAAGATCCAGCCTATACTCACATTCGTGTCTTTGGATGTCTTTGCTATTCTCTCATCCCTTCATCATATAAGAATAAGTTACAAGCTCGGTCTACACCTTGTGTCTTCTTAGGATATCCCTCAAATCATAGAGGATACAAATGTTATGATTTATCTAGCCGTAAAATATTTATTTCCCGACATGTCATTTTTGATGAAACTAAGCTTCCATTTTCTAATCTAAATGTTCCTACAACAGTTGACTATAATTTTTTTGGATGACGACACACCCTTCCTTCCATCCTATTCCTATAGTACTCCACCCTCTAACCGTCAAAATTATACTCCTTCCTTAACTACACCAGTTTAAACAAACATTTTCCAACCATCACCATCTTCTTTTAATTCGCCTCCATCACCCTCCCAAAATCACACCTCACCAACCATAACATCAACTTCATCCATAATATCACCTCTAAACCCATCATTACCAACTAACGTCTCATCCCCATCCACTATATCAGTTCTGGCTCCTCCACCTTCACAATAAAAACCACCTCTCTCCCCTCAAATGACAACCAGAGCCCAACACGATATTGTCAAACCTTGCAAACTCTTCAATCTCCATACCAAAACCTCAACCTCCATATCCCCTCTACCTACAAATCCCATTGATGCATTAAATGATCAAAATTGGAAAATGGCCATGAAAGACGAATACGATGCTCTTATTGAAAATAAGACGCGGGACTTAGTTCCTCGTCCGTCTAATGCTAATGTTATTCGGAGTTTGTGGATTTTCAGGCATAAAAAGAAATCTGATGGATCCTTTGAGAGATACAAAGCTCTCCTTGTAGGTAATGGTGCAAATCAACAAACGGATGTTGATTATGGTGACACATTCATCCCGGTGGTCAAACTGGCTACCATTCGAACGATTCTAAGTGTTGCTTTATCTAAATCATGGTGTCTTCATTAGTTAGATGTTAAAAATGCTTTCTTGCATGAGAATATTCATGAAACAATATACATGCATCAACCTCCTGGATTTCGTAATTCTCAATTTCCTAATCATGTCTGTTTATTGAAGAAATCTCTATATGGTCTCAAACAAGCACCTCGCGCCTGGTACCAACACTTTACTGATTATGTAGCTACAACGGGTTTCTCTCACAGTATTTCGGACCACTCTCTTTTTATATATCATCATGGCAATGACATAACTTATATTCTTCTGTATGTGGATGACATTATTCTTGTTGCATCATCTGACACTCTTAGAGAATCTATTATTGAACAACTGAGTTCCGAATTTTCCATGAAGGATTTGGGGCCTCTAAGTTATTTTCTGGGTATTTCTGTCACCCGACATCCCGAAGGCCTTTTTCTTTCTCAAAAGAAATATGCAGAAGAAATTATCTAACGAGCCGATATGTCCTCCTGCAAACCATCCTCCACACTAGTAGACACAAAGGCGAAACTTAGTGGTTCATCCAGTAGTAACCCTTACCATGATCCAACGAATATCGTAGCCTTGCCGGAGCATTGCAATACTTGACGTTCACTCGACCAGACATCTCATATGCAGTTCAGCAGGTGTGTTTATTTATGCATGATCCAAAAACTCAACACATGTCTGCCTTGAAACACATTATTTGATACATTAATGGTACCATAGATTTCGGCCTCCATTTGTACCTTTCATCCATCGACAAGCTCATTTCTTACACAGACGCAGATTGGGCCGGTTGTCCAGACACAAGAAGATCTACCTCCGGCTACTGTGTTTATCTCGGTGACAACTTGATCTCATGGTCCGCAAAACGCCAACATACCTTGTCTCGTTCAAGTGCCGAAGCCGAATACAGATGTGTAGCTAATGTTGTGTCTGAATCATGTTGGTTACGCAACTTACTCTTGGAACTATGTTGTCCTGTCACAAAAGCTACTATGGTATATTGTGACAACATTAGCACCATTTATCTTTTTGACAATCCCGTTTAACATCAAAACACCAAACATATTGAAATGGATATACATTTCGTGCGTGAGAATGTTGCTTGCGGCCAAGTACGCGTTCTTCACATTCCCTCGCGTTTTCAGATTGCTGACATCTTCACGAAGGGACTTCCGTTGCAACTCTTTGATGATTTTCGTGATAGTCTCAACATTCGTCCACCTCCAATTTCGACTACGAGAGTATATTAGATATGTAAATATAAAATAATTATTATTACTATTAATTACAAATGATTATTAGAACCATAAATACATTATTGTATTATGTATATAAATAACTAACATATCAATGAAAAGATACGACCTAAATTCTCTTACAGAAAAAATAACTAATTAAAATGACATACTAGTGACTGAATTATGATCGTCCTGATAAGATTTAAACCATACATCTTGAAGTTGCAAATATAAACTCTTAGTATTGAATTAATACTTCAAATACAGATTTAAAATAATTTATTTTACAAACATAGTGAGGTTATACCTCAAAGGTTCTTACCTAATTAGTTTCAACAACATTTATTAAAAAAACTTAATTAAAATTTTAGGAAAACAAATTTTATTTATCGATCTTACTTATAATAAGTAATAGATCTAATATTCAACTCATTTCCTTCATAATTGCAACTGCCAATCCATCATAAGCAATTTCCCAAGCATTACTTAACTCCTCACTCCATTTATTCCCAACAGCTTCTTTTATAGTTTTTAACAATGCTTCTTTCACAACCTGCAAAATTAAAATCTCTTTAATTTTAACATATTTAATAATATTTTTATAAATTATTAAAGTCAATATTTATTATATATTAGTGCATTATAGAATAAATAATTCTATATATTTAATTTTAAAAGTGTATTGTACCACAAAGTGAGGGCCGGCAACTCTTTTTTGAGTGTGAACAACTCCCAACATATTATCCTCCAATATTACTTCTCCAGTTGTTCGGAGTTGAACTCCTGCATCACGCACCTAAAATTTAAAAAGTATTATGATCTTATGATATAATAGTGTTAAAGTAATCAATAATAATAATAATAATAATTTAATTTTATGTTTGTAAAAAATACTGCTCACCATCAATTTTTTTATAAATTTTTTTTAATTATTGAAAATAAAATAAAATATAAATATTATATTGATTTTAGTATTCACATTATCAATATGATAACAAGAATTTAATAAATATTATATTGATTTTAGTATTTACATTATCAATATGATAAAATTATGGGGTATCAGTATTTTAAATTGCTAAAAGTGTCTTTTAATAACTTTCATCCCTTCTATATGTATTGTGAAATTTTGCCCTTTTTTTTAATGATGTATAGTCCTTTTTTTTGTTATATATATATATATATATATATATATATATATATATATATATATATATATATATATATATATATATATATATATATATATATATATATATATATATATATATATATATATATATATATATATATATATATATATATATATATATATATATATATATATATATATATATATATATATATATATATATATATATATATATATATATATATATATATATATATATATATATATATATATATATAATAATAATAATAATAATAATAATAATAATAATAATAATAATAATAAAGCATGAATTCAAAGTTAATAATAAAAATAAATTTGTTAATAACACTTCTTTATTTATCAGAATCATTGTTTTATTTTCACAAATTAATGACATATGATATGATTACGATGTAATGTATATTAACTTTTTTTGTGGGCTATTCACTCTAATTTTGTATTTTATGATTTTAATCTAAAATGTATTTCCACTTTGATAAATTTTATTTCCTTATGTAACATGAAAGTGCAAAAAGAATTCTCAATATGTTTATGTTAAAAAATAAGGTGAGTTCAATAAATTATTAGAAAAATAAAATATTAAATACCAACATGATAAATAAAAAAAGTATACAATATATTATTAGATAAAGCATAAATTCAACATTAATAGTTAAAAATAAATTTGTTAATAACATTTTTTTTATTAATCAGAATATTTTTTCATTTTCACAAGTTAATGACATATGATATGATTATGATTAATGTATATCAATTTTTTTGTTTCCTTATATAATATGAAAGTGCAAAAAGAATTATAAAAAATAACATGAATAAGGTGAGTTCAATAAATTAATTAGAAAATTAAAATATAAAATATCAACATAATAAATAAAAATATAAAATATATTATTAGGATCAAACTCACCATTCCAAAAACCTTTTCAGCATGAGCATTGACACTTGGATTATACAGAGATATCTCATTGGCATCTTTTAATGAAGGAAACATATTTTTTGTTGCAGGTGCTTTCTCCAATATACTATTTCAATAAAATCAATAAAAAATATTCATATTTCCACCATTTCTTTCGAAAAACAATTTGCAAAATAAAAATATAAATAGAAAAATATATTAGAAGGAAAAACTTACAAGCTATAGAACAAAACACTAAAGAGAGGAAGGTTTTGATTGAATGCTTCCCATGAGCTATTAACTAAAACTTGTTGCCTCAAAGTAAAATCCATATTTTTTGTTTTCTCTTCTTTATTTAATTTGTATTAAATATTTTCAATGCTATAACTTTACGTATATCAAATGTTTATATAGAAGATTTGGTGAGTAAAAAATTAATAGATGAGAGTTATTATTTTGTAATTGTTTGTTTAAAAAATGTATTAGTATTTAATTTGGAGATGACCATTGGCATTGTTAAGAGACAGTTATCTTTTCAAAACAATAACCATAGAATTTTAATAGATTAAACTAAAATATAATTTTAAAAAATTAATACAAACTTTGTCTACTTTTTATTTTAAAGGAATTTTCAATTTTCATTTAATTAATGTAAATAGTAATCTATTAAAAAATGTGAGTGAATCTTAATACCTTGTTACAATATTTTTTATTTAGTAAAATAATTTCAGGCTCTATTTAGAGAGAGTACACTCGAGTAGTTCAATGGACCATATAAACTATTAAAGTAATCAAGTTAAAAAATGTAATTAAAATTGTATTGTTAACATTTATTTTTATATTTTTTTTAATTTTTTGTGCGTGTTTGAGTGAGAAAATATGTCATTTTCCAATCAACATTATATGTCATCTCATATGTTCTTTTCTTTTATGCTATGGCATTTTGTTTACTCAAACGAATATTATTTTGACCATTGCTTAAGCAATTTGTTTCTATGGCTGCTACAACTTCTACAACCGGTGATAAAGGAATCCTTTGTCAAGGTGGTTAATAATGTATACGACATTCCTTCACCACAACTTCTACAACCGGTGATAAAGGAAAGTAGAGTAACCATAACAAAACCGAAAGACGAGTATCTAGCCGGATAGAAGTTTACAAGCATAATTTTCATGCTAGAATCATCTGACCTAAAGAGACCATTCCTTTAAAATTCGGTGTCTTAAGAAACAAGTTAATGCAACTTTGGAACTCTCTAGGTAAATGGAGTATCACTTTTCTTAAAAAAGGTTATTATGAGTTATCCTTCTCTTTGCTAAGACTCACAACATGTCAGATTTATATGGTTGTAGAACTTAAACCCTGGTATTATGAAGCTTTTTGCTTGGACAAAAGATTTCAACCCAAATGTTTAACCTCATTCTTCTACTGAGATTCAAATTAAAAATATTGGTCTTGCATAGGACTATTGGTGTCGAAAAATTATGTTTGCTATTGGTAGCAATGTTGGCACACCCATTTGTGTTGATCAGTTTACCAACAAACCAAAATTTAATCGAGAGTTTGATCATTTTGTTAGAGTACTGGTGGACGTTATGAGGAAACTATCTATTTTTAAAGTCTTGGTTGAAAGAATTAGTTTTGCATTCTTTGTGGATAATGCAAGAGTACTACAACTTTTGGAACTGTATATGCCATACCCAATCAAAATGTAGAAGAACCAATGCAATTGGTATTAAAGTAACAGACCCTGATCCGACTAAGCAAATATTCTAGATCTCATTTTAGTGATAAACTTGGTTTATGTACATAATTTGAAATTTTAGTTCATCATTGAATTTTGTGAGATTCTAAAAAAATTCTTGAACCTTTGAACATTATTTTAAATTGATTTTCTTTCCATAAAAAGTAAGGAGCATTCACTTGAGGATTGGTTGAATTCAAGTTAGGGAGAATGAAAAGAAAAGTGGTACGTTACTCACAATTTTGAAAAATTTCAAGCAAACATGAAAAGAAAAAGTGTGAATATGAATGTGAAAAGTAAAAGTAAAAGAATGCTTGTTTGAAAAAGAAAAATAGAGAATGAAATAATTGTGCAAAAGGAAGTATGAGAAGGTTTACAATAGATGAAAGAAAGTGGTTAATGAAGTTGTGATGTGTAAATAACTTGTATAGTGAATGTTTCTTTTGCATTGACAATTTCGATTCAATGACCTTAGAAATGACCTTTTGTTGTGAACCTGACCAAACTACAACCATAAAAGTCCTTAGTGATCTTTTTACTTCCATGAGTTCATTTATGATTGTTAGATGTATGTATGAATTGGATTGATATTTGCATTGTTTGTCAGATGAGTGAATTGCCTTGTGGTTTCAAACGCGTTAATTTCTTCATTCTTATTTTGAAGAGGAGTGTTAGAGTGATTCTAGTATGAGAATTTAGTTGTTATTTGAAAAATTTCATGATATTTGTTTATGAACTAAATTCTTTGTCATTGTTCGATTCTATTGAGTGGTGAACATTGCTTATGCGCATCCTCATGCTTGACCAAATTCTACTGTTTGAGCAAATCTCTCTTGTTTGAATTTGAACCATGATCCCTTTCTTGGTTGAATCTTATGCTTGAGAAAACCTCTCTTGTTTTCATGAGGGGCATACTTTGGTTGAGTACAAGCAAAAATCTAATTTGGGGGAGTTTGTTAAGTGAAATTTTTTACTTTTATTGAACTATCTTTCTTGGCACTTTTCAACTCAATTATCATGTTTTAATAGATTTATTTCTTGTTCTTGTGTAATTCTTCAATTATATTATAAATACCTTTGGGTTCTTTGATGTGTGTGTTATTGTGCAAAATATATGCATAACATCAATTATTAAGACACAAAGGAGTGGACAAGGAAGCCAAATAAAAGAAGAGGAATCAACATGTTCATTGTGAAAACAACGCCGAGGTGAAAGCGAATGCTCACTATGCGAGGTCTAGGCAAATCCCCGTCGAACCAACCCAGATTAGAGGTAGTAGAAAAAGGACCCAAAGAAGTGCTTACACTGCGAACTTATATATTTTCCAGGGGCGATTTAAGTGTTCCCGAGGCATTTGAAGTGCCCAAAAGTGGTCTTTGCTGGGCGAAGGGGGTGTTCACTAGGCGAACAGGACAAATTTTTGTTTTACTATATATGTACTTTTCTCACTTTTTAGAAACATAACTTTTGCACAACTTTTAGAACTTGTAATTTTTAAAATATAACTTTATCTCTCTTAATTTCAAAGCATAGTTTAGAGAAAGAAACACAAACCCTAAGAGGAAGAAGGTAAGAGCTTCGATCTCTTGTTGGGTTTGGATATAATCTTTTGATACCTTATATATTTCATCTAATATATGTTTATGAATAAGTTTTGATTCAATATTGATGTTGTCTTTGATTTCTTACTTGTGGGTCTTGACAAAACCTTTTTCAAATCTTAGATCTTAGATATTCATCTATCAGTGAGCAAACTTTTGACATAGTCTTGTAAGTTGATATTCACTAGTATCTTTGATTGTATTATGTTGATTATTAGCATGAGTAGTATGAGTAGTATCAATACGGTATATTGAGGATGCGTAATAATCGAGATGAATAACTTGTTCACTTGCATTTGGAAAATTAGTCGAATGCATGTAAAAAGGGTTAAACGTATGTATGTATTCTGATCATGGCGTTTTATATGAATCAATCATGAAGCTAATATGGATGTCTTTTTTGTTTACCTGTTTATCTTTGATTTGAACTGTTATAGAAATATACTCTTCAGATCTGGATCTAAGATGATTATCTGTTAGGTTCTAGACTCTAGACATAGATTTCGGCTTAACATTTGCTTGAGTATCAGTTCTTAATGCTTTGTGTTGTTGAGTTGCATGAGCCATCACCAATGAGACAATACAGTTATTCTCTCGATGTCGCGTTAGACATAACCTTTATTGTGGGTGATACGTGAAGATATTAGACGAATGATTGATTTGTGTTTCTGGTTACATGAATGCACATGTTATCAATTGATGAGATCCAATCCCAACAAGACTCAGTTTATATTTTAAGTCTTTACTTTATATTTCCCGTCTTTATATTTTCAGCTTTTATCTATTGTATCTTTCATCTTCCAAACAATTAATCACCAGATGCTTAGAAATGTAGAGACCGTTGAATGACATTATTTTCCTTGCACTGATCCATGTGGAAACAATATAAATCCAGAAGGAATCCTTCTAAATCTAAATGTTTGCTTCTTGCAGATTTATTGCAGTTCAAACATAAACCAACATCCACTCCCTTAGATGCCCTTGTTCGTCTCCATAAGGATAGTGACTCAACATTCTCTAATATCACTGCATATCATAGAAACGAGAAGATCCATTTATGGCTATTGCTTCTTCATTAGTCAGTTCTTGGTGTCGTGAAAATCAAAGAAACAAGTGAATGTTAGTTTTTCTTCAGCTGAAGCTGAATACTCTGCCTTAGCATCTACCACTCGTGAGCTTCAATGATTCGGTTTCCTGTTGCATGATATCAAACAACATCCTACTCGGCTTCCATTCTTGTATTGCGATAATCATAGTGCTACCCGCATATTTGCTAATCCTATTTTCCATGAGAGGACTAAGAATTTGGACATTGATTTTCACTTGGTGCATGAAAAGTTACAGGTTGGTGTTATGCGGTTGCTTCCGGTTCCTTCTAAAGCCCAAACAACTGAGGTATTCACGAAAGCTCTTGGTCCTTGTCCCTTCTTTGATTGCTTGTCCAAGCTTGGCTTGATAGACATTTACCAACCTTAGGCTTGTGGGGGTAATAAATCATATGGAAGAAGGAGAAGATGATTCTCACGTTGCATAAAGTTGCATGTCCTTGTTTACATCATGCACTCTTTCTTACTTGATTTTGTTAGTTAGATTGAGTTAGATAGGATGATGATGTGGCATAACTACTTAATGTAACTATATAAACATGTTGTAACTAACTTCTTCTTCAATAAATGCAAACTATTATCCATTCTTTCTTCTTCCTTCTCCTTCTATTTTCTCTCCATTAATGGAGCGTCATAGTTGCTTAGAGTTATAAAGTTTAGCTTTAACATCCGAACTAACACATCAATTATAAAATTTAAAATATCTTACTCCCTTCGTCTTACCATAGGTGTCCTCTTTTAGATTTTCACATTTTTTAAAATAATAATTAATTGTGTTGATTTCAATAATAAAAAAAATGTTATTTAATAAAATAATCTTATTAATAATTGATAGTGGAATAATTACATAATTTAAAATACAATAAATAAGAGTAAATTAATAGAAAGAATAATAAATATCATTCTGATATTATAAAGCGACGAATAATTTAAGACAAATAAAATTTAAAAAAATAACACTTATTAAGCAGCGGCGGAGGAAGTATTATTCAAACATACTTAGTCAATATCTTAAAAGTTCTTAACTAATTTGTTTGAACAACATTTATTATTTTAAAAAATTATTTGAAGTTTTAGGAAAATATATTTTAATTATCGATCTTATTTATAGTAAGCAATAAATCTCATATTCAATGCATTGCCTTCTTAATTGCTTCTGCCAATTCATCATAAGCAAATTCCCAAGCATTACTCAACTCTTCACTCCAGTTATCTCCAACAGCTTCATTCATTGTTTTGAGTAAAGCTTCTTTCACAACCTGTAAAACAAAAATATCTTTAATTTTTATAAAATAATATAGATTTTTACTAAAATAAGGTAAATGAAAAAAAAATGATGAATTTGTATGAGAAAAAAAATATATTAACAAAAGAAACTCCCAATGATATTTCATACCACAAAATGAGAATTAACAACCCTCTTTTGCGTGTGAACAACTCCCAACGTAACATCTTCTAATACTATTTCTCCAGTTGTATGGAGTTGAACCGCAGCGTCACGTACCTAAAGTTAAAAAAAAAAATCTTATGACATGATAATGATCCTAATAAAGAAAAATTACATCAATATAAATAATTACGAATTTTGATATTATTATCTGTATCATAAGTAATTATACTAAAAATTATCATTCATCATTAATTATTTACTAAAAATTAGAAATTTGTGGAAGTTGAATTGTACTCACCATTCCAAAAACCTTCTCAGCATGAGCATTGAGACTAGAATTATTCTGAGGTATCTCACTGGCGTCTTTTAAAAAAGAAAACATATTTTTTGCTGCAGGTTCTTTCTCCAATATACTGTTTTAATAACACCAATCAAAGATAGTTATGTTTACACCATCTCTTTTGAAACACAACTAGCAAAAATATGTATACAAATGAAGAAATATATTACAGGTAAAACTTACAAGGTGTAAAATAAAACACTATAAAGTGGAAGATTTAGATTGAAGATTTCCCATGAACTAGTAACTAAAGCCTCTTGTCTTCCAGTAAAACCCATATTTCTTTGTGTTCTCTTCTTTATTTAATTTGAATGGGAAATTTTCAATGGTATAACTTTACATTTATCCCATGTTTATATAGAAGGCTTGGAGAGTTGGTTTCTTGTAATTGATTATTTAGATAATATATTGGTATGTAATTTAGAGGTGGCCATTGACATTATTAAAAGACAATTATCTTTTCAATACAATAATTGCATAATTTTAATTATTAAAGTAAAAATAATTTTAAAAAATTAATACAAAATTTATCCACTTTTAAATTTTTTTTGGAGGTTTAGTTTTTACTAATTTAATGTAATTATCAATTTATTAAAAATATGAGTGGATTGAAAACTTTATTAAAATAATTTTTATTTTGTATGTCACCTTGTTCTAGGATCATGAACCATTATGATTAGGGATTTTAGAATAATCCAACATTCCATGTTTTTGCTTCCAACCTACTTCATAGCATAATACTTTCGTTTCGGCTCTAGTTAACACCTCATGAAGAATGTTGCAATAGACATTGATGTTCATAAAAACATTCAAGAAATATTTAAATGACTCTTTTGATATCTTTACTTTAAGCCATCTTTGCATACCTTATTTCAAGGGAGATATAGTAGCCATAAAATGGGGGATTTTTTTTTTTAAGTTCCTTTCTTCTCCTCTCTCAAATCCAAACATCTACCTATATTATGTAGTTCTAGTTGTTAGTGGTGTGATGAGAGCTTAGCTGTCGAAGAAGGCGAAGATGAGGAAATCAGAAGATATCTAATCAGAAGTCATCACGGTTCACACTCCCTAAGAAAGGTAAGACATATTTTCTGATGAATTTTTTTGGTTAATAAGATCAAATCAGTAAGAATAAGATTATCATTCAAATCTTCAAAGGAAATATATTTTGGTTTGATGATATCTGCATCTGGTGAAGATAAACACCTATTTAATGAAGATCAACATCTATTCAATGATTGAACTTTGATGATGCAAGAAGATTCCAACAAGTCTATTTAGCACATAAACACTCAAAGTTTATGTTTAAGCTAAGAAATTTTTGGCCTTCTGAAAATGAGCCTTCTTGAAGAAAACGCGTTCTAATCTTTCTTGAAGATAGAAGATAGATGATTCTAAGGATAAAAGTTGGTTCTTCTCCAACAATCTAATATGAAACCAACGTCAGAAAATATGTTCTCATCTTGCAGAATGGAAGCTCAAGAAGTCATGAAAATAATCGTACCTTTGCTCAACGTTAAAGATTCCTATAAAGATAGCAGATGGAAGAAGAAAATGATTCTTGTTGTCTAACTAGAAGTGACGTCGACAAGTCATCATCCGGAGATGCTGAACGAGTGGTGATTCTGAAGAAGCCTCTACGTTAGAAGTTAGAATCTACAGAAGTATTGAGTAATGTATTTCTAACCCTTACTATTTAAATTCAAATAGTCTAGAAATCCATTCTTATGTCTTAGAAAATCAAATCTTTAAGAAATATATCTTGAGTATTAAAAACTCGTGAACGGTTGAAATCTTTGTAACCGTTAGGAACTGATAAGTTAACCCTCTCAACACATTGTCAAGTATGTGAAGAGGTTATACCTCGATTTAAGACATCTGTCCTCTTTGCAAACCATTTTTAGTAATCATTACCCTAAATGACTAGACGTGTCTTGGGATTACATGCTAAAATTGATTTTACTTTTATCTATTTCTAAACATTTCCTTTTTTCAATATTTATAATCATCAAAAGTCTCCCTATTTATTTTCACATCACGTCACATCACACACACACACGCTACATCTTGTCAACACCTTTATCCTTTAAACCTATTTGTTCTCTCAACCCTAAATCGTGTGTTAGCCTTTATCCTCTTCAAATGGATAACGACATGTCTATGGATCAATGCTTGGCTTTCCAAAAACAATGCTTGGAAAATCATTTGAATGATGATCTAAAAATCACATTGGCTCTACCAATTGAACTACTATCTGTTATCTCTGAATACAATGTGGATTTTGGGGATTTTACTATACATGGTTTTGACTTCTCTAAAACGGTTGAATTTCAAGGCTGGAAACCATACTTTGATCTTCTTAAAGGACCAACCTTTCCAGAACTTGTCAAGGAATTTTGGAAAAATGCTTATATTATGAATAATACTTTGGTGTGCTCAAGTATTAAAGGTCATGACATAAACATTAATTTGGATAACATTGTTAAGCTTTTATCTCATGACAACACTAGATATCACTGTCACAACAGAAGAGAAGCTATGATGAACAACAAGCTAACTTATCCTGAGCAGATTCATATGATTACTCCTACCTTATTCAAAGATGGTAAGGATTCTAACCTAGCTTCAAAGTTGTATGATAATCTTAGAATCTGGCTCAATATCATTTATAGGAGCATCTATAATACTACAACGGAAAATCCAACAAAATTTGATTTTGATCTAAAGTACATGATATTCTATCTGGCCAAAGGAAAGAAGATCAATCTACCAACATTTCTCTTCAACTATTTACGTGATTCTATCAATCGTTCAAAGAGAATGCTAGAAAGTAAAAGAACCTGGATTCCTTATGGAAGGTTAATATCTGTTATTCTCATTGACAACAACATTATAAAATTGATAAACCCTCCAGTAGCACCAAAAATGAGTTACGGAAAATACTTCCATTATGAAGAGGTGGTGAAGCTGGGAATAATCAAATCATCTGCTATGCGTAATCCAGAAACTGACTCAAGCAGAAAAAGAAAAAAAGAAGTTGGTGAAAGCAGTTCAATTAAAGAAAAAGAAGTAATTGAAGAGGTTGCCACTAAAAAGGATTTTACAGAAACCCCTATAAATCAAGCAACTCAATCAGATGGGCTGCATTCCTCTGAAGTTAATATGTTTTCTCAAGTATTAAATACCTTAATAGATGTGCAGAAAGAACAAAAGAGACTCGATGCAAAAAATAATGAACAAGAAGAGGTCAACAAAAATATCCTGGATATGATCACTTAGTTGTATCAAAGAACCCTTTCAATTCCAAAACCTTAGGCACTTTTAGGATTTTTTTTTGCTTTATGCTCTATTTTGCTTTCTAATTGATATTGTTTTGCATACCAATATTGTTTCTAATTTCCTATTTAATATGAATGAAATATTTTTATTAAGCATTTTAATTTTCTTTTTTCATATTACCTTTTTGATTTCTGACAAAGGGGGAGAAAGTGATATATGATTTTCATATTCAATCTAAAGAATCTCATCCTAAACATAATTAAATACAATTTACTTCTAAACAAATGTTTAAGAATTGATCAGGAACTTTGCAAAAGTTCACTGCATGTTAGAACAGGTTATCAGAAGACAGAAGACAAGACATATCAGAAGCTATGATATATCAGAATACATTATTTGTATTTGATAATATATCAGAAGATGTGTTCTGAAGAAGTAGCTAAATTGTATCAGAAGCAATTGTATAAGAGATCAGAAGAAGAATACCCAAAACTTGTCAGAAGTTGTTAGGTTTCTGAAAGGATGGTTCAATTGGTATCTAAAATTCAATGGTATCCAAACCTCAAATGGTATCTAGACTCCAAAATCAAAAGAATGTGAATTCTTCAGAGATGAGATTAAGTCATGATCATAAAAGAAAATATTTGGTTTCTGAACCATCAAATGACTTAAGGATATGTGTACCTGTTGGTGATATATCCTAAGATATTGAAGATTTGGTTTTTATACATGATGTCTGACATCTAAGAAAGTATCTACCAGTTTATGATATATAATGCAATACATCAAAAGACAAATCAGGTTTTGATACGTCTACAGTATTCTGATAGTAAGTTTGGTTTTGAGATGAAGACCAACCAGTTCTAATCAGATTCTGATGAGACGTCACTGAGAAGTAACCCTTCTCTTTTAAACATGATTCTACTTCAAAATCATTTTGTGAGTCTTGGGATCAGGGGGAGACTCTGAACAAGCATAAGTGAATTTTGAAAGTAACAAAATTAGGGGGAGCCTGTTAAGCTTATCTTTTACTTTATGGTGATTACCCTATATGAATTTCTCTATCAAAATAAATTGTATAAAGAAGGAGGAGATTGTAAGAACAAGATTTGGTTCTACATCTGGCCATTAAGTTTTCATGATAACTGCACACGTTATTTAAGAGAACAATTATGTATGATATGGTTTCTGTCTAATGTGTGACTGTTGTCAATATGATTCTAACTCTGATAAGAAGGTGTGTGACGTCATCAGACTCTATTATCAACACCCTAGAAGAAAACATATGTGTGTACAAGTGAAAATCAAGATTCATTAATATTTTTAATACAACAGTTCTAATGAACGTTAGTTTTGGACATTCTAACTAAGACTTTATGAGAAAGATCTACAAGACTTTCTAATGTGATGCGCTTCTAATGTTACAAGTTCTGAAGATTCTAAAGATGTGGTTCAGGTGAACAAAGCTCTAAAGATTCTAAAGGCACAATTTGTGAAGATCAAGTTCTAAAGAGTTTCTAAAGACAAGGTTCTGATTAGACGAAGTGCTGAAGACTCTGATGACAAAGAGCACGCTCAATGAAATCTGAAAACTATGAAGACAAGATTCTAAAGGAACAGGTTCTGAAGAATCTGAAGATAATGCTTCTAAAATAACAAGTGCTAAAGATTCTCAAGATAGATTCTTCCGAACAAAGATCTTGGAATTCTGAAGACTAAGTTTTTGAAGATTACATAAAGAATGACTCTTCTACAACATGCTTCATTAAGATAATATCTGAAGCCTCTGAAGATGCTAGAAGACTGAAGATCAGAATGGTTTTAAGTTGAATATAATAGTACTAAAACTATGTATCCTCTACCTTGAAAAGATGATACAGGAGCAACTTTTTATACAATGATGTTAACCATTCCTTCATATGAACATTGAGATATTGTTGGAATATGTTTCCTAGAATACTCCTTAATGAATCTATTCTCTCCCGCTCTATAAATTAAAGACTTAGAAGCTTAAAGAAATGTCGCTCATGGCCAAGAAGTTAGCTTCTTGTCGCTCATGGATTATTGCTGAAGCAACCATTGATCATAAAGAGAGAAAGATAAAATATTGTTGGTTTCTATTCATACAAAGGATTATTATTCAACACAACAAACAAATCAACATGTAACAAGCAAGATGGTGCTGTTACCACAAGAGTGTACAACGATGATTATGCTAACACCATATGAAACTACTTAAGTGAGACATTATAAGTGAAGCATAGTAGCTTAATTGAACTTGATGGTTGAATTGGAAGAAGCATTATATGCTCAAGAAAGGAGTACAAAAGGAAAAGCTAGAAGCTTAATGAAAATAAGCCTAATTACTAAAACAAGAAAGCTTTTAAGCAACAAAACTAGTGCAATCTCTTAAATATTTATCAATAGATAGTTTTGTATTAGAAAGCATGGAGCTGCTGCTCAAGAACTTGCTAGAAACACTTAGGTGTTCTTGTACTTCATTTGTGTAATTAGCTTGTAAGAAGCATTAAGTGTACACATGTAAAATCCTTTTTCTAAAGATGACGTAAATCCTTGTTGAAGGTAGCTTGAGAAATCCTATCTAAGGTGGCGTGAATCCTTGTTGAAGGTAGCAAGCAAGTTCTTAGAAGGTAATGTTGATTCCTTGAGCGGTCGAGTGAAGACCAGAATGTTTGAGAAGACTAAGCGTGTTTCTAACATCTTAGTGGATGATTCCTTGAGAGGCAAATAAATGTCAGGATTCTCAAGAAGGAAATAGAGGGTTTCCATTATGGTTGCAATCATTGATGATTATTGGATTAAGTCCTTGTGATAAGGCGAAATCACCTTGAGGGGTGGACTGGAGTAACTTCGTTAACAACGAACAAGGATAAAATTATTGTGTTCATTTATTTTATTTACTTGTTAATGTAATTGATTTAATTTTTGCAAATGGGGAAAATATGAAACCCAATTCAAACCCCCCCTTTCTTGTGTTTCTCAAACTTCATAAGGTTGAATCAGTAAAATTTTGGTGTGTGCTTTCCTTTCTCTTCTATTTTGTTTTCTTGTTATTTATCTTTTGCACTTAAATCTGTGTTTCATCTCTTTTCTTAAAATTGACATGGTAAAATCAATCATTTTTGTTAAAAAAAATTGAAAAAAAAAACAATTATAAGACTAATCGTCTTATGAGGTAGGATGAATTCAAATGACTCACTAAAAAAACTCTCATATTTTAATGGTGAGGAGTACGCTTATTGGAAAGAGAAGATGAAAATATTTATAAAGGTGATGGATTATGGTGGCTCATTGTTAAAATGGTCCATTTGTTCCCACATATCAAGTTAATGGTGTTGTGAAAAACAAACTTATATATATTTAGACCAAAGAGGATAAATTAAATATGCAATGCAATTTAAAAGTTAAAACCATTATCAATACCGCTCTCATTATTGATGGTTTTTTGTCGTGTTTCTCACTATAATGTTGCAAAATAAATTTGGGTCACATTTCAAGTTATCCATGAACGTACAACTGAGGTAAAAATAATGTTAGAATGAACACATTGCACAATAACAATGAGTTGTTTAGAATGAAACTTGAAGGAAATATATAGTATATATAAAATGGTCTATTCACATTGCTAATCACTTAAGAACTCTAGGTAAGACTTTTCAAAATGAGGGTTTAATTGACAAAGTTCTTAGATGCATAAGCTCCAGCTGACAACCTAAAGTCACTATGATTTATGAATCTAAAGATTTGTCTTCTATATATTTGACTACTTTGCTTGACAAATTGCATGAACATAAGATTAAGCTCAAAAGACTTGCTAAAAATGAAAAAGGTGACAAGAATAAGAAAAGTATTATACTCAATGTTAAAGAAGTCAAAGAGTCAAAAAATGGTGAAAACATGAATCTCTTAGTCTGCAAATTTAAAAAGTTTCTAAGGAACGAAAACCAACCTCAAAATGGAAAAAAAAACTTCACTCATACCAATATATATATATATATATATATATATATGCTAAATTTTAATTTTTATATTTTTAGCAATAGTTTAATCTATTAATTTTAAAAATGGTGTTTATCGTTCTAAATATTAATTTATTGTTTTGACATCATTTTATTTTATTTCTAAACAAACATAAATAATATTACCATAAATAATTGAATAATTTTTTTATCATTCAAAACATTATCTATTTAAAAATATAAATATTCTAACACCAATGTCTCACCAAATGTCATTATAGATATTAGAGTGTGCTTGAATGAGATAATTGAGAATTTTTAAGGAATTTAAAATTCTAACCAATTTAAATGATTCAATTGAAATTCATTTATTTTTAAATTTTTTTGTTTGGAGGGAGTATTAAAATGATTCATTGTTAAATTTTTGAAGTCATTTTTATAAATTTTAAAACTTTTGAGCCAAATTTTAAATATGAAAAATAAGAACCAATTTGTAATTTTTGAAAAGGGACTAATTTATAAATTTTGAAAATTATTAGGGATTTATTTGCAAATTTTAGAGGTGAATTTGAAATTTTCATAAAATATGAGGACCATCTTGCAAAATTTATAAAATTAAAAATAAACAATTCAACAATTGCATGATATAGAGTGAAGAGTAATTTCAAATTATTTACTTTTTGATGTCATTTGAAATTCCTTAAATTTAACTTAAATAAAATTCTTCATAACTTTACATGATTTTAACAATTCTCTATATTTTTTATTCAAACAATAAATTTTAGTCAAGTCATTTTAAATTCTCACAAAAAATTACTTTCTCTCATTAAAATTATCAATGCTCAAGTCACGCATTCCATGATCAATTTTCAGACACTTGAATCTAGAATTTTCCAAGTTTGGTTCACACGTTTGGGATCTGATTTCACTTAAACCATGACATCAAATCATTCTCCTATAAATAAAGAATCATTCTACATTGAATTCCAAGCTTGAACAACCAAAGAACCCCTGCTGCTTTGAAGGTCGAGACCTCTCAAAAGCAGAAACTTGAATCCATATTTTCATTTCGTTTCAACTCAAATTTTTTGCCTAGAACTCATCATTTGCCTCCTCTAAAGAATCCAAGCATTATAGAAGATAGTCGTGACCTGAAACGCTAAAACTGATTCCACAATTTTAAAACCTTGTAGCTCATTTGGAGAAGGTAGATACAAGCAGAGTCTCATCCAAAACTCTTTACCAGTTTGTTCAACATCTTACACTGAGTGTTTCCCCTTACTTGTAATTTATCATTCGAGTTTGGAATTTAATTTTTGTTCGAAGTTGTTAGGTTTATTACGTATTTCTATAAATTCTCCTTGCTCAGCTCAAATAAATCGATCTTGAGCAAAGAAACATAAACGATGAAGGATGAGGAAGCTTGCACCATGTGCGTTTGAGCTTAAAAATCTAGTTCATGATCTCGCCATAGCTAGGGTTCTGAGGTTGGAGATGATGATGACCTTCACGCCTTCTAGAGCGAAAATTTGAATATCCATCCAATTAGAGCCCTACGCGTGTGCTAGCCGTTGGATTATTTTATTTCTTTTCACTCAAATTTTTTTTTCATAATTTTCTAAAAGTATTTTCTATCTTAAGTGCATTTTTTCACATTTTTATTTCATGATTTGATATTTTTCACATTTTTCATGCATTTTAACTTGTTAAAAAAATACTTTTATGCATTTTAAAATTCTCCAAAAATTATTACATGATCCTTGACTTGTTACTAACTTATCTTAATTATCTTGAGTATTTAATTATTATTTAGAGGCTTTAACTTATTTTTTTTCTTTTATTTCTATTTTAAAAATCTTTTCATGCATTTTTATTTGTTTAATATTGCATTTTAACTTGGTTGCTGGTTGTTTCCTTGGATCATGGTTTATTGATCAAAATTTTCCTCAATTTCAATGGACTTTGGGTGTTGACGAGGTTGGATGAATCTTCATCAATACAAATCTATCATTAAATGAATAGTTGATTCATTTTTGGTGATTTGGGTTGATGATAGGTTTAGTGTCTTAATCCACCAAGAAAGGTGATTGAAATTGATGATAAATAGATCTTAAATCTTGATTCAATATGGTTCCTCTCTTCCTCTTTCCTTCTCCTTCTTTTTCTTTTTCTTTTCTCTTGATCAATTGGATGATTTGATGTCCATTTTATTCATTATGTTTGGATTGATGCTTGATGAACTTTCATAATTTCAAATCTACCATTCAATTGATCAATGATCATTGGAGGTACTTTGGTTTGATGCATAAGTTTTTCTTAAGTTGTCATGAAGGATTGTTGATGTAATGGACCAATCTCATTGCCTTAGTGCTTGATCCCTCATTGGTTTTTACTTGTGCTACATGTTTTAGGAGTATAATTTCTATTATATCTCTAACATGTATGGTACATAAGTTATTATTGACCAGCCCCCATAGTATGATCTTCCTAATAGATTGTGCTACGATTGCTTAACATAGCGCTAAATTTATCCCGAATCAATTCATTAACTCTAACAATAATACTAACAATATTATTGTGCTAACTTTTACTTTATGTCATTTAATTTTCTTGCACCTTTACTTTCTTACTCTTTACATTATGTCTTTACTTTTAGCATTTACATTTCATATTGTTTATGTTTATGCTTATTTTTTCTTTGTACACTTGGACTTTTCTTTTCTTTCAAAGACATTAATAAAGGAAAAACCCCTAAACATTTTAATCTCTATTGGACTATGGCTACTATCCTTTACTTAACTTGGAGTTTGACCTATGGACTTAGAATTAGGGTTACCCATGCTTGGAGTTTTCTTGACTGAAACTTAGAATTTCATCTGATACCATGCTTTGTCTGAGACCTTTAGTTCCTCTGATACATATGGCCTTGATTTACTAGGTTCTCTGAGACTTTATTTGTTTGGATCATCTTCTGTTTATCTGCTTATTGCTTGTGGCTTACTCCAAAATAATGGGATTTCGGTCTTGACTCTTATCAAGTGTTGGCTAGATTTTGGTTAGTACACTTGCACGCACTTGCACTTTATTACTTTTATTAGGACAGTCTCTTCATCTCCTACCCTTCTTAAATTTTCTAAATCTTCTCCCCTTTTCAAAACCTTATTATTTTAAAACTTGAACCACTTTCTCAATAAACCTTGACTTTGTCAAGTGATTTTCAAACTATTTTTTCTTAAAAAAATGATAATTCATCCTAAGCATATCAAAACAATTTAAAAAGACATAAAAAAACATAACTCATTCAAACTATTTTGTGCCCTTTGTGCACTTTTCTTTTTAAAACCTTTCCTCAAGGATTAGACATGAGTCATTTTCATAGTTGAGATGTGATTCTCCTATCCCCATAGTAATGATTAAAATGATGATTCTTTTCCATTTGAGAGAGTTAGTGGCATACTTGTTGATTTCTATCCAAGTTGGAGCCCTTCTTAATAGTGATGCAAATGTCCATTTTTAGATACTTGTGGATGATTAGTTGAGTTTTATCCTTAAAATGACAAATTGTGTTTCTATTTGAAATCAATCAAAATAAACTCTTTTGTCATTTTTACCATAAACTATGAGGTTTTGATCCTCCATTGCACTTTGTGGGTGCGTAGGCACGGGACTCAGGAAGTCTTGTCAAACACAAAAATCTTTAAAAAAATGCTTCTTTTCTCATCTCCCCAATCTTTTGCTAAAAACTGGTTTTAAGCCAAACATAGATTTTCAAGAGGTTCCTATAAAGTAATATAGATGTTTTGGGTGCAAACACATTCCTATTGTGTAAACCCCCTTACCCTTGCCTCTTTTTTTATTAGTTTTATTTTAAAACTTCTGTGGGCTTTATTTGCTATTTTCTCATTGCCTTTGGAAACAATAAAGTGCGGTGGTGACTCTTGCTTTTGTGAGTTAAGTTAGTCAATAGCTTAATCTCAAAATTTTCCCCACTACAGAAAAGTGGTGACTCTGCTGGGGAGTAATCCCTAGTGGGTTTAACCTAACTTGTTTATCTGTGTTTTATTATTATCTGTTGTTTGCTTTTGTTTTTTTGGGTGCTTAGTAATCTCTGAGTGGTGAGATAAATCTTATATCCGAACTTGAGTGAACTTGAGATAGGATGGTGGTATAATCATGTTTAGCTTACGTGGAGTTAATCCTTAATAAGCTGACTTGAGATCCCTAACTCAGTGGAGGCCTCCTTGAGGATAAATATGTTAAACAAGTTGTGAAGGAATTTTGCTTTAGACTTGAGAGCCTGAGAAGCTGAGGACCTTAGAACACTTTAACCCATATTTTCCTTTTTAGGACGTAGTTTGGTGACTATTCAGGTGTAGACCTGGATTAGTTGTTACGCGATACTACACTCAGACGAGTTTCTCTTGAGAATATTATTGGCTGACGAGTAGTCGTTTAAGCCAATAATATCCAAAAGATGGAATCACGACTCTGGGAACTTTGTATGACCTTGTTGTACAAGTTATTTAACCTTAGTACATACCTTATGGATGGTTCTTACCCTTGACTACATGCTCGTGACGTCAAACTTTTGAACCATACACTCATGCGTTCATAACATCCTATTTCACTAAGTATTCAAGGAACTTAGAGATTCTCTTTGCAAACATTACAGGCATTGTGATCATGGATATTTTAAGGAGGAACACTCAGAGGTACAATTTCAAAGCTTCTGATCTCAAATGATTGAGAAAGTTAGCATCCTTAGTGGTTGATCCTGTGAATTTCAAATCTCGCTATGGAAGACTTTTGGCTATTCTCTCCACCAATGTTGAAGATGTAATTCTTAATAATCTAGTCCAATTTTATGATCCTATCTACCGGTGTTTCACATTTCCAAATTATCAGCTTATGCCTACCTTGGAAGAGTATGTTTATCTCGTGGGTGTGCCAGTTTCTGACAAAGCTCCCTTTAGTGGTTTGGAGGAGGTTCCTAAATCACAAGTCATTGCAGTAGCTATTCACTTGAAGAAATATGATATAGATGCCAACCTTATTGTCAAATGAGGTATTCAAGGTTTGACTTCAAAGTTCCTGATTGAGAGAGCTTCTTCTTTTGCTAGTGCTGGTAGCATAATGGCTTTTGAGGCTATTTTGGCTTTACTCATTTATGTATTGGTATTATTCCCTAACATTGTCAACTTTTTTTGATGTTAATGTTATTCGAATCTTCTTGATTGGGAATCTTGTTCCGACTTTACGTGGCGCTACTTATTTCTCTATCCATCATAGGACTTCCAAGGGAAATGGAACTATCGTATGTTGTGCACCTCTACTATACAAGTGGTTTATTTCGCACTTACCACAATCAGCTATCTTCAAGGAAAACAAGATTTGTTTGAGGTGGTCTCAAAGGATCATGTCCCTTACCAATGCTGACATCACTTGGTATTCTTTGGTATATGATAATGTCAAGATCATTGATAGTTATAAGGATTTCTCTAATGTACCTCTTCTTGGTACAAAAGGGGGCATAAACTACGACCCTAGTTTAGCAAGATGTCATCTTGGATATAACTTGAAAAATAAACCTAATAAAATTATGTTGGAGGGTTTTTTTTTCCTAGAAGGGAAGGATACTCAAGGTTTGGAGAAGATGATGGTTCATGCTTGGCACAATATCCATAGAAAGGGGAAAGGCGAGCTTGGAAAACAGAATTGTGTAGCTTTGGAACCTTATACTCTTTGGGTGAAAGAGAGAGAAAGAGATCTCAAGATGCCATACGCTTATGAGAAGCCTATGTCTCTAGTGGTTTCCAAACCATCTATCATTCCTACTGAAGATGTGAAAGAACTTCAAAAAGCCTTAGCCAAGATGAAGCAAGAGAGGGATATTTAGGAAGGAAAATTTCATGCTTCAAACCTTGAAAATATAGAGTTGCAGAAGCAATTGAAGGAAAAAGATGATTAATAAAGTTGCTTGAGCAACATGGTGTGAAGAGACAAATATAAGATTTATTTTCCTCTAGTATTCTACCATCTCGTCCTCCTACTTCAGGTGCTTGGAAGGGCATTGTGGATTAGCGTGTATTATATAAAGCTACTATGAAGGATAATTATGAGAGGGAGATCAAAAGGCTAAGAAGGAATTATCAACTTGGAGTTGGATCGTCTTAGATGTGGTTCCTTAGGACCCTTAAATCTAGCCTTTTCTTCTTGTATTTAGGATCTTTTGAAACTTGTACTCCAAACTGTAATCCTTTCCAATTATCAATGAAATGATAATTTTTAAGTATTTCAAAAGTGTTATTTCTTTAAGATGTTTGCAATTGCTTTATGATATCTTAAAGTTCCTTGAAAACTAAATGAAAACATTTGCATTGTGTAGCGGGAAAATTTGAGATTAAGCTATTGGTTAACTTAACTCACAAAACAAGAGTCGTCGCCACACTTTTATTTTATCCAAAGGAAAGGGAAGAGAGCGAACAAAGGCTAAAGAAGTTCTAAAACAAGAAAAAATGAACAGCGACAGGGTAAGAGGGTTGGTTATGCAAAGGGAAGGTGTTAGCACCCAAAACGTCTATAGTACTCTATAGGAACCTCTTTGTAAATCTAGTGTTTGACTTATAAAAAGTGTTGTTTGCAAAATATGGTGGAGGTGAGAAGCGAAGTATTTTTTTTTAATGTTTTTGTGTTTGATAAGACTTCTTGAGCCTCGTGCCTACGTATCCACAAAGTGCAATGGAGGATCAAAACCTCGTAGTTTGTGGTAAAATTAACCAAAATGGTGTGTTATGATTTATTTTAAATAAAAAGACAACTTGTCATTTTAAGGAGAAAACTTTAACTAATCATCCACAAGTATGTGAAAATGGACCTTTGCATCACCATGAGAAGGGCTCCAACTTGGATAAAATCGACAAGTATGCCACTAACTCTCGAGGATGGAAAAGTTTCAACTCAATTCAAACAATACTATGGGGATAGAAGGATCACATCTCAACTTTAAATGACTCATGTCTAAACTTTATGAAAAGTTTTAAAGCAAAAAGTGCATAAAGGCACAAAATAATTTGAATGGATTAGGTTTTTTTTTAAGTACTTTGAAAATGGTTAAAGTATGCTTAATATTGATTATCACTTTATTAAGAAAATGAAGTTTGAAAATGCACTTGACAAAGTCAAGGTTTACTATGAAAGAGGTAATAATTTGAAAGAAGAACGTTCTGAAAAGGGGAGAAGATTTTGAAAATTTAAGAACGGGGAGGAGATGGAGAGACTATCCTAAAGCATAAACTAAACGCTAAGAAAAGGAAAGATCTAACCAAGATAGCAAGCCTTTGACATAACAAGCCAAAACTCTCATCCTTTGGACTCAAGCAACCAAGATAAGAAAATAATAACGATTAAAAGTATTTTTCGGTAGTGTTTTATCGTATCCACAGGGATTGATGAGAATATGTGATGCTTGTCGTTCAATGGTTTAATGATTTAAGAAGGGGGTTTTTAAAAATGGTTTCCATTTTTGTAACAAGAGTTTGTAAGAAATAAAACAGAATAAAATTTGGTCTTAGTTCGATAAAAAGCATGCCAAGATTAAGGTTCACTAATCCGTCCTAAACATATGCAACCAATCAAATATGTGAACGTAGTTTTAACCAACATAATCGCGTATCCTCACAAAAACGTTCATTTCTAAAGCGATTTCGTGAATGTTATTGTTTCGACCATTAAATGATCTCTCTAAATAACACTCAAAGCAATAATCATTAAGATCAATACAAAGCGAATATCAACTTTCAAACCTATGTCTAGAGTTTGTATAGTTGATAGATGAAGAAATTAGGTCAAGACTTGAAAAGTTCATGTCTAAAGCAATCCAAACCATAAATATAACAAAATATAGCAAATAACTTCATCTACATTGATCAAAGCCTTGTTCACATACAAAAGATCAAGAAGAATACATAAAATCAGAACTAGCTACCTCTAACCTTGACAAAAGAGGGGTTTTAGCCACCCATTTCCATGATAGCTTGAGCAACAAGTTTCAGAAGAAGGTTGATCAACACTCCTAGTCGAATAATCGAGTTTGGATGGGAATCCACCTTATTTTTGTGAAAGATGGCTAAGAGATGATGAGAAATGGAGAAACTAGGGTTTTTGCTCTGAAAAATCTCTAAAAAGAAAAGTACAAGAAAAAATATATTTTTACAAAAAGTACCACATACTACTTATATCCATGCTGTTGAGCTGTCATGTTCAACTGCGAACAAAATGTTCGCCTAGCGAACAATACAAAATGGCAGTTGAAGTGCCAGTGTACAGTGAAAACGCCCCTGAGCTATTTCCACATGTTCGCTGTGCGAAGCATCCTTCGCAGTGTGAAGGCTTCACTACAAACTTCGCACAACAAATTCTTGTCCAAATACTTACTGCCTCAAGTCTGGGGGTGTCCGCTAGGCATTCGCTTCCTCTTCGCTCCAGTGAATACTTCGCTATCTCCTTCGTACAACGAACTTAGGTCCCTTTTCTTTCTGGATGAACAGTACCATGGTTTTCAAGACCTTCGTTGGCAAGTTCGTTGTGTAAACTTGCTGATGTTTTTCTGGTAGACTCGCTAGCAAGTTCGCTGTGCAAACTTGTTGATGTTTGCATGCTGACTTGGTTTCCTTGTCATAATTTTTGTGTCTTACTCTTCAAATTTTCATGCCTAATTCCTTCACAATAGCACACAAATCAAAGCAACCAAGATATTTTCACATAATGATGCAAATCAACAAAAGAAGAATGATTCTAACACTTTTTCTACAAAAAGGAATGAAAGATGTCCATATTTGATAGATTAAATAAGCCAACTTTGACATCTAACAATAACCAAGCAGAGAGATAGCCGAGCAAAGAGATATCCAAGCATCAAAGACCCAAGTATCATATGAAAGCTAAAGATCCAAGCCAAGGTTTTCACATAGAACAAAGTATTAGAGAACCAAGTATCAGATGAAACCTAAAGATCCAAGCCAATGTCTCTCAAGGTATAAGTCTCAAAAGAAGATCCAAGGTCTCAAGATAATTCTCCATAGCATAGGTCAAGGATCCTAATTCTAAGTCCATAATCCATGAGTAAAGGATAATCACCAAGATAGTCCAAGAAACACATTAAGAGTTTTAAGATGTTTAGGCCTTTATTAATGTCTTAAAAAAGAAAAATAAATTCCAAATGGACAAAGAGAAAATGACATAAGCATAAACAAGATGATATAAAATGCTAAAAATAAAGGCATAAAGTAAAAGAAAGAAATAAAAAAGCATAAGATAAATGACATTAAAGTAAAGATTAAATCAACAAAATATTAGTTAGTGATTAGAAAAGAAAGGTCAGTTTGTCATTTTTTGGAGAACACTCAACTAAACATCCACAAGCATGAAAACATGGTTTTATATATTACCAAGAGAAGGGGTTCAACTTGGATAAAATCAACAAGTATGCCACTAGCTCTCTTAGGTAACAAAAGATCCAATCTATTTCACACAATACCACGGAGAATAAGAGATTTACAATCTCACTTACAAAAATGACTTAGTTTCCGATTCGGGACAAATGTAGCGCTATGTTAAGCAATCTTAGCACAACCTATAATGAAGTTCATACTATGGGAGGCCGGTCAATAAACTTTATGTACCATACATGTTAGAGATATTATATAATGATCATACTCCTAAAACATGTAGCACAAGTTAAAACAAAGTTGATCAAGACCTTAGTCAAGGCAAGATGGATCCACTACATCAATCAACCTCTCATAGTACTTTATACAAACTAATGCATCAATCTAAATTACCTTAATTGATCTAATGGTAAATCAAATGGTAGATTTGAATTGATGAAAGTTCATCAAGCACCATTCAAAGCCTCATGAGCAAGATGGAATTCAACATCTTCCAATTGATCCAAGAAAGGGTGAAAAAGAAGAAGAAAGAGGTTAAGATGAAGAGAACAACCAAATTGACTCTCAAATTTATTAATTCATCATCAATATCAATCACCTCTCTTGGTGTATAAAAATCAACACCCAAAGTTTATTGATATTGATGAGATCTTATCATAAAATCAAGATCCAAGGCAACAACCAACAATTAAAATATAAGAATCAACAAGAAAATATAATCCAACAATATATCAATTCAAATGATTTTTAAAAGAAATTTTAAACTAAAAACAAAAAATATAAAAATCAAAGAAATTATAAAAAAAACAAGATCTAACAAAATTAAATCAAGAAGCAAATATGTTTTCAAAATCAAGAACCATAAAAAGAATTAGAAATATAAACAATTTGAATTAGAAAAAGAAAGTTAGAGAAATTAAAAAAAAGAGAGAGGTGATGATAGAAAAATGGAGGTAATGGATTAGTAAAAGTTAGACTACAGGCTAGGCCCAAGTTAACCATAGCCAACACTTTCTCCACAGCGGCGGAGCTCAATTCGGCTGCGGCGGAGCTCGTAAATTATACGAAATTGATCGCAATGAAAAGTTATACAAGATGCAACCAATACTTTCAAGAATGATCAACAACGGAAACGAAACAGAAAAGCAAAATTCACTCTGAACTACCTTCAAACTGAGGTAAATGTCAATTAGAACTTTCTTCTTCTCTTTTCTACTACTCTAGCTCGTATTTGCTTTGAATTGAGAATGAATTTTAAGAAAAAAATGGAAGAAGAATGTTGCTGAAATTTGGTTTTGCAGTGAGGTTTAGAGTGAAAAATATGTAGAGTTTTCTTGGCTTCAAAGCTTGAATGAAATCAGTGAATAATGGTTGTTATTTATAGATGAAATATGAAATTAAATGGATGTCGTTTTGAACTTGTGGCTGCAATTTTCATTGTGTTGTTTTGTTATTTTATCATGCTTGCTTAATGTGTCGTTTTGAATGTTTGCACTTACACCTCGTGCTTCAATTACAACATGTACGCTAGAAACTTGTGTTGCTTTGATCATAGCATGTCATGACTGGTGTGGCACAACTTAAAGCTTGGAATATGGTTTGGACAAGACATTCATGGTGGCTTGGAAAAATCTTGTAATATGGAAACACTTGAATAAT
Source organism: Lathyrus sativus (assembly GCA_963859935.3). Classification (NCBI taxonomy): domain Eukaryota; kingdom Viridiplantae; phylum Streptophyta; class Magnoliopsida; order Fabales; family Fabaceae; genus Lathyrus; species Lathyrus sativus. The sequence goes on from OZ012740.1 coordinate 574,432,222, forward strand.
GGATCGTGTTGTAGTATGATAACTACCATGGGCTTGATTTGTTTTGGAAGTAAGAGAATTTCTTATGGCACCCCTTGGGCTTCTTAAGCACTACGTGTGCTGACAAAAATGCCCTCCTATTTTTGGAGATGTGTCTCCGGACACACCTTTTTTCAGTTTTTTTTTAAATTAATTTTCTAGATGCATCTACAGAATATTTCCGTATGACTATATACGGAAGAAATCCAGAATTAGTAAACCAGAAAATCAATAATGCAACGATAAAATCAACACTTATAAAATAAAATCAGCGTTACATTGATGATTTCGACAAAAATTTAAATACTACATTTTAATACCCCGGTGGACGCTTGCACATCTCTAAGATGCCATCGATCGTTCTTGAGACCATCGCCTCTAAATCTAGCGAAATTTTCTCTTCAAAACTGAAATACGTTGCCCACATCGCCCTAACATCGTCTTGATTCTTGAGCTTAAACTTGCTATAAACAATGTTCCCTTCGTTGTTAATTGAAGGTGGGCGATACTCAAGCTTCATAACCTTTTATTTGTCATTGTAAGGTAGGATATATTGGATCTCGTCTATGATATCAACGAGAGGGTGAGGTCCATGAGCTTGAATGTCCACTCGAGTGTTTTACCGTCGGAAAAGGAGACACTTGTGACATACCAACGGAGCTTGATTTGAAACAATTGAGACATTTTTGTATTTATGTGAATGGTAACAAATGAAACCCCAAATTTATAGAAAACCTAGGTTAATATGGACCAACCATATTCTTTCAATATTTTTCCGGAGCTATATCCACGAAATGAACCTTTAATTATTGTTTTTGGAGGTGTATCTCCGGAACTTTCCCTGAAACTACACAATTAAGAACCTTCCGTAGATGCATATCTAGAACTTTCTTTGCTACATTTTTAAACCAGGACTCAATTTAGAAGCACATCATAATAGACAAATTATTTGTTAACCACACCAAGACCAAGTCTAGTTGCAGTCCTACGATTATCAAACTCTTGCTTGTTATTAAAGTCAAACCGATATCTACCAACTTTACGAAAACCATTTGAACATTCGGAGAAACATCATTTGTGGAAACTAATTCTTTGGAGATATTATCAGGGTGCACCATATCTATTTGTAAACAATAAGAAAAATAAACAAAAATTACAAATCTGCTACAAAATAACCGAACAGACACGTTCTGGAGGTGTACATCCAAAAGTGTTAATCTTCAACATATTTCGGAGGTACAACTCCGAAAGCAACGTTACTTTTTTTTCCAAAACTTTGATGATTAATATGAGAAATGTAGTGGATAAAGTGAAATCTTTACCTGAAATTCTATCTTCTCTTGCTCTCTTTGATTTGTTGGACGAAAAAGTTAGAGTTTTGGAGTGAAATGATATTGAGAATGTAGGGTTTTTTAGGTTGGTGAAGGTGAGTGTGGAAGAAGAAAAGACAACAATGAGGGAGTGATCATGCATGTTTGAAGTATAGAAGAAACTTCCAAAGTTGTATCTACGGAACATTCTGGCGCTTAGACGTTCCGGAGGTGCATCAAGGATGTTTCCCTGAACTGAATTATTTTGAAGTTTTTCCCAGCGTACCCCAGTAGAAAATTATTCTGTAGCTGTAGCTTCGGAAACATCCAAATTCTGAAGAAAAAAAAAGGTGTGTCCGAATGTGTATCTCCGGAAGCAGGGGGCTTAAAAGGAAATTTACTAGGTGCCTAAGAGTGTCAAGGGGTGGATTAAGAAACTCTCTAGAAGTAATGGCATCTAGCATGAAATTTGTGTGAGAGTTTGCAATTCATGTGGGCTTAGCAATTATAGTTTCATGAGGCATGAATCTTGGGATGTATGAGCAAGGTTTATGCCTTGGCAATGCATGGTTATGTGAACTTGTAGAACTTTCTCATGTCATGGGATGAAGCTTTTGTTATATTTGAAAGGACTTATACTCTTGGCATGGCTATTTTGTTCATGGACTTGTATTGATTTTGAAAGTTTAGAAATTTGGAATATGAAATGGATAGTAAATTTTGAATTGAATATTTTAATGAAGTGAAATAGACATTGTTACACCCTAATTTTTGACCATAAGACCCCACCTCTGTGTTTATTTTCTTGCATGCGTGCATGTTTATTGTGACTAACAAGTGTGTGCAGACGCAGTAATTTCAAGTGTATATTCTCAGTCAATGCTTCGAGATGTAACTGGTTGGTTCTGATTCAGATTCGATTATAGGGTTTCCTATTGGGTTTTTTCTCCTCGATATGTCTCAAAGGTACACTCCTAAAAGGAATCAAGATCTCATCAAAAGGATGCTTAAGACGTTCATGGATCAAGGCGATTATCAGGCCATTTGGATTTCGAAATTTACAAGTTGGATTAAACTCAGTTAATTTGCACGAAGTGGTTTTAAGAATCAATTGTCAAAGGCGTCATTCATGAGGATTTAAATGTTTGACTCTTTTAGTTCAATTTATATCAAGATTTGATAGAGTGGTGTAATTGAACTACTTCTTGTTCCAAGAATGGGGAGATTAACTCTACACTAAAGGCATTTGTTTTTACTCAATATCACACCACGATGCTTACAAATTGGGAACAATCATTCGGAGCTCTATGAGTATCACTGTCGGGCTACCTCATTTCAAAGCATAATAAGTTTGTATTTTGTTATAATCACAAACAATTGTTACATAAATGTTTGGGGTCGATACGCAAACTAATACAATACTACAACTCAAGGAGGTACGACGTACGTAAATCAAAGTTGGCATATTGGCGACCAAACATAGCGAACAACTTCATTAATATCTGATATTGTTTATCTAATACATGGTAGAACATTTGTTAACACCAAACTCTTTATACAAATGTTACTACATTGATTTACATTGAAAAAGGAGGACGGGCCCCCCTGCATCTCTACTGAAACTTAAAACCAACAAGATTCCACCCTTGAAGGTCTCAAACCACAGGCCAGGGAGATGCACCACTTTTGATTGAACCAATGTCAAGATGTTGGAGTTGCAGTCTTGCTTTTTTGAGACAAGTGCTCCTTATCAGCCCATTTCTTCCTTTCAGAGTACTGGGTCTTATGTTGGATCCGCAACTTATTCAAGCACTTACTACAACCCTGCTGATTATCAGACTACTGAAGGTTACCAAAACAGCAAGGGATACACAAATCAAGCGCCGGTATGGAACGATGGCATTTATTCAAGTTATTCCTCTCATCCATATACAAGTTACGCACCAGATTCCAATAGCTCTTATAATGTTGTTGCTGCAGCAACTTCAGTGCAGTATCAGCAACAATAAGGCGAGCTTACCTGAGTACATCTGAAGGCAGGCGGTGGTAACCGGTAGTGTTTAGTCGCAACTGCTCATGCTGAATGGAAAGGTAAACCATGACTCGCCATTTAACGCGACCTGCCGGAAAGTAGAAACACCATTCTCAAGAAGCTTAAACCTTTGTTGCCCCGGGCGAAAGTTCTTGTCATTTCCTCTTGTGTACTTCTGTCACAGGTTTAGTGATAATTCAGCACATGCGAGAAATCTGGCATATATGATAATCAAGAAGAGTTGTGTTCTTTGTTACCTGCATAACAAAACTCTGCATTAGTATCATCACAATAGTATCCAAGCAGTCAGTTCAATTAAATCAGAACATTAAGTGTTATGATTGAACACGTTTGACGGGAATAGAAATTTCAACCTAAACAAGAGGATTACCTCAAAGGGAGCATGCCCTGTCCTCAAGAGGATGCTGCCCAACCATTCACAAAGCCTCCTTGGTGAAGAATACAAGAACCTTCCAACCTGTCAAAGCAAGCACGACTAAGTCCAATGCAACTAATATAACAAAGAAGAAATCTGTTCAGACCAACTAATTACCGCATATCAAAACGCAGTGCACAGGTAACTGACCTTCAAATACGAAGACTCAGAGTGGAATGTAACCTCAGTAACACAGCAGGCAAGCTTTCACAAGCGTAGCAACAGTAAGCATTCAACAGCTTCAGCTTCCGCCAACACATTTCCGTAACCTGCATTCATGATGAAGGATGTGATTATCAGCCAACATGGAACAACTTGTAACAATACTCGTGATTGAATTTGAAGGAGAAACTCAAACAAATCCTTACCAAACCGAAAGTGTAAAAGGCTCAGGGCTGCTCCAGCCTACATTTACTTCGTGACAAAATGGTGGACACAATTTTACATATCTCTGAAACCATTAAGCAGATGGACACCAACAACACAAGTCACCAAGTGGCTTTAATTACCTATATGCAATGAGGAGAAAGAAACCAGTACTCCTGCGTTGCATAGCACTCCTTCTTCAAGCGTTACCCAATGTCGTCTTCTCGGTTCATCAATCCAACCTGCTGCAAATGAACATCATCATTTTTAGGCAACTCTCAAATCATGTCAACACTAATAGATGCAGTATTATCGCAAATTAACACTTACATCTAAAAAATAGGCAGAATGGCCGCATTGTGTATATCCATCTCGAGTTGGTCAAGATAACAAAGTTTAATCAAGCTGGAGAAGAAAACTCCCTCAAACATGTTCAACCGCAACATCAAAGATTGTGACTCCTCCATGTTTGAAGCATCAACAAACTCGATTCATGCATTCCTAGTACCAATACGACAACTTCCGTTATCGAATCCAACTTGATGGCACCTGGTCCACGGTCAAAAATGAAAGAAACTCTCATTAATAGTCATGAATCACAAAGGAGAAAAGAATCATGAAGCAATCCCTAATTGGTCTACCGACAACCAACATGGATAACTGAAAAAGGAAACTCGTAAATAGTACAATCATGATTTTCAAGACAATTTTGAAACATGTTTAAGGCAAATCCATTTTATTTCCAAGAATGTCAAAACATGTTAAGCTTGAAATGGAAACATGTTAATCAAGTATCAATTCTCCAAATCACATGTGAGGCTATAAATTCAGAATGTTTCGGTTTCAAGAGGAGGAGCCATGGTCACGATACAAGATTCACAAACACTCAACAATATCAGGGCAAAATCACAAAGTATCCCCCAAATCAAACCCTAAACTGCTAAATCGTAAAAATCAGAAAACTCATCTTTCGATTTTGGAGTTCTGCCATGAAGCCATTCGCGAGCCACCTCCAAACTGCATCCATCGTAAATCTCCACCGGAGAAACCGAAGCAAAACCCTCCTTTTGCACCATCGCTCCGTCGTCCAACTTGCGGTAATCCTTCTGATTTGTGTCAAATTTATTGAAATTTTTGATCTTGTTTGTTTGTGTTCCAGGTTTGAGAGAAGGAAGAGAATCGAGATTAAGAAAGTTGAAGGAGTAAAACGGGAAAGAAAAAGAAGGAAAAGGGAAACTGATGAACTAAAGAAATGGAGAAGAGAAGACGAAGGAAGTGGAGGAAAGAAAGCGGAAAGAGTGAGATCGCAGACGGAAAAACGAAGAAGGGAATGGGGGTTTCTTTTGGGAATTAGGGATTTGGGTTGCTGGTCTATTTTATTGTAATCGTGTGTATGCCGCCTATTGTAACTATAATGCACCCTCACGCATCAGCACCGCACACACCACTTACTACACAATCCAACGATCCACGTCGTAGCCTCACGGTAAAACCCACGCACTCGCGCCACACCGTATTACGCTATAACCCATAATCTCCCACGTCAGCCCTTAATCACCCTTTCAATCTGACGTTAATTTAACTTAATCATCCTAATAATCATTTTAACTTTTAATCATTTTAATTAATATAATAATTATCCAATTTATACCATTAATATTTAGTTTAATTAATTAACTAGTAATCAATCTTTTAATCAACCGTTTTTATAAAGAAATTAACTAATAAATCCTTTTTTAACCCTTTAAATTAATCTTTTCTTTTATTCCCACTCCTTAAATTAATTTAGTTAATAATTCCTTTTTTAGTCAATTTTTAATAATCCTGTTTTTAATAATATTTAACTGGCTCCTATTCTTAATAAAAATTATTTCACTTAATTTAACTTTTATTTGTTTAAAATCTATTTAATAATAATAACTAAAAACTCTTTTATGAAAAACCCTTTTCTTAATTTAAATTAACCTTTTATAATAACAACTTTTATTTAAAAATTAATCATTTCACATTTAAATTAAATTTTATTTAATAAGATAAAAATAAAACCTCTTAGATATTTAGACCCCTCTTTTAAACCACTCTTTAAAATTTAATTAATCGTCTAACTTTTTTATCAAAACACAAAACTAATATAATTTCTCTTAAAAACAATCTCACCAAAAATAATATAACTTCTAAACAACTTCTCATTAAAAATCAATTCAACCTCGCCTAAAAATCAACCAACATCTTAATCAATCCAACCATGCACTCTTCCGTCTCCACTCACACGTATTCACATTCACACACTTAGCGCTTTCATGCGTTGTGTATGCTTTTACATTTTCTCAATTTACATTACCGCAATTTATATTCTCACATCGCATTTCGTCTAAAGGAAAAACCTACACATGAGTCAACACTTGTGTGTAGTGCATCTCATTTGCATCATACTCCCTCGATCCTTGATCCCATTCAAGTTGATCTTTCTAAGTTAGATCCTACCCCATAGGAAGGACCCTTTTACAACTTAGAACAAACAAAACAATACAACTCAAATCAAACAATATCCAAACACAATAGAGAAATAGATGTTAATCATCTTAAGCGAGATAGAATCTCCACCCCACATCAATACAATCAATACCGTAGGAGCTTTGCCTTAAGAGAGATAGAGGCGTACATCGTCGATCAATATCCGAGTACTTGAGCCCTTCTCTTAAGATGATGCAAAGACTATTTTCCTACAATTTGTGGCGGTTAAATCTCCCTTAAAATGACAACTCATCTTTTCTCCTAAAATCAATCAATCAACTACCTTAACCTGTAGGAACTTTGACCACAGTCAAAGAACTCTTCAAACCCTTTAGGGGAACTACAAATACTCTGATTCCACTCCCGTAAGGATATGTAGGCATAAGATGCGACATCTTATCGAGTGTACTTAGAAATAACCCCCCTAGGTCTTTCAACCTTTAAGCAGATAAACCTTAGCAATAAACAAATGTAAAACAAGAGGTTCCTGTAGAGTACTACAGAAACTTAGGATGCTAGCACCTTCCCTAAGTTTAACCAACCCCCGAACCTATAACTCTCTAGCTTGCATTTGCATTGCATTGTGGGAATTTCGATCTTTATCCCTTCCTTTGGACAAATCAAAGTTCGGATGCAAAATGAATTAAAGATTCAAACTAATCAATAGTTTGGTATCCAAATTTCACCGCGACAGACATCAAGGCTTGAATTGGTTTAGGAATTGGATATGAAAAATTGAAGAAAAAAAGGTTGTTTTAGAAAATGGATAATGACAATGTATTTGGATAATTGGAATGAAATTTAATTTATGAATATGGATATAAAATTTTTTTTTGGATAATTGGTATAGAATTGGATATGAAATGGATAAAAATATGGATATTGAAAAATGGATCTTAGAATTGGACATTTGAAAATGAATATAGTTTATGAAATAGATATGATGGATAATGGATATGGATTTTAAGAAAAAAGTGAATGGTTGGATAATTAGAAATGGATTTGGAAATGATATTGGATATAGGTTTAGAAAGGAAATGATTAGGAAAATAGATGAGGATGAACTTAGGAAAGAAAAGGATCTTGAATCTTTGAAAACATGCCTTAAATTCCAAGCAAGCCATGAACCATGAATCTTTCAACTTGAACCAAATCTTGAGTGAAACAAGTACTTGAGAATTTGTTTCCATGATGAATCTAAATATCAACACTTACATCTCAACTAATAAAATGCCTTGGTTTAGCAACATTCTCCTTACATTGATGATCTAACCACAGAGGTAAATCCTTTGAGGAATCCTCTAATCCTCATGAAAGATATTGACTTGTGAAGCAAAGAATTAGAAGAAACCCTGAGAATGATGATGAACTTACAATATAGGAAGAATAATGCTCAATATATCCTTGAAGAGAAACCCTAGCATCAAGAACTTCAACTGGAGAACCATTATCAATGTTCAAGCATAATGAACTGATATCCTAATTACCTTGTTCTTGAAGATTTTTGATGAAGACATCCTTGTAAGTTGATGAATCTAATTTTGGACCAAACTTCTCATGAATCACTGCTTGATAACCACAAGACAACTTGACCTTGGAAAATAGCCCTCTGACACAGATAACTTGCAATTGAAGCAAAATCATAATGGTTTGACCAAGATGAGTTCAAACTTCCATCTAATTTAGACTTGAATGAATAACCACATGTAACTTGAAACCAATGGCATTGCCATCAATCTCTCTGCAAAATCCTAAACACACAGAGGAAAGAAACAAGCAAACTGCAACATGTTTTTGATATTTTGGTTAGAGGTTAGTAAACATAAAGTAAGTAAGAATAATACACAGATGCTTGATGATCTCCCTCAAAAGTAAACTCACAGAGGAGGGCAGGAAGACCAATATTTGTGATCTTGTTGTATTGTGAATATGCAAATTAGGTGGGATCTTAGGGGTAAAAATTAGGGTAAAACACATTGCATATCATGCATCATTTTGCATATGGTCTTGCTTTTGAGAGTTTTGCAGGTGCCTTATTGCTTTCCTCTTGGTATTTTCAAAAGTCAAGTTGTCTCACCCATATAATACTCGAGCTAACTTTCAAAGGAAAATGGATCATCTAGAGCAAGAAAATAGAGAACCCCATGAAGAAGTGACAACCCTGAGGGCTGGGGTGGAAAAACTCAATGCATTATTTGAATCTCATGTTGCTCTCCAGAATCAATCTCCTCATCCTCCTCCTACTCCTCTGGCAACTCAACCTCAAACTATTGTGATTTCTGAAGTTGTGTCAGTGCATGGTTCTATGGCCACAATCAGTGCTTCACCACATCAAATGCACAATGGTTACCCTTGGGAAAGGCCTTTGAATTTTGTTCCTAAAGGTTATAAAATTACTGCTGAGGTTTCTACTGTACAACTTGTCATGACTGTTCCTCCACCTGTGGTTCATACTATTCCACAAACTGAAGAGCCTATTTTTCATGCTGAGCTCAATGAAAGCATGGGTATTTATGAAAGGATGGATGAATTCCAAGACCATTTCCAAGAGATGCAGAAGGATATTAAAGCTTTAAGGGTGAAAGAATTGTTTGGGAAGAACGCTCATGACTTGTGCCTCGTACTTATCGTGAAGATTCCTGCCAAATTTAAAGTCCCTGATTTTAAGAAATATATACTTGTCTTCAAAGTCACCTTGTGATGTACGTAAGGAAAATATCCACTCATACAGATAATCATCAGCTTCTAATCCATTATTTTAAAGATAGCCTTACTGGTGCTGCTCTTAAATGGTACATGGGATTAGACAATACTCAAATTCACATTTTTAATGACTTGGGGGAAGCGTTTACTCGAGAATATAAATATAATTTGGATATGGCACTGGGCCGAGATCAACTTCGTGATATGTCACAAAAGGAGAAAAAAAATTTCAAAGAAAACGCCTGAAGGTGGCGTGAAATTGCTGCTCATATTAGTCCCCCTTTGGAATAAAAAGAGATGACATAGATATCTTTGAAAACTTTTAGTTCTTTGTATTATGAAAGAATGGTGGCTAGTGCCCCCAGTGACTTCACCAAGATGGTAAACATGGGTATGCATCTAGAAGAAGGAGTTCGAGAAGGACGATTAGTTAAAGATGGTAATTCTGCTAGTAATCCTAAGAAATATGGGAGTCTATTTTCTAAAAAGAAAAAGGGAGAGTCTAATGCCATTTCCCAAGAAATGCATAGAAAATACTGAGGAAGGAACAATCATCATCAACAATAAGTGGCTTCAGTCACGCATGTTATTAATACTACTTAGGTTGCTCAAACAAAAATAGCTTATCAACCCCAATTTCAATAACAAACTCACCAACACATAATCAACAGATCTGCACTCAGAAGAAAGCTCAGTTTGATTTGATTCCTATGTCGTATGCTCAATTGTACCCTGCTCTAGTACAAAAGAATCTTGTGCAAACTAGAGATCCACTAGCTGTTCTAAAAGATCTCACTTGATGGTATAAATCTGATCATTTTTATGCTTATCATCAAGGGGAACCTGGTTATGACATAGAGAGATGTTTTGCATTAAAGGATGAAGTTCAAAGATTAACTCGAAGTGGTATTCTGTCCTTCAAGGATCTTGGACCCAATGTCCCAGCTAATTTGTTGCCCAAACATGGAGATGCCAATGGGAATATGGTAGATGGTTGTCCTGGAAACTATTATGTCTTTGATGTTAATATGATTAGAAGATCCTTGGTTGATTTGCATGTCAGTTTGTATAGACTAAGTTATTATGAGCATGACCATGTTGCTTGCCGAATTTGTTCAAGAAATTCTCAAGGATGCTATGTGGTGAAGAGAGATCTTCATGAAATGCTGGATCAGAGGCTTATCCAGATTACTCGAGCAAGGGTTGATGTTGATCATGAAATGGATGTTATAGTTCCTCATTTTAATATACCTGAGCTGGTTGAAATTACTTAAAATAGTCGGAAGTCGTTTGCATCTCCTTTGGTTATTTGTCTACCTGGTCCTACTCTCTTCTATTGTCAATATTGCCGATGTTAGTAGAGTGACCCTTAGTGGTCGAGTATTTGCTGTTGCACCTCCCAATAGGGATGATGATGTCTCTGCTAATAAGCCAATTCAATTTGAAATGTTTGTCGTACAATCTGAATCTGGATTTGTAACAGGGAAATCTAGTGGTTCAAATTAGAATTTTGTTGATGAAGTTTTGAAATTAATTAAAAAAGGGTGAATACAAGATTGTTGATTAACTGCTGCAAACTCCATCCAAAATCTTTGTCTCATCTTTATTGGTGAATTTTGAGGTTCACTGAGAGGCTTTGAGAAAGGTTTTAGAACAATCTTATGTAGATCATGATGTTACCATTAATCAATTTGATGGTATTGTTGGCAACATAACTACTTGCAACAATCTGAGCTTTAGTGATGAAGAGCTACTTGAGGAAGGAAGGAATCACAATATGTCCTTGCACATTTCAATGAATTGTCAAGATGATGCATTATTCAACATGTTGGTAGATATTGGTTCCTCTCTAAATGTATTTCCTAAGTCCACTTTGTCAAGGCTTTCTTGTTAAGGCACCTCAATGCGATACAATAGAGTTGTTGTTAAGGCGTTCGAGGGATCCAGAAAAAACTATTATAGAGGAAGTTGATTTCCTTGTGAAGATAGGTCATCAATCCTTCCAGATTACATCCCAAGTGATGGACATACATCCTGTATATATTTGCTTGTTGGGCCAACCGTGGATTCATGAAGCTGGAGAAATCACTTTAACTCTCCATCAAAAGTTAAAATTTATGAAAAATGGAAAGCTGGTCGTAGTAGGTAGTGAGCAAGCCATGTTGGTGAGTAATCTTTCATCTTTCTCTTATATCGATGTTGATGAGGCTGTAGGAAATCCGTTACAAGCTCTCTCTATTATTGACAATGATGTTAAGAAGAATGGGGCATCCATTTCTTCTTTGAAAGATGCACAACAAGTTGTGGAAAGTGGTCAATCTGTTGGTTAGGGCCGAATTATTAAGCTTGCTGAGAACAAAAACAGAGCTGGTTTGGGATTTTCTCCTGGTGGAACTAGAAGAGAATTGAAGTGCAATCAAGAAATATTCCATAATATTAGGTTTATTCATTCAGGGGGTCAAATTGCTGCTGCAATTATTGAAGATGATTTAGAAGAAGACATGCCAAACTTCGTGACACACAAAGTGATTTGCTAGAATTGGACGGTTATTGATATTCCTTCTGTGTTACACGTTTCAAAGTAATTTGTTTTTTGTTTTCAAAAGATCCTTTCACTATGCCCAAGGTGAAAGTGAATATGTGTAGGCTTTGTTTTAATTTTTAATATCATGAATAAAATGTTATTTTGCTTATCCATATGTGGTTTTTACTCTTTTTTGCTTTTTATGGAAAATGGTAACCTAAAACACAAAAAGATAATAAAAATAATTTCAATTATCTACATAATACTTGCACATTTATTTGTTTACTAAATCCAAGCATATATCATTGTGCAAATTGATTCATGATAAACCCATTGAAAATAATGTTCTTATGCCCTCTCCCAACTTTGAATTCCTTGTGTTTGAAGCGGAAGAAGAGAGTCTTTAGGAAATTCCCGATGAGATTTCTTGGTTGCTTGAGCATGAGGAGAAGACCATTTAGCCTTATAAAGATTCAGTGGAAGTGATCAAATTGGGTTCTGAAGAGGATAGGAAAGAAGTCAAGATTGGGGAACTGCTTCAACCAGATGTTAAGAAGAGATGGTAAAGTTTCTTAAAGAATATGTGGATGTGTTTTCTTGGTCTTATCAGGATATGCCAAGTCTTGATATAGATATTTTGGAGCATATATTTCCTTTAAATCTAAAATGTCCGTCAGTCAAGAAGAAATTGAGAAGAACTCACTCTGATATGGCTGTTAAAATCAAAGAGGAGGTTCAAAAGCGGATTGATGCAGGTTTTCTTATTACCGCCGAATACCCTTAATGGGTGGTCAATATTGTGTCGGTTCCAAAGAAAGATGGTAAAGTCTGAATGTGTGTTGATTATAGAGATTTGAATAAAGCTAGCCCAAAAGATGATTTTTCGTGGCCACATATTGACATGTTGGTAGATAATACGGCTTCATTATCTTCTCCTTTATGGATGGTTTTTCGGGATATAAGCAAATTAAAATGGCACTCGAAGATATGGAGAAAAAAAATTATTACACCTTGGGGAACATTCTGCTATAGAGTGATGCCCTTCGGTTTGAAAAATTCTGGTGCAACGTACCAGAGAGCCATGACTACTCTTTTCCATGATATGATACATAAAGAGAGATAAGTGTATGTTGATGGTATGATTGCTAAGTCGAAGACTGAAGAAGATCATGTTGATTATTTGTTGAAGTTGTTTCAATGTTTGAGAAAGTTTAAACTCCACTTGAATCCTAATAAATGCACTTTTGGTGTTCGTTCAGGAAAGCTTTTGGGTTTCATTGTCAGCCAAAAAGGTATTGGGGTAGACCCTGATAAATTTAGAGCTATTCAAGAAATGTATGCACCCAAGACAGAAAAACAAGTTAGAGGATTCCTTGGGCATTTGAATTACATTTCCAGATTTATATCTCACATGACTGCCACTTGTGGGTTGATCTTCAAGTTTCTTCGTAAAGACCAAGGTTGTGTTTGGACAGAAGACTGATAGAAAGCTTTTGATATCATTAAAGAATATCTGGTTGAACCTCCTATCTTGTCTCCTCCAGTGGAAGGAAGACCTTTGATCATGTATTTAACTGTTTTGGAAGAGTCCATGGGTTGTGTTCTTAGTCAACAAGATGAAACTAGTAGAAAAGAGTATGCCATCTATTATTTGAGTAAAAAGGTCACAAACTGTGAGTCTCGATACTCTATACTTGAAAAAAATTGTTGGCCTTGGCCTGGGCTGCTAAACGTCTATGCTAGTATATGATAAATCATACCACTTGATTGATATTCAAAATGGATCCAATCAAGTACATTTTTAAAAAGCCTGCTTTTACTGGAAGGGTTGCTCGTCGGAAAATGATGTTATCTGAATATGATATTGAGTATCATACTCAGAAAGTAATCAAAGGAAGTGTTTTGGCTAATCATTTGGCTCACCAACCAATTGATGATTATCAATCCATCAGGTTTGACTTCCCTGATGAAGATGCTATGTACTTGAAAGCCAAAGATTGTGATGAACTGTTTCTCGAAAAACGGCCAGATCCTAAATCCCTATGGGGTTTAGTGTTTGGTGGAATTTTTAACGCTTATGCTAATGAAATTAGGGAAATCATTATTACTCATTATGGTTCTCATATCCATTTCACTGCAAGATTGATTTTTAAATGTACGAACAACATGGCAGAGTATGAAGCTTGTATTATGGATCTTGAAGAATCCATTGATTTAAGAATTAAAATCCTTGATGTGTTTGGGTGATTCATCCCTAGTGATTAATCATATTAAGGGAGAATGGGAGACTCTTCAGCTTGGTTTGATTCCTTACAAATATTATGCACGAAGGTTGCTTACTTTCTTTAATAAAGTTGAGTTGCCTCATATACCTCGTGAGGAGAATCAGATGACATATTCTTCGGCCACTTTGTCTTCTATGATTAAAGTGAATCATTTGAATGATGTACCTAAGATTAATGTTATGCGCCTTGATAGATCTGCTCATGTGTTTGCAGCGAAAGAAGTCAAAGATGATAAGCCTTGGTATCATGATATTAAATGTTTCCTCTAGAGTCGGGAGTACGCACTTGGGGCATCAAACAATGATAAGAATACTTTGAGAAGATTAGTTGGCAATTCCTTTTTGAATGAATATGTATTATATAAGATAAACTTTGACATGGTCTTGCTTAGATGCATGGATAGACACGAAGCATACATGTTAATGCAAGAAATTCATGAAGGATCCTTTGGTACTCATGCCAATGGACATGCAATGGCTAAAAAGATGTTAAGAGCAGGTTATTATTGGCTGACAATAGAATATGATTATTGCAAACATGTGAAGAAGTGCCATAAGTGTCATATTTATGCTGATAAGACTCATGTGACTCTGACTCTTCTCAATGTTATTTCATCTTCATGACCTTTCTCTATGTGGGGAATTGACATGATTGGTATGATTGAACCCAAAGCTTTGGACGGACACTATTTTGTTCTAGTGGCTATTGATTACTTCACCAAGTGAGTTGAAGAAGCATCTTATGCTAATATGACCAAGCAAGTTGCGGTCAGTAATCAAATTATTTGTCGGTATGGCATTCCTAGCAAGATTATTACTGATAATGGGTCGAATTGAAACAATAAGATGATGAAAGAGTTGTTTGATGAATTCAAGATTGAGCATCATAATTCTTCTCCTTACATACCTAATATGAATGAGGTTGTTGAAGCTGCAAATAAGAACATTAAGAAGATTATCCAGAAGATGGTTGTGACATACAAGGATTGGCACAAGATGCTCCATTTTGCTTTGCATGGGTATCGTACATTCGTCCGCACTTCAACATGGGCAACCCCTTTCTCACTTTTGTATGGCATGGAAGTAGTGCTCCTCGTAGAGGTTGATATCCTATCAATGCGATTCTTGATGGAGGAAAAGTTATCTGAGGCTGAATGGTGTCAAAGCAGATATGATCAGTTGAATTTGATTGAAGAAAAGAGAATGATGGCTTTGTGTCATGGCCAGTTATATCACCAAAGAATGAAGAAAGCTTTTGATAAAAAGGTCTGACCTCGTGTATTCAGAGAAGGAGACCTCATGCTCAAAAATATTGTATCTTTCAACACTGATTCTAAAGGCAAGTGGACTCCTAATTATGAAGGCCTATATATTGTTAAGAAAGCATTCTCTTGTAGTGCATTAAATCTTTCAACTATGGATGGTAAGAATATCTCTCGTCTTGTGAATGTCGATGCAGTCAAGAAATGCTTCGCTTAAAAAATAAAAGAACAGTTTGCTAAGTTGAAAACCCGAAAGGGTGGCTTAGGCAAAAAGGAGCGTTTCGGTGGGCTGAAAACC
The DNA here is from genome assembly GCA_963859935.3 of Lathyrus sativus. Taxonomy (NCBI): domain Eukaryota; kingdom Viridiplantae; phylum Streptophyta; class Magnoliopsida; order Fabales; family Fabaceae; genus Lathyrus; species Lathyrus sativus. Next base: position 574,447,969 of record OZ012740.1, read on the forward strand.
CGAAAGGGTGGTCCAGGCAAAAGTTAGAGACATAAACAGAAAATAATTATCCCGGTAGATTGAAAACCTGAGAGGGCAATCTAGGAAAAATTTAGGTATTATGGCAAGTAACTGCATTAGGCCAGACTTGATCACTTGAAATAACATTGTCCATCAATGATTCTCATTCTTGATAGAAGTTTTAAGCACAGTGGAATTCAAAGTTGTTAGGGAGAATATTGGTCATTGTATTTCAATGTACCCTTTTCCTTTATTTACCATTTTCCAACGTTTTAATGATCTATGGAGTCACGCCATTTGTGGACTACCATTCTATCAATAAAATTTTGGCCTTTGTCCATTTATTTGCAATTCTTATGTTTGTTTCTGTTTTGCAAAATTTCACTTACTTTTTATAATAATTTTTGAAATAAAAAGATAAATAACAATCATGTTTTTTTTAAGTTACAAAAATGTTTTCCTTTGATTTGTGAATACAAAAAGGAATGTCAACAGTTATTTCAAGCATGGTAAAATCTCAAAGTGCAGAACTCGATGTTCTCCCAAGCAGAGTTTGTTATTATGGATGTATTCGGGTAGTGGGTTTTCTCCGAGTTGATATGATATGCTGGGATTTGTAATCCATTATCCCCCATTTGAGAATTAATTCAAGCGTTCCCTAGTCGTATACTAAATTCAATGTTTCCCAATAGAATCCTAAACATGGACTCCCCAGCTAAGCCTTAATTCAGATTTCTCCAGCTGAGTGTGATTCTCTTCCCCAGCCAGGTTATGATCAAGCAGATATATAAGATTGTGAAGTTTTTTGTAGAATCCCCTGCAAGCATTTATTTGTTCTGTTATGGTTTTGCTGCTTTTGTGTGTCACCCAAGTAGAAAATTCAGAACAATTGTTTCCTACTAAAAAGTGTTGAGATAGCAGTCCATTGTTGGGTTTTCTATCACTTTGTGTTGATTTTTAAAATTCCCCGCAAGTTGACTTTTTGTTGTGATGTTAATTTCTTAGTTTCTCATGCAAACTTAGGATATTTCCCTCGAAGTGTATTTATCCCCGAGGAGTCTTTCTTTGATAATCTCCATCAGGTCTGCATTTCCCCCAACGGAGTTTGTGCAACTATTACTGTTGGTTTTGGAAGAACTATGTGGTATGATCCTCAGCATATCCATATTCTCCTATAGCAAAGTTTTTTTTTGCAAAGATGTTTTCCTTTCAAAGGTTGTCCTTTGGAAGATTCATGTGGTGTTTATCCCCAATCGATCTTTCCATCTCCTTAATAAAATTGATACAAATGTTATCCTTCCTATAGATTGATTTTCCCCAAAGAAGTTTTCTTTAAATGTTTCCCTAGCAAGTCTTCATATTCTTGTAGCGGAGTTTGTGTGGTTTTTCTTTTCCCCAAGAAGAATTCTGAAGATTTATTTTGTTGTGTTTCCCCAGCGGATCTTTCCATTACCTTGAAACGGAGTTCATAATGTTATCCTCTTTATGGATTATTGATGTTAGAGAATGAACATTGGGTTTCTTCTCAAGCAGTATCTTCCTCTCCCCATAGATGTGAACCTTGAAATAAGACTTCGTTCCTTAGGTGGCTTCTGTTTATTTCTAGTTGAATCCCTAGCAGGGCCTTTAGAATCTTCAGTGGTATCTCCATCTTATTGAGAGTTAGTTGAGTATCCGGTTGTACTGTGGTGATTTGTCATCCCCGATTTATCTTTGTGCTTGTTTTGTCAACATATATATATATATATATATATATATATATATATATATATATATATATATATATATATATATATATATATATATATATATATATATATATATATATATATATATATATATATATATATATATATATATATATATATATATATATATATATATATATATATATATATATATATATATATATATATATATATATATATATATATATATTCATTCATTCATTCATACATACATACATCATGCATAGCTGAATGTAGATTCATGCTCATCTTGCATTTCTTGGTGTTCCTTACCCGATAACAAGTGGCAGTCTCTTTGAGAAGCTTGTTTTGCTATTTCAACCTTTGCAATGATAAGTGGTTGTCTCTTTTTAGAAGCTTATCCATTTTTGGTGGTTCTCCAACCTTTGCAATTACAAGTGGCAGTCTCTTTGAGGAGTTTGTTCACTGTTATAACTTTTGTGTGACTTCAAGTGGCGGTCTCTTTATTTGAGCAGCTTGCATGTCCCCAAATATCAATATGTATCATCACATTAAATGGTATCTCTCTAGTTTATCCTCAACATAGAAGTTTATTATGAAATCCTTAATCCTCATCCAATCAAGTGAAATCCTAGACTCGTTATTTGAACAGCTGACATCTCTTTATTTGAGAAGCTTGTTCCCACTCCATCAACTTTTCCATCAAATGAAATCTCTCTGGTATTCACATTAAAGAAGTTTGTTGTGAAATCTTTATCATCACCAACATATGGTTGTATCTTTATTTGAGAAGATTGTTGTGCAATCTAACCTGCCCGTATCTCCTTTGAAGATCCCCGGTAGAGTTATTGACTCCTAATCCTAGCAGGTGACAGTCCCTTTAGCGGAGATAACTTGTATTTGGTCCTTTTTCAAGTTTGAAACTTGATGAACGAAGAAGTTGGGCCCTATTCCAATAGTGGAAGCTTGTTATCAGTTTAACTTGGTTCGTTATTTGAACATGTGTTTATCTCCTTAATTGTTTATCCTATTAAGATCCAATGAATCTTTTGCCCCCAACAGATGGTTGTCTCTTTATTTGAGAAGTCTGTTGTGTAGTTTGACCTTCTCACATCTTTTTTTGAGTATCTTCGGCAGAGTTATTGTTTATCTTTAACAAGTGGCTATCCCTGTGAAGCTTTTCTGTTACCCTTTTTCAAGTTCGATACTTGATTAAAAAAGAAGCTGAGCCATATTCTAATAGTGGAAGCTTATTATCCTGTTAATCTTTGCTTACCTAAGAGTTTCTTCTCCAGTAGAGCAAATGACTTTTCCTTTGAGATTCCTTAGTAGAGACCATACATTCTTCATTTTCCTCGCTACCTATTCAGGGTTTCATTCCCGAATAGAGTCAGCAATTTGTTTCCTTTTCGGGTTTATTCCTGTAATACCCCAAATTTTACCCTTACATTTAGTCCGTCATGTCGCATAGCATCTCATTCTTGCATTAATTAACCACTAACGGGCTACGTAGGCTGTTTGTTTTGGCAGGAATTGCATCAGGGACACTTTAATTGTGACAAGGGCAAAATGGTCATTTTCACGTTGTCGCTGAGATTTTTTTTGGGAGATGAGTTGTCGCCAAGTTTTGAGATAATGGAGACATTATCTCTAAGATATTCATTTGCCACATGGTTTGATTATATTGAGGTGTCGATCTGGGTTGGTTGGTATCGAAGTGCTTCATCAGAAACGCAATTGGATTTTTCTCAGTTCAATTTTTTTCTTCTATTTTAAGTCGCTCCCAAACATTTCTGTTTCTATTAATTATGGGCGGTTTGATGGGTTGTGCTAACAATACGTACCGGAGTTGCTAAGATTCGATTCGGGTGATTGACGGATTCTTGTTCGGGGATTTTGTTAGGAACTATTTGATTAGTGGAGATCAATTGAATATTTAATGTTAAAGTCAGGTTGCTCCAATCAAACACAAACTATCATTTGGGAATGTTTTACAGTTATTGACCCCGGAAAAATGATGGAATCTAACTCCTTGCTTGGCTGCTGTTTGCATCAAAAGGTATATGGTATTTAATTGCAAGTCCAAATTCGCGGGATGGTCGAAAGAACAGGCCTTTGCATTGTTTTTTTTCGCTTTGAGTGAGAAGTTAAGACCTCTATTAGACATTCTAGTTTTCTTTAGCTGAAGGTATCCGTTTTGGCCACATCCAATAAATCTCAAAGTACTGAACTCATTCATTTAATATGGGGGATGGTACATCCAAATATACAAACTCAATTAAAGCCATAATTCCAAACATGAACATTACCAAAATAACCAACAAAGTTTACACAAGTTACAAAGCCCTGGTTACATATTAAAATCAGCCAAGAATGTCGAACTGAAGCCGTTCTATCCCAAAATCTTGAACAGAGGGCTTGACAGATTTAAACTTGAGAGGAGTTAGCAGTATTCCTGCAGATATCTGTTGGTGTTGAGAACGCGCTTTCAGCAACTTACATCTTCACGCACTATTCTTCCGATTACCTGCACAATGAAAACAAAGAAAAGCAGAAGAAAATGTCAGAAGAAATAATAGGACGCCCTCAGAAAATCTTCATCATTGGGTGCCGGGAGGGCACGACCGAAGCCGCGTCCCACTCCCACTTCCGAACCTCAACCTCGGCTACCGGCCGGCAATATCTGTTCATTGGGGGACAGCCGAGAAAGAGAAGATAAAGGAAGTTTTTTCGAGCCAAAATGATTTGTGCAGATATGGATTCTGAAGGGACAACACTATCAAGTAAATTCAAGCCAAGACATGAGTTCATTTGATGCCAACAGAATTGAAGTGGAAAGACTCATCACAGTCTACATCAAACCACAGTAGAACAATTGGAACTGGATGAAACGAAAGTGGATCACCAAAGCGAACCATCCCAGAACCGAGCTAAACTGCATAAGAAGTAATCCACTTATCAGTTCAGTAAGATCAAGTGGCATTTTAAAAATAGTTCAACTCAGAAAAAGCAGAACTAAGTTCATGTTCAGAACTAAGTTCATGTTCGGAAGAACAAATTCACTTCACAAAAAGAAGAACAAGTTCATGCGCGGTGCAAAGAACAAATTCAGTTCAGAGAGAGGTAGTTAAGCACAATCTCAATACCAAGCATCAATTCCTGCACCTGTCAAGACAAAAAAAGGGGAATCAGTCGGTAATTCGAACGCAAGTGCGAACGTGAGCCAATGTAAATCACGAGGCAGGGGAGAGGATAGAGAAGCTTCAGCCCTCAGTTTAATCATCATTGGGCGTAAGAAATCGAGTGGCTGAGAGAGCCACGGCCGAAGCCGTCGCCACTCCCTACCGAACATCGAATTATAGCATACGGTAATTTCGTGCAAACTGTCAGCCCACAATAGCAGTTCAGACCCTAAGGTCATCATCACCGCGCAACCTTCCCGGCGGCATGGATCAGTTCAAAGTACCCATTCTGAAATAAGAAGAAGAAAAGTAAGTGTGTTCCAATTGGTTTTCCAAACTGATACAAGGGTAAAACAGCACGGCCAATTCGGACTCAGACCCGGATGCCGGCAGGTCTGAATCTCTTTGTTTTCGAAGATTTCCAACACCTGAAATTCACCACAACAGCATCAGTACAAAGTCATAACAGGATTTAAGACCAAAGCTGTTCAGTTGCACAAAGCTTGAGCAGACAACTCAATCCATAAACATGAAACAGCTCAGGTGCATAAAGAAGAAGAGGCAAGATCGGGAGGTCAAACCCATATCAGTTCACAAGCCCAGAAACCATGACTCTGAACCAAATTCAAACAAGCAAAGAACACAGCAGAGATTATCAAAAGCAATTGTCGAAACATGGTTAAAGGCAACCGCGGTATCATCGATTCCCTCATCAGGCTCAGACAGAGCGTCATCATCGCCGTATACCCCTTCTCGACATTTGACTCGACCAAAGCATCCATACCAAATCTGAAAGAAGAAAAAGAATGTTAGTGAACTCGCATCAGGCAGGAATTTTGAAGTAAGACGTGACTCAAAACAAATATCAGACAAATCACAAGGGTCCGCATCCGATAAAAATCAAATCCAATCAAGTGAACCTAAAAAGGAAAGTCAGCAAGCAAATCGCAAAAGCCCGCGTTTGAGAATCCATCAGGGATCAAATCTACATCTGCAAATATCAAAAGAAAATCCAATCAAATCAGCAATAATACCAAATCAACATCAAAAGTGAATCAAATCCACAAATCACATGGATCCAAGCCCAAAAGATCATATGAAAGGAGTGATATAAAAGGGGGTGAAACCCTAACATCAAGGAGAGAACGTTCTCACCAAAAAGCGGTCGCGAGATCGAAACGAAAAAGAGTTGACGAAACCCTGGCCATCAGACGAACGCAAATCACCATCATCGGCCATTAACGAACAATAACCGTCACCACAGTGCCACAAACATAGAACGGACTCACCGCGAGCACGAAGATCCAACGGGACCATCATCGCTGTTAAAAGATCAACAGCGGGCAATCCATGATCGAAGCCTCATAACTTGAGTCATCATAGGCCGTTAAACCCCACCGGAAACCGCCGGAGACCGCCGTCGAAAAAACGTAAGCAAGGAACACCTAATACCGTCACTTTTAATGTTGTTTGATTTGATTTCAGGGGTTTCATCGTGAGCGAAAGATGGATTCAATGCCAGAGACAAAGAGAGGTTTGGAATGAAAGGAAGCGAGGAAGACGAAGAGAAATGAGAAACGGCGCCGCGAGACACATTAGAGTTTTGAAACCCTAAGTCTTTTTTTGTTTTTACATTTACAACCGGGTTGGGTCCGGAAGTGATTATCGGCCCAACCCCTTTTATTTTTGTTTTATATAGTTAAAATTGTTTTTTTAAAACTTTTTTTTTAAAATTGTTTTTAAAAACCTTTTTTTTAAATATTAAATTGTTTTTTTTTTAAATAAATAGCATCAAAATTTTCTTTAAAATAATAACTAAAAACATTTTAAATAATAACATCAAACTTTTTTAAAAAAAATAAATATTAAAAGTAAAACCTTTTTTTTAATAATTAAATTAAAACTATTTTTTTTAAAAATTAAATTTAATCTTTTTTTATGTTTAAACATCTTTTTTTAACTTAATCAGAACTTTTTCTTTCTAAACAACAAAAATCTCCAATATTGCACTTTTGTCTCATGACCCGTCCAATTACCGTCTGACTTTGCCCACTAACGCGTGTGTTCATTTTTGCAGCTCATTACGTTGTGTTTTTATTCAAATTTCATTACCATATTGTATTTTCTCCTCTCATGTAACCTCGCGAATCCTAACAATCGCGCTTTAGTTTCTGTCTTTAAGTTTCTGCTTGTATGGCTTACTATCTGCATTTTATTTCCGCTTGCATGATTTAAATCTCACACATTCATCAATACCCCTGTCACATCATACACATCCGAAGGTTAGGTCTAGCTTTTTGGTCGCCGCGCCAATAATCCTCAACTTCAAACCCTTACAACTCTTACAAACCCTAATTTTCACAAATGCCTCGCCGCAGGCAAGATTACAATTTTACCCCTAGCATTAGGTCAAAGAGCCGCCGCGCTCATTTTAGGGTTTCCCGCCGCGGAATCCCTAACCTAATTTAACCCTAATTACAACTTAACATTTCAACGTAGAAAGTTGGAGTTCCTACACTCCGCGTAAGCGTGTCCTTAAGATGCGTTTATTCCCCTTGAGACCTTGACCACAGTCGAGAAGTCTCTAACCTCCCTTTTGAGGGGAACTACGATTACTCTGATTCCACTCCCGTAAGGATACGTAGGCACAAGATGCGATGTCTTGCCGAGTAAACTTAGAATTAACCCCTTAGGTCTACTTTCTCACTTTTAATCCCTTTGTACATATACCTTAAGAATAATAAAGCAAATAGTAAACATCTGAACAAAAGGTTCCTGTAGAGTACTACAGAAGTTTAGGATGCTAATACCTTCCCTAAATTTAACCAACCCCCGAACCCTAGATCTTTCCCCGCGTTGTGTTTACGATGCAAAATAGGTTTTCCCTCTTTTGACATTTTCCTTCGGATAAATCAAAGAGCGGTTGTGAATTGAATTGCGATTCAAACTCATTAATAGTTTGTGATCCTATTTCCACCGCAACAGAAAATGGCGACTTCACTGGGGAAACTAGTAACTTTTGAGGGTTACCCCTAACTTGTTCGTATTTATTACTATCTGTTTTACTATTCATTTATATGTATATATTGTACTCTGATGTTGGGATGGTTCCTTGTGTTGTGAGATAAGTCCTACGCCCGGACTAGTGACATTATTATAGGATGGGGATATATTCGATGAGGCTTATAGGGAGTGAATCCCGACCAAGCTGATTCGAGAATCACCGCTCAGTTGAGACCTTTTCGAAAATGGTTCGGTTGAACGAGTAATCGTGAAAACTTTTTCCATGGTCGATCGGAGTCTGTGATATTGGGAACCGTAGTACCTTAACACCACCTCGGCCTTATTTAGGACGTAGTGCGGGAACTATGTGGGAGTAGTCCTACAATGGTTGCTACGCGATACTACACTCAAAAGAGGTTCTCTTGAGAATATTATTAACCCCCGAGTCAGTCGGAAAGTTGATAATATCCGAAAGATGGGCTGATGACTTTATGCACTTTTTAGAACCTTGTTCTACAGGTACAACGGACCTATAGTACACTCCTTTTGGGGATGGGTAGACCTTAACTCCGCTCACGTACCTTTAACCTAGGACTTTATGTATTCATGTGCATTGCATCCATAAAACATCCCATTGCATTGTATTTCATGGAATGCAAACATCATTTATGGATATCGCGGGATACCATAAATAAAAAAATAAAAATGAAAAAATAAGAAAAAGATTTCCTTGGTACCCCACGACATTCGTAAATGTTTGAATTCCATGAAATCTTCATTTGCATTTGCATCATAGCATCATATGTTTTCTTGCACTGCATGTGTCTTCCGTTTTCTCATGTTCGGTTCTCTCACCCTCCAGTTTTGTCACCTTGAGTTCTCTGCATCAATACGACCCTTCATAAGGATGGAAGATCAAAACCAAGAGATCAACCGTGTCAGCCATGAATTCGAAGATCTTCGAGGAAGTGTAGGACAAATTTTGGAGATGTTACAAGCTCTTAGTGTGAAGGTGGATGCTCAGTCTACTGTTTCTGAGACTACTAATACCGTTATGGAACCTCAACAAGCTGTTACTGTCGAGAATGTACCTCCTCACGGTCTTCAATCCGGTTTGGTGCCTCCTAGTGCTCAACCAATTCGACGAGCTACCCCTCCAAAGTGCAAAACTCCTAACTCCGACCATGGTAAAGGACCTGCACGTTCGAGGAACCGCAAAATGGCTACTCCTCAACCTTGGCAACATCAGCAGAGTTATGTTCAAGGTTATCCGTTTCCATATGTCCAACAACCTTATGTAGCTACTGCTACACCTCCTTTCGATCAGCAGTTTTCTACATACCAGCCTGTGCAGTCAGCTCCGGTATATCAAGCACCGATTTATCAACAGCCTTTCGGTTATCCGCCCATGCAGGTTCCTGTCAACAGTCAACGAGTGCCCAACGCTCCTGTTCGTCAACAGTCATAGGATCAGGTTCCTCATCCCCGTAAGAGGCAGTATAAGCCTTGTCCTCCAATTCCGATGACTTTCACTGAGTTATACCCCCATTTGGTACAACAGGGTCTGATTACCACCCGTGCTTTGGGTCCTCCGCCTAATCCGTTACCTGCAGGTTACAACGCTGCCGCTCATTGTTTATTTCATGAGGGTGCGCCCGGCCATGATCTAGAGAATTGCTACGCTCTTAAGAAATTTGTCAGAAATTTGCTAGAAACGAAGAAGTTGTCTTTTAGCGATGCTCAGTCGAAGATCGAAACTCCTCTCGGGGTCCCCCGCTTGCCAAGCTTAAACTCCGCAAAGCCTGTTACTCCCGTGGCAAATCATCCGAATCCAGTAACCATTCAAAGGCCTAGCTCGCTTCATTTCAGTAACCCTCAAGATGGTATGACCGGGATCAACAAAGAATCCGGGAAAGTTATTTTGAAGCAACGACTGAAAACTGTTGAAGATGTGACCAGCATAACTGGGGCAAGCCATGACGACTCACAGTGATCGTAAACTAGACGTCCCTTCCATTGAGGCTCCGCCAAAGGAAACTGTTATTCTTGAATGCAAGATTTCATAAACATTTAGAAGGATTTTTCCGACAGTTCATTTGTTTATTTATATGCATTTCTCTTTGATTAAGCATATTTAGCATGTACGAACTTGTTTATCTTTGATTAATTAATGCAACGCATATGTTTGTCTTGAATAAATCTATTCGTTTCACTCATTCAAAAAACGTTTTCACAAATCATAATGCCAACTTTACCCGATCTCTTGTTCTGATGGAGAATTGGGGGGAGGATGACGAACCTAAAACGTCAGATTTCTTGTCGTATGCTTTCAATTAAAACTTGCTGATGATGTAAGGCATTGTTTCAAATCCCAAACACTGGAGATATAAGGATGATAATCCCTCGTTAACCTCCTTTGAGCCCTGAAGTAGGAGTTTTTTTTTAAGAACCTTCATCCTAACCTGGGGCAGGGTAGGTTTCAGTTAAACCGATCGAGCACTTAGACTCTAAAAAAGGAAGAGCAAACCTTCGAGAATTTATCCTTAGCATCTTAAGAAGTCCAATACAATGATTATCCCTCGGTTACCTAAGGAGTGGGGCAGTCACGAGCCTTTCAAAAGATTTACACGACTTGTGCATAAAAGAATATTCAAAAAAAAATAAGAGCCTGCTAAGTCAAAACCTATGAAGGAGACTTAGGCAAAACTGGGGCATCCCGCTGGACTCCAAAGTCAGATCAAAAGACGTTGTCCAGGCAAAAAGTTAGGGAATAAGAACAACAAACCAGTAGTTTTTTAGAATCCCTATAAAGAACAAAGTCGTGTGACCAATTGCCATTAGAAATAGGTGAGTGACTGCCATGCCCAAAGCCTTGATAAGTTCTCGACCATAGTAAATCTGCTTGAGATATGAGCGTTCGTATCCGATTAACTGAATTAGGATTGGAGAACATCACGAAGAAGGGGTGGGTACAAATATAACCTTGAGCCTATATCTTTTGTTTCTTAAACCGTGAACCAAGCCACGATACAACCTTTCAAAGACCTAATTGAAGTAGGACTTCGGTTGAAAGCATACTCGACAAGATCACGTTTCCTGACTCCTACGAGCTATGCTCAGAAAAAATTCATGTTGGCATCATAATTAAAACTTATATCCTGACTAGTGATTTCGGTCACAAGTTATTGCGATATCTTTTTCAAAACAAAAATTCAAGACAAATATATGTGTACATTGACAAGCTCAGGATAGGCATTTCAGGCATGACAACTTTGCTTGATATCTTAGAGATTTACATATGGACATAACCCGTGGAACTTGAAGATCCTGCTAAACAGGGGCAGGCAGTTTCCCAGTTCGCTTACCAACGCGAGTCTGACGTTCCTAAGAGCTATTCCTCAAAGATTTCGTCATAACACGATTAATTTGTGCCAGTTACGTCGAGACCTGACAAATCTCTCAAAGAGTTTGAAAACAGTGGGGCAACCAGACTCCGTGTTCTCTATAAAATCCTCTTGAGATGACCATACCTCACAACGCAAATATCCTGGGGCACCGTGTTTTTAAAAAAAAAAAGGGAAACAAATGGCGACTACTATAAGGTCCTTCAAGATCAAAACCATGTGGTTTCACAACTTTTCTTCATGCACCCAATGGATTTTACTCACGGCGGCCTTCATTCCCCAGTAAATCTCAGTGTTGCAACAGGCTCCTAAACTATTGCCTCACCACAGTCCCCAGAGAGACTATAAGCTGACAAATTTTTCTTGGGTAAACTCGAAAGTGTCCCTCAGGTTTTCTTCTCCCCATGTGAAGACGTGATACTGTGCACCCAAGCAGATTACCTTCTCCCCAGAGAATTCAGAATTTTAAAACCAGATTTGGTTCTACCATTGTTTTTTCCTTACCCATGATTGACGTATTGGTTGCGGAGAACGCAGGGTGTTTCCGTCGAGATGTTTATTTCATCTCTCGTCCCGTCTCTAGTCTGTTTCGTCAGCATACGCAGGGGCATAAGCATCACATGCCTATTTCATACACATACTCATTACATACTCATTTCATAACATCCTGCATACTTAACTACATTCACATTAACATACTTAACTACATTCACATTAACATACATTCACATTGACATATGTGTTAGCATTCACAGGTTCATTGTGTCGCGCCATCATTGGTTGTTACCGCCGAGTAACTGGGTTTGTCCATTCTCTCCAAATAGATTGTCAGCCCTAAGCATAAAATACCTACTTGTTTCCAGTTTCCCCATAGAGCTCGATCCTCGTGGATGACGGTTACTTCAGCTATCTTTCCTCGTCAGGATAAGATATTTACCCTTCGAGATCATTCCCTCGATGGAGTCTTGATTGCCATTTTTTTCTTTCTAGCTCGATCCTAGATTGAATCCCGGTCTTGTCGGTCGCCGAGCCCAACCGGACGTGCATTTATTTTGTACCGTCTAAAAATTATTTCACCATACCTTGACAGATATGCAACTGTTCTCGCCCGAGAAGCTTATCACTGTACCCGGATGTGCATTTATTTTGCACTATCTCTCAAGAAAATTAATCACCAATCCTTTACAGATACACGCCAGTTCATGCCTGGGAATCTATCAGTACATCTTACAGCATCGGTATGCAATTGTTCTCGCCTGAGAAGCCTATCGGTACAACACTTTACAATCTTACAGCATCGGTATGCGACATTTCTCGCCTGAGAAGCCTATCGATATAACAATCCTACATCTTACAGCATCGGTATGCGACATTTCTCGCCTGAGAAGCCTATCGATATAACAACCTTACTCAACAAGATACGCACCTATTCTCACCTGAGAAGCTTATCATCGATCAGCGCCTGTTCTCGCCTGAGAAGCTTATCATCGATCAGCGACATTTCTCGCCTGAGAAGCTTATCATCGATCAGCACCTGTTCTCACCTGAGAAGCTTATCATCGATCAGCACCAGTTCTCGCCAGAGAAGCTTATCATCATCTGTTATCACCTCTACAAGCAGTTCTTACATGAGAAGCTTATAAGCGACATTTCTCACCTAAGGAGCTGATCCTATCTTCGTTATGACTCGCAGCAAATGGCCATCTCCATTGAGCAGTTGGGCTTCCATTTTCCTTGTCGTCTTGAAGTATGGGGAGGTTTGAACCGAATCATATTCAGGAGAGCACGATCTTGAAGTATGAAGAAGTTCATTTACCCTTTAGTAAAAGAAGGAGCGGAATCATATTCAGGAGAGCACGATCTTGAAGTATGAAGAAGTTCATTTACCCTTTAGTAAAAGAAGGAGCAGAATCATATTCAGGAGAGCACGATCTTGAAGTATGAAGAAGTTCATTTACCCTTTAGTAAAAGAAGGAGCGGAATCATATTCAGGAGAGCACGATCTTGAAGTATGAAGAAGTTCATTTACCCTTTAGTAAAAGAAGGAGCAGAATCATATTCAGGAGAGCACAGATCTTGAAGTATGAAGAAGTTCATTTATCCTTTAGTAAAAGAAGAATCAGAATCGTATTCCAGGCGCCGACCTTAAATATGAGAAGATCAGATAAGCAGCAGCCTCTTTATTTGAGTGCTTATCCATTTTGGCATGTAAGTCCCTTCCAACGATAAGTGACAGTTCTCCCTCGAGAAGCTTATCAGGGCATTTCCTATCAAAGTCCATTTATTTTGGCATACAGCCGGTCCTTACCCTGTATATTTGATGTGGATTTCTGAAAAATCCATTCGATCCCATCACGAAGGATAGTTTATGGAAGCTTGGATGTTATTCTTTGCTCAATGCTCCAGCATTCTGTAATCGATCTTGCAATCGTGTAGATCTAGTTTTATTATTTAGACATTCCCAAGTGGAGGTCATCTCATAGGTGCCATCTCCATTTAAGGATCTTATTCCTAAAGTCCATTTATTTTGGCATACAGCCGGTTTTTACCCTGTATATTTGCTACGGATTCCCGAAAAGTCCGTTTGATCCTGTCACGAGGGATAGGTTACAGAAGCTTGGATGTTATTCTTTTCTCAATGCTCCATGCATTCTGTGATCGATCTTGCAATCGTACTTGATCCAGTTTTACTTTTAGATTCCCCAGTGGAGGCCGTCTCATAGGTGACATCTCCATTTGAGAATCCCGTTCCAGTTCTAAAAATGACAATTGGTCGTGTTCGCACCAGTTGACCATCATTTTAGAATTCCCCAGTGTTGTACTGTATCCCAGCGCGTCGAATTCCCCAGTGTATTCTTCTCGTAGCGTCTGTCCCTATGTCGTCGTATTCGTCAGCATTTTCGCATTCATCATTCCAGCATACGCATCATATCATATTCATGGCATCGTCTGCATTAAGCTGTTCTCGCTTGGTCCATAGCATTGCATATCGCCACATATAAGGGCAAAATTTTCGATTATCTATATTTAAATCCCTCCAGCATGATTCCTCGAGTCTCCGCCACTCAAATCATCCGGTGTAGCTATTTAAATAGGGGCAACTGTAATACCCCAAATTTTACCCTTACATTTAGTCCGTCATGTCGCATAGCATCTCATTCTTGCATTAATTAACCACTAACGGGCTACGTAGGCTGTTTGTTTTGGCAGGAATTGCATCAGGGACACTTTAATTGTGACAAGGGCAAAATGGTCATTTTCACGTTGTCGCTGAGATTTTTTTTGGGAGATGAGTTGTCGCCAAGTTTTGAGATAATGGAGACATTATCTCTAAGATATTCATTTGCCACATGGTTTGATTATATTGAGGTGTCGATCTGGGTTGGTTGGTATCGAAGTGCTTCATCAGAAACGCAATTGGATTTTTCTCAGTTCAATTTTTTTCTTCTATTTTAAGTCGCTCCCAAACATTTCTGTTTCTATTAATTATGGGCGGTTTGATGGGTTGTGCTAACAATACGTACCGGAGTTGCTAAGATTCGATTCGGGTGATTGACGGATTCTTGTTCGGGGATTTTGTTAGGAACTATTTGATTAGTGGAGATCAATTGAATATTTAATGTTAAAGTCAGGTTGCTCCAATCAAACACAAACTATCATTTGGGAATGTTTTACAGTTATTGACCCCGGAAAAATGATGGAATCTAACTCCTTGCTTGGCTGCTGTTTGCATCAAAAGGTATATGGTATTTAATTGCAAGTCCAAATTCGCGGGATGGTCGAAAGAACAGGCCTTTGCATTGTTTTTTTTTCGCTTTGAGTGAGAAGTTAAGACCTCTATTAGACATTCTAGTTTTCTTTAGCTGAAGGTATCCGTTTTGGCCACATCCAATAAATCTCAAAGTACTGAACTCATTCACTTAATATGGGGGATGTTACATCCAAATATACAAACTCAATTAAAGCCATAATTCCAAACATGAACATTACCAAAATAACCAACAAAGTTTACACAAGTTACAAAGCCCTGGTTACATATTAAAATCAGCCAAGAATGTCGAACTGAAGCCGTTCTATCCCAAAATCTTGAACAGAGGGCTTGACAGGTTTAAACTTGAGAGGAGTTAGCAGTATTCCTGCAGATATCTGTTGGTGTCGAGAACGCGCTTTCGACAACTTACATCTTCACGCACTATTCTTCCGATTACCTGCACAATGAAAACAAAGAAAAGCAGAAGAAAATGTCAGAAGAAATAATAGGACACCCTCAGAAAATCTTCATCATTGGGTGCCGGGAGGGCACGACCGAAGCCGCGTCCCACTCCCACTTCCGAACCTCAACCTCGGCTACCGGCCGGCAGTATCTGTTCATTGGGGGACAGCCGAGAAAGAGAAGATAAAGGAAGTTTTTTCGAGCCAAAATGATTTGCGCAGATATGGATTCTGAAGGGACAGCACTATCTAGTAAATTCAAGCCAAGACATGAGTTCATTTGCTGCCAACAGAATTGAAGTGGAAAGACTCATCACAGTCTACATCAAACCA
This sequence comes from Lathyrus sativus, assembly GCA_963859935.3. Lineage (NCBI taxonomy): Eukaryota > Viridiplantae > Streptophyta > Magnoliopsida > Fabales > Fabaceae > Lathyrus > Lathyrus sativus. The sequence goes on from OZ012740.1 coordinate 574,463,812, forward strand.
CAGTAGAACAACTGGAACTGGATGAAACGAAAGTGGATCACCAAAGCGAACCATCCCAGAACCGAGCTAAACTGCATAAGAAGTAATCCACTTATCAGTTCAGTAAGATCAAGTGGCATTTTAAAAATAGTTCAACTCAGAAAAAGCAGAACTAAGTTCATGTTCAGAACTAAGTTCATGTTCGGAAGAACGAATTCACTTCACAAAAAGAAGAACAAGTTCATGCGCGGTGCAAAGAACAAATTCAGTTCAGAGAGAGGTAGTTAAGCACAATCTCAATACCAAGCATCAATTCCTGCACCTGTCAAGACAAAAAAAGGGGAATCAGTCGGTAATTCGAACGCAAGTGCGAACGTGAGCCAATGTAAATCACGAGGCAAGGGAGAGGATAGAGAAGCTTCAGCCCTCAGTTTAATCATCATTGGGCGTAAGAAATCGAGTGGCTGAGAGAGCCACGGCCGAAGCCGTCGCCACTCCCTACCGAACATCGAATTATAGCATACGGTAATTTCGTGCAAACTGTCAGCCCACAATAGCAGTTCAGACCCTAAGGTCATCATCACCGTGCAACCTTCCCGACGGCATGGATCAGTTCAAAGTACCCATTCTGAAATAAGAATAAGAAAAGTAAGTGTGTTCCAATTGGTTTTCCAAACTGATACAAGGGTAAAACAGCACGGCCAATTCGGACTCAGACCCGGATGCCGGCAGGTCTGAATCTCTTTGTTTTCGAAGATTTCCAACACCTGAAATTCACCACAACAGCATCAGTACAAAGTCATAACAGGATTTAAGACCAAAGTTGTTCAGTTGCACAAAGCTTGAGCAGACAACTCAATCCATAAACATGAAACAGCTCAGGTGCATAAAGAAGAAGAGGCAAGATCGGGAGATCAAACCCATATCAGAACCATATCAGTTCACAAGCCCAAAAACCATGACTCTGAACCAAATTCAAACAAGCAAAGAACACAACAGAGATTATCAAAAGCAATTGTCGAAACATGGTTAAAGGCAACCGCGGTATCATCGATTCCCTCATCAGGCTCAGACAGAGCGTCATCATCGCCGTATACCCCTTCTCGACATTTGACTCGACCAAAGCATCCATACCAAATCTGAAAGAAGAAAAAGAATGTTAGTGAACTCGCATCAGGCAGGAATTTTGAAGTAAGACGTGACTCAAAACAAATATCAGACAAATCACAAGGGTCCGCATCCGATAAAAATCAAATCCAATCAAGTGAACCCAAAAAGGAAAGTCAGCAAGCAAATCGCAAAAGCCCGCGTTTGAGAATCCATCAGGGATCAAATCTACATCTGCAAATATCAAAAGAAAATCCAATCAAATCAGCAATAATACCAAATCAACATCAAAAGTGAATCAAATCCACAAATCACATGGATCCAAGCCCACAAGATCATATGAAAGGAGTGATATAAAAGGGGGTGAAACCCTAACATCAAGGAGAGAACGTTCTCACCAAAAAGCGGTCGCGAGATCGAAACGAAGAAGAGTTGACGAAACCCTGGCCATCAGACGAACGCAAATCACCATCATCGGCCATTAACGAACAATAACCGTCACCACAGTGCCACAAACATAGAACGGACTCACCGCGAGCACGAAGATCCGACGGGACCATCATCGCTGTTAAAAGATCAACAGCGGGCAATCCATGATCGAAGCCTCATAACTTGAGTCATCATAGGCCGTTAAACCCCACCGGAGACCGCCGTCGAAAAAACGTAAGCAAGGAACACCTAATACCGTCACTTTTAATGTTGTTTGATTTGATTTCAGGGGTTTCATCGTGAGCGAAAGATGGATTCAATGCCAGAGACAAAGAGAGGTTTGGAATGAAAGGAAGCGAGGAAGACGAAGAGAAATGAGAAACGGCGCCGCGAGACACATTAGGGTTTTGAAACCCTAAGTCTTTTTTTGTTTTTACATTTACAACCGGGTTGGGTCCGGAAGTGATTACCGGCCCAACCCCTTTTATTTTTGTTTTATATAGTTAAAATTGTTTTTTAAAACTTTTTTTTTAAAATTGTTTTTAAAAACCTTTTTTTTAAATATTAAATTGTTTTTTTTTTAAATAAATAGCATCAAAATTTTCTTTAAAATAATAACTAAAAACATTTTAAATAATAACATCAAACTTTTTTTAAAAAAATAAATATTAAAAGTAAAACCTTTTTTTTAATAATTAAATTAAAACTATTTTTTTAAAAAAATTAAATTTAATCTTTTTTTATGTTTAAACATCTTTTTTTAACTTAATCAGAACTTTTTCTTTCTAAACAACAAAAATCTCCAATATTGCACTTTTGTCTCATGACCCGTCCAATTACCGTCTGACTTTGCCCACTAACGCGTGTGTTCATTTTTGCAGCTCATTACGTTGTGTTTTTATTCAAATTTCATTACCATATTGTATTTGCTCCTCTCATGTAACCTCGCGAATCCTAACAATCGCGCTTTAGTTTCTGTCTTTATGTTTCTGCTTGTATGGCTTACTATCTGCATTTTATTTCCGCTTGCATGATTTAAATCTCACACATTCATCAATACCCCTGTCACATCATACACATCCGAAGGTTAGGTCTAGCTTTTTGGTCGCCGCGCCAATAGTCCTCAACTTCAAACCCTTACAACTCTTACAAACTCTAATTTTCACAAATGCCTCGCCGCAGGCAAGATTACAATTTTACCCCTAGCATTAGGTCAAAGAGCCGCCGCGCTCATTTTAGGGTTTCCCGCCGCGGAATCCCTAACCTAATTTAACCCTAATTACAACTTAACATTTCAACGTAGAAAGTTGGAGTTCCTACACTCCGTGTAAGCGTGTCCTTAAGATGCGTTTATTCCCCTTGAGACCTTGACCACAGTCGAGAAGTCTCTAACCTCCCTTTTGAGGGGAACTACGATTACTCTGATTCCACTCCCGTAAGGATACGTAGGCACAAGATGCGATGTCTTGCCGAGTAAACTTAGAATTAACCCCTTAGGTCTACTTTCTCACTTTTAATCCCTTTGTACATATACCTTAAGAATAATAAAGAAAATAGTAAACATCTGAACAAAAGGTTCCTGTAGAGTACTACAGAAGTTTAGGATGCTAATACCTTCCCTAAATTTAACCAACCCCCGAACCCTAGATCTTTCCCCGTGTTGTGTTTACGATGCAAAATAGGTTTTCCCTCTTTTGACCTTTTCCTTCGGATAAATCAAAGAGCGGTTGTGAATTGAATTGCGATTCAAACTCATTAATAGTTTGTGATCCTATTTCCACCGCAACAATTCCCTTGTAGAGTGGGTATATCTTTTTGCTATTTATACTGTTAAGTTTTACTCAGTGGAATTTTACATTTTGTATGCTCTAATTGTGTTTTGGTTAATTTCCATGCATATTTATCCTCGAGTCGAGTCTCTCCCCAATGATTTACTTTCCACTTGGATCTCCTCTTTTCTTCTTTATCTCAAACAATTTCTAGTCGTAGTTTCATCTAGGAATTTTCCCCTCTCTTGTTTCCTTTGGTAAGTTTCTCCAGCAGTAGTTTGTCTCCTGTGGTACTTTTTCCATAGAATCTTGTACATGAATTCAAACCATAATCATTTGCGGTATCTTAGGGCCAAAAATTGGGTCTTATGTATTTAAGTCTCTTCAATCTCATCGAGATAAAGATGTCAATCTTCATTTCTCTGGATAGAAGAAACTAAAATAGGGGTATCTGTCATACCCTAATTTTTACCCCTAAGATCCCACCTCACTTACATATTTGCAATGCATCAAGATCACAAACTTGGTTGTCTCTTAACCCTCTCATCTTTGGATGGCCTTTGCAGAGATTATCAAGCACCTCTTTATGTATTTTATTATTTTTTGTACTTATATTCTTTATAATTCATTAACCACTAATCAAAATACAAAAACATATGTCTTGTCCCTTTTGTTTCTTTTGCAAGGAAAGGTTTTGGAATCAAGAGCATCAAGTGATTGTCTCTTCAACTAGGGTTTGAGTTCATTAAGTCAAGGTATGGTCAACCATTGATTTTCAAAGGATATTCATCAAAGCATGACCTCTAATATCAAATCCTAAAGTCTCAAGCATCATTCAACTTCATTTGATCAAAGATGTTTCAAGGTTTGATAGCTTGTTTCTCAAGAAACTTTAAAGGATTATGTGTTTATTTCCATGCCTTCATTAACAAGTTTCTTCAAGCCATTGCAGGTTTCATCAAGGGAAATTCAAGCATACATAATTTTGAGTTCATATGATCATAAATGGGCCTTGAAATGTAAGAAAAAGTCCAAGGCTACAAGTTTGTCCAAAGAGGTTTGACCTAAAAATTTAACATTTCAAGTCCAAGTTCAAAATATCATAACTTCTTCATACTTCAACATTTTTGAGTGCTTCTTTAGGTAAATGACTCATCTTGACATCCCATCCAACTTCTATTCACAATTCAATAACCAATTATGCTTGGAAGGTCATAAAAGAGTTGAAGACATTATAAGTAATTTTGTGGACTTAGAAAATTTTGACCTAAAACTCAAGTATGGCATGCCTATGTTCCAAAGATCATAATTTCTTCAATTTTCAATTTTTATGGGTGCTTATTTTTGCCAAATATCCTTCTTGATGTCCTCTACAATGTTTTTTTTAGAGTCCAGACATCAATTCATGCCCCAAGGACCTCAAATCTTGAAGGTCATTTGTGCACAAAACTAGGTCATGACCTGTTTAACCTAATGTCAAACTTAATCTTCAGTGGTTTTTCCTCAACTTTCCAAGCTTGCCATTTTCTCATCATACATCCAATTGAGTTTATTCTTTTTACATTGTCCTCCTTGCCAAGAAAGGAACATTCGACTCAAGAAAAATCACAAAACACGCGAAGGAATTTCATTTGGCCTTAGTTGGAAATAGGTGATCCCAACTATGTTTTGGTCGTGAACTACAATTTTAGAATTGACATAAAACTCAACTTGGAACCATAACACATGTGAAAACTAATTTGTAATTGCAAAACACATCCCATTTAGTGCAAAACGACTCATTTCAGCGCTCAAGTCACGCATTCCATGATCAATTTTCACACATTTGAATCTAGAATTTTCCAAGTTTGGTTCACATGATTGGGATTTGATTTCACTCAAACCATGACCTCAACTCATTCTTCTATAAATAGAGAAGCATTCTACACTGAATTTCAAGCTTGAACAGCCAAAAAAACCATGCTACTTTGAAGCTCGAAACCTCTCAAAACCAGAAAATCGAATCCATATTTTCACTTTGTTTCAACTCATTTTCTTTCCCCAGAACTCATCACCGACCTCCTCTTAAGCTAATACATGCATTACAGAAGATAGCCGTATCCTGAAACGCTCAAACCGATTCCACCATTTTCAAACCTTGAAGCTCATTTGGAGAAGGTAGATACAAGCAGATTCTCATCCAAAACTCTTTACCAGTTTGTTCAGCATCTTACACTGAGTGTTTCCCCTCACTTACTTGCAATTTATTATTCGTGTTTGGAATTTAATTTTGGTTTGAAGTTATTATGGTTCTTGCGTATTTCTGCAAATTCTCCTTGCACAGATCAAATAAATTGATCTTGAGCAAGGAGACATTAACGATGAAGGATGAGGAAGCTTGCACCATGTGTTTTTGAGCTTAAAAATCTAGTTCATGATCTTGCCATGGCTAGGGTTCAGAGGTTCAAGATGATGACCTTCACGCCTTCTGGAGCAAAAAAATTGAATATCTAGCCAATCATAGCCTTATGCATGTGCTAGTCGTTGGGTTATTTTATTTCTTTTTGTTTTATTTCTATTTTTGTTTCATTCTCTTTAAAAAAATCATTAAAAAAAGGCTCCTATTTGATTTTTCACTTTAAAAAAAAAAACTATAATTTTCTTAAAATATTTTCTATCTTATGTGCATTTTTTCACATTTTATTTTATGATTTGATATTTTTATTTAGTTTTCACATTTTTCATGCATTTTAATTTGTTAAAAAAAATACTTTTATGCATTTTAAAATTCTCCAAATAATATTACATGATCCTTGACTTGTTACTGACTTATCTGAATTTTCTTAAGCATTTAATTATTGTTTAGAGGCTTCGTCTTGGTTTTTTCTTTTATTTCCATTTTAAAAATCATTTTCATGCATTTTTATTTGTTTAATATATAGCATTTTAGCTTGGTTTCTGGTTGTTGCCTTGGATCATGGTTTTTTGATCAAAATTTTCCTCGATTTCAATGGATTTTTGGTGTTGATGAGGTTGGATGAATCTTCATCAATTCAAATCTATCATTAAATGAATAATTGATTCTATCTTGGTGCTTTGGGTTGATGATAGGTTTAGTGCCTTAATCCAACAAGAAAGGTGATTAAAATTGATGATAAAGGGATCTTAAGCCTTGATTCAATTTGGTTCCTCTCTTCATCTTTCCTTCTCCTTCTTTTTCTTTTTCTTTTCTCTTGATCAATTGGATGATTTGGTGTCCATCTTGTTCATGATGTTTGGATTGATGCTTGATGAATTTTCATCATTTCAAATCTACCATTCAATTAATCAATGATCATTTGAGGTACTTTGGATTGATGCTTAAGTTTTTCCTAAGTTATCATGAAGTATGATTGATGTAACGGACCAATCTCCTTGCCTTAGGGTTTGATCCTTCCTTGGTTTTTACTTGTGCTACATGTTTTAGGAGTGTGATTTCTATCATATCTCTAAACTGTATGGTACATAAATATTTATTGACCGACCTCCCATAGTATAATCTTCCTAATAGATTGTGCTACGATTGCTTAACATAGCGCTAAATTTATCCTGAATTGATTCATTAACTCTAACATTAATACTAATAATATTATTGTGCTAGGTTTTACTTTATGCCATTTACTTTTCTTGCACCTTTACTTTCTTGCTCTTTACATTTTACCTTTACTTTTAGCATTTACATTTCATATTGTTTATCTTTATGCTTACTTTTTCTTTGTCCACTTGGACTTTTCTTTTCTTTCAAAGACATTAATAAAGGGAAAACCCCTAAAAATTTAATCTCTCTTGGACTATGGTTACTATCCTTTTCTTGACTTAGAGTTTGACCTATGGACTTAGAATTTGGGTTACCTATGCTTGGAGTTTTCTTGACTGAAACTTGGAATTTCATCGGATATCATGCTTTGTCTGAGACCTTGAGTTATATGATAACGCAGCCTTGAATCAAGTTTTGGTTTACTTGGCTCTCTGAGACTTTATTTGTCTGAATCATCTTGTGCTTATCTGCTTATTGCTTATGGCTTACTCCAAAGGAATGATATTTTGTTTTTGACTCTTGTCAAGTGCTGGCTAGTGTTAGAAAGTATTTTGTGGTAGTGTTTTATCGTATCCACGGGGATTGAAGAGAATATAGATGCTTGTTGTTCAACGGTTTAATGACTTAAGAAAAAGGGGGATTTTTAGAATGGTTTCAATTTTCATAACAAAAGTTTGCAAGAAATAAAGCGGAATAAAAGTCGGTCTAAGTTTGATAAAAGCATGTCAAGATTAGGGTTCACTAGTCTGTCCTAAACGTATCCAACCAATCAAATATGTGAACAAAGTTCTAACCAACATAACTGTGTATCCTCGCAAAAACGTTCATCTCTAAAGCGATTTCATGAATGTTATTGTTTTGATCGTTAAATGATCTCTCTAAATAACAATCGAAACAATAATCATTAAGATCGATACAACGCGGATATCAACTTTTAAATCTATGTCTAGCATTTGTATAGTTGATAGATGAAGAAGTTAGGTCAAGACTTGGAAAGTTCATGTCTAAAGCAATTCACACCATAAATGTACAAACAGTAGCAAATAACTTCATCTATATTGATTATAATATTGTTCACATACAAGAGATTAAGAAGAATACATAAAATCTGAACTAACTACTCCTAACCTTGACAAGAGAGGGATTTAGCCACTCATTTCCATGATAGCTTGAGCAACAAGTTTCGAAAGAAGGTTGATCAACATCTGAGTCTAATAATCGAGAATGCATGGGAATCCACCTTCTTTTGGTGAAATATTGCTAAGAGATGATGAGAAATGAAGGAATGGATTTTTAGGTCAGAAAAATCCTCTCCAATGCAAATACAAAATATTAGATATTTTTACAAAAAGTAGCTCATACTACATATATAAGGGTCTGCTGAGTTGTCATGTTCGCTAGGCGAACAAAGTGGTTCGCCTAACGAATCCCAAAAATGCCACCTGAAGTGTCTGTGTCTTGTGAACTCTCCCCAGACAAGTTTCCAAAAGTTCACTAGGCGAGTAATCATTCGCCTAGCGAAGCCCTCGCTGTGAAGTTCGCCTAGCGAATTTGTGGCTCTTTCCTTGTTGTTTTAAGACTGGGAGTGTTCGTTGGCTACTCACTATCTCTTCGCCTAGCGAGTGCTTCGCTGCCTCCTTCGCCTAGCGAGTTTATGGCCCTTTCCTTACTTTTTTAGATTCCTGGCCTTTGCTACATAGTTTGCCTAGCGAACTTTGTGAAGTTTTGGAGGGAGCTTCGCTGGCAAGTTCGTCTAGCGAACTTGCTGTTGTTTGCTTGCTGTCTTGGTTTCTTTGCCATCATTTATGTGTCTTAATTTCCACTCTTTCATGCCTAATTCTTGTATAATAACACACAAATCAAAGGTACCAAGATACTTTCACATAGTGTTGCAAACCAACCAAAGCAAGAGTGATTTTTAACACTTTCTTGACAAAAAAGAGTGAAAGATGCCCATATTTGATAGCTCAAATAAGCAAAGTTGGGCATCTAACAACTAGATTCTGGTTAGTACACTTGCACTTTATTTCTTTTATTAGGATATTCTCTTCATCTCCTCCCTTTCTTAAATTTTCAAAATCTTCTCCCTTTTTCAAAACCTTCTTGTTTTCAAACTTGAACCACTTTCTCAATAAACCTTGACTATGTCAATTGATTTTCAAACTCTTTTTTCGTAAATAAATGCTAATTTATCTTAAGCATATCAAAAAAATTTCAAAAGACATAAAAAAACACAACTCATTCAAACTATTTTGTGCCTTTTGTGCACTTTTCTTTTTAAACCCTTTTCTCAAGGATTAGACATGAGCCATTTTCATAGTTGAGATTGATTCTCATATCCCCATAGTAATGATTGAAATGATGATTCTTTCCCATTTGAGAGAGTTAGTAGCATACTTGTTGATTTCTATCCAAGTTGGAGCCCTTCTTAATAGTGATGCAAAGGTCCATTTTCACATACTTGTGGGTGATTAGTTGAGATTTTCACATACAAATTGTCTTTCCATTTAAAATCAATCAAAACAAACTCTTTTGTTATTTTTACCACGAACTACGAGGTTTTGATCCCCAGTTGCACTTTATGGGTACGTATGCACGAGACTCAAGAAGCCTTGTCAAGCACAAAAATCTTTTAAAAAATACTTCTCTTCTCATCTCCCCAATCTTTTGCAAACAACTGGTTTTAAGCCAAACATAGATTTCCAAGAGGTTCCTATAGAGTACTATAGATGTTTTGGGTGCTAACACCTTCCCATTGTATAACCAACCCTTTTATTTTTGTCTCTTTGTTTTATTAGTTTTGTTTTAAAACTTCTGTGGGTTTTATTTGCTCTTTTCCCATTCTTTTTGGAAATAGTAAAGTGTGGTGGCGACTCTTGCTTTTATGGGTTAAGTTAATCAATAGCTTAATCTTAAAATTTTCCCCACTATAGTATCAAAGCAAGTCGATCTATCCAGCTAAGTTATTGAGTCGGTGTGGTATGACAACTGAATATTGTTGTTGTAGTCTTCTAACCATTGTTGATGTTATGGGGGAATCAACCTAATGTTGGGGGGAACGATGAGTTCCGTCATCTGGGGAAGTTTCTGAGGAATAATCTGCCTCATTTTAAGGGTAGGTATGATCCTCATTGAGCGCAAGCTTGGTTCAAGAAGATTGAGAGGATCTTCCGTGTGATGGATTATTCTGAGGAACAAAAGGTACAATTTGGTAGGCATATGTTGGCTAAGGAGGCTGATGATTGGTGGATCAAAACTCATCAAGTGTTGGAGACTGCAGGTGAAGTTGTCACTTAGGTTGTACTCCGTAGAGAGTTTATGTGGAACTATTTTCTTGAAGATGTTCGTGGGAAAAAGGAGATTCAATTCCTAGAGCTGAAGCAAGGGAATTTGTCTATTACAGAGTATGTATGCTGCCAAGTTCTTGGAACTTGCAAAGTTTTATCTTCATTACAGTGAGGCAATTCTTGAGTTCTCAAAGTGTATTGAGTTTGAGCTTTGAACTTTGACAAGTTCTTCATCAGCTCTTTGAACTTTGACAAGTTCTTCAAACTATTTCGAGTTATTAGAAAGTCACTGACATATAAGAAGATGATTGTTATATCTTGTGCCACAACCTAAACACAGACCCTATGCCTAGATTTGCATTTGACGAATCTCAATTCAACCAAGTATGAGCCAATCTTCTTGTTCCATGCCCTAGGTGCCTGCTTGAGACTATATATCGCTTTGTGCAATTTGTATACTTTCCTTCCTTCCTCCTGAATCACAAACCTAGAAGGTTATGTGATATACACCTCTTCATCTAAAGTTCCATTTAAAAATGTTAATTTCGCATCTAAGTGAAATGTCGACTAACCTTGATTGCATGCCAAGGTTGCCACTAGTCAAACAGTTTCCAATCTTGCGACAGGTGCAAATACTTCAGAGTAGTTGAGTCATGCTCTCTAAAGGAATCCTTGAGCTACCAATATCGCCTTATGTCTTGATATTGACCCATCAGAAATGTGGTTCAACTTGAATACCTACTTCACTTTGATAGCTTTTGTATATGCTGGCAATTCGACCAACTCCCATGTGTTGCTTCTTTTGATTGCTTGTAACTCTTCGATCATAGTAGACTTCCATTGTTTATTTTTGAAGGCTTCTCTATATTTGATTGGTTCAGCATCTGCAAGTAAAGCATAATGAACTAGCTCTTCATCTGTTGTGACTTCATCATCACCAACAACTTCATAGTCTTAAAGTCTTGTTGGACGAGCTTTAGTTCTTTGAGGTCTCTGGCTTGTTCCATCCAAATCCTATTCGACTTCGATTGTGTGGGGTATGTTATAACATCTTCGACTTCAACTAGAATATCGATAATATCTTCGACTTCGATATCATTACTTGCTTGTCGTACCTCGAAAAATACGATCTTCACGATACACAAAACTAGGGTTTGCACGACCACTGATGGACTTATGAGAGTCTCCACCGAACTTTATTTATTCCCAAGAAGGGAAAGGGAAAATATCGAGAAAACCCGCAGGAAAAGGATAGGGTATGGCCATTGCAACCATGTTGGGTTCGGAAGTCGGCTATGTAAGGGGAAGGTATTAGCACCCCTAACATCCATCATACTCGATGAGAACCGTCTAAGTTGTCTAGGCATGAAAGGTATATGGTATATCTAAGCTTGTTAAGGGAAAGTGGATGAATAGTTGAGGGAAAATAAGAGTTTTTATTATTGAGTTCGTCTGAGTTTTCAACCCAGTGCCTATGTATCCCAGAGGGAATCAAAACTCTGTAGTTCATGTTGAAAATGTTTTTTGTTTGTTGTGTGTTTTTTATAGGCGATGCTAGGTAGCATACCCTTTTTGAAAAGTTTTAAACGGAGAAGCCAAGAGGCAAAATGGTTTGAGATTTGTGAGATATTTTATTAGGGATTGGGAAAACAATTGGAGATATAATTGAAGTATTTTTATATTTTTTTGAGAAAAGATTTTAGTTTTAAAATGAAAGAGAACTAGCCTAATTCTAAAGACCTAAAATTAAGACTAGAAGGGAGAGCTATCCTAGGAGTTATCATATTAGATATTTAATCCTAAAATATAATATTAATTCTAATTAATCGAAGATTAAGTTGAATTAAGATATTTTAAGGGATCATGGAATCATACATATAAACAATTAAACCCAAGCTAGAAAAAGAATCATGAGCAGTCATTAGGCGAAATATCGAGGTCATAGAGAAATTCCTCACCCCAAGACGCATCAAACTCTATCCTCAAGCATTTGATCATAACTTACACATCTAAGCCAGAAATTTGATTATAAAAACAAAACTTAATCCTAAATTTAAATCCAAATTTAATCACGGAATCAAAAGTTAAATTATTAAAATCTAACTAATTTAATCAAAATTTAAAATAAATAAAAAACAAAATTAAATTGAGGTAACGAAAGAAATAACAAAAATAGAAAATACGGTGTAAATTAAGAAAATGGGGTGTGTGATTGTGATGTGGGCCCATGCTTAAAGCCCATGAAAATTTTTAAAAAATTTAAATAAAAAAAAGGGCAACAACGGGTCGGACCCCCTTTTAGCTTGGCCAACCAACAACAACATTTTAATGTGACAATAAGCATTTAGCAAAACAATCCCTCCAATTTTCTCTTCTTCATCTGTTCGCTACTCTCACTCTCGCCACTGCTCACTCTCCTTCTTTCTCGACCTCACCACCTAATTCATTCATCAATCTCTTTCATTATCAAATTCAAGTCTGGGAAAGGATAAGGCTTGTCGCGCCATGGCCTACCATCCGGCGATGGCGGAGCTTCTTCTTCATGCTCGTATCGAATCGAAACGAAAATTTACGTCATGTCCACAGGGAATCAAATGAAATCGAATTTAAAGTCACGCCATATTATCAATTAAGCACAAATTTTGTACCTCATAGTATATTCAACTCTGCAGTTTCGACGGTGTCGGCGTGTTTGAAGGTATTCCTTCTCGCTTCTCTGATTCTCTTCTCAAATCTAATGTTGATGTATATGATCTCCTCTCACTGTTGCGTGCATTTGTGTTTCATGTGATGACTTTTATCAACAATGGTGATGTATGCCATTGATCTAGATGAAAGCAACAGAAAAATAACAAAATGTAGCAGAAAAATAACAGAATGCAGGGAAAGTGCAGAGAAGAGGAATAGATGAAAAATACTGTTACATTGATTGAAAAAATGTGTACATGAGGTGAAGGATATATATACAAGATAAGACTAACTAACAGCCATTGGATGAACAAATAATATATCAGATAATATCCCCCCTCAAGTTGGACTATGGATACTACATAGACCTAACTTGGATAAAATAGAAGTCAAGGCTGGAGAATGCAATGGCTTGGTAAACATGTCTGCAAGCTGATCCGTAGTGGAAATGGGCAGAAGATGAAGGAGTTTAGATTGAATTTTTTCTTGGATGACATGACAGTCAAGTTCTATATGTTTGTTGCGTTCGTGAAAGGCAGGGTTATGAGCTAAGTATATAGTCAATTTACTGTCACAATAAACAGAAGCAGGTTGAGACATATTGATGCTGAGATCTTTGAATAGATATTGAAGCCATTGAAGTTCATAGGTTAAGGATGTTAAAGCCCTGTATTCAACCTCAGTAGAGGATCTGGAAACTGTGTTTTGCTTCTTTGACTTCCAACAAACAAGAGATGTTCCAAGTAGAACACAAAAGCCAGTGGTAGATTTGCGAGTATCTGGACATCGTGCCCAGTCTGAGTCAGCAAAACCATAGAGTTTAAGCTCACTGGTGGAAGAAAAGAGGATGCCCTTTGCAGGAAAAAGCTTGAGGTACCTTAGGACTTTAATTGCAGCCTGATAGTGTGGAAGTAGAGGATTGGAAACAAATTGACTTAGCTGTTGAATAGCATAAGAGATGTTTGGTCTGGTGTTGGTGAGATAAATCAATTTTCCAATTAACTTGCGATAAGACGAGGGATCCTGCAAAGCTTGACCAGTAGAAGTGGACAGTTTCAGGTTGGGATCAAAAGGCACTAAGGAAGGTTTGCAAGCAAGCAGGCCTGTTTCTTCCAACAACTCTAGAGCATATTTCCTCTGATTCAAAAAAATTCCTTTGTTAGATCTGGAAATCTCAAAGCCTAAAAAAAATGCAGCTGACCAAGATCCTTGATTTTGAATTGCTGATCAAGAACACCCTTGACAGATTGAATTTCATGATGAGAGTTCCTTGCAAGAACTATGTCATCAACATAAACAAGTAATGCAGTGAAACTGTCTTTGGTCACCTTTGTGTACAAGGAATGATCTGCCTAGGACTGAGAATAACCCAAAGAAAGGAGAAAAATGGACAGTTTAGAATACCACTATCGACTGACCTGCTTTAAACCATATAAGGATTTTTGCAGTTTGCATACCTGCATAGAATTGGAAACAGAAAGACCAGGTGGAACAGACATATATACCTCCTCATTCAAGTCACCATGCAAAAATGCATTATTCACATCCAATTGCTCCAAGTACCAACCTTTAATGGCAGCAATGGATAGAAGAACACGAACTATGGTGATCTTAGCAACTGGAGAAAATGTGTCAAAATAATCAACCCCTTCAAGTTGAGTATAGCCCTTTGCAACAAGTCGAGCTTTATACCTTTCAATGGAGCCATCAGCCTTATATTTGATCTTGTACACCCATCTACATCCAATGGGAACCTTTCTATGAGGCAAGTCCACAACAGTCCAAGTGTGATTCTTATCAAGGATCTGCAACTCAACATTCATGGCATCTTTCCAACAGTCATGCTTAATAGCTTGTGAATATGTTTTAGGTTCAATATTTGTGGAAATGGAGTAGCAAATATTTTTATATGCAGGAGAATAATTATTATAAGATAAGACAGAAGAGAGAGGATACACAACATTGGGAGCATGAGTAAAATTAGGAGTATGAGCAAAATAACAGTGGTAATCCGCTAGGTAACTTGGTGGGTTTGAAGATCTAGTGGACTGTCTTAAAGGCAATACAGAGGTAGCTGTAGGCTGAGAGAAAGGGTCAACAAGGGCAGTTGGGGTCTGATGGGAATTAGGAGACATGTGAACAGAACTGTCATTAAAAGGACCATTGGAAGATGAGCTATGAGTAATTGACTCAGGAGATGGACTGGAGGATAAAGATGTAGGAAACGTATCAAGGGGTGACAGATGTGTAGGGATGTTGTTAGGTGGTGTGTCTAGAGAAG
This sequence comes from Lathyrus sativus, assembly GCA_963859935.3. NCBI lineage: Eukaryota > Viridiplantae > Streptophyta > Magnoliopsida > Fabales > Fabaceae > Lathyrus > Lathyrus sativus. The sequence goes on from OZ012740.1 coordinate 574,478,908, forward strand.
AAGGAGGAGTCAAGTCAGTGGTACTAGTGTGTTCAGTAGAAATAGATGGTGAGGGCATGTTAAGAAAGTCTATGGATAATGGAGAATTGTGAGAGGAAGGAGTAGATGGTACATAAGGCAATTTAAGAGGGAATATATATTCATAAAAAATGACATTCCTTGAAACGGATATATCATGACTTTGGAGATTATAAACAATGTACCCTTTGGTACCATCTCTAAAGCCAAGAAAAATAGCCTTGTGAGCTCTAGGATCAAATTTTTTCCTATGTGCTTGTAAAGTGGAGGCAAAACATAAACAACCAAATACTTTTAAGTGAATAAGGGAAGGAGGTTGGTTGTACAAAAGCTCGTAAGGTAATTTAGGTTTTAAGAGAGGAGTTGGCAGCCTGTTGATAAGATGAATGGCATGTTGCACACAAAAGTTCCATAGATTCAAAGGAACATTAGAATGGAAGTAGAGTGATCTAGCAACATTTAATATATGTTGGTGTTTTCTCTCAACCACCCCATTTTGTTGGGGTGTTTCAACACATGATTTTTGATGGATGATTCCTTTAGACAACAAAAAATCATTGAGAGCAAGAAATTTTGTACCATTATCAGACCTAAGGCACTTAAGGGAAGTTTTGAACTGATTTTCAATATAAGCTATAAACTGAATAAGACTAGCCTTAGTTTGGTCTTTAGTTTTGAGAAAAATGACCCAAGTATACCTAGTGAAATCATCAACTAAGGTCAAAAAATACTTATGCCCCAAGGTGGATATAATAGAGAAGGGCCCCCATATGTTAACATGTAGAATATTAAAAGGAGCATAAGAATTAGAAGTACTATTGGGAAAGGGAAGCTTTCTTTGCTTAGCAAAGTGACAAGAGTCACATGGATCAAGTTTAGTATTACGAGTAATAAAGGGAAACAACTTTGAAATTTCTTGTAAACCTAAATGAGGTACATGACCAAGTCTTAAATTCCAGGTATTACAAGAAGTAATATTAACAGAAGGAATAAAGGAGTGGTGGCTTGTGGTCTCAAGAGTATAGAGTCCCCTTTGCACATTAGCTATACCAATCATTGCCTTGGAATGGTTCTGCATTATGTGATAGGCATTAGCATGGAATTGAACAAAAAAATTGTTGCTATCAACAAGCTTAGCAATAGAGACAAGATTAACATGAAAACTTGGAATGTACAAGACATGGTGTAAAGTCAAGAAAGGAGAAATGACAACAGTGTCAGCTATTGAAGCAACTACTTGAGAACCATTAGGCAGATTAACAAGAATAGGAACTATATTTTTATGGTCCTGAAATAAGGAGATATCAAAGCTAATATGGTCAGTGGCTCCAGTATCAAGGATCCAAATATTAGAAGTCTTACCATTGACATTGGAGTGAGAGTTTAAGGCAAAAGGAAAGGTGGATATGGAGTTGGCTTGGGAATTAAGTTGTGACTGTTGTAGCAATGCCAAGATGTTAGTGTACTGCTCTTGAGTAAGACCAAACGAGGGTGCAGTAGAGGAGCTTATGGATTGATTCTCAGAGGCATTATTGGCCATAGCAGCTGGCTGAGAATTAGCAGTGGTACCTGTAACTTTACCTTTGCCTTTGTAACCGGGTGGGAATCCATGCTTGAGAAAACAAGTCTCAACAGTATGGTTGGTCCTACCACAATGTGTACATACCCTAGCATGACCTTTAGGACCATAATTGCTGTGGGATTTCCCTTTGAAAGAATTGCTATAGCCAGATTTACCATTGGAATTACTCTGAGCTTGAACATTCAAGGTTGTAACCTCTTCAGCAGTGCTAGCAGGAGAAACCAGATTGGAAACAGAACTATTCATTTCTCTTTCTTGTTGGATAACAAGAGGGAAA